>OY728131.1:126683107-127308107 GCA_963277665.1 Viscum album | reverse complement strand
TCTCCCCACCACCTCTGTTGCGCAATTATTTCATGCAACCCTAGATTTTGTGCCCTTAGATTACTATAAATAGAAGGAGAGCCCTTCCTTTTTCCAGGCCGAGAAATTTGAACCGCCTCTCGGGCGCATAATTGCACACACAATAAGGCCTTCAGTTATGGTTTTTTTTTTCACGCCAAGTCTCCCCAGGATCCACATTTTTGTGAGATCCCCTTGGCTTAGACTACACTCTTACCCCTTCGGGGTCCGCCCCTTGCACGAAATTCCTTCGTTTGCGCGAAGGCTGGACAAGTTGCGTGCAATACTTCCATTGTGTGCACACCCCTTCCATTGCGCACAATTCCATCATTTGCATGCCATCCCTTCCTTGTGCGCAATCACTTTAAGTAGCATAAAATCTTATCCCCTATTTCGTGCAGGAAGTGGTGATATCACACCTACCTAGGTGCTTTTCGCACAATATCCACAATTGCGTGCAACCCCTCTTTATTCCGTGTATCCTATCCTATGTGTCGCTCCTATTACGCGCTACCGTTACTGACCCCCATGAAAAATGGAGAGTCACACCGTGATCTTTTCAGACACGTAAGTCGGGATTTTCCATTGCGCCCTTATGTGTACCCACCTTCAACCTAACCAATACCATGATTTGAGATACTCCTCCTTACACTGTGAAAACACTTGAGTTGAAATATTCTTATTGGTTCGTTTCCTATGTCGTGAGTTGATATTCTCATCATCAATTCCATGAGTATAATGCCCTACCATTCAATAATAGGATGCCTCTTGTTCCAAACAATATATGCCTTATGTAACAACCGAATGATGCCTAATTCCATGATTACAATGGCATAGTTTCAATAGCATTGGAATCTCTTAAAACATTGCATCACTCCACCTCACGCTTTGAATGTCTTTCATTCGGATTTGCATCCACTTCGATGTCTGGAGGGACCCCCTCAGAGTATGGATGATTGACCTGTGGTCCTCCTGCTGTGACAATATCGATGATAGGCCTTTGGCCCTCCTGTTTTCAAAGTATGGATGATTGACCTATGGTCTACCTGCTATCCTAGGCCAACGTCCCAGAAGACTGATCGACGATATTTGAGTTAGTCCCTGTGTTGCGAACATGGTCAGCAGTCAGCCCTCATTTGTTGTCCTCATTTCACACTAACGCGATAGGATGCTGTGTTGCGAACATAGTCAGCCATTATCCTCTATTGCCACACCACTTTCATTTCATTCTGAATGCCGGGCATGTAACTCACACATTTCATATCCCTTTGTTCAGGACGATTCCAACGCCCTTGGAATTATCCCGCTTGTGCACTAGCGCATAATGTAGACCACAATCACATGCCTCAACCCACCGTTGAGTTGGGATGCCCTCATGGCCAGACATGAGGAATAAATTATGGGAAGCTTCCATCTGTAAGCCTCATACACCATAGCCATGCTGACGTGGACCCCTCGATGGTTTGTCCTACGGCCCCGCTTCACTAAAGCCTTGCTGATGCCTTCCCTCCCACAAGGGGTAGAGGGTGTTGGGCATGTAATCCCTAGGGGTGTGGAGTGAACCCACCTCGTCCGAGCAGCAGGACGTTAAACTTCCAAGCACCTCATTTTCAACACATGACGATAAACTATGATCCTACCTAGTGACTCGCGTGCATGGTCCCCCCGTCTCGGACATTGTTTACACCACTCGTCTCCGGGGGAATGAAGTCTTCCTCACATGGAATGGTATCCTCCTTTTGGAGTGGAGTTTTCGATGGGGGAAGGGCTTACTCAAAGCGTAATCCCCTAGTCCCTCTTGAAGAAGGTTGCACCAATGCACCTCTGTACTTCCCCACTTCCAAGGCTAGTGGATGGCATGATAGGGAACGAGACATCTCCTTTTCTCGGTCCTAATTGCCTCTCCCTCTATGCTTTGTCGCACCACGGGCCTCCATCCTGGAGTAAGTCCCGGCACTAAGGGCTGATAACCACGCGTAAGCCCCTATTTCCTCTTTGGGCCGCTCAACGCGTAAGACCCTTTCCACTTCCCATGGACACACCCTTCTGCAACGTGATCGTCTGGTCCCTACTGCCTCTTGTTTCTCACACCGATCATGACTAACGTGGGCTTAGAGCGAGCATCGACCGTGACATCCTCTTTGGGCCGCATCAGAGCGTAAGCCCCACCGCAGCGAACTATGGGGACTTTGTTCTATGCTAGCACATGGTACGTAGGTAGCCTCCATGAGGTTCAAGCCCACCACCCGGTCATTCCGACTTCTTCATGTCGGCTCACCACCACTTTGGGCCGCCTCAGAATGTAAGCCCTAAATTGATCATCCCACATGATGTTAAATTGTATGCCCTCATCCTGCATGACGTTATACTGTATCTCATCCCGCATGATGTTAAATTGTATGCCCCGAACTACATGGACTTTGATCCGTGCAAATGAATGGTACATAGGAAGCCTCCATGAGGTTCAATCCCATCAATCAGTTGTTCCGACCCCTCCGCATCAGTTCATATCCAACATTATGGGCCGCCTCAGAGCGTAAGACCCATATCCAACACTAGTGTCTCATCCTGACCTCTCCCTCAAGCCCATGTGTCTTGGTAAGCTCATACCCTAGCACGATGGTCTCACAACCCCCAGGATCCAATCCATGGGTTCATTCTCATGGGTCACCTCTTCATGTGTCCCACCATATGTCCGAACTACGCAGACTCTGACTACCTTCCATGGGGATATGTATAAATCCTCCATGAGATTCAAGCCCCTCTTCACCCCGTCACCAATCATGATCCTTACCTTGGCCACCACATCCCGGTAGGATCATGCCACCTCATTCCACTCCATAGTATCTGGGAAGCCGCCCATGTGATGGCCCCAATATTGGTGTTCCCCCTAGGGGGTCCTTCAATCTTATCCACTCTCAGTGTTTCGATCAGTATGATACGCCTCCACAAGACGTTAAACCCATGACATACCCCGTGTTAAACATGGGAAGATGAGGAAGACCTCAAATGGCACACAATTCCACACGTTCGATGTGGGATGCCTCAGGCTCCCGCACCCTCAAGAAGTCCTATAATAAGGTACAGAATATAGACATTCCAATCTCACAGAATCAAGACATGCCAACGACACCCCAGCATGACCATTATCTTCACCGAAGGTTGCTTCCCTGACCAGACCCCTTGGAGAAACTAGACGGAAGCAGTGTAATTAACTGGTGTTCATGAAGATATGGCACTAGGAACGAGGTTCACGAATACGTCTTAAATCAATGAGGGAGACCCGGACTAGGTGAAGAGCTCTAAGGAGGAATCCACAGAAAGAAGAACTGACATCCCATCATCCCAGTTTCAATCAAGGAGAAGACGTCCCTAAATAAGGAGTGAATGTTGCCCGCCTTTGGAAAGAGGGAATGCGGGGCAACAAGCTGTGCGTCCTCCCCTGCGTGACGGATGCACACGCGCGCCCAGGCGGAAAGCGTCAGAAATAGTAACATGAATGATTTTTCTATCACAAATAAGTATTGTATATTTTTAAGGGGAAAATATTTTCAAGGCATACATTATATTAATGTTCCAATAGAGAAAATATATTTCCAAAATTCTCCTTATTAATAAAAATAATAGAAAATTATTGTATATATCAAATACCTATATTGCATCATCCATTATACAATGCATGATTTCATGTCATGTATATGGAATTATAATCATTATGGAATGTAGATTTCAATACCTTTCCATTATGTATTGGTTGATGAAAGAAAATATGAATTTCCCCTAAAGGTGAGGGGAAATATCATTCAAGGAACTCTAGAAATGTATTTCTATAAATTTATTCGCTTTTTTTGAAAAATAATGGATCCACATAATATTAGTTTATAAGATATATATTGAATTCCATTATAATTATGGTAGAAAAATTATATATCCATTATATATTACATAAATCATGTATATGATGTAATCACTTCACTGATATTGAGCTGGTAATTTCTAGGATATGAAAACATGATCAAAATATTAAGTCACTAAAAATAAGATTCGGAGAACCTTATAAGAAATTTTTTGGATTTGGGTTCTTATCTCATGGTATTAAGTTAACCCCCAATATAATAAAATATATCATTAACATTACACTCCACAAACCTAAGGGAGTTTTGCATGATCTAATATCACCAAAAATACAAAAATATATTCATTGTAAATATAATATTTAATTGAATATATTTTACAAATTTAATAACAAATGGTGTTATGTTTCCATGGGAAAATGATTTTTTACATTATTTCATATCCTTGATTAATGGTATTCACTCTATAGTATTATGGACCCCAATAGAAGGTAGTACACATATTGTCTGTATAGACACCCTAGAGTGGTCCTTGGTGATATATCTATTAATATAATTAATGAGGGAAATGAAAATAAAAAATATTATCCTAGATAGAAAATATCAGAGGCTGAGTATGGATATACACCCATTTATAATAAAAATCCTTCTCAGATCATTGATGGGAAAAATTTGTTTCATTTTTTATAGCATCATAATGTTCACATTATTCCAATATTGATTTTAAAAAGTATATTCTCAATAAAACCATTTTTAATGGGTGTTTAGTGATAGAGGTTTTGATTATCTAGAAATTTAATATTTGGTTTATCCCTTAGAGAAAAATGAATGGAAATCATTTTTTTTCTTCATGAAATACACGTTACATTAGGAGAATTAACCATGGTAATTTAAATTATTGTTAATGAATCATTTTATATCATGGAAGCCTCACAAGAATGAGATAAAAATTTTGATTCTGTAACTAATCATAATAATTAAAATCATAAAATTTATTAATTTCAATAGCACAATCTTGGGTGAAATATTATGATCCCATATAATGGAACTTTTTTGTATTGTTTCATTCTCTTTTATGGTTATAAGCAACCTTCAAAATAATTTTCTAATGATTTTTTATTATTGTGTCAATATTGTTTTCTAAATGTTTTTGTACTTTAGGAAAAGTGTAGAATTTTTCAATAGAATATATTATGGATAAAGGATATTGAATGGGATGGATTTTAAAAAGATCAAATATAAAGCTAAGAATATTAAAAATGATAATATTTCGGAAGAAGGATGGTATTGTGGATGTATTTCTAAAATAATAAATATTTTGTGGGATTATAATTGTGGTTTCTGTTACTTGAATAACCATATAATGATTCATCTACCCAAAATATAATGAATTATAATAATGTTTATTTGTTTGTTATCATAAAAATAATGAGTTGTTTCATCATCATATGAATATTTGGTTACTACTTTAACAGAAAAATATTTTCTAATTTTTTTATATTAATTGGATATAGTATTTCACAATAAAAAATATAGGATAGTGTAACTAAAGTAAATAACATAGAAAAAAAAGTTTCAAATGATGAAACAAAGATTAATAATGATTATAAAGAATATTTAAAATAAGGATTATTTTTATTCCTGAAGAAATTATTGTGTCAAAAAATAGTTTAGTTGAGAAAAATCATAGGTAGAACAAAAATAAGTTAAGAAAAATGATCAAACAATAATTTCATATTACATTAGAATAACATTATCTATATGTTTATAGATATGATTTAATTTTTCTATAAATTCAACCAATATGATAATGTTGGATGGAATATTCAATTTTAAATATTAAAAAAATGATGTTTTTTTCTAGGAATTATTTAAGGAATATTTAGTAATATGAGTTATATATAATTTATTTGATATTTTTTTACTATAGTTTTTAAGAAACTTCTACTGAATTCAACTATATTTATGAACTTGTAAAATTTATGGTCTTTAAAATCGATTTATATCTTCTTTGATTTTGATATGAATGTGTATATGAATTTCTAATTTCCTTTGAATGTTTTTTTTTGGTATTTGATAATAATTATTGAATAAATATTGAAGGTGATGTTGACAATCCATATTGAGAAAATTTGGAGGATCGAAGTTGAGTTTTCATTTTAAAAATCATCATAAAGAAAGGAATATTTCAACATCTAGAATCCTATAGAGTTAAGAGTTTTAAATTTACCCTTATGGTAATTGAATATCTATAATAACTACTCCACATAAATTTCATTATGCACAGCTTTAAAAATTTCCCATTCTCATTATCTCAAATGAATAATGAATTCTAGTAACTGGTGGTAACCAATAATATTTCTCGTCAAGATATGGAGGGAGCATGGGGGAGTTGGATCATTTTAATACACATGTGTTATATAGTTTACATGTATGGATTGATAAGAGTTGATATGGTAAGGAAAATGAACCCATATAATGACAAAAACCTATTAAACCATTTTAATTTATATTTTAATTCTTCATTATGGAATTTGTGTGAGGATGATTTTTTATGTTGGGAGGGTAAAAACTTTAATACGTTGGAGATGTTAATTTCATGAAAAAGAACATTATAATAATGTCTCGACTGATTAAACCCCTCTTCTCCGTGGTCTATATATTCCCAATAACTTTAATTCGTATCATATAATTGGTTCCCTCAAATATAGCCCTATATTAGTTATTTGTCATAATCTCACCATAGTCTATACAAATGTTATTCCTACCTTCGATAAAAAAATAGCATTTGTATAAAAATATAATGACCCCTTACCTAACATGAACCTGTACAAATACCATGGAACACTATTACCAGAGATGGTCTTGACATGGTCTGAAGGGTGATCCTATTCTCCATGGGTTAGACAGTAGCACCTAGAATAATATCAATATTAAGTGGGAATATATTTTCAATAAATTATTAGAAGTAAAATTCTTATAATTATTATAGTCAACACTCTAAAAGAAGAGGGTACTAGATTCAACATACAAAAGACATACCCACATTGAATATCATCAAAATGTAGATATCCCAAATAATACATCATCAAAATGAGAAACTAAAATCTTAATGTGATAACAATAACATCATCATCAATACTGGTACTTAGAATCCCTATGAAATATGTAACCCATAGTTCCCTTAGTCACTACCATCACTCTAGAGTCCCACTGATCAAGAAAAACTACCAACTCCATGTGAAATTTTTTTCATACATGTACATAGCATAAAAAAGTCTAAAATTACCAAATGAAAATGTATATTGTGGGATATAAACCCATTAGGATGCCAACAAATATTCGATATATAATTCCATTACAATATACCATTTTTTATTTCAATCTAAATAAGACAAGGAATGTTAAGTCAATTGAATATTTTAAATAAAAATAATGATTTGAAATTGTAAAATTTAAAATATATCAAATACTCTTAAATTAACATTATATATAAAATACTTATATAAAACAGTCGACATGAATAAATCAGTTCATAATCAACGGCTTGTAATAACCAAATCAAACATATAATTGAACTATGTTATAATCCCAATTGTAAGATTCTATAAATAGGAACCCCGCACATCTCAATCATTATCATGGATCATGATATATGTGTACACTCAATAAAACACCCCATTATAGATGGCAATTATGGGAAATCAATCTACACCCATACAGTGAGCAATTAAGGGAAATAATATGGAGTTTGGATTAGTTGGTGTAAACATCGTCAATATATTACTAGGGGGTTAGAGTCCTATTTTTCATGTCACAATTAACAAAAACAACCTAGGTTCATATTTCCTCTAATAAATCCATCAATTAATCAATTTAAAATCAATCCTTTTAAAATATTTCACCATTCATAGTCCAATTTCCCAAATTTTAGTGCTCAGCATTCCCTTTCATTTAAAAACTAAATGATATGTATTCATCAAATTAATTCAATTTAACATTATCTCTCAATTTAATCCAATTTTCTCAAAAATAAATTTTGAATAATTCTATTAAATCATATTTCATATAATGAAATAATTTTCTCAAAACAGTCCAACAATTTCAATTCTGTTAAAATTGGGGGTTTTCATAATTTTCATTCCCTCACTAAATCAAACATTTAATCATAAAAAATATGGGGTTTTAAGTAATTCAAAAACACATTTAAAACAAATCAATATATATAGGTTGTCAACTATAGGTTAAATACTTATGGAACCAACTACCTTTAAATCACTAATTCAAATCAACACAAAACCCACAACAAGATCCACCAATTATGAATGAAGGGGTAAAAGCATAAGAGATCTAACATAGAATCAAGATAATTAAAAATGGATATTGTATACAACAATAACATGTTTATATATCAATCTATAAGGGGTAAAATATAATATCTGAAGAAACAACATGAGAGGAGAAATACTAACTAAATGGAGATAAAATATGATCATCGATGCATTGAGATGAAAATAGAATGCGTTGGAGGAGCCAAAAATGAATCTTGAGAGACTAAATGTTCCAAGGAATCATATAAAAGATTAATTGGGGTGTGTATAATCTTATATTAAGGCCTTTTAATTTTTAATTAATATTTGAATGGAATTAAAAATTAGCAAAAGGTTTTACTGGAGAGGCCGTAAGATTAGTAGTAATTGTGTGCCTTACCTATGCAAGCCTACTAGACTTATGAATTAGGTACATGGTTTTTTAAAAATGGTTACATTAACTATGTGACAATCATGAAAAACCCTAATTTTCCTAGGGTTCAATGTTTTGATGGGTGGCCTCATTGTTTGGGGAAACTGTGCGCCCCCTTCAAGTGCCTCAACATAGGGTGCACAGTTTCCTCATTCAAACCTCGCAATTTTCCCCTGCCATGCACCAAACGTGAATAGCCACATGGGTTTCAACATTTTTTGAAACACTATTGAAATTACCCTAACTCAATAACCTATCAAAACATAATAAAAACAAGGTTCAATTAGTATCAAAAAGAAAGTAATAGAATGTTATAACTTCCCCACTATTAACATTGTATTTCCCCAGAAAGACTATCAAGAAGATTATATACTAAACAGATGAGGTCACTAATCTCTCCTTAGTTCCTCACGCTCCAATTTATAATGAAATTTAGAATAATTGTTTCATATAATATTGACAAATGGTATCACATTTTCATAGTGAATCTCAGTCTCAGAATTTACAATCGTAACTAGACGATAAGTCATGAAAAAAATTAGGTTCAACATCAATATCTTCCCAATTCAGGATATAAGAAGTGTCGAAATGATACATCCTAGGATGTGATCCATTAAAAACACCATGGATAGATGTCAAATTTTGGGGTAAGGATATTTGGTAATCCACATTACTAACATACTTAGTAATATCAAAAGGTCCCACAAACCACAGTGAATGAGTTCCCTACTTCCCAAGACAATTATGACCCAATAAGGTGAAGATATCCAAAAAACATAGCCCTAATTATAATTATACAATTCTCATAGATAGATATCATCATAATATTTATATTTTCATTATTTCATCACCATTATCTAACAAATCAACCAAATATTCATGGTCACCTCTTTGATCCAAACTCGGTCTAACCATGGAAGATTCATCAATATCTGACAAACAGAATAGAGAATTAAATGGATTATCATACAAGGAAACAAATTTATAAATTTTTATAGTATACCAGTAATAGTTATATTTGTAAAATGTGACTAATACTAAATGGACATCCCAATATCCACCAAAGTTATGAACTAAAGCATGTATCATGTCGTCCAAAATATGTATAGATCGTTTTTTCTATACAAATGTCTATGGATGAAATTTCATACTAAAATTTATATAGTTTCTCATTTAATCATGGAAGGATTACCTAAAATAATAAATGAAAATGGGATCCATATTAATGACTATAATAGAAGAGACTCCATGAAAATGAAAATATCATCCACATAGATACTTTCCAAGTCCCCATATTTAGTTCTATCTTATTTGGGTGTAAAGTGAGATGATTTTATTATATTATAAATCACAACCCATATAAAATTACTCCCCTAATGGGTATGATGAAACCCAACCAAAAGGAAAATCAAAATATCTTATTCTTCCATGTTTTCACTATGAGTGGTTGAAGAAATCTCAATAGTCTTTAATGCTCATATTTGACCTGTTAGTAAGTATAACAATGGGAAAAAAATTCAATGATGTATCATCTCATACCTAGACACCCGAATCATTAAGATATAGGATAGAAGATATCCTTGGTTCTAGGTTGAACCACCTATTGTGAAGTATGAAAATACCACATCACTTCTCTTCTCACAAATAAACTCACAGCGTACTAATTCTAAAAAAATAAGATACCCTTTGAATAAAATTTATATTCACCGATGGTATCCCCACTATAAATAGAGTCCCTAATTACATGGAATTTATCATCATGTTTCTGCTCTGAAAGAGTTTCCTCAATAAGAGATGATTTCAAAAGAACATTCACCGGAACAATCTCAGTAACATCTTCTAGGACTCCCAAATTCAACTAAGAACAGAGATCCATCATATTTTACTCATCTAATTATTATTTCAGATCCTTGGTTGGAAAAAAATTCTAAACGCATCAAGAATTACATTTACCATACCATGGGTGTAAGTAATGTAAAAATAGAAATATAAACGTTTCTCCACCCATTATCTCTCCAAAATCATCATATCTTATTTGGAGAATATATAAATAAATATTTTTTGGTTAGAATAAATTTTAATCCTTTCTATGGAAACTTAATGTTGTATACTCTTAAGAGGATACATCATAGTAGTGTCTTTGAGAACATGGATCAAATAATTTTTCTATTGTGGCCAATTATTTCTAGATCCATAGGCTACCATGTGATCATCATGTATATGAAAACGACACAAAACTAAAAATGATATATAAAAAAGACCAAAAATCCCTACCAAGCCTTCTGAAGAGTCTCTAGATGAAGCAGATGTGTGTACAATGACTATGAGAGGTACAATCACTCTAGATTATTTTTAATGGATACTTTATTTGATACTAGTGCATCTCATTCATTTATATTGACATGTGTTTTGACCCAACTAATCCTTTATATATATATATATATTTCATCGTGTGATGGATATTACCATGCCCCTCATAATGAAGAGGGATTATGTTATTCAGTTTCTTTCTTGAGTTTTCCCATTATCAGAGTTTGGGATTTTATGGATTTATTTATCCTTAACAGGAAACCACTTAAATGGAGTTCTATATTCCCATGGTTTGGTTAATATCACCTTTCATAAAATCAATATCATATGGGAATAGTTTTTCCACAATGTAACTAATGAAAAATGAATCAAGTTCGTATGATCAACACTCTAAAGGGAGAAGTTACCAAAAAAATTGTTAAAATAATAACCACAAATAAAAATCAAAAGATATATATTCCAAAGAACACTTCATCCAAACAAGATACAAAAGAAGTCAAGCAACAACATAGAAATCATTAAAATTAATGAAAATCAGATAATCTATACAAGAAGTGGACCATACCTCCACCAATAACCACCATCACTCAATATCCCCATGAATTAAGCACAACTACCACCTATAAGTGGAACTTTTATTTTATCTAAAACTATCATAACAAGAAAAAAACTCTTGAAGACAATGGTAGGTTATGAGATAAAATTTTTTATTGGATACTACTAAGGATTCCATAATTAATACCATAACCAAAAATCATTTGTAGTTTCATTATTAATAAAACAAAGAATGGGAAGAGATTTTCATACTATAATTCCAAAACATACATTAAAATAAAATGATTCCAAATATACCAAATAGTATTAAATGAAAAATTTATATAATTAACATTTATAAAATAGTTTTCATCAATAATAAATTTCATAATAAATGGCATGTAACCATAAAATCAAACATATCATACCAATATTTAAATTTCCCTGGAGTATGTTAGTTTATAGAAATTAGATTCTAAACCATCTAAATAATCATAATCTCTCAAGATAAGTGTAGAAACTTGAATCAATTTTCCATCTAGGGATCCCATTACAAGAAATATATTTAAATCCTATTAAGGGGTCCCATTATAGTAAATCATTCAGAATATAGTTTTGATAGCTTTTTCATCAGTAATCCATTTGTGAGGGAGTTCTAGTCATATCATTATTGTTATAATTACAACTAACTATCCATGCCCACATTTTCTAAAATCAATCAATAAATAGTTGTAAAATGAATCATTTTAAAAAAATCATCATTCACAATTCAATTGCACATTTTTTTTCTTCAAAACTCTCATTCCTTTCAAAACCAAATTACACATTTTCAAAAAATTCATTCCATTTAAAATCGTCTTTAATTTTAATCAAATATTCTCAATAAAAAAATTTCAATAATTTAATCAAATAATGTTTCATATTAAGCCAGCATTTTCTCAAAATCATCCAATAATTAATATTATATTTAAATTAGGGGTTTACCATAACATTCATGCACATTTTAGATAAAATATCAAATTATCTCCCATATGGGTTTTTAAATCATTTAAAAATTAATTTCAAATCATTCAGGATATATAGGGTTTCAATTTTAGGGTAAAGCCTAATGCAACCACCTACTTTTAAATCACATAATCAAATGAATACAACACCCATAACGGATTCTCAAATGCATAATTATGGAATAAGATATAATGAAATAAATCCAAGAATTTGGATCAATAAAAATGAATATTAGATCAATAAATAACATGATAATCAATCACTCTCTAAGGGTTGGAGTAAAAGAAAATTGGAAGAAACCATAATAGAGGAGGAAAACGCATCGACATGAAATCCAACATTATGACTACTGCTTTGATACGCATATAGAAGTTGATGGAGGAGTCAAAAAGAACTCTTGAGAGTCCTAACAAACCATGAAATGGTATTAGTTTTAAATGTGGGTGTTTATCATCTTAAAATAGGGACCCCATATTTTTAATTAAATTTTTAGTGTAAAAAGTTAACATATTAAAGGGTGATGAAGAGGCCACATGGTTATTAGTAAAGGTTCACCTAAATAGTGTCCACTACTAGACATCTATATAGGGTTCATGGTTTTCTAGAATTGTTACATTAAATGTTTGATAACAGTGTCAATCCTCATTATCTAATGAGAAATTGTCTGTAGGGATGGTAAGGTGATTTGGAAAAAAAAATTCCCCCTTCCAATATATAAATATATAGCTCGATGTTTCCTAGGATAAATTGTACAATTATCCCTAACTATATGCCAACCATACACAGTCCCATGGGATTCAAAATTGATCAAAAAAATTATTCAATGAACCCAAATCAAGACCATTACTAAACATGATCAGAACAAGGGTCAAGATGTGCCTGAAATAAGGAAGCAAGATATTAAAATATCTTCTGCATCTTTTTTTGAAGTTATTGATGAATCTATAGTAGGGTTTACACCCATGGATATGTGTTCTATTATGTTATTTACAAAAAAATAAATCTCATGGATGATGGAAATGCTCAGAACTATTTACTAATATTCATGTCAGATAATGCTTATGTGATTTTGATGGGTCTCTAAATAGTGAATGAAACATCATACAAACACAAAATAATTAATCAAATGGAATGGTAATTTGAAGGAATTAATTCATAAAGTATGGAGAAGCATGTTATAAGATATCAGCATGTAGGAAGATAAAATTAATAATTCTTATTTTACAAGAAATAATGAAATTTTCAGCAACATCATAGGATTAATATATGTCTTGGAATTTTAAAATATTGATAAAAATTGATAAAGAACATTTTCTATATGATTTATCCTAAGGTATATTCATTTTAATATATATATAATTTATCTAATGATATTCTATATAACACGCTCATTGCATATGAAATGTGGAAATATCTAGGATTCATAAAAAATAGTAAAGAGGATATTTTATTCAAATCTATGAAGAAGAAGATAATGCAAATATTTATGATAATGTTATGGTTTACAATGAATCATAATATAAGGAATATTATTCTAAAGATAATAAGGGTATTATTTCTTTAATATATATAAATTTTGAAAAGGTAGTTGTAATGACAAAAGAAAAATCCCACTAAAATTTTGGGTTTGAGGGTATCAAAAATTAATCAATATATAAATGATGAAGAAATATATAGAATATGATAATGAAGAATATGAAGAAACAAATTAGAGGAATAAGTGGAATAAATTCTTTATGGTATTTAATGAATTTGTTTGATGTAAGAAAATGTTTATCAAAAAGAACATGTTAAGTATGATGAGTAAAAAAGATTAATATAAGTTGAAGAAGCTTATATAGAATCATAATGATATCATAAAATGAGTTATTTTTTGATAAAAAACATGAATATGAAGAAACAATCAGGAGTATTAAATAATGTAAAGGAAAAAAATGAAGTAAAATCATAATGTGTCCAAAATAAATATTTATACATATATGAAATTTAAAGCCATAGGATAAAACATGTAGAATGAGGTAATATATTGAAGGTCCATGACAAAAATCATATTGTTATGGAATAATATATATATAAGAAACAATAAATATGACTCGGGGTTGAATATACATTGAATAATATTGATGATAATTTAAAAAAAAATTTGATATAAAGGATGAAATATCTCAAGCTATGGAATGAACTCCTCCAAAAAATTAGGACACATATATATCCACTAAAATTACATGTTAATAAGTTTTTAATGACCCTAGATATTTAAGAACCAAAAATTTGACATATTGAGTTGAGAATGTAAATGAGAAATATATCATATCAAAGTAAGATAAATATACCATCATGGAGAATGAATCACCTTAAAAATTCAAATTATAAGTTGTAACATTATTTATTTATTAGAAAACATATCCCATGAAAAACTTATACATCTATATAAGAATAAAATTAAATAGATATTATTTCTATTGTGGGATATTTGAACATAATATATTTAATTTTTGGAAAAACATGTCTCTCCATGGGAGAAGGCATGAATTGTGGGGCAGAAATAATGGAAAAAATAAAGACCCTTCATGAAGTAAAATGAAGATAAAAAATAAAAGTGATGAGAAATTAAAAAACCCTCAAGGAAAAAATAATTTTAATTACATGGAGAAATTTATTGAAGGTGTGGGAAATGTGATAAATATATAGAATATTTATTGGAAAAAATTCTTATACAAATTACCTTCTAAAAATAAAATGAAAAATGTAAAAATTATTATTATAGAAAAATACTTCATTGTTATGATTAGTCTCAAGGATATAAAAATGAATAAACCATTGATACATGGCAGTGTATGTTCTATAAATTTGATTGTTGATGTAAAAATCTTGAAAAATAATTAATAATTTGATGGAGTACAATGAACCTTTTAAAACTAGTGTTCCTTAAAAAGAATTGGAATTGGTATAGTTAAAATTCATGATTAGAAGATAAAGTAAATTGAATTGTTATGTTTTGATAGACATAAACAAAAAATGATAACTATTATTAGACTATATATTTATGGAAAGGAAGATATATTTAAATAAAATCATGTATCATATCATTATTAATATTGGGAAATGTTTTTTCTAAGGGATAGAGCTGGTGGTAATATATTCTATATTTGGGATCCTATTGATTCTTGTTATTTGATTACTGAAGATGAAACCAAACTGATATGCCCAATACATTTTCTTATTGGATAAACAATAATATGAATATTTCTTAATTGATTTACCACAACTAAACATGAATGATGATTTCATTTTTTAAAATTTCGTAAAGGGGTTTTGGTTAGTGGAATTCATAAGAAAGTTGATATTCATATAACCAAACCACTTGAACTCATACATTCTGACCTGTGTGGGTTGAGATACATCAATCAAATATTCTTTATTTTTAAACTTATTAAATTAATTGATGACTTCAGACCAATAACCAACAAGATTTTCATAAAAAATAAATCTTCAGCTGATGTATTTAATAATTTTGAGAAAGAATTTTGAAAAATAGTTTGCTGTTTATATTTGAAAGTGGAGAACAAAAATTGAAAAAGAGTACACAAGTAATGTATTCTTGTCCTACCTGAGGAATATTTTAATTAGACACTAGTACATTTCCTTATACACTCCACAAGAAAATGGATTAGAAAGAAAGAAAAATAAAAGTCTAGTTGTTATGGGATGAAGTATACTCATTGAATAATAACATACCAATTTCTTCTAAGGATAATCTATATGTAAATATGTACACGTTCAAAATAAGTGTTTTGATTTAAAAAAATAAAAAATGACTCCATATGATATGATGTTAATGAATAATCCTAAAATTAAATATGTTATGGTTTTTTAGAGTCTGTTCTAAATAAATATAAAAAATTTACATTTAGGGTAGTTTAATGAAAAAGCACAAAAGAGTTTTTTATGAGATATTAATCTAATAGATGAAGCTACAGGTGATGGAATAAATGCACAAAAATATGGATAATTCCATTAATGTAAAATTCATTAAATTAATTAAACCTAAATAAAATCTATTTTGGGTGTTTGGGATTTTATAACAGATAATAAATCATATATTATAAAGAATTTAAAGGAAAGGAAGATGACTATTAGCCTAACCTTATATGGTATAAATCTGAACATTATAGTTATGATAATAGTAATACTAAAATAAAAATAGAAAAAAATACTTTCTAACACCCCAAGCTTCCACATTTCATTTCCCTTCGAATAATGCAACATCATTCATTGTACGCTACTTCGAGACTCTAACACACTACGACTAATCAAAACAGCCGTTAAGAATAGTAATACCCACTTTTTGAAATATTTGAAATTTTATCTGTCAAAATGGACTCCATTTTTGGATTTGGAATATCTAAATTAGCCTTGGGTGAAATTTTGGTACTTTTCGGATAACTTTCATATTTCGATGAATAGTGAAAATTACTAAATTTTAATTAAAAGATGCTTTTTTAATCTAAATAATTCATTGTGATAAATTTTTGAATTTTTGTGGTTTTAAATCATATTTAGAATATATTTTTACCATTTACTACAATGTTGGTCATTGGACATAATTTCACATTTAAACCAGACATAAAAAAGCGTCAATCTTTTGATAGTTATTATTTCATAAAAACACGCTTTTTGTTTTGACAACGGGAATTAATTTTAAATTAATTTTTTCAACTTATATGTATTAAATTTGGAAAAATGGATTCGATATTTGGAATCATGAAGTCCAAATTGTTTATATAAGTATCTCTTATTTGTAGACATTTTGAATAAATATTTCATTAAATATTTTATTTACCATGGTAAAAGGGTAAATAAGGTAAATAAGGGGAAAATATAATATTATTATATTAATAAACTTCCCTAAAACGTATCCTAACCCTATTGGATGATACATTTTCGACCATGGGCTAATTTGGGTCGACTTTGGGACCCAATGGATCCACTTGTATGTGATAATGACACTTTATATTAATTATGTTTAAATAAATACAAAAATGACATAAGCATATATCTTTTAGAAAAACAATTTTTACATAGGGTTATATCTGTTATATTTTCGAATATAAATATTCATTAGAAATATAAAAATATTTCCTACATAATGGTATTTTATTTATAATTTTTAGACATTGAATAATTAAATTTATTTATGAAACAATGATAATTTAGTATTTTTCTTATTAATTAAAGAATCAAATAATTGGTATTATAAATGATCAAATAAATATTATTTGAATGTTTTGATGACATACAAGAATATTATTGGTTAATATTACATGTTAGGATTAATTAAATTATTTTTTTGTAATTAATAACGTTGTTATTACTATAACAAAAATCAATTATTTAATAGTGTCAAAATTGACATAAATGGTTTTTAAAAGAACATATTATATTATTAATTGATATTATATTCCTAAAAATATAAGATATGGAAAAAGGACTTATATCACGATAGGTGTATCATTTATGGACCACTTGGGGGTCTCTTGAATATATATAGAATGTTTATTAACTATATAATATATAAATACAAAGTTACATGGTAAATGTCAATTAATTAACTAAGAGTTAAAAATAAACGATAAGGTTAATATAATGACCCAAAACTATCTAAAATCTATTGGTTGAAATTATTTTGACCCATACCTACTTTATAATTTGAATAATCCACTTTTGAGTCATTAGAAACTGAATATGAATTTATTATAAATTAATACTTTAAGTTTTTCCTAAAGAGCCCATCTCCCCCCACCCTTATAAAAGGACACCACTTCTAACCAATTATTCTTACCTCCAAAGACTTTTGGTTCTTCAAAACTCTGCCCAAATACCATTTCAAATATCCTCCATTAATTCGATATTCCTTCCTTTAGTCATAAATCCATCCCAAGGATCCCTTTTGATCAAATCAAAAGGAAGAACCCGAAGAAGAGGTAATGTTTTCACCACCTCTTTCAAGTTATTTTCTTCTTCAAATTCTTCGTTCTTTGTTATTTCAATTATAAAATAATAAATCTAGTATCTCCTATATATTTTTATGTTATTATAAATATTTTATAACCATATTCAGTATTCTATCCATCCCTTGAATGGCATGTCACCATACGTGCGTACGTACGGCATACCGTCTCAACGTTGTGGTATAATGGTTATTCAAAAAATTATTATTTGGATGGGTATAATAATGATTTTTATTTCATGTGAATAATAAATATAAAATGATAATTATTCTATATATATGATACAACATCCAGTTGTATATTAATTTAATATCAAATGAATGATATTGTCGCTCGTGTGTACATACAGACTACCGTCTCCACGAACGCGATGAGATTCATTCCCCATCGTATCCATTCATGACTAATTTTCATTTGATGATTAAAAAAATGTTTAAGGACTTGATATCATTCTGTATATTAATAATATAGAACCTATGGATAACAAACATGTCATATGTAACAAAACATATAAATGAAACAGAGTAAGTGAACACTCGAAACGACAATAATACTAAAATATTATTAACAAAACAATATTAAAAGATCATATATGATATCATATTTATATGATTCATGTATAATTTAATAACAATTATTTTACCAGTATACAAGAGGTTAACCTACCCTCAACCAAGTAAAAGTACAAGGTAAGGCTTTATTTCACAATCTCTTCATTATCCGAGGTTGTTTATACGTAATTATCTTATGGGACCACTTTATCATCCACATCCATGTTTCTAAAAAATGTATTTCAAAACA
Organism: Viscum album; assembly: GCA_963277665.1. Classification (NCBI taxonomy): domain Eukaryota; kingdom Viridiplantae; phylum Streptophyta; class Magnoliopsida; order Santalales; family Viscaceae; genus Viscum; species Viscum album. The sequence goes on along the minus strand of OY728131.1, from coordinate 127,288,831 downwards.
TTCATACTATTTTACCAAATATGTGTAAATGTCATATATACCCTAGTTTGACATTTTATAAGATGTTTATAAAGGAATCATTCCATCGTTTTCCAAATAAGTCCCTTTTTATCCTTTTCGACAAAATTAAGGTAAGAATGTTTTTTAACTTATACAGTGGGTGCGGCTATTTTCAGCCGTTATAAAATCATCGAAGCTTCCATTAAAATATTATAAGATAGTTTTCAAAATAAAGGTTTTATCTATAATTATGTGACATTTAAATGATTTCAAAAAAGATATATTTCTCTCAAATAGTTTTGATTTCATCTATGTCAACGTCGTCTGAAAAATTTTACACTTGTTTGAAGTTGATTTATGATGATACAAATCATCTATATTATATTTAAGGTTTTGTGATATGTTTTACTATGGATGAGTTATTTTTATGCCATTAATGGTTTATGATTAATGTATTGGAATTTCATATTCTAGTTTTAATGAAAATTTTTATGTTATATTTCATCCTCTTCTTAAGATAAATGTGTTGTACTAGTATGTTCCGGGATGGGGACTGATAAAATTATGTTCTCCAGGATGGGTTCCAGTTACAGCAGACCCTCCAGGTTGGTGTCCAGTTATTTGAGGCACTTTGAGTTGGTGTCCGGTTATTAGAGGCACTCCGGGTTTGTGTCTGGTTATTAGAGGCACTCCGGGAAGGTGTCTGATTATTAGAGGCACTCCAGGTCGGTGTCCGGTTATTAGAGGCACTTTGGGTCGGGGTGCGGTTATTAGATTCACTCCGGGTTGGTGTCCAGTTATTAGAGGCACTCCGAGTTGGAGTTCGGTTATAGAGGCTCTCCAGGATGGGGTCCGGTTACAGAGGCTCTCTAGGTTGGGTTCCGGTTACAGTTAGCCCTTAGGTCTTCACACGAGGACTTGACACAGAAATTAATGTTCGGAATGATGAATTCCCTAGTTATGAACGTGGTTATTGATATTTAATGTGATTATTCAATTAGTAGAATACCCATGTGAATAATTAAATTTCATTATTTCATTTTATCTTTTCCATATTAGAATGAAGTTCATGTTTAATAGGATTTTTTTTAGTTTTACATTGCCTTAAATGTTTATGTTTATTTATGCAAGCTTCTGCAATATTGTTATTCTTACTTAGTATCTGAGCTCACCCATTTCAATGTTTTATTTTTCCTAGGATTTGAAGATTTATTTTATGAATGACCTGCAAGGATAGTATGAGGGGATATGAAGAAAAGATTTTGTTCTAGTTTATTTAATTTATGATGTACTGTATGACGTATGAATATATTTAGTGTTTTAAAGGGTACTAAACTAATCGGTCTTTCGAGACATGATCATTTTTTATCATGATAATGTTATGTAATAATGCACCGACTATGGGTAACTGGGGTCAGGGCATTACAGTTGGTATCATAGGATGTTTAGTACAAACCTTGGAAACTAGATTTAGATAAACTCTGATTAGAACACATGGCCCTAATATAGACTTTGAGGATTAGTATAGAAGAACTTCATAGAATTTTTGTATTACAGAGATTTTGTGAGTTTTCATAACAATAAAACCCTGTCTTCATATGATCAGGTAGAGGCGGCCTTGTCACAGATGTACCTAGGGGAAAAACCTAAAAACACCGCTTTTAGCTAGACACGGACGGGAACTGGTGCACGACAAAGGGCCTTGCTACGCTCTTGTTTATGACACTACTGGGAGATATGCTTTGATTAATTCTCATTTTCATTACAAATCATTATGAAGGGTTTATGAGTATATACATCCTTGAAGAAAACATCTTTTTATGATTATGGATCATATCCATAAATAGTTCAATTTATGTAAAGTGTTTTACAAGTATGGAATTATGTAATTTGATTCATAAACTGGTCTAGTTTATGACATTGTTTAGAAATGGCGCCTAATGGAATAAATGGAAACTGTATCAATGCATTCACTCCATGTAGGGATTGCCCTCATTCTCAAGATAATTATAGTGGAGCTGGTGATGCAACTGGTTCTGATCAGCTAATCACCATACCGGGATAACTCACTCGGGTAATGAATAATAACCTTACCCGTTTGGAGCACCCTGATCCGCAGCACGGAGGATCAATGTTAGATCGCTTCATGAGGAAACAAACACCAACATTAAATGGGAGTAAAAATACCTTAGTAGCTAAGAAATGGATAAATTCCTTAGAGAAAATATTCCAGGCCTTGGGGAGTAGCGAAAGCGAAAAAGTTGTCATGACAGTTTACCGCCTCACTAGAGATACTGATCAATGGTGGTCATTGATTTAAAACAAGAAGAAAGATGATGAAGAATTAAATATGTAATGGAGGGAGTTCAAAGAGCTTTTCTTAGAAAAATACTTTCCTCATGACCATCAAGCAGATATGAAAAGGAAATTTCTGAGTTTGAGACAAAAGGAGGATGAGAATGTCACAAAGTATGTGGATAACTTTACAAGGTTAGTGAGTCATGATAAATATTATATAAATAACCCAAGAAGTATGATTTAACATTTCTTTGGTGGGTTAAAACCATTTCTTTGTTGATAATTAGTCTCATAATCTGTCTCAATGTACGTAGATATAGTCTCAGGTGCTATCACGACAGAAAAGGAATTCTCTAAATCTTATGATAATAAAATAAAGAAATAGAAGAAGAGAATGATGGATAAAGAGAGATATAAAGGGAAAAAGGGAAAGAAGGATTTTAAATTATGTGAAAATTGTGGGAACAAACACCCCAGTACTAGCCTAAAAGCAATGAGAGTTTGTTAAAAATGTGGAGAAAAAGGCCACCAGACTCGTGATTGTAAGGGAAAGAAAGAGGTTGTCAATGTTGAATGCTAAAATTATAGAGAAATGGGGCATTATAAAAAATTTACGTCCAAAGAATAAGGGATAATTACATTAGAAAATGTCAAGGGATCAAGGCCAAGAATATGTCGTTACTACAGTTGAAGAGGAATAATTAATGTATTTGTGTTTGTGGACTCAAGGATTATATTCTGGTAATGAAAATAACGTGATTAATATAAGGATTGTACTGCAGTACTTTTTGTTTTCATTAAGTTTTTAATATGACTAAGAAAATCATATTTTCAGTATATGACAACAAGAGAAACTTTACACTTTTTGGAGAATCTTATGTTAAGATTGATTTTCGAATTTATATAACTTTTATAGAGAGTCTTGACATAGTTTCTTTGGATAACTATAATGTTTTGGAATGAATTAAGTTGAACTTTGGATATATTGTTCAAGGTTAAAAAATTTCTTATTATTATTTTTGGAATATTATGATACTATAGTTTTAGGAAAAGAACAACCTGCAGGTCGGGTGATAACCCGTCATGTCGGATAAAGCTACAGGAATCAAACCGACAACCATAGTGCGACATGCCTTTATTACCTACCACTATCCTACAGGAAGTCCCTGGTTATTACAAAATATTTTTTCATTATAATGGTATTTTTTAATGTTTGGAACATTATATTATTAGGATAAATATAATATTTTTGAGTTCTATTAACTTTTGGAGAGAAAGATGAGTTTGCGGTAGAAATTAGTTGAAGGATGAAAAATATACTTGTAAAGATGTATATATATATATATATATATATATTTATTTATCATATTCTATGATGAAATTAAATCTTGAACTTTAGGGAAGGGATATTATGACCAAAAATGTGTTATCATAATACCTTATGTTTTGTTGAACTGATGATATTTTAAATCATCATAGATTGTTGGATTTGAGGCCCTCATTTCTACAGTTGTTTGTGATTGATGAACTCAATCACTCCCTATAAATATTTACGTTTTTTCTTTAATTACGTGTCTATAATTTTCATAAATGTTCTCCTATTTGAAACCCTAATTTTGTGGTGACATTTTCATTTCCCTTTCCATCTTATTGAAACTAAATTTTATTAACCCAATTTCTAATATGGGTTTTCCACAATTGTATTTTCTATTTTCAAACTTTTATTATCAAAGAACAATTTCAAATTATGAGAATTCAATTATTTAAAGGAGGGGAGAATGTAATACCCCAAGCTTCCATGGTACATTTCCCTTTGAATGATGCAATAGCTTGCATTGTAGGCAACTTCGAGACTCTAACACACCGTGAAAAATCAAAGCAGCCATTATGAATAGTAATACAATCATTTTGAAATTTTATAAATTTTATCATTGAAAATGGAATTCCTTTTTGGATTCGGAATATCGAAATTATCCTCAGGTGATATTTTGGTACTTTTTTGGATAACTTTCATATTTTAATGAATATTGAAAATTACTAAATTTTGATTAAAAACAACTTTTTTAATCAAAATAATTAATAGTGATAAACTATGAATTTGAGTGGTTTTAAAGTATATTTAGAATATATTTTTACTATTTAATAAAATTTTGTTCATTGTGCATAATTTCACATTTAAACCGGACATAAACAAGTGTCAATATTTTGATAGTTATTATTTCTTAAATACAAGATTTTTGTTTTGATAGAGGGAATTAATTTAAAATTATTTTCTTCCACTTCTTTTTTTTTGAATTTGGAAAAATTGATTCCATATTGGGAATCAGGATTTCCAAATTGTGTAGATAGTTAAGTCTTATTTTTTGTCATTTTGAATAATTACTTGAGTAAATATTTTATTTACCATGGATAAAGGGTAAATCCGGTAAATAATGGTAAAACATTAATATTATAATATTAATAAATTACACTAAAACATGTCTTAAACCTATTGGTTTATACATGTCCAACCATGGTAATATTTGGGTCGATTTTGGGACCCCATGGATTCACTTGTAAGTGATAATGATACTTGATATGAATTATGTTAAATTAAATACAAAAATGGAAAAAGCATATATCTTTTAGCAAAACAATTTTTACATAGGGTTATATATGTTATATATTAATCTATAAATATTCATTAGAAACATCAAATGATTTCCTACATAATTATATTTTATTTATAATTTTTATACATTGAATATATAAATTTATTTATGACACAATAATGATGCATTATTTTCCTAATTAATGAAAGAATCAAATATTTGGTATTATAAATGTTCAAATAAATATAATTTGAATGTTTGGATGATATCCATGAATTTTATTGGTTAATAGGACATGTTATCATTGATTAAATGAATTTATTTCGATTTAATAATGTTTTTATGACTAACAGAATTCAATTATTGAATAGTGTAAAAATTGACATAAAGGAGTTTTTAAAACAAATATTATATTTTTAATTGGTATTGTATTTTTAAAAATATATTATATGTCAAAAGAAATTATATCATGATAGGTGTATCATTTTTTGACCATTTGGGGGTCTCTTGTATGTATATACAAGGTTTATTAACAATATAATATAAAAATACAAAGTGACATGGAAAATGTCAAACTAATTAACTTAGAATTAAAACTAAAATATAAGGTTAATATAATGACCCAAACCTATCTAAAATATATTGGTTGAAATGATTTATAACCCTCCCCACCTTATACTTTTAATAATCCAATTTTTTTCCATTAGAAACCGAATATGAATTTATTATAAATTAAGACTATATGTTTTTTCTAAAGAGACCCTCCTCCACCTTATAAAAGGACACTACTTCTAACAAATTCTTAATAACTTAAAATCCTTTTGGATTGGCCATCCTCTGCCAAAATACCATTTCAAATATCCTCCCTTAATATTATAGGCACTCCTTTTGTCAGAAAGCCAAACCAACAAGCCATTTTGATCAAATCAAAAGGAAGAACCCGATGAAGAGTTAATGTTTTCACCACCCTCTTTCAAGTTCCGTTCATATTCAACTTCTTATTTATTTGTTATTTACATTCTAAAATAATAAATCCAGTATATCCTATATATTTTGATGTTATTATAAATATGGTACAACCATATTCAGTATTCTATCCATCCCTTGAATGACATGTCCCATACATGCGTACGTACGACTTACCGTCTCCACGTCGTGGTCTAATTGTTATTCAATAAATTTTTATTTGGATGGGTATAATATTGATTTTTATTTCATTTAAATAATAAATATTACATGATAATTATTCTTTATATATGATACACCATCCACTTATATATTTTTTAATATCAAAGGAATGATATTGTCGCTCCTGCGTACGTACGGACTACCGTCTCCACGAACGCGATGAGATTCATTACCCAAAGTATACATTCAAGAATAATTTTCATTTGATGATAAAAAAATAATTTTTAATGACTTGATATAATTCGGTATATGAATAAAATTTAACCTATGGATAACAAATACGGCTAACATAACAAAACATATAAAAGAAAATGTGTAAGTAAACACCCGAAACGACGATAATACTAGAATATTTTTAACAAAACAATATTAAAAGATCATATATGATATCATATTTATATGATTCTTTTATAATTTAATATAAATTATTTCACCACTATAAAGGAGTTTAACCTACACTCATCCAAGGAAAAGTACAAGGTAAGGGTTTATTTCACAATCTCTTCATTATCAGAGGTTGTTTAAACTTAATTACATACCAGGACCTCTTTATCATCCAGATGCATGTTTCTTAAATATGTATTTCAAAACATTATTACTATCTTACATAATATGGGTTAAAGTCATTTATACCCTATTTTGAATTTTTATAAGATTTTCATAAAGGAATCTTTCCACCGTTTTCCAAACAAGGTCCTTTTAAACCTTTTTGACAAAATTAAGGTAAAAATGTTTTTTAACTTATACGGAGGGTGCCGCTATTTTCTGTCATTATACAATCATCGAAGATTCCCTTAAAATCTTATAATAATGTTTTAAAAATAAATATTTTCTCTATCATTATGTGAATTTTAAATGATTTCAAAAAAGAGATATTTCGGTCAAATAGTTTTGATTTCATCTATGTCAACGTCCTTTGATAAATTTTACACTTGTTTGATGTTGATTTATTATGATAAAAATCATCCATATTATATTTGAGGTTTTTTTATATGTTTGACTATGGATTAGTTTTTTTTATGCCATTAATGGTTTATGATTAATGTTTTGGAATTTCATATGCTAGTTTTAATATGAATGTTTATATTATATTTCATAATCTTCTTAAGATGAATGTGTTGAACTAGTATGTTCCGGGATGGGGACCCGTAAATGTAATCCCTCCTAGTTGATGTCCGGTTAAAGAAGACCCTCCAGTTTAGTGTCTGGTTATTATAGGCACTCCATGTTGGTTTCCAGTTATTAGAGGCACTCCGGGTCGGTGTCCGGTTATTAGAGGCACTCAGGGTCGGTGTTCGATTATTAGAGGCACTATGGGTTGCTGTAAAGTTATTAGAGGCACTCTGGGTCGGTGACTGGTTATTAGAGGCAATCTCAGTTAGTATCTGGTTATTAGAGGCACTCCAGGTTGGAGTCCAGTTACAGAGGCTCTCCAGGATGGAGTCCAGTTACAGAGGCTCTCTAGGTTGGGTTTCGGTTACATTTATCCCTTAGCTCTTGGCACGAGGCCTTGACACAGAAATTAAAGTTCGGAATTATGCATTCCCTTGTTATGAAAGTCGTTATTCATATTTCATGTCATTATTATATTAGTAGAATATCTATGTGAATAATTAAATGGAATTATTTAATTTTATAATTTCCAAATTATGATTAAGTTGAAGTTTAAAAGGATTTTGTTTTAGTTGTACATTGACTAAAATGTTAATGATTATTTATACAGGTTTCTACTGTATTGTTATCCTTACTGAGCATCTGAGCTCACCCCTTTCAATGTTTTATTTCTCCCAGGATGTGAAGAAGTATTTTACGAATGACCTGCAAGAATAGTATAATGGGATATGATGAAAAGATGTTGTTGTAGTTTTTTTAATTTATGATGTAATTTCTGACTTATGAATATATTTACTGTTTCCAAGGCGAATAAACTAATTGGTCATTAGAGACATGATCCTTTGTGATCATGACAATGTAATGTAATAATGCACCGACTCTGGGTAATTGGGGTCGGGGAGTTACATTTGGTATCAGAGGAAGTTTAGTACAAACCATGGAAGCTAGATTTAGATAAACTCTGATTAGAGCACATATCCATAATATTAACTTTGAGGATTAGTATAGAAGAACTTCCTAGAATTTTGGTATTATAGAGATTTTGTGAGTTTTCTGAGCAATACATCCCAGTCTAGATACGAGCAGGTAAAGGCGGCTCTGGCACATATTTACCTAGGGGTAAAACCCAAAAACACCACCTTGAGCTAGACTCGAACGAGAACTAGTGCACGACAACGGGCCTTACTGTACTCTTGGTTATGAAACTCCCAGGGGATATGCTTAGGATAATTCTCATTTTCATTACAAAACATTATGAATGTTTTATGAGTATATAAATCCTTAAGGAAAACATCTTTTTATGATTATGGATTATATCCACAAATAGTTCAATTTATCTAAAGTGTTTTACCAGTATGAAATCATGTATTTTAATTCATAAACTGGTCTAGTTTATGCCATTTTTTAGAAATGGCGCCAAGTGAAAGAAATGGAAACCATATCAATGCACTCACTCCATGTAGGGATTTCCCTCCTGCTTACGATAATTATTGTGGAGCTGATGATGGAACTTGTTCTTATCATCTAATCACCATAGTGGGACAACTCACTCGGGTTATGAATAATAACCTTACCCGTATGGAGTACCCTGATACGCACCGTGGAGGATAAATATTAGATCTCTTCATGAGGCAACAACCAAAAACATTCAATGGGAGTACAACTCCCTTAGTAGCTGAGCAATGGATAAATTCCTTAGAGAAAATATTCCATGCCTTAGCTAGTAGCTAAAGGGAAAAACTTGTCATGGTAGTTTACCGCCTCACTGGAGATGCTGATCAATGGTGGTCATTGGTTCGAAACATAAAAGAAGATGATGAATTATCAATCATGGAATGGTGGTAGTTGAAATAGCTTTTCATAGAAAAATACTTCCCTTGTGACCATCAAGAAGATATAGAAAGGCAAATTCTGAGTTTGAGACAAAAGGAGGATGAGAATGTCACAAATTATGAGTCTAACTTTTCAAGGTTAGCGAGACATGCTGCAGATTATATACGTAACCCATGAAGTAAGATTGACTATTTCTTTTATGGGTTAAAACCCTTTCTTCGTCGCGCATTAATCTCACAATCTTTCTCAACATACGTAGATATAGTCTCATGTGCTTTCAAGACAGAAAAGGAATTCTCCAAATCATATGACAATAAAGTAAAGAATGAGAAGAAGAGAACGATGGAGAAAGAGACAGATAAAGGGAAAAATGTAAAGAAGGATTTTCCATTATGTGAAAATTGTGGGAATAAACACCCTGGTACTTGCCTAAAAGGAATGGGAGTTTGTTAAAAATGTGGATAAAAAGGTCACCAGAATCGTGATTTCAAGAGAAAGAAAGTGGTTCTCAATGTTGAAAGCTACAATTTTAGAGAAACGGGGTATTATGAAAATGAATTTCGTAGGTGTCGGGGAAACATACCTCAAAAAAGGCCAAGGGATCAAGGCCAAGATTATGTTGTTACTATAGTTGAAGAGGAATAATAAATGTAATTGTGTAATAATGCACCGACTCTAGGTAACTGGACTCGGGGCATTACATATTGACCTCAAAAAATATACAATATAATATCATTTAAAATCAGAATGCTTCAGTTCAGACCAAATGGAAATGAATACTTGAAAATAGAACCTCAAATATCTCAAAGGTAAAAACAATATCCATTAAAAAATTATTTTATTATAAATAATCTTTAAGTGTGATTAATTAAGATTTAGATCAAATTAAGAAAAAATAAACAGGGGATATTTTTATTTGAATGGAAGAAATGAATGTTTTATGAAAATATGGGTGTTTCAAATATAAATTCAATAAATAGGGATACATTTCATGAAAAAATTCACAGTTTGATAAAAAAATTATTCACATGTTGAATGTGATTATTATGTGGAAAAATATACCCTTACTACCAGACTTGAAACTATTATAATTTTTTAGTATAATTATTATCATTGAAATTAAAACATCAATCAAATGGATGTTATGTAAAAATTAGTTAAATGGGAAACTAAAGAAGATTTTTATGTTGAGAAATTTTATGGGTTCATTTTTTATAATATTGGAATTGTTTTTTGAAAATGAATGTCAAATTTGGATGGGTAGAAACTAGACCCTTGTTCCTGGTCTTTAATACAAGATAGTTTCCTAAAGTATTTTAAATTTTCTAAAGGAAAAAATTATGGAAAATTATATGTGAATGATATGAGTTTATTTACCCAAATTTTAATTTATTATGTTGATGATATATTTTATACTAATGATATGTATAAATCTTGAGAAACATTTATGGAAAAGATGAAGAGGAACATTGTGATTTAATTTCTCAGAGAGTTTAATTTATTTCTGGGACTAAAAGTTAAATAGAAAGTAAGATAAATCGTATTTATAAAATTAAAAAATTCAAAGTAATTAGTAATGAAATTAAATATATATGAGTCAAAGTAAGTTAGCACATGCATTATAGTGGCATGAAAATTAGAAAATATGAAACATAGAAATGTGGGATCTAGAATGGTTTTTAGAGTTTAATCAATGTTTTTCTTAATCATACTGCAGCATGACTATACATTTTATATGTTGTAACATTATGTTAAAGATATATTAATGATCCAAAATAATCACACACACATATAGAAGAAATAATCTTTAGGTATCTTAAAGGAACATAAAATTATATAATGATATATAGAAAAGGCAATGAGTTGAAATTACATAGTTTCAATGATTCTAATTGTGCTGGAGAGTGTGATTATAGAAAATAAACATCCAAATGAACATTTTTCTTTGGAGAAAGTTGTGCGAGAGAGAATAATTAAAAACTATGTGTTTTAAAATTGAGTAAAATAAATGAGAAATATGTTTCCACCACCTTGGAATGAACAAATGTTATTTTCATTGAATTCCATCATTATAATATGATGATAAATATTAAAAATTTAGTGTAAATTATATATGATTATAAATGTATAATTGATCTCTCTTAAATTTTTTTGCAACATTCTGATTCTAAATACATTAATATTAAATATCATTTCTTCATGGAAATAGATTCTCATAGACATGTAAATATTATCTATATTTTAATAAAAGACTTAACTATAGATATATTCCCCAAATATATTCTAAAAAAAATATTTCAGTAATTAATTATAAAACTACATGTTCAGCCACACCTACTGACATAAGAATGTTTCAAATTAATCCATATTTTTATTTTTGGATTATTTTTCAAATAGGGAAAATAAGTAATAACATTTACATTGCCTTTTTTGAATCTAAATCTAGTTTTTTCATTGAAAATTGGGTTAAAGGTTCGTATAGTTACAATTAATGAAGATGATTTAGGGTGAGTATATCAAACTAATAGATAAAAAATTACTTATCTCTAAGGGAATTAATTCCATTAAAAACATTACTTAATCAAGAAGTGTGGTATCAAGATACCAATCCATGTTAAAGGAATTTTTTTGATGTAAAATTATATATATGATAGTGATATGTTTTCCAATAAATCCAATGTTGGATAATGATGTACCATTTTTTATTTTGTAATGTTTTAGTATGTGTTTCCAATATTGTTTCTAGCAATGTTTTCTATTTTAGAAAAAATTAAAAAAAAGTAGGATTAAAATATTCATGAAAATTTATTTTGTTGGAAATGAATTTTCATAAGAATAAAATTATATACGAGAGTATTTTAAAGGAAAACATATTAAAATAGGGCTTGTATTGTGGATGGATTTTTGGATGAATAAAAATTGGATATAAATATAACTTTGTTTTTCATTATTAGAATATACAATGAAGAATAGTTAATACCAGAGCCTAAAGAATTATTATAATAATTTTATGATGATTATAAAAATATTATTGAGTTTCTAATTTTTCATAATAAAATGGGAAGTAATTTGTTATGTTCATCAAAAGAAGATGTTCATTAGTATAACCATCAGATTGTGAAACTGAAGAAATGACATGGAAATATTTTTCCTTAAGGTTGAATCGCAGAAGAAAGATTTAAATATGAGGAATAATTTTATGCATGTATAAAAATTTACTTTAAGAAATATTTAATTTTAGAAAAATCGTTGGTATAACAAATATAACTTTAGAACAAAGTTCAAACTACATTTTTTTATTAAAGCGAATGAAATTTTATTGGATGATGACAAATAGACCTTATATCTTTATAAATAAAACTAATTATAAATTTATTGAGATGGAAGTTAAATTTATAATATTCATGAATTCATGTTTAGGTTATAGGTGAGGTTTGAGAAATCTTGCAAAAGCTGAGTTGACATGGGATTTTGCAGATATTTATGTTCACTCTAGTGTTTCAGGATGCTTTGAAATCATTACACCATTTTGATGAAAATGAAATATTTATGATTTAAAATACAATATATCTCATATTAGTTAATGATATTATTTTTTATATAAAGACATTATTTCCTTTAAGGCATTTTGATGATTTTTTTGAGATTACTAAGTCAAGAAACACTTATAGTAATGTCAAAAATCATTTGTCAAAAAATTAGTCATGTCAAAGAAGAGTTACTCTTCTATAAATAGTTAACCTGACAAGAAAGATATAGGTTCTTTAATAATAAATATTTGATAGTATAGAATTATTAATTATGATTAATGATGTTATAGAAAAATTATATAGACTATAGTACAATTTTAGAATCAACCAATGTTCTTATATTCTTTTGGTTCATAAAAGGAATCAAATATTGTATCGTTTAATAACCCCAACACAAGTAGCCCAGATTTGATGCCTAATTAAATAAATTTTCATAATATTCAAGTAATATTATCTCAAATTATTGACTGTTTTTTCAATATTGGTGAACTAGATACCTACTTGAAAATCAAATTATTTTTGAAAACATAAAATAAATAAATAATTTTCTTTGAGAATTCAATTATTCCCTTTCATATATGCATGTAGATAAATAACCAAAAAATCCTCAAATACTATGGAAATTAAAACATAATAAAGGGTTTATATTAGATTCTTGGTAAGTGTAGGAGAATATCATAACCTGTGACTAAATAAGGACTAAACAATATGGAATGGTAAATAATAGAAACATGTGTCATTTAATAAAAAACAGGATCATAATATGGTAGTAATTAACGATGATCATATAATTTCATATACACAATCAAATGATAAAAAACTTAACCATGGATATTATACTAATAGAATAATAATATGGAATATAAATTACAAAATTCCTAATGATGGAGTGCATAATGTGGGGCATCATAATCTTATAATCCAGGCCTTAGCCAAGAAATATGAAGGTAAATTAGTAAAGTCTCAGATAAAACCCAATCTAGTTTTCCTCATGATACCTAATGAAACATCAATTTCCCATATGTGGCCAATCACTTCACTCACTATGTCCAATTCATTTCTTGAATTAATAAATAATACAACTGAATCAACATGTCTTAAAAAATCAATATTTGAATGTATTAGATGAACTAGTCATACATAATATCAATAAATCCCAACAAAGAAGATTGTAATCCATCCAATGAAATATTATGAATGGTATAATTATATTTAATCCTTAAAATAATATTCATCAATGAATTTTTACTTGGATGAAAATAATTTAATATTATTATTGGAATATTTCATGAGGAAAATAACCTTTTACATTGAAAATAATTTTTTATTCTAAAAAAATGTGCACATAATAAATAAATAATTTTCATTGAATTTTTTTTATAATTATAAATTAATCTTTTAACATGATAGGAGAAATTAATATTGGAAACTTTTTTCATTCAATATAATTTTATAAATAGTATTTTTTTGCACTTTCATAAGAAAAGTCATAAAGTACATTTTTTGGAATAAAATAGAAAAATTCCTTTAAAAACATTTTTAAAAAAGTAAACAAATATAAAAAATGTCTTATAAAAATAATTTGGTAATAGTAAAATAGATTTTTGACACAAAATTAGAAAACATGGACATGGAATATTAATATTCCCCAATGGAAACATAAACATGGACAATCCCGAATAATGAAGAGATTTTGAAATAAACTCTTAACAATTTGGAATCATTTGAATCAAAATCCCCATGAAATAATAACAATAAATGAAACATTAAATACCATGAATATAAATATATTAATGATATAAAACATAAAACAGGAAACATATTCGCCACCCAAATGAAATAATTGGTGAATATGACACATGTCTGATAGAAGTAAAAGTGAGACCGAAAACCCTTGCCTCATGTTTGAATTCAATAAAATGTGTTAGAAAAATTAGTATAATAGTTTTATGAATGTTATTAATTTATAATAAAAAATTATTTATATTTATAACATTTTATATTAGCCTTTTATAACATCTGACCACACTTTTTTTTAATAATATGTCAATCTCTTCGTTGTTTTCGGTGTTATGTGCGTTGTTTTCTCTTGCATGTTTTGTCATGAATTTCACAATTATTTTTCATATGATATAGATGAATCATCTCCATAATTATATTACTGTTAAAAATATCTTATCTAATCATTAAATATAGTTGTATAACCATTCTGAAATTTTGAAGATAAAATGAATTGCATCACGTCAAGGGGACAGTAGGTTGAACGTATGCATGAGCGATTATATAATTCCATTTATAGTGACTTGGTCAAGAAATGGATGATATATAAAATTTATAGAATCAATATAATTTCATAAATTCTATATATATACATCATTTTCATCATTATAACCATCTTATTGAAGTGGTGATGAAAAAAATTGCACTACGACGTGGAGACGGCAAGCCTACGTACACACATGTGGTGCATTCATTTTTCATAGGATCAAAAAAATGAGGAATTTGGTTATCACATAATAATAAATACATCTTATAATAAATATTATTCTATATATATTACTTTATTATTGAAATAAAATTTAGATAAAAAGTATAAGAATTAATAATATTGAAAGAGTTTGTAAAGAGTATTACCACTTGTTTGGTGGACTTACTTTAGATATCTTCTTAAGGGATCAATGGTTGATAGTATAGATGGAAAACAACCCAAAAACATGGATTAGGATGTTTTTTAGATAAATGGTAAGGACTTGTTTGAGCTAAATCTATTAATGTGGTGTGAAGAAGTGACGGAAGAGGTTCCCTTCTATAATTAATGTGAGAAACACTTTTTAAATTTATCAAAATATTGAATTATAATAAATATATTTATCATAAAAAATTTATAAAAATTGAAATTTATTAAAAGTTAAGATTTTATAGGATTATAATTAAATAATATAATAATTTAGACAAGTTTATGTTTCATTTTAAACCTTATCATTTTGATTAACTCCTTGGTTATTTATTTTTGACCCTAACTCTTATAACCATTATTTTATCACAAAGGATAAATAATTATACATTAAATAAAAAAAATGAATAATTAATGGAACATGTATGCAATTTTAAAATATATGAAATTCACATGTAGGATGTTAATAGTTTTAGGAATTTTAAATAATTTATCAAAAATTTATTTTGAAAAATTGACATTAATGTCAATTTTGACACTATTTGTTTACTTTGACTTAAAATACATCAATAAAATGTGTAGATTCGAATAAAATGATTTAAAACATTTATAATATGATATATGAACATAAAACAGTCATGTCATGCATTCAAACATTCAAATTATTTGAAAACTATTATTTTTAATATATTTTATTTTATTTTTCTTTTTATTAATGAAATATTCTATTAAAAATTGAAAACAATTTAAAGTAATTATATAATTTATAAAATTAATATTATTAAATAATGAAAATTATTTCATTAAGATCAAAATATAAAATTATTTTGGTTTATATCTTTATTTTTACCCTATGTGGACACATAAATGATCTTAAATACAATGAGACTAATTTTTTTAACTATCTTTATGTTAAATAATATATTGGTCATTTTAATTGAAAAATGTATTTTAAAAAACATAAAATAGACACTATAGTGATATTTTTTGAATCATATACATGTCATAATCTTTTTGGACCTGTTTAGGTCATATATATAGCATTTTATTTTTTTAACCTCTCGTTGACTCTTTTGAAAATTAAAGAACTATTAAAATATTCTACAATATAAGGGTAAATAATGTTACAATAAACTGTAAAACGACTCATAAATTGACTATGGTAGATTTAATTAACCATAACAAATTTATGTGGACAAATTTAACATTTTCAGCTTTTTTAATCATTTAATAACATATTAATTACTATAAAATATTCATAATGACAATTTTAAGAACTATTCATTACATTTTATATAAAAATATCAAGATAACACTTATAATTAAAAAAATATTAAATAAATATTATTTTATACTAAAATATAAATTTTTTTTATCAATATAATTATCTCAAATTATATTTATTTTAATATTTTTTATATCATATATTAGATTCCCGATTATCTAAATATATATTCCATCATCATTATGTAACCATTTAAGGGAATTATTTATTCGCTAAAAATAAAAATATATCTTTCATTGTTGAAAATTAAAAAAATCATAATTTGAATAATTTTATTTAAAATTCATCCTACAAATCGCAACATAAATATGTTTTCTTAAAAAATACATTTTTAAGCCCAAAAATATACTTGTACCAAAACATGGTATAATGATGATTAAAGTGAAATTAAATTTTTATTATATAACAAAAGAGTAATTATGTTAATTTTATATCAAATTCAATTCATAAAGGTACTTTTTAAGATAAATAAAATAATAGTTTTTAAAATATATATATTTTTCATTTTTCATCGGAAAATCAATCTTTTCAAAACATTCCCAGAAAATCACCCAAAGAAAATTTTAATAAAAAAATTTAAAAATTAATTTTCTTTTTATTAAATAAATTTTCGAAAAATATCATGAATTATTTATATTTACTTTCTCATAAAAACAAATAAAATTTCATTTTTGAAGAAAACAGATATTTGAATAATTACTTTACTAACAATTATGTGTTTATTTCCTCAGAGTAAATTATAATAAAATTACTATATATTTCATAATATATTTATTCCTACTCATACAATCAAATTCAATTTCTAGTTTATAATCAAATTTAGTAATTTATTTAAGTTGGGTATTGTGTGAAACGTATGCTATTGAAGAGATTAATTTAATTTAAAAAGAGACATACCATGAAATTTTAGGGTGTTACCTTCACCCCTAATTCAACATATTATGTATTAGAATTTTGAAATTTCACTTTGAAAATCAAATCTTGAATTTTTTTAATTATATTGTGGAAATTCAACATTGAAAAAAAGTTTATTAATATGTCATCTTAAGAAGAGGGAAAGGAAAATACAAAGGTCAACACAAATCTAGGATTTTGAATAAGAGAACATTAGTGGAAAGTGAAATTATGGACATAGAAGAGAAATATATCTATACAGTAATGATGGAGATTAATAGAGAATATTTTCATTTGAAATTGAACCATCACAAAACTGAATGTTTTGTGATGGTTTTAAAGACCAATTATTTCTTAATAAGAAATTTAATCAGATAACATTTTTGACCCAAAATCATTTTCCTAGAGTAGAAGAATTATTTTTCTATAAAGATAAGATCTTGAGAAAATAAATATACTTGATTTATTTTCATTTCATAATCATAATCTAATTCATTGGATGTGCATTGATCTATTTTCACGTCATCTCTTATGCGAGGAAATGGATATTGAAGATGAATTTTTCAATCCTGAAGAACATTTTATAAATCATAAGATCCAGAAGTAATTACTTCATCCTTTAAATATTTACGAAAAACAAATTAGTTATAACATGAAATCAATAAACAATAATATATATTTTTTATCTTAATACATTTCATTAGTACTTAATCACAAGACTCGTCTAAAATATGTCTGTCCAAATTCAAAGACCATAAATATAGAAATAAGGTCGCTAAATTTTCAAAATAAAGATAACATTATATTACCATAGTATCATAATGCATCTCTTAATGTGACATATAAAAACATAAATACCATGATCACATTAGCACCTTAACTAAAACACACATTCTTCTAAAATATCATGTTGAGGAATATATTTCATATAACCCAAAAAGTAATAAACATAGTAAAGATAAAATAAACAATCAAATCACAATCCACTTTCGTGGTCACCAATACTATCCCATAAGCTTATGTCTATAATTATTATATCAACATCAAGAATATATTATGTGTTATCTTTATTTAATCAAGTGTGTTTTAAATATTAACTCCCTAAAAAATCACATATCATGGTTATTAGAACTATTCATTATATGATTCTAAATCCATAAAGAATAAGTACTTTAATAAAAATCCTTATATATACATATCTCACATTATTATTATAAATGTAATATTATTTAAAATTTTGCAACGTAATTATTAATTCAAAACAAACAATCATTTTAATAATTCCACTTTTTCTATGGTAATATCATAATATTAACCGTTATATATTTTCTTTTTTTAGGTATATTTCATTGATGTTTAAGAAATTGACTTTCATAGTACCCCATATTTTTACAGTTGAATCATTGTACATTGGATATTTTTTCCTTACACTTTCAATCATAAGCATGGTGTCCATTCTATCCACACATATAGAAAACTCTCATTCATTTTAATCAAGTTTAAGGGTGCTTCTCATAAACATTATTACATATTTGAAAATCATTCATTACCTTCTTACTTTTCTCTATATTTTTTATTTCCATCCATAGCTTCTCATAATTACTTATAAATCCATTATAATTATAAAATTATTTCTATTTATTTTTAGAACATGATATTATTTACTCATATGATGAGAATGTTTGGGATACTACTTACCTTCGAAAGATTAACATAAACCCATAATCAAAATGATTATTCTTACTCCTTGGATTGTATGAATTGATTTTGTTCTCATTACATCATTTATATTCCATTTATAAATGATGGAATGCCTTGGATTATATAATAACATTATAAAACATAATGTATAATCAAAAAACATGTGAAACAATTAAAATTGATTGAAAATTTATCTATAACTAATCTCTAAATCATAATCATGGTTTCCTTGGGAATATTTCTTAATTCAGTCATAGGTTTTAATATATTAATTTATTTTTTGTTAAATCTAGTTCTCATGATTTATACTAAAGTTTCTTTGATACCAACTATAAATCAGAAAAACATAGTAGCCCAATGTCAGTGCCTACATTATTAAATTAGCATAAGATACAAGGAATCTCACAAAAATGTACCTAATAGGTTAAATGTATTTATAAACTTGATACACATTTGGAAGTTTCATTACATTTTAAAATATAAAATGCACAAATAATTTTATTTGAGAATTCCAATATTACCAATTGTATGTCCATTCATATAAATCAAAACACATCCTTAAATCCTTGTGAAACTAAAAAAATAAGAAAGTATTTAGATCAAATGATCATTAAGGGTATGTGTATAGTGGAAACTATGAGTATATAAGGTGTAAAAAATATTAAAAGGTAAATAACTAAAACACATGCCATGGAATCAATAACTTTAACATAATAAGGGAATAATAAATTATGATCAAATAATTCCCTATAAATAATCACATGACAATGAAATATAACCATGGATACTATACAAATATAATAATCAAATGGAATTTCAATAACTAAATTCATAATTATGGATTTCATAATGCGCGACATCTAAAACTTACTATCACGGCTTTGTCCATGACATGTGAAAATAAATGGGTAAGGCCTCAACAAAAACCATGTCTATTTTTCTCATGATACATGATAATTAATTAAAGGTATATAGTGGTCCCCCCCAAATCACTTCTTAATTATAAATCATTCCTCTCATGAATAAATAGTACAATTTAATGAACATGCATTAACAATTTTTATAACTATTCAAATTAGATGAACTAGTCATGTGGAATATCTACTTCCCTAATATAACTAATCATATACAATCTAAAGAAATATGATGAATTGTATAATTATAATAAATCCTCAATATAATATTCAAAAAATGATGTTTAAATAGATGAAAAAACTTTAAATAGATTATTGGACTACTTATTATGGATAATACACTCATTACATTGAAATTTAATTTTACAATCTAAAAAGTGGTACACGTAATAAATGAATCATTTTCTCTAAAGCCAAACCTATAAAGTAGCAAATAAAGCTTCAAATATTTAAGGATACATTATAGAAGTAAATTATTTTCATTCCATATAATTTAAAAACATTCTTTTTACACTTTCATAATAAAATTCATAAAGTACCTTATTTGGAGAACAACAAAAATATAACATTAAAAACATTTTTTAAAAAGTAAAAAAAATCAATTTATAAAATAATTTTTGAATAGTAAAATATTTTTTGAAAACAAAATTAAAATAAAATATCATGGAAGATATATATTTACTTACAGATACTAAAACATGAATTTTCCTTAATAATGATGAGATTGTGACAAAAACCATTTCCACTTTGGTATGATTTGAATCAGAATCACTATGAAATAAAGAACATAAAATTATACTCTCAATACCATTAATATAACTTTATTAACTGTAAAAAACATAAAAGGGGTATTATATGCACTACATAACATAAATAAGTGGTGAATAAGGCATATTCCCCATAGAAGTAAAAGTGAGATGAGGAACCCTTACCCTTTGTTTTAATTATTTAAAACATTATAAAAATTCAAATATAATCGTTCTAAACTTCTAATTAATTTACTACATAGTCCATTTTATAATTATTACATCTTATATTATCCTATTAAATCATATTATTCCCGATTCATTAGTAATATTTTATGTTTTCACTATTTTGGGTGTCATTTTTCTTGTTTTCACTAGAATGTTTTTTCATGAATGTCCTAGTTATTATACATAGGATTTGGATCCATAATTTTAATAATGATATTAATTTTATAAATATCATATTTAATCCTTATATATAGTTTTAGAACCAATTTTAAATGATTAACATGTAAAATGAATCACATCGTGTCGTGGAGATGGTAGGTCTTATGTACGCATGAGTGATGGTATCATTCCCTTAATTGTTATTGGTAGTGAAATGGATGATGTATTAATTTTATATAATATAAATCATGTCATAAGTACCATATATATCCATTATTCATTCATTATAACCATCACTGTAACGTGGTGATGAAAAATGAATTACACCACCACATAGAGATGGTAAGACGTACGTACACACATGCAGTGCATTCATTTTTTGTAGGATAGATAAAAGATAGAATATTGTTGTACCAAAATCTTAATAAAATATAATAATATATATGACACTAGAATTATTACTTTTTAATGGTATAAACACATGAATAGAAAGTAGAAGAAGAAATAAACATGAAAGAGTCGATAAAGGTTGTTACCTCTTCTTCAAAAGGCTTCCTTTTGATCTATTCTTAAGAGATCCAGGATTGGAATTTTGGAATGAACATAATCCTAAAAACTTTCCTAATTATTTTTTGAAGGGAAATTATCTAGACATGGTTGAGAAAAATGGATCAATTTTGTGAGGAGATGTGAGGGAGGAGTTTCCCTTTTATAATTGAGGTTTGGGACCCTTTTGCAATTTGTAAAAATATAAAATTATAATAAAATACTTTATCAGGAAAATTGAACCAAAATGGAATGGGTTTTGATGAAAATATATGATAGAGTTTTAATACCATCAAAAATATAATTTTAACATGTTCTGGTGTCATTTTAAACCTAATAATTTTATATAACCCCTTATTTATTTATTTTTAACCTTAACCGTGGTAACCATTATTTTTTTCACAAAGGGTAACTATTGTCACGGTAAATGCAAATATGACTAATAAATATAAGATTTATGATGTTTTGGACTATATTGAATTCAAATTGCTTAATTGTAATATTTTTTTGAATTTTCAATAATTTAATAAAATTTTATTTTTATCAATTATAATTAATTTCAATTTTGTCACAATTCATTTACATTGACTAAAAATTCATAAATCAAGACAATAATTTTGAATATAATTGTTTTAAACCAATATAATATGTCATATATATATATATATATAATTCATTTCACACATTATCCCTTTCCAATTTTATCAAAATTAATATTTTTAAAATCATTTATTGTATTTTTCTATTAATTAAAGGAATAATATATTAGCATTTCAAAGCAGTTATGGTAATTATATTATTAATAAAAATTAAAAAATATATATAATGAATAAAATTTCATTAATATCAGAATAAAAGTTTAATTTCATTCATATCTTGACTGTAAAGCTATGTGGACACATGAAAAATATTAATTACAAAGATAGTGACATTTTGTAAGTACCTTTGATTTAAATAATATATAAAACATTTTCATGGACAAGTGTATATTAAAAAATTAAGATTTTATCCTAAAGTGATAAGGGTCTAATCTGACTCATTCCATAAATTTTTTGGACATGTTTTGGTCATGTTTTTACCCTTATCATTTTGTTTTGTCCTCACATTAACTCTTTTGGCAATTATCATACTATTAAAAATTAATAATATATATGGACCAAAAATGTTACTATAAAATGAAACAATATCCATAAATGGACTAGGGATGATTTAATTAACAATATAATATACATTTGAATGAATTTATGTTTTTTAGGATTATTTAATCATTAAATAAAATGTTATTTACTTTAAATATTCATATTGTCAATTATTAAAATAATTCATTACAAATACTTTAACAATATCAAGATAACACTTATATTTAGAAAAAATTATTTATAATATCCTTAATATGACATATTAATCTATAAAAATATTTAATAACATTAATTATCTCATATTTGTTTATTTCAATATTTTTCATATCATTCATTTTATTTTTCTATTAAGTAAATATTTACTCTGTTATCATTGTGTAAGCATCTAAGGGAATTTTTTATTCCCTACAAAGTAAAAAAAATTAACCTGATTAATATAATTCCTTTAGATTAAAAAAACTATTTATAATCAATGATATATGTAGAATGACATGATATTAAATAGAGTATAGTTGTGAAAATTATGAATATGACATCGTTGAGTTTTCATTAAATAAAATATTTGAAGGCTAATAATAACATCATAATGTAAAATATTGTCATATATTAGAACCATGAATTTTTATAGATGAAAAGTAATCATCCAATGAAATTTAGGGAACTGTTAGGGTCATTTTATATTCATTATCATTATATTTTAAACATATATTACCCAAATTACACATTATCATGGTACCAAAAATTACTAGGGATTTTATTAATATTAAAAAATAAGTTATATTTAATAAATTTGGATCTTATGAATCAAAATATTTAATAATTTTTTTAAATTAAAAACATGGTAGTTTCAGAATTTAATGTAAAATATAATTTCACAAAACACGAGGAAAAATAGGGTTCTTCAAAAATGCAATTTTGAGGTCAAAATTTTACTTATACCAAAATAAAGTGCATTGATGATTATTATTAAACAATTTATATTATATATAACTAAATATTACTTATGTTTATTTTATATTAAATTCAAACCACAAAGGTAATTTTTAATATAAATAAATTAATACTTTTTGAAAAATCGTTATTTTACAGTATAAACGAGAAAATCAATCATTTCAAAAAAATTCAAAAAACATCACCTTAAAATTTTTGAATATTCTGATTTACAAATATAATTTAATTTTAAAAAATACTAATTATAAAAGTGTAAAACAAAATTTATAATTATTTTCTAATACAAATCATTAAAATCATTTTTTAATGAAAAATTACATTTGGAGAATAACATCACTAAAAATTGTGTGTCTATTTCCTATTCATAAATAATATGAAGTCCATATATATTTCATAATGTATTAAATATTATTCACATGCTCCAATTTATTGGATATTTCAAAATCATATTTCGTTTTTGGTTTAAGCTCGGTGTTGTGTGAAACTTCAACTATCAAATAGATTGAATTTTTTTTAAAATAGATAGACCATAAAATCTTAGGGTTTTACAAAACTGGTGAGAACCAATAATTTTTTCTGTTAGTATATAATAAAAGAATCATGGGAGTTTGATCATTTTTATTCACATTCCTTAGATGCTAAATATACATGGGTCAATAAAATTCAACAATTTAAGGACTAGGTACCAACATTGGGACTGAACCTTATTAAAACATATATGTCAAAAACTTATTTTTTTCATCATTTCATTTGAGTGAGGTTGAGTTTTAATGTAAAGAGGATTCAAAAATTTTAAAATTAGTGGTTTATTTCACAAGAATGTAAATTTTAAAAATGTCACCACTAATTCACCCCTCCCCCCACTAGTGGTCCATATATTTCTAGGAACATCAATATTTATGAAATATGATATAGAATTTATGGGATTCAACAGGGACAATGAGATAGATCATCATATATTGAATTCTTAGAATAATGTTAAATGATTCTTAGTGTTATTAATCAAATGAATTACTGTAGTAATGGATGAGGAATTAATACCCATGTACGGTCAGATGTTAACATTAAAATATCCCATTAGAACCATTAATTTATCATATGATAATCTATCTTCTATCCTCATTAACTTATACCAGTAAAAAATGATCTTCCATGTGGAATACCAAATTGTGTATTATATTTTTATTTAAAATGATAATAAATGAGAGAATTACATTTCCATAATATTACCTTTGGAATATTTTTTAGCTCTGAAAATTATCTAGATAGTTAGTTGAATGTCCACATCAAGATACTATGTTTAGAATAGATATTTCATAGAAGGCTTATCCAAAAGGGAATAAATATATTCATGGGTAACTAATTTTACCTTTAATAATACCCTAAGTTCCCTTAAAAGTCTCTATATTTTTTTTGATGGATTCATCCTCATATGAATTGATTTATGAGATTCCATATGTTTTATGAAGGAGGTTTATATTTTTCTATGTGGTTCCCACAAAATTTTAAATAATATATACTCTTAAATCATGATACATGGGAACTTTTATCATTATAAGGGTCATGAACTCATGGTGTTTACAAATTATTGTCATTCACCAGATTTATATTCCAATTAAATTGACCATCACAGAGATTTTATACAAGTTATAATGTAAAAATAGTTATTTTCTATATAGGGTATATATTTCATGGGACTATACCCATTAATAGACATTCACGCATTCACGATCATCATAATTACATCCAACTTCTTCTAAAAATAGCCTTTATTAGTCCCCCAAAAGGATGTAAATATGAAGGTCTTAATCAACATCATAATGTCTCACAACATAAATAGATTCTGTATTACTCACATTATCCTCATGGAAAATGGAAAAAATATCTCTACATATGTGTTAAGAATTATTTATTGAAAGAATTGGATTAAGTGAAAAAATTAAACTCGATAATATGTGGATGTTAATGGAAAATAATGGAACTCAAAAATCCCTTAAATAATATCTTGTAGAATACTGTGTATAGGTACACTAAAAAATGTTCTACATGGATCTTCAATACATTTACCGATAATAACACCACTAAAAACACCACCACCAATGAGACTCATATTCTGTATTATATGAGATTGAAGTTATCCTAGCAGTTGAGGTCTAATTTCCTTCACATTGGATGATTAATTTTTACTTGTTGTCCAATGATGAATGGTTAAATGTTTATATATATGAATAAGAAAAATTCACTGAATGTATACAGTGGGGCTTCAATAGCCTTGAGATCCAAAAAAATATTGAATGACTCGTGAATTTAATTGTTATGTTATCCTATAGTCACTTGTTTCGAACGATATCATGTTAACATTTAAGAAACTAATGACACATGTGAAGAAACAATGAAGATTATAGTTTAAATTAGAATCAAATTAAATTATATAAGGTGTTTCCTCCAAAGTAAAATAATCATCTTTTACCATGTATGGAGATGTCATTATACCTATCACTAATTTGAGGTTCCATAAGAAATAACTCACATGAAAAATCAGGTAAAATAGATTTTTCCTTACCACATAACAAAAAACATAATTTTATATGGTCCTCACCGAATAATATTATGTTTCTTTGAATATTTTCATTCATATATGATATAAAAATCCATGATATATTGCTTGATTCATGTATTCAATGTGAAAAATGTCTTTTTGATTTTCACATGATTACAAATTACATGATGTAGGGTCCTTATCACATGATACTAACTTCCACAATTCAAGTCCCTTGTCAAATGACCTTAAACAATATGGAATTGGATAATGTTTTTATTATTTTAAATTCCATAGATTGGACTTCATCATATGTCTTTAAACAAGATGGAATTTGTTCCGTGAAATAATACTATAAACTACATTACATACTGTCCTTTCATTTTAAGGAAAATAATGGAACCCCACTTGTCTACAATGTGATCACTTTCTACATAGAGACCTCTAGGAATTATAACCCTAACATGAACATTATCCTCTAAATCCACATCTGAGTTTATAGATCTCCACAAACTATCAGTTTCATAATCTGAATGTTGGTTCATTTACATTGGTTTTTCTATGTTTTATCAGGTTTATCAACTCCAACCATATTCTATTAACCCCTATTACCCAAAAGAGATATCTTTTTTTCTATAGATATATGTATCATTATTGCTTTCTCAAATGATGCATAGTGATATTTGAAAATCATATCTTTAAACTAGCTACAACTTCCTCTTACCCTTTATTTATCATTCCACTATGGAATTCCAAAATTCATTTATTTATGTTTGGTTAAATTTACTATCATCATGACAACATCCCACCACATTCACTAATTTAACTGGATACTTATGATATTATGGTGTTATGCTTCCAAACATTTAATATAAAAATTACATCATTACTTTCTAAAATCATACTTGGGTAGTCTCAATGAGGAAAAATTTAATTCTTATTCACATTAGGTTATATCCATTATCAACAATATAATAAGTAATTATATTTGGAATTTAACTATATTTAATGATTCTAAATTTAATGAAATATTTGTTTAAGACCTATAAATTGATCCTATAAAATGTCAAACAGTTTATGTGTCATGCCCATGACCTTTTTGCCACCCCTATTCTTTCTATACCTATTCTATAAATAATAAATGTGATAAAAACATGTTAGGTTGGAAAAAAACCAAGTGAATGGTAATTAAAATCAATGTAAGTCTATCCTATTCCAAATTATCAGGGGTTTAGGAAAATATTGGAGCATGTAATTCAAGATATATAAATGTTATGGGAATTAATATATATCCCTTTTAAATTTTAATTAATTCTTGTTAGGTGTTCATATAAATGGATAAATTAAAAAAATAATCTCATGAAACCCATTTTATGGATCATTTTTCCTTCCTCACAATATGATATTTAATTAAATACTAACCCTTCATATCATAATATTATAAATTAAATGATTCTTTTGTATGATCTCTAAATTCTAAAAATAGGAGAAAAAATTTTCTCGCAATACATATAGCATTACACTATATGATTTGTGTAGTTACTTATCATATAATCTATAATTTTATGACACATGATCCCTTCCACATGACACCCAATGTCATAAATCTCATTTTATTGGCCTTAAAATTTGAAGACGAGTGTTTTTTAGATATTTTTGGACCATATTTTTATTCTCCCTATATTTACTCAATGTTTTTTTGGAAAACATAAAGCATAAATACTCTTGTGAAGAATGTTGTGTGTCTTGATTATTGTTTCTATAGGATATATAGTGATATGTGAATCTGCCTTTTCTGTATTAACTATTCTATCATTTTCATGCTTCTCCCCTATTGTACATTGGTTTTTCCCAATTCAATAAATCATGTCGTTTTTTATTACACCCATTAATAATAATTTTTTTATCCTTTATATGTCTCCTCTACTTATTTATTTTATATGAATGAATTGAACTTTCCTGAGATCATTCAAATGATGTGTGATTTTTGGGAACTTATGTGCAGTAGATTGGTTGTCTAATGTTTTCTCTTAAAGAGGAAGAAATTAAAACAACTTAGTAATGGTATTATAAAAATAAATATAAAATAAATAAATAACATAGAAGGATTGAGGGTTTTATGATTATAAATGAAGAATAATATGTTTTATGGAATAAGATTGTATTTTTTTTGTTTTTGTTTTTGAAACAAAATTTGATTAATACAACGCAACAAGAGTTTTTTTTTAGGAAACTATTTTAAAAATCCTAATCGATACGACTCTTACACTTAAATTACTTATTAATCATTGTAATTTAAATTATAATCCACTTAATTATGATCCCCTTAATTTTTAACCCCTGACCCAGATGTGAAATAACTAAACCACAAAAATGTAATTAATTAAACCCTAGGATACATTCAGAACATGAAATCATTGAATCCTAAATTGATTGATGTTCTGAGGATAAATTATGGTTAGTGGGAAATTAGGGAACACAACCACTCTATAAATTATTATGAATTGAGTTTTGGGATTTAATTTGAAATATAAAACTTTATACTGTGTTATTTTGTCTTACTGATTAAGATAATGCTCTAACAATTCACACATGACTCGACCTCACATGTTTTTGCGTGAAATGTTTGACTGGGTTATTAGTTTATTTTAATTTAAAAATAAAATTTATAATTCATTATATGTGAATTACTTTACCTCATTGATTTAAAATAATTAAGTGAATAAGTTTAGAGTTAGATCTATTACTAATAATAATTCCTCTTCCATAGGCGGTGTATTAATTGAAGAAATGTTTATCATTTTCAATGGTTGTAGAAAGGGTATAACCCAATTTATTTTACAATTGATTTCCATCAAAAATAAAAATATTTAATAAAAATAAAACATTGAAATCAGAATAAAATATAATAAATATAATATTAACTAATAATATTATTATGCATAACTAAATTTTACAACATGAAGAAGAAGAATGTCTACTATGAAGAGATCCTTGCATTATGAGCTACCCTTCTTGAAATTATTGGATGTTTGGAGTGTATCCACTTATAATATACCCTAAACATCATAATTATCTTTTAAAGATATTCAAATGAGAACAAAACACATTTACAGAGTGTAGTGGAAGGTAGGTTAGATGTGAGTTCGTGTGTGAATAGGAAAATTCGGCCAGATATTTTATTCTAACTTACCCTTCCCATTTTTACTTTAAACCTCTTTCACCATCTGTCATTCTAGATTAATGATTAGTGTGAAAATAAATTTGATCTTCTCTCCATTTTTTCTCACAATATAAGTATATATAAAGAAGTTATATCCCAAATACTAAAGTAATTTCCAAAATTGTGAGTCAAGACCAACATTGAATTCATTCCCTATTTACTCAAATAAAATTCATGAATTAGCTCATTTGTCCTAAATAAAAGTTATATCCCATTAATTTAAGAATATAGTAAAAAAATTTACGTTCAAATAATTCACAAGAAAATTATTTATTTTTCAAATACTATAGTGAAATTTAAAGGCACAAATATGAATTTTCATAAAATTTTCAAATGAATGATCTAATCCCAAATATTTTATAAATAATTATTATTTACAAAATGTTATGAAATTATGTCATTTATTTTTAATAAAATATTTAATAAAATTGTGTTTTATTAAATCCCCCACACTTACCCTTTAACACTACTTGGAAAAAACTCATATCAAGTATTCAAAAATTATGACAAGATTTATGCCTATTCATATTCCCCAATCCATAGTGATAATATATGAAAAATAATATTACCATCATGAGTTACAGTCATTAATTTGGAAAATCCTTGTCTTATAATTTTTTTCATTATAATATCCTTTGAAATTAATGACACTAATCAAGAAAACAATTTGTGGGGCCACCACGACATTAATTCCCTAGGTATTTACTTTCTAACCATTTAAATCTCAAATATCAACCCTTAATTAAGCATATTCAAGTCATGTAATGGAATTATTATTACTTAGTTTAATTCTCTAAACCTATTATGCATTCTTTTGCTATCAAATTTCATGACCTCTCACTTAATAATTCATGAAATTAAAATCTTAAGATCTTGCCCCAGATATCCCTATGTGTTGTACATTTCATAACTCCCATCATTATTAATATTTTTTATTATATTTTTTTTATTTTTTGTTTTTTATTTTGAATTTTTTTGGTTGTACAACTCTTGTATTTCAGGTACCCATGTATAGGTCAATATGGTATAATAATGAAATTGATCAGAAGAGAAATGAATATATGTACCATCTATTTATACAATATGATGTCATTTACATAACTCAGATATAGCTTTAATTGAGTTGGAAAATTTTCAAAAGTCATGGTTGGGTGGAAAGTTATATGGGAAAATCAATGAAATAATTTTCTATGAACAAATATCACAAATAATGGTGTTATAATCTGAATAGTTATATATTTAAAAAACTAATAATATCATCAACAATATATATTTTTATTAAAATCAAACCTTAAAAATGAAATATCTCTCATTTTTATCATGCCACCAATAAATTTTAAAAAAAATGAATTTTCCATATGTTGCACATCTAAAAGATAATTTTACATGATTATTTTTGTATTTAATTTTTTTGGGCTTCTTGTTTTTTTAGAAAATGTTGACCAAAAAAATAACAGAATACACACACACAAAACACAAATAGAATTCCAAAATATATACCCCAAAATGTTGTCCCCTACCCCACACTTAAAATATTTCATTGACCTCAATGTGAACTTATGAGATGATATGTGCATATGAAATTCATCATTTTAAATAGGAAAAATAATATAAAAGTCAATGGGTTAGGAAAACAATGATATTATCTGCTGAGGATGGGGTCATACAGTATGATGAAATCAACTACATCGGAAGTAATACAATCTATGTATTTCTTCAATAATTTTCCATTGACTATAAATCTACTCATGGTTTCCTCTTGTGTGGTATCCACTACACCATATGTATAATCATTAGACGCGACATAAGGACCTAATCATTTAGAATGTAACTTACCAAGCATCAGCTTTACTTAGGAACTGTAGAGAAGTAATTTCTCCTCAACATGAAACTTACTTTTTTGGATAATTATAAAATGATAATATTTTGATCCTTCCTTGTAGATCCTTGAGTTATAATATGATGATAATAAAATCTCCTCAATATCTTAAATTTGAAGCATCCATTGAATTTCATCTTGGGATAAATCCATGTTACATTTCAATACAACCCAACAAGCCTGACTATCTAATTCCTTAGGGAGATGAAAATATTCCCCAAAAACAATAATTAGTTGGGACATTCCAATGTCTTCTATGAAATCATATAATCTCAAAGTTATTTATCCAAGAACATTCTTCTATCCTTCGTATTTGGATGCATGGTTATTTCCAATATTTGTTTCAACTTTTGATTTGAAACCTCAGCCTGACCTTATTTTGGGGATTGTTATTTTGTTGATGATTTCTGTGTCACCAAATAATCCTATTGTAGGGAATCCAAATTATCATTTCAAAATTTTGTCCCATGATAACGGATGATATGATTTTTTACTCCAACCCAGTAAAAAATCCATGCCTTGAATAAATTAACTACAATATGATAATCATTAGTCCCGGTAGCCTTGGCCTCCACCAATTTAAAAAAAACAAAAATATATATATAAGCAATATGAATGGACTTGGAAAAGGATCCATAAAATCAATTCCACATACATCAAAAATATAATAGAATAATATGAGAAGTTGGGTCATCTCGTGTCTCTTCCAAATGTTTCTAGTGTGTTGGAAAAGATAGAAGGACTTTCAAAACACATGAGCATCATGGAATATTCTCGGAAAATATAGTTCAGAGTCCAAGACGTTATATTTATTTTTTGGGGTCCAATGTTTTCTCCAAATGGAATTATATGTAAAAAATTTAAAATACACTCAATCTCATGATCGGGAACACATCTTCTAATATCATGATAACTACACATGTTTCATAGGAAGGGATCACCCCACATATAAAACCTAGACTCACTATTTAAGGCTTGGACTTCGTATTTCTAAAAAAATTAGGAATCTTAGAGGGAATAATATGGATAACTATATCATCATACCATCGATGTGTATGGGAGAGTTCCTAAATATGATAATTGGGAAAAGTGTCCTGATGTTGTACCTTGTCCAAGGTGTTAGTCCCTAGTGTGTCAGTAAGCCTACTCATGTGATCTGCCACAATGTTTTATGAACCCTTAATTTCCTTTATCTCTATATTGAATTCTTGAAGAATAATCACCCAGTATTGAAGTCTGGGATTTACAAATGGCTTCATCAAGAGGTAACTCAGAGCCCTATGGTCAGACAAAACCACTCATTTAGAGCCCAATAAATATGAATGAAATTTATCTAAATAAAATATGATGGAAAAAATGTTTTCTTATGGTTGTATAGTTTGATTTGGATGAATCTAAAGTTCATGAAGCATAGGAAATCACATGTGAGCATCCATGAACCATTTTTTATAAGATAACTCCAAATGTGATCTTTGAAGCATCAAACATAATCTCAAAATTAATTTCCCACCATAGGGGATGTATGTTCAGTGGATTGGTTATATGATAATTAGATCATAAAAAGAAACCCTACAAGAATCATCAAACAAAAAATCAGAGTCCTTCTGATGTAATAGAGACAGAGGAAGAGCATTTATACTTAAATCATTAATGAAGCACTGAAAAAATATTGCATTCCCTAGTAAATATCTAACATCACTCAAAAACAAATAATAGGTTATGTATGAAATAATATATACATTATATATATAAATATCTATTCCATGTTTTGACACTACATTACCTAATGAAATTCCATCATCTACCCTAAAAGGACACATTTCAAAGATCATGATTAGATTCTTCTAATTACAATGATTAGAAACCTTTCCAAAACTAAATATAGATTCATGAAATGAATATAAATAAATTGTAAAATCATCCTTAAATACCTCCATTAATATCTCAATGAAATCATAAAAAATAATAACCTTGTATCTCTAGAAAGAACCTGGGGTATTTCATAGTCAAAATAGAATCCTTCAATTGGAAAATGTACAAAATGAACAAATTAATTTTGTCTTCTACTGATCCTCTAGAGCTATTGTAATATGAAAATAATTATAAAATCCATCCATGATACAATAGTTTGTCTTACCAACTACTCTCTCAAGAAATTGATCAATAAATGGGAGGATAAATGGTCCTTGTGAGTGGATTTATTTAATTTCCAATAATCAATACAGACAAGCCAACTATTTTTCACCCTCATTATAACTAACTCCACTCTCTCATTTCTAACAATAAAACACCACTTTTCTTAGGAAGCTCATGAATAGATCTTACCCACTTGAAATATGAAATTGGATAAATAATAAATACCTTGAGAAATTTTTCATCTTATTTTATAACAACTTCAAGAATATTTTCATTCAGTATCCCTTGTGGTTTACTATCTAATTAATCCCAACCCTCCAAAATAATCCAATGCATGAAAATTGAGGGGATAATGCCAAATATGTTAGCAAATTTCCACCTGATTTCCTTAATGTTCCCAATCAAAAATTTGTATGCCTTTCTTCTTGTTCAAAATAGATATTTTTCAATGATAATAGTTAATATCTCACTACTCAACAAGTATGGGTATTTGAGGTTTGGTGAATGTGCCTTGGGATCCAATGAAGGGGGTGTTGTATGGATGGATACATTAAGCACTAAGATATGTACACAATGAAAATAAATATTAGAATATGCATCATCAAAATCATAGAGTAATGTATCAAATACATCATAATACTCAACAACCATGTCATAAACGGAGTGAACATGAACAATGTCAGAATATGAATCCACATAAAAATCAAATACAATAGATTATTTTTCATTAGAATCATGTCTGGAAGTTCCCATAGACATAAAACTAGAAACAATTATTATAATGCCTTGAAGTATAGGACAATAAAACTCTATGGGGGTTTTACATGGTGGTTCAAAATAGGAGATAAAAAAAGAATAATTCTCCTCTATAGGGTGCATCATATATGGAAACAACCTTACAACATTATATAATATTTATTTAAATGAATAATTCACATTGAGAATTTTTCAGGTTTAGAGTTTTAGAGAATTTGTTCATAACTATTACTTATCATGTTGAAAATTACATGGATACACTACTACTCAGTATCCATGTTTTCCAAAAATAAAAACTCTTCAAAATAAATATGTCAAGTAACATGTTTTAGACAACATGACTTTTCCTTGATCCCATCCATGACCCTATTTATCATTAAGTCTCGTTGAACACATTTAATAAACATGGTATGAGTATAAGAATCTCAGTAAGGGTTATAAGATAAGGAAAGGAAACATTAACCCAAAAATAAATACAAATCAATGAAACAATACATTTCAATCATAACATACCTCATGAAAACATAAGATTTATGAATAACATATAGAAATCAAAAATCATAAATATAAATTACAGTATCCACATCATACATACTTTGTAGCTATCATAGCTACATAGGGAGTTACGTTGGAATACCCATCATAGTATATTCCATAAATCTCTTCGGAGAAACATTACTGTTTACCTCTGTCACATCACCCAATGCATTGGATTGTTGTCTCGGGCTCACCCTCCCTAGGTTTATCATCGAACCACCCTTATACATAAACCATGCCAAATAACCATAACATATTAATTACACATAAAACAATAATAATGTAAAGATAAATTCCCACATTTCAATCGCAATATATCATTTCATGATATTGATATAATCAATGTTTTATCAAACCCTTTTCAAAACCATTTAAAACATTTAATAAAGAGATTTTTTGAATCAATGTGTCTCAAACCACTTTTAAATTTTTAAATCAATTATCATTTGAAGAAGGTAATTTATATATAAATAAATCCGAAAACCATTTTGAAAACATGGGGATTAAAGAAAAATATTTAGATTAATAAATATTTAAAAAAAATAACCGATGTTTTATTTAAAGTGTTTATAACAAAATGATAGATGATTGAATAAAAATAATTGACGAATAACATTTAATCATAACTTTATAATATAATGATAATAATGGGATTCATGATATAATATTTCAAAATATTGTACATACACCATATACGAGTGAATTGGGGCATAATAACAATGAAGTCTCAATGGAATGTAAATTGAAATGAAATCCCTTATAAAAACTGTATCCTTAGATTAAGGATAAATAAATTGCGTAATAATGTGTAAAAAATATAAATACACTAAATATGATTTGATATTCAGGGTAAATAAATCATAGAATATTGGCACTTATTTTTGTAAAAACTACACCAATGAATTGGGTGTTTAACTCAATGAGTGGAAATTGAGTTAAAATTACTCTTATCAAGTTTATATCGATGACATGAGAATTTATCAATGGAGTGATTATGTGTATCAAAAGAGTATCCACACAAAGGGTAGCGGAAAATATAACATAAAGAAATAAATAGTCACTCCACACATAATCATAGCAAGACATAATTAATAATTAGAAGACTAACCTAAAGAATGGAAATTGGGTTAAAAAGTTCCCTTACCGATTTGGTATCGTACGAAACATACACCACATGAATGAATGATCATACAATGAAGATGTAAATACCCATAAATTGAATTATATTATATAAAGAATAAAATCATGGGATGTACATACACCACACAAAATGAAATAGTGGAAAATATATCATTAATCTCATGGGAATAAATGAAATGATATGAAAACCACATACCATGTTTTAATTACTCGAGTCGTCTGACCAAAAGTTAATAACAACCAAATGAATCAAAAAATACCATGAATATAAATATAATAATGATAATATTTATCAAATGGTAGTACAAAATAGACCACATGCAATAAATAAGTGGTGAATAATGTAAATCTCACGGAATTAAAAGTGAGATTAGAAACCCCTTACCTCATACCTGACGTGACCCATTCATTATTTAATCTACTTAATAATTAGTTAATGCTAATTAATAATTTATTAAGAATATTTTTCAAATTTATTATTCCTTTTATATCACTTATTACCATGTTATAATAATTATGAAAAAATTTATGTTAATAATGGTTGTTTTTCTGATATTTGGTACTTGAGTCAAAAATGAACTTCTTATAATTATATATTGTTCATGTGGTAAAAATACATTATCTATAGATTTATATTCATGATATAGATATCATAGATATCATATATATCAATTATATTTATGTATTTATATTATTACATAACATTTTGGATATAAGATATGAAATGCACCCTTCATTGAGACAGTAATTAGTACATACGCATGAATGATACATTCATTTATATTTCATATTTATTGGAATTAAAACATAATGATACATAGGTATATTATAATAAAAGTATAATATCATATGATATATTTGTTACATAATTTTATTACATCCATCCTTTATACATTCCATGTATTTCATGAACGAATCAAATCACACTAAGAGGGCTGTAGTCCGCACTTCCTCAAATGAAATTATCATATTTACACATATTGAAAATCATAATGGAATGTTTGTAAATAAACATTAATGAAGAATAGAGAAAAAATAAAATAGTATTTATCATATAAATAAATACAGTTCCATCATATTGGCCACCATGAGAGGTGGTAGGAGAAGATTGAACAATCATTGTTTCGTGAGGCAGTTGTTCGCCGTCCACAGAAAGAGTATGTTCTTTACCCATTAGATGGGGGTGTGTATAAATGGAGTTGAAAAGATTCTCATAAAAAAACTTAGTATATTGAGGATAATGGTGTTGTTATAAAATAAATGAATAAAAATAGTATATGGGGTTAGATAAGTAAAATAAAACAAATAAACTTAATAGAAGATGATACCTTTTAATCGAGTATCTCTATTTTGTTTGAACTAAAAGGTTTACTTGGATTAACATTTTCCTAGGTGAAGGCGTCTAGGAGGAGGATATGGATGTAGATTGATTAATTGGGAAGAGGTTGGATGATCCAAGGGGCTTGAGAAGTTTGAAGAATGGGTTAGAAGAAAGGATTTTTATAAGGGGGGGGGGAGGGGATGTTTAGGATAGTTTAAAAATATTTTTTAAGTCATTTTTGACATTAAATTAAATTAATTAATATAAAGTGTAATTATCACTCCCATGTGGCTCCATGGGGTCCCAAAATTGACCCAAGGATGCCCATGGTCTGAAATGTATCAACCAATTGGACTAAGACACATGTTAAGGTAATTTAATATTATTATAATATTATTTTTTCCAATTATTTACCAGATTTAGCCTTCAACCATGGTAAATAAAATATTTACTGAAGTAAATATTCATAATGTATAAAAATAAAAGTTACCTATTTGAACAATTTTTACTTCCTGATTCGAAATATGGTATCTATTTTTTCAAATTCAAAACTCCAAAGTAGAAGAAATTAATTTAAAATTAATTCATGCTGTCAAAACTGAAATTTTTTTTTTTGAGAAATAATAATTATCAAAATATTAACACTTATTTATGACCATTTTCAAAGTGAAATTACATTCAATGACCCACATTTTATTAAATGGTAAAAACTTAATATAATTACACATTAAAACAAATTAAAAATTTAATCTATCCATATAAATATATTATATAAAAAGGCAGTTGTTAATTAAAATAAATTATTTTTGTCAATTCATTAAAAATGAATTTTATCAGAATAATACCGAAAACGTACGCAAAGTAAGTTTTGATGTCTCTATTTTAACGAAGAATTTTATTTTGTCAAATATACATATAAAAGTCACCAAAAATAGATTTAAAGAGGGTTATCCATCAAAAGGTGGTAAATCGACCGTTTATTGAATATTAGATTATTAATTCATAAAATTAGATTCATTCACAATTTAAGCCTCTAACATTTATTGGATAAATGTAAAAACATTTAACAAAATTATATAATAATATTTTAGTTAGTTATATGCATTCGTACAAATACAATAGATATGTGTTAACTACCATTTAAAATAATAATAATATTATATTATTTTTAAGCATAACTCAATGTTGTATGCAATATGAAAACTTAATATTCTTTATTTACCTGGGATGTCACATCCTTCTCCCCTTTTTGAAATTTCATCCTCAATATTTTAAAACTGGCCTTGGAAACTTCATAAAATATACCACATCGGAAAAAGAGTCAATAAAAATATCACTTTAAAATAAAGGAAAAGAAGTACAAGGGTCACCTGAGACAAATGATACTTGGATACCATGAAAACATGGATATGGAAGAGAAAATAATTCATAAATATTAATATAGAGTGATAGAGAACTTGATCATGGAAAGTTAACCACCACAATATCATACATTTTGGGTTGGGTAAAAGTCTGATGATTAAAGCGAGCTTAAAACAATTATTCTCCAAGATATTTTTTATATAGTTGAAAGAATTTTATTAAAAACTAGAATAATATCGTGTGAAAATATACATATATTTCATTTAGTGTTTCATCCTTTAATAAAATTCTACCATAAACTCATATTTTCTCCAAGGGGTAAGTATTCAAGATGTCTTGGTCACCCATAAAGTTCTATAATAATCATCTAGATTATCACCAAATCTAAAAAAGATGAAGTATATATTTCCCATATCTTTATCTATCAACAAAAACTAAACTTTTTTAGTACATGATCAGATAATCCCCAAAAGGATAATCCTTTATAAAAATAAATACTACTCTTAATCTCTAAAATCAAACAAAATGAAACCAAATTTCAAGAAAGCCAATTCAATATATAATTGTCCTTAAAATTATTCAAAATTACCCAAACTTTGATTGAATCCAAAAACTCAGAAGGATTTACTCACATAGTCATCCATAGTAAATCAAAATATTAAACTCAAAAAAAATTGACTACTCTTAAAGTCTCATACTGAAGTATAAATAAACTAATCAAATATACTATATGATAGATTAATCATTTCCATAAATAACCCAAGTAAACTTATGTCCATAATAAAAACATAGATTCTTCAAAAATAATATTTCAACCATTACTCCAAAAATGAGACCCCATAGTATTCTATTTACCATAATAATATATTGTTCCGAAAAGAGAAAACATCTTCTGAAATAACCTTTATTACTTAATCACAATATCATTTTCCTATATTAAGGATATCCATTTCATAAAACATAAGGTCCCAAAATCCACTTATTCTTTATCCATAAATAATTTAACTTAAATTAACATTTCATACTAACCAGGGATTTCACATAGGTCAGTGGTAGGTGATTTTCCCCTATCACCCTTCGGTTCTGGGTTTGAGTATTGTGGCCTTTCCGGACACAACGGGTCGTTACCCATCTTTCTTGTTTCTATTTTTATAAAACCCAAAATTATCCCTAACATGTTTTAACCACATAGTTTTTCTTACACCTTTCATTTTAATCCCAATACAAACAGACCTCAAAATCATATATATTGTCATTTTGTTTCATAGCCATATGATAAAATAAAACGATTCCCAATATAAATAACATCATACCTTGATCATGGTGTCTATACATGTTCATAATCATATTGTTCACGTGGGTATAACTTCCATGCATTGCAACAATGATTTAGAGATGCTTCAAAATAATTTTATTCTTTCATGCAAATTCACCATGTACAACTTCGGTCATATGGGTGTTCGTAGAAAAATAGTTCCAGAAAATAATCATGTATGACATATAATTTCAAAACATCTGATAAAACATGATTTTTAAAAAACAGTCAGTGCTAGTGTGATTTGAATAATTCAATCAATGGTCCTTTTAAATTACCATAAGTATGTGATGAGAGAATATATTATAAAATTAAATTTAAATAGGTTGCGCAAGGGTCACTTTCTTTAGCACCTTTTTCTAAATAATAATATGCTTCAAAATCCTCTGAAAAGGTAAAATTTATAAAAATGTCTTGATAACATTTAACTTTCATGAAAATATGAATATATTAAGAAAATTGGATTTGATTAAATAAAACTCATCATCCAAAATGATATTGAGGTATAGTGGAGGTGTTTGATATCTCATACAACTGCTTGAAAGTGAGTTGCATGCTAGAAAATTATCACAATCATCTAAACATGACATTTCAATAATTATTAAAACCATGTCGTGAGTAAGATATAGGAATTTTGATTGAGATCCTCATCTTTCCATTTTTAACAAACATTCCTTGATCTAAAAAATTCATTAAAAAATAATTTAACTGAAATAATAGACATAAGTACTAACCATTTGTTTAACTAAAACTCATAATCCCTACAATTTTCTAAACTGACCTATATACCAAGTATAAGTACTCAGCCTTAAAACATTAAATAATATTGAATTAAATGAATAATTCACATTGAGGATCATTTCAGGTTTGTATTTTTAGATAATTAGTCCATAACTATTACATATCATGTTGAAAATTACATGTAGAAAATATTACTTCGTATCATTTTATTCTGAAAATAAAACCTCTTAAAAAAACATGTCTAGTTCCATTTTTTAGACAACATGACTTTTCCTTGATCCCATCCTTGACCGTATTCATCTTTAAGTCCAGTAGAAAACTTTTCAAAAACATGGCATTAACATAAAAAGATTAGTGAGGGTTATAAAATAAGAAAATTAAATATTAACCCATCAGTAAATACAAATCAATGAAACCATACTTTCAATCATAACATACCTCTTGAAATCCTAAGATTTATGAATAACACATAGAAATCAGAAATAATAAAGGTAACTTATGGAATCAATATAATAATTACGTTGTAGCTATCATAGCTACAGAGGGAGTTCCATTGGAATACCAATCATAGTATATTCACTAAATCTCTAATGATAAACATTAACCTTTACCTCCTTCACGTTACTCAATGCATTGGAGTGTTGTGTCGGGCTCACCCGCCCTAGGTCTATCATAGAACCACCCATATACATAAAAACAGACCAAAAACCGTAACATATTCATAACACATAAAATAATAATAAATGAAATATAACATTCCCACATTGAAATCACTTTATATCATTTGAATATATTGATATAATCAATGCTTTCTCAAACCATTTTTAAAACTATTTAAAACATATAATAAATATATTTTTTGAATCAAAGTGTCCCATACCACATTGAAACATTTAAATGAATTTTCATTTGAAAACATTAATGTCAATATAAATAAATCCTAAAACCCATTTTGAAAACATGGACATTTATGAGAAATATTCTGAAAAATAAATCGTCAAAACATTTTAACCAATATTTTAGTTAAATAGTATTAAATCAATTTAAGAAGCTTGAATACAAATAATTGAGGAATAAAATTTAATCAGAACTTTATAAAATCATGAGAATAAAGGGATGAATGATATAATATTCCAAAGGATAATATATACACCATAAAAGTGTGAATTGGTTCATAACAACAATTAAGTCTCAATGGAAGGTAAATTGAGACGAAATCCCTTATAAAAACTGTATAATTAGATTAATGATAAATCAATGACATAATAAAGTGTGAAAAATATAAATACACTCAATATTATTTTGTTTTTAGTTTAAATAAATCAGAGAACAATCACACATATTTTTTCATAAAAAACACCATTGACTTGGATGTTTAACTTAACTAATGTAAATTGAGTTAAAATTACTCTTATCAAGTTCATATCAATGAATTGAGAATTTAAAAATGGATTTATTATGTGTAAAAAAAGTGTATCCACCCAAAGGGGAGTAAAATTAACTAGATAAATAAATAAACAGTGATTCCAAAAAAATCATATCTCGGAATAATTAATTATTTGAAGATTAACCCAAGGAATGGAAGATTGGTTAAAAAGTTCCCTTACCGATTTGGTAACATTCCAAACATACACCACATTAATGAAGGATCATACAATGAAGATGTAAATACACATATATTAAATTATATTATAAAAATAATAAAATAATTTACAATACATAAACCACACAAAAGTAAATATTGGACAATATATCATGAATCTCATGGGAAAAGAATGAGATGAAAACTCCTTACCACGTTGTTATCAATCGAGTCCTATGAAAAAATATTACTAAGAACCAAATGAATCACATAATACCATGAATATAAATATAATAATGATACTTTATATCAAATGGACGTACACAATACACCACATGCAAGAAAATATGTGGTGAACAATGAATATCTCATAGAATTAAAAGATAGATGAGAAACCCATTACCTTGTGTCTTACTTGACCCGTTCGTCCTTTAATCTCCTAAATAATAAGGTAAATTTAATTTTCACTTAATTAAGGACATTTTTCAAGTTTATTATTCCTTTTATGTCACTTATTACCATGATATAATCTCTATTCAATCATTTATGATAATAACGGTCGTTTTGTCGATATTTGTTACTTGAGTAAAAAATGAACATCTTATAATTACATGTTGTTCATGTGGTAAAAATTAAATTATCTATAGAATGTTATTAAATATTAAAATATCATATATATCATATATATCTATTATATTTATGTATTTATAATATTACATAACATTTGGAGATAAGAAATGAAAGGCAACGTTCATGAAGATGGTATGTAGTATGTACGCATGAACGTTATTCTCATTTCTATTTCATATTTAATGGAATGAAAACATAATGATAAATAGGTATATTATAATTAAATTATAATATCATATGATATATATGTTACATAATTTCATTAACTCAATCTTTATTATGTTCCACTTATGTCATGAACCAAGAATATCACATTTAGGGGGCGGTAGTCCACACTTCCTCAAAGAAAATTATTGTATTTACACATATTGGAAAGAATAATGGTGTTTTTTTAAATAAAACATATAGAATAATAGAGAAAAAAAATAATAATATATGACATATATAAATATAGTTCCACCATAATGGCCACCATGAAATGTGGTAAAGGAAGATTAAACAATCATCGTTTCGTGAGGCAGTAGTTCACCGTTAACAGAAACAATATGTTTATTACCCATTAGATGGAGTTGTGTGTAAGTGTAGTTAGAATACATCTCATGAAAACATACTAGTATATTTAGGATAATGTTTTTCTTATAAAATAATGTAATAAAAAGAGTTAATGGTTTTTTAGAGGTAAAATAAAACAAAAGAACTTAATTGAAGACATTACCTTTAAATCGAGTATCTCCCTTTTGTTTGAACCAAAATGTTTAAATGAATTGCCTTATGCATTGGAGATGTCATATAGGAGTAGTATAATGGTGTATGGAGAATATTTGGTTAGTTTTTGGACAATTCAAGGGTGTTGAGAAGTCTGAGGAATGGGTTATAAGTGAGGTATTTTTATAAGGGGGCGGAGGGGATCTTTTGGAATGTTTAAAAATATAATTTTATTATATAATGATATTTGGTTTCTAACAGTCCAAAACTTATTGAAGTCGCAGATAAGATGAA
Source organism: Viscum album (assembly GCA_963277665.1). Lineage (NCBI taxonomy): Eukaryota > Viridiplantae > Streptophyta > Magnoliopsida > Santalales > Viscaceae > Viscum > Viscum album. The sequence goes on along the minus strand of OY728131.1, from coordinate 127,244,881 downwards.
TTATGTTCGAAATGAAACCATACAATGATAATGGGATAGGTTTTGGATATTATTTTCATCATTAAATTATTATTTATTTAAATCATTCATTAATGACGTAAACAGTACATCATTATTATGTCACCAATGTTTTTATTAATTTGACATATAAAAATTATAAAAAAATATCATGATGTATGAAATATTTATATATTTCAAATTAATATTCATAGTCAAATATATAAAATATATAAACACATGTAAGAATTTATTTACTAAAAGATTTATTTTTAAGTCATGTTTTCTTTACTTTAAACTAATTAATGTAACTTTTAATTACAACTCCCAAGGGGCTCCATGGGTTCCTAAAAAAGAACAAAGGATAACCATGGTCAGAAATGTATCAACTAATTTTATTAATACACATTTTATGGTAATTTTATATTATTATAATATTATTGTTTACGATTATTTACCAGATTTACCCTTTAACAATGGTAAATAAAATACTTTCTGAAGTAAATATTCATAATTTATAAAATTAAAAGTTACATATTCAAAACATTTCGACGTCTTGATTCAAAATATGTAATCCATTTTAGAAATTCAAATCACATAAGTGTCATAAATTATTTTAAAATTAATTCTCACTGTATAAAATAAAACGCGTGTTTTTATGAAATATTAACTATTAAATGATTTACACTTTTTTGTGTCCAATTTCAATGTGAAATTACATCCAATGAAAAAAATTGGATTAAATGGTAAAAAAATAATATAATTACACGTTAAAACCAAGTAAAGAGATAATCTATCCTTATAAATATATTATATTAAAAGGCTATTTTGAATTAAAATAAAATATTTTTCACTATTCATTAAATAAATAAATTTTATTACAATAAAACAAAAAAATTTCCCAAAGTAAATTTTGATGTCCCGAATCTAAGGAAGATTTTTATTTTGTAAAATATAACATATAAAAGTGACCAAAACAATATTTATGTAGGTTATTCCATCAAAAGGCGGTAAAACAACCTTTTAATGAATACAAGAGTATTTATGCTTAATATTGGATTCAATCACATTTTAAGCCACTAAATTTAATTGGATAAATGTAAATCCATTTAAAAACATATATAATCATATTTTAGTTAGTTCTATTCATTCCTGATAATACAACGACTATGTGTTATCTACTATTTAAAATAATAGTAATAATATATTATTTTTTAATATAACTCAATGTTGTGTGCAACAGAATATTTCAATGAAACCCGTTGTTGCGTATCGGATAATCCATCAAACATACAATCCCCTTTAATGTAAAATTAATATTTAATTCACAAATATTAATAACTATGAAAATTTTATATTCTTTATTTACCTGGGATGTTACACTTCATGGAGTCTATAACATTAAATATCACAACTTCATCTCTAAACTCCATGGAAAGTGTACCCACATGGGCCTTTATGATTGTTTATTATTTTTTGAGGAATGTTTTATCTAACATAATGGGATCATGGGAATTTACTTGATTTTCCTTCATGTTATGAACATAGAAATATACTATAAAATCATATATCTTACCAAAACAAGTAAATCCTAAATGACTCCTACTTCATATTATGTAGCCTTATTCTACAAATACACCAATAATAATCATTATTTCAACTAACCACCTTATAATGGAAAGAATACATATTGATGTATTATATTTATAGAAAATATAAAATCAAATAAAATATTTGAAAATTGTAACTACCATATAGTGCATGGAATGATGAATGTTCCAAGATCCATGCACATTGTTGTAATTTCTTTAGTTCGTGTAATTATTGTTGACACATTCCTTCCAAGATTGATCCTGTCATTTCCCATAACACCACATCAATAAGTATAATGTTATTTTCATAATTTCACATACCATAGTATTTGATTAATTTCATCTTGAAAGGGGATGTTGATCACAACAAACATGAATGTTTCCGAAACCAATTTTTACATTTCCTATCCATCCATCCTTTTGGTTTGAACAACTCTATTTTGAAGAGTAAGAAGTTTAGAATGAAAATCATTCAAATTTTTCTATCTTTTGTATTTCTCTTTGGGTTTCTCATTAGTAGGTCTTGAATTGGGATTCATTAGAGTTGTGGTGAATCCCAGTGGAACGATGGGTGTAGATGTATGTGTTGTTTTCTTCTTGCTTCACAATGTGATATCCCTAGAATTCTCCTTGGTATTTGGAGTATTATGGGAAGGTACATTTTTGAAGTTCATACATACCTGTTCATGATGGGTTGTGGTAACCTGGCTAATATAGTATTTTGACTCTCTCAACTCTGAACCTTGACTATTCAGCTCATTCTATTGATTAAGAAAAATTTATTTCAAAATATCATTAGTATTAGAATTTACCTTTATTTGATAATTCCATTCTTGTTTCATTTTTTATTCTTTATCTTCAAATCTCATTTGGGGTTTTTGGAAAACCACTTAGTATGGTGGGGTTTGCAAGAATTTTTTTAAAAGGAGGCCATTGTTTTTGTTCATATCCATTCCCCATATCTAATTGATCCTTCCACACTTGGTTATATGTTAGATAAAATGAATAATACATCTCCTAGGGAGTTGGTTATTTTTTTTAGAGATATGGACTTCTAAGGAATACAACTATGAAATCCTTCTTCTCATGTACTTTGGGGTGACAGTCATTTGGGTGTCCTACTTCAGTGCAAATTCCACAAGGCCTCGAAGGAGTTGGTTTGGATGTCTTTTGATCAAATGATGTTTTCCTCAATATAGTGGTCAACTCTTCTAACATTGTATCAATTCAATGATTTTAAAGAGAAGGTAGACATACCACATGAAATCCTATAACATTTTGTATACCTCTATCACCAAATTTTTGGGTGTTTTTTACCATCTTGTCGATCAACAAACATGCACCTAATACTATTTTATCCACTAATTCTCCTCTTGCAACGCCATCAACCATGATCCTGTCCATAGGTCTGAGTCCTTCATAAAAATATTGTATGAGTAGTTTCTCATTGATTTGGTCATGTGAAAATCTTGCACAAAAATTCATTAATGACTCCTAGTATTCATACATTGACTCTAATGGGCTTTCATTATTCTAGAGGTCTCAATTTGAATGGAAGTGGTACTTCATGTTGGAAAAATTTATATATGATAATACATTTTAAATCATTCCAACATGATTCATCTTTATGTTGTAAATAATATATACAATATTTTCTAGTTCTATCAAGTGACAATGAGAATTATTTTTGATTCTTTTGATCATTAGATAAATTTCATGGTTTTAAGGTTGAGTAAACCATATTAAATTATTTTTCCCATAAATTGGTATCCTTTCAACAGAGGCCATGTAATTTTGGAAGTTGGTTTATCAATATAGATTTTAATTCAACGTCTGATTCATGGTTTGTATATGAAATACAATTCGGATGATAGTTAATACCAGATGATTCCAATTCTAGAATAGTTCTATAAATTCATTATTATTATTGCCCGCCATTGGTTCATGTTTTTTGTTTAAATTATAATTTCTTCCAATTACAATGTTACTAGGATGGTGTAATTTTCCAACTGGATAAATGTTGAAATATCCCATAGAATGAGATTGCCTGATTAAATCATGAAGTCTATATTCAATCTCAGGGTCAAGATCTGAGAGATACATAGGATAATTTAATGTCTTAAATAAAATAAAAATAAAAATAAAAATATGAAATGAGTACTATAAAATAAATAATATTAGTTTGAGTTGATGGTCCAAGGAATGTAAAGATCAAAAAAGGAATGATGAAATGAAAAATAGAGAAGGCGAAAGAAGAAATAAGATATGTGAAGAAAAGAATAAAAAGAAAATAAAAAATATATACTTCAAATTGGTTGATTAAATTACATTCCTCATCAGAAAAACTTCTAATTTCAAATGAGATGTCATGGGCCCTTTCAAATTATTTTTTATTTTAGGGTACATTGATGCAGCATAGTGGCTGACTAAGGTCGACTCTTAAAGAGGAAGTAATTGAAAAAACATCATAAAGGTATTATAAAAAAATATAATAGAAATGAATAAATTAGAAGGATGGGGTTATTATTTTTATAAAATAAGAATAATCTCACTGGAAGGATATTTTATTTTTTTGTTTCTGCTTTTGAAATGAAATTTTATTATTGAAACACAATAAGGATATGTTTTTATAGAGAAGTATTTTAAAAAGAATAACCGATATAACTCTACCTCTTCACATAATTATTAATAATATTCATATAAATAAAATCTACTTAATTATGATCCCCTATGTTTTTAACCTCTGATCCCTATGAGAATTAACTAAACCAAAATGATAAAATGTATTAAACCCTAGGCTAGCTTCAAAACATTCAATCAGAGCATCGTATATTGATTGACATTCTAATACTATCTTATTATCAGTAGTGAATTATGGAACATACCCAGTCTAGAAATGAACAAGAATTGAGTATATGGGTTTTGTTTTAATTCTATAAATTTATCTCATGTGGTTTTTTTACAATTTAAGACAACATTCTATGAATTCACACATTACTCGACCTCATGTGTTTTTTCATGAATTTCCTAATTTCTAGATTAGATTCATTTAATTTAAAAATCCCATTCCTAAATAATGATTTTTGAATTAAATTATAAATTTTTTTCAAAATATTTTTGTGAATATGGATATAGTTAGAATGACTACAAAGAATAATTACTCATCCATGGGAAGTGTTGTCATCGTAGAAATGTTTTGAATTTGAAAAGGTCGTTGAAAGGGTATTACCCAATCATTCTTCTAATATTGATTTCCAAAACAAAGAGAAATACTAAATATGAATATAATAGTATAAAATAAATCAATATAAAAAAAATATAAGAGGAATTAAGATGGTTATTATGCCAACACAAATATTACAACATGAATAAGAAGATGAAGGCTTTGATGAAGGGATCCGTAATTCATGAGCTAACCTTGTTTAAATTAATGTAGAATTTGAGTGTAACCACTTATACTCTTCCAGGAAATTCATTATTCATGTCCAAACCCCTCAAAATTATAAAAAAAATACATTTGAGAGTGGAAGAGAGGCTAGGTTACAATTTGTTTAAAGTTTGAATGTGGAAAATCATCCAAATATTTTATTCCAACTTACACCACCTCTTTTACCTTCAAAACATGTGCACCATCTATCCATACAAAATAGTGATTTATTCTAAATTTTATTTTACATATTATCTATAAATTATCTTCCAGTCTATGTACGGATTAAGAAGTTATGACCCAAATTCTAAAGTGATGTCCAATATAGAGAGTCCAACTCAACATAGACTTCAAGGACCATTTACTCCAATCAATTTCACGATTTCTCTAAGATGTCCTAAATAAGAGTTATAAGCCATTATGTTGGTCGCATATTTAAAAAAATTTCAGTTCAAATAATTCACAGAAATATATTTATATTAGAAATTATATATTAAAATTTAATGAAAAATTATAATTTTCATAAAATATTCAAATTGATGATTTAATTCATAATATTTTTTAAATAATCATATTTAACACAATGTGATAAACTTATTTCATTTATTATCAATAAAAAAATTTATAAAATTTTTTATTATCAATAAATATTACTAATTCATATTCCATGAAAACCATTTCCTCTCCAAAAGAGCACCCTATCTCTTTTCCTCAATGATAATACCTCTATTGAACGAAAAATATCTTAATACCTATTTATATTGGATATTTAGTGACCACATGAATTTATATACTTGGTATGTCAAAATTTATTTCTCAGTGAACCCTAGTTTTAGGAATCCTATATATTTAAATTGGGTCTAACATTACTAACACTATATTTCCTAATTGATTTAAATATTAGGGTTTATCATACCCATATTAATATTTCAATATTTTACCTTAACACGCATTTATTATTCATGATAAAATAATTGTAACATTATACACTATTTTAAAGAACCGGAAATTTCAGATAAATTTTATTTTTAATTTCTTTTGAATTTTTCGAGTCTGAGGCTTTTAACGACACTTTATTCCGAGGCCCTGTATGCCTAGAATCAATTTTCGAAGTTTAGCTTGGATACGTTCAGTAAAAGAACAGGAAGGTTTTCTATCTTTGGAACCGGTGCTCGGAATTGACATCTGAGGGCACCATTGAACTCGAAGTGCGAGTTTTCGCTTATAAAGACTTTCACCTCGACGACAGAAGATCGGGAATGAATGTTTGTTTTTGGGGTTTTACATAGGTTAATAAAATAAAATAAGTGAACAATTTATTTTATTTTGTTAAACATAAGTCGGGCGGATAAAGTGGTTAGAAGCTCCACTTGGGAGTTGGTGGTGAGACCGCCACACCCTAACCTCCCATGAGAGGTTATAGTGGTGGGGCCCACCGAGGACCAACCTCCCAAGTGAGGTTAATTGTGGTGGGAACCACATGAGGCCTCCCGACCCCTCATTAAAGGGAGGGGATCATAACTCCTCGACTCCCCTCATTTATAAGGGAGAGCCACTATGTTTAAATCCCCATCTTAATTGAGGATGATGAAACCTCCCATTTTAATGATGGGACCACCCAAGCATTAACCACCCCCTTTCCTTTTTATGGTTATTTAATAGTGGGGTCCACCTGGAAATATCCTCCCTTTCTAGGATATTCTTCTATGGGGACCACTCGGGACAATAAACCCTTTTTACTTCCTCCACATATTAATGCGCCACCGTAGTGGATTAATTGGGTGGGCCCTATGTCATAAATCCTCCATTTATGACTTGTGTGACAACGAAGAAACCTCACACTCCTATATAAAGGTGGCCAGGGGGAGATGTTCTGGACGGATTCTTCAAGTGAGAGAACGCTAGCAGCGAAGCACGACGCCCAGCACTTGAAGAGTTTTCCTCTGCCTCTAACGAAGAACGAAGAACGAAGAACATCGATGCCACCCTCAGATTCTTCCTTCCCAACGTTGACGGAACGACGCCTGTCATCCGCGATGCTCATCTTCCGCGACTCTCCATAGTTTAATGTCGGTTTATGAGTTAGGGGTTTAATTTAAGAATGTTTAAATTAAAATTATTCCTCCCTTCTAAAATAAATAACATGGATCAACTCATTATCAAGTTGAACCATGAATGATTTTATTTCCGGGTTGGGAATAATTGATTTCTGGGAAATTGTAAGGGAAAATTTGTATGCTATTATTTTATGAGAATTATTCCCTCGTACTTGGCATTTAAATTTTTGGGTGATGATTTGTTCCTCTAACGCGGTGGTTTCAGGTTAATGAACAAGCACAGAATAACCACTATTTTGTTCTTGGTGCGCAAAATTTTTTGTGATGACGAAGCAGAACTGCAATGGCGATCAGAGGCCTTCGCAGTGATGTAAAGGTCCCCAGACGACCTCTGGTGTAGTCAGAATAAGAAACTGACCACGGGAATGACTCCAGAGGCCTGCGGAAGACCCCGAAGGCAACGGCCACCGACGCGACGGCGAGAGAGGGAACCCACGGTCGTGCTGGATCGGAGGAAGACCGTGGCACCAGCCTGGCACCGCGTCCCCGGGACAGGGGGTTCGCTCCCCCCCACTCGGCCAGCTGGCCGAGCCTGCATCCCCCCGGCTAGGCAGGGGCAGGTCACGTAGACCGTGCCTTGCCCTACCGGGCCGTACTCGGACCCAGGTCGGGTCGACCCGGTTCGAGCCGACCCAGGGGTGGTTGGGCCGGGTCGGAGCGGACCCAGACCCCCACTTCAGACCGTTTTTGGTCTTTTCCCATAACATGAGCTACAAACCTCCGATCGATGCACTATTTATTGAGTAGGATTCCTCGGATCGAGATGGTATTTTCAGTATAGTACACTCAAGGTTTTAGCAAAGTTTGTGTACGACCGGGTTGGTTCTAACTCGAAACTAATCGGTCCCTCAGAGCAAAAACACTTAAAATTTGAGGACCAGACGTCCGATTGACGTGTAGTTGACTGCGTTGAATTCCTCTTGACAAGAAGGTTATTTTGGAATAATCTATGTGGGTTTCGGATGATATTGGATTATGGTTGGGTTGGTTTTAGCTTAAAAACCAACAGAGCCCATAGAAAGGAAAAGCTAATAACTCAAAGACTGGGCATCTGATTGATGCACCGTCTATTGCATTGAGATACCTATGTCATGATGGATCTTTTTGATACTTCATCGAGGTAATTTGCGACACATGGAGTGTCAACTAGTAGATTGTGGAGCATATCCTCCTAGAGACGAGCATACAGAGTATGATGACCTTATAGCTGGCTGAGACATGATTACTGCTTGTACGATTCGATTCAAAGTGACTTGAATAGCCCAGTGGAGAGCGCTACTTTGTGGCACGACGGACCCATGGCGGGGAGAACTACTGTGTTGGGGCGGCAGAATCGTGGTACTCGATAAGAGAAGTACCTCTGTAGGCTATTAGGGGGAGCGCTACATTGTTGGGGCGGAGGACCCCTGGTGGGAAGCACTACTGTATTGGGGTAGCAGACCCAAAGTACTCGACAATAAGAGTACCTCAATAGTCTAATTTTAGTGAGTAGTACCTCAGATTCATGAAAGGACTACTACGCTCGACAGAGGAGGAGTTCTCCAGTATCCATGTTTTCATCATTGTGAATACAAATCCTGGTTTGAGCTGAGTCAATGACCATTGTGTTTACCTCATGATTGAGATGGGTAACTTGATAACTTAGGTATATGTATGGTCATATAACTAAGTAAAGATTAAATGTTGAGATCTTTCTTTGTGGTTTATCCTTGTTGGTTTTATTGAGACATTGAGGGTCTCAGGGTCCCTACTGAGTATCGTTATACTCACACCTGCACGGGCTATGCCTGTACCTCGTTGTGTTGGATGTTGACGATGGACAACACTGATCGTGGTTGAGGATTATAGAGTTGCATGGTACTCGGAGGTGGAATTCACAATGAGATGGTTACTGGAGGAGGAATTTATGACGAGACGATACACAGAGGTGGCAGATAGACGTGGAGAGCTGATTTAGACATCTGTACCTATCCTTCAGGTAGGAACTTCGGAGGACAATCCAAGAGCATCTTGACACCTTCGTGTTGTTTTGTCTTTTCCTTATACATTACTGTTGGGATTGTATTTCTGGCCCCCTTTGAACTTTCAGCACACTGGTTATATTGCTTTACAGTGTGTTTTCTTCCACTTATACTCTAGTTGTGTGTGTATTTATATTTTATAAAGGTAATGCCTTCCCAGTTATAGGGATTTATGCCATTGGTGATCGTCTCCATCGCCTGGACTATGGAAGGCGGGCTTGGGGTAGTTACGACACGGGCCTCGGGGGACAGGTCATGAAAACTGTTGTTTCAATTTCTCATTTTACTCTCATATAATATTTCAATAATTTACATAATATTGTTTAATTGTTTTCATAATAGAATATAATTAGAACCTCATTATTAATGATTCCAACTAAAATATGGTACACTGTGAATTTCGAATATTCTATCTTATGAACAAACACAATTAAACATTATTCATACATTATCCTAGTGTTCTTCACTTCTATATTCATTTTAATTTGTAATTTACCCATATTTATATTAGGTTAATTTTCATTTAGTAATATTATTGTTTTTATTTTATATATAATAAAATATTTCGCCCAATAGAAAATGTAATAAATCGAAAACATTCTTAACCAATTTTCAAAACATTTACTTCAATCCATCCAACCTTTTGTTTTAGATATCCCTATGGCTATTGGTAATGAATTAAAATTATTAAAAAATATACCCATTTAAATGGTGAATGTATAATGTAATATGACAAAAAAATATTAGTCCAATGGGATTTCATTATCATAATAAACTAATATCTACTTCTATACACAATTTAAAACATTAAAGTTGGATTTATATTTTAAGCATTGTAAATATTAATTCATGAATTATCTGACATGTAATATGATATCAGGCATACAATTAAAACGTGTTTAATGGTAATCCTAGACAATTTATTTTCATAATCTTATTCTATACTAAAATATTAATGTTCATTCTTGACCTCATCCATTTTTCTGATGTTAAAACATATTTTAATTATCTGCTACATTATGTTCTTGTATGCTATGAATGTTATTGAAAAAAAGGCATTTGATTTACATCAAGACTCATTAGCAACAACTTGATTTATATTAGTGTTCAAATATTCCCTTTTCTCTCTATATAGAATTTTTTTCCTAATATAATTGGATTTATTCCTCATTGATGTCGAGTTATTTTTCATTCTGTACCCAGAAAAGTAATTTCTTATGTAACACCCAAAGATTTTAGACATTTTTTATTTAATTATAGTGTGTAACAATTATTCTTAATTATGTTATTCAATTATTTCAAAATAATTTAACTTAATTAAAAAATATTTCATACATGATATAAACCAAACATACAACAATTTACTCACTCATAATGACAAATTATAAAAAATTATAAGTAACTAAGTATTACATAATGCAGATTACTATATACAATGGACGATTATACCTCTAAATATTTATAATTTAAATTTTGAAAATAAATTGTTAAATTTTATATATTTAAAAATAGGAAATCCCTTACATCTTCATCACCTTAGTGAATGGATTTTATTAAAACTAAACCTATATAGATAAAAAATCATGAATGTGGAAATTATTTTGTAAAGCTCTAGGAGAATAAAATAGAACGAGATGTCTTTTTGTGAAGTTAGAATATATAGAATTCATAGAATTTAAAGAGGTAGTATAAATATTATGTTATCCATTAAACTGGTATATGTTTTATGGTCATAATAATTGTAACGATTTTACATATTTAGTATTATAAATATATATGTAGTGTACCTAATATTTATTTAGATGTTAAAAAATATACATTTTCATTATAAAAATTTATTTTAAATGAAACATATTATTTTTTATTAGAACTGAATATACGAATTCCCATTGAAAAATAAAAATTATTATATTCCAAAAAAATTAATTAATTACATATTTTTTGTTAAATTCATTACTTTTAATTGATGATATTAATAAAAATTATAAAATAATCTAAAAGAATTATTATTAAACAAAATTAATAACCTAAATGACATAAATAAGTAACTATAAGTAATACTAACATTTTTTTTCATGGGTAAATAAATTTTTTATTAGTATTATTGTTTTATTATATATTATATGTCTTTATTTATATTTCAAATTTTTCCTTTTTGGAATATGAAATTTACAAAAAATTATTACATATATATATATTAATAAAAATAAATAAGTATATTATTTATTATTTATTATTACAGGTGAAATAAATTAATATTTAAAATGCATAGCTTTCAACAAATTTGTTTTCAATACGTTGTGAAAATAAATTATCATACTAAATCAAACTCTATTTAAGAATGATTTAAATGAAATTAATTGTTTATATATATATAAATATTAAAATAAAAAATAAATAATTTGATGAATATTATTTCATATGAAATGAAAAAAAAGGTTTATTTTTAAAAACATATTCTCCAAATGATTTTTTATTTCTGTGGTATGATTTTTTACATTAATATTAATTTTTGTCACCATTAAAATATGAATACAATAAAATGGATTTCATATTTAGAATCAATATTTTAAAACTATGTAATAGGTCATTTTAATTTTTAAATAAATAAATAAGTTACTAAGGTAAAAATAATGTTACCATGTTAATGATAAAATGGTTTAAATTCTGTTATTTATGGAGAAATCTACTCAAATATCATAAAATATTATCTATAAATGTGTATGATGGAATTTTAGTCCTCATATTTTCATATCATCATTATTGTTAATCATTTTATCCACATTCCATGAGAAATTAAATTCATTACTAATTATGGAATGGGTATTTATGAAAATTCCACTCATGCTTTCCTATAAAAGGACTGCTCATATACCCACCTCAAAGAACACGGTCTAATTTTTTTCCTCTTTAATGAATGGAAAATTAATATTTTTAATATTCCTATGGATTTTTTATAACCATTTTTCATATAATGGATTCCCAAAACCTTAATTTCTATGAGGCTCCCTATGAGAAAAGGCAATCCTGCAAGTGTTATCCTATACCTATTCATTTTCATTACCATATTCATCTACATATTATTATATTTAACAGTCACCATAATAAACATATTGTTAAATTTTTATTTTTTATAATGGTGATATTATATCAAAAAAAATATTCATTTATTCGCTATAACAAATTCAGGTTTGTGTCATTTTTACCAAATACATGAATGATGTTATAATGTTTATAGAATAAATTAATAATGAAACATAAATAATTGTACCATTATATGATAATGTTTAATTTAATTCATTGAAATAAATTTTGAATGGATATACCTATAAATGTATTCATTAATAAAATTAATTCATTTTATTGAACTGAATTGTAAAAAAAATTATATTTTTACCACTCTTTATGAACTATCTCCATATCATTCATAAAATTAATATTATACATAAAATCTATGTTAAAAAAACTATATGGCCTAAATTTATATTCTATATGTGAACAAGGATGGATAAAGGACCAAAGATCAGAACCGCCATACCGAAGCTCATATATTCCCAACAAGACAATTAACACTCGAATGTTAATATTAACTATGAAAAATTAATAATGGATAATATGAGACTATAAATGAATTTTATAAAGTAAAATAAATAAATAAATATAATGTTATAATATTGATTAATAACTATCATAAATTTATTATACATGAGGTTTAATCATTTATGACCAAGATGGAGTCCAATATAGGGTATTTCATATCAATTTCCATTCATTAAGACATGATTCATTTTGTACACCTATTTTCATTTATATAAAGTATATAATACCCCATGAACATATTTTATCATGATTTTTATTATATTCAATAGATCTAAAATTCAATTTATCGATCTCTTTGTCCTTGTATTTCGATTCTAAAATCGCTTAGTCGTAAGGGTTTTCATTGACTCGATCTTCTATCATTAGTTAAACTTATTTTTTCATTGGCTATATTATTCTATGTTTGGATTATTGTTTTGTATTATTTATTTATTTTTTATATAATATTTCTTTCCTTTTTATTTATAATATTTTATTATTACCCTCTTTTCTAATAATTCTTACTAAATATATTTGGATGATTATAAGGGGTTTTCATCTTAATTTTCCTTTTTTCAGACATGATACTTTTTATGTCATTACATACAGTTAAATAGAATATATAATTCCCCATTGATATAATATATAATTATTTAATTATTATTAATGTTATATAGAATTATTTTTTATGTTATCTCTATCATTTTCTATTTATTCATACATGACACTATTATAAGCCTTTTTTACATGATAATTATTCATTAACTAGTACGCTTTATTTTTTTGAATATGTTATTATAAGTTTGATTTAATAATAAATTTCTTTATACAATGTGTTAATTTATACTTCTATGAGTATAATAATTTTCAATACCAATAAATTATTTTTTCTATATTCTTATTTAATAATCATTTTTCCTTATAATGGGAAAACATTAAATTTCAATTTTAGGTATTTTTAATCCATATACTTGAACTTCCATACCATCAATGTTTATATTTTTCTAATTTTAAAGATAAATATGTGTTTTCTTTATAGCAATTCATATTACCTTAAAGAAAATTAAAAAATTATATATTAAAATTCTTTGGTTAGTGTGGGAATGGTTAAATCTTTTGAGAAGTTCAGAAAAAATTTCTTTTGAATTAAAAATGTTTCTATATCTACCACCCATAATTTATTATTCATTAATCATATCTAATTTTAAGGTTACATTATATATAAATATTAATTTTTTCTAAAGTATTTTTATTACCCTATTAAATGGATTTTAAAAGTATCATATTACTTTATTTTTATAATAACATTATAAAATAATTATGAAAATTATCTATATGAATTATATTAAATTTTTCAATATATATCCAAAATATGAATATATTACTTTTTTCATAAATAGCCCTCTATATTCTATTGAGATATATTTCTTTTGGGTGATATAATTTTTGGTATTAACTGATGTAATTCGTGATTTCACATTATTCGATACTATTTGAAAATGTTCTACAACCTATGTTCTTTCCATCGGTTTCATGAAAAAAATGATGGATTGATTTCATATTTTACAACTATGTATGATATATAATTATGTGATTGGAGGGTTATATATATATTTAATGCAATGGATAATGTTTTATATCCATTGAGATTATAGTGGGATGAGATTAATGATTCCGGATCCATAATGGGATGTAGGTAGTGACTTCTTATGCACTATGATATGGGATATGGGTGGCGATTCTTGGACCACTATATTGTGATGGTCATTGTGGTTATCCATGAAACATGTTTTTCTTATATTATTATGATTCATTTCACACGCCTATATTATTCACCATGTATTATGATTATTATCCCATGCTTCCATATTATTATTCACTCGTATATACTATGATTTTATAATGATACTTTTGAGATTATATTTTATTATATATTACTGTATAGATAACTCTTATAATTCCTTTTTCGTTTTAATCATGTATTTATCCACTATAAATATTATTAGACATGTTTATGGTATAATATCCTATAAATCATGGATATGTTTTTCACATGCTAAAAACATGATCTCATTCCTATTTTTATTATTTTCCACATGAAATTACATGGTGGAATATATCAATAATAAATTATGTTTAGCTAATAATGTGAGATATGATGAAATAAAAATGTTAAAAAACTTTCATGTAGCTAATACCCAAGACACTAAGGCTTTCTTTTGGGTATTGTTTGATTATTTTTCATAGGTAATTTTTATATTATGTAAATTTTGTAAAATATAATAATTTTAGGATCTATTTGTCTCATACTGTATTGAATATTACACTATACCATAATGGTATATGTTTTATGTAGTATTTCTAATCATTTTGATGTTAAACTCAATGTTCCTAACTTCTCTGAGATATATGACCATAAAATGTCAGCATCTAGAGTCTCTAATTCACATTTAATGAACCACTAAAATATTTTGGTTACTATCCAAAATATATACTCAAGAATAGGTCATAGAAGTTGTTTTTTGATGCATCGTTCACAAAGGATTCAATTATATAATTTCTAAAAAAACATCTTTGTATATGGTATGAATAATATTAATTTTAAATAAATCAATTCATAAAAGTATAAAATATTAAATCACTATCAATGTGAATAATGGTTTGAAAATACAAGTGCAGTTAAGAAGACTCGATTTGTGACCAAGACCTCTTCTTAGATCTGCCCAATGGATGAGGGAAAGCTGGAAACTTGTTGGTGGTGATGTTGGAGTTCCATTTGACGACGTATGATGGGTTTGGATCAAGTTCGATGAATATTTTGGTGGATTGGAAATGGTAGGTATATTTTGTGGATTATCCGATGATGGGTGTAGAGATCATGTTGTTGGTGTGTTGGTCGTTTTGGATCCCGACAAGTGGGCGGTGTTGTTAGCATTTTGGATGGGTTTCTTGGTGGATGACTATTTCATAGTTCATTGAAACATGCGTTTTAATTTAAATAATCACTACCATTAGGCGGTTTCTATGGTACATATTTTTGGAATTGGAATCTTCCAACATTTATTTATCCAATGGGGAACTACTTTCCAAAGGCAGACGATCTATAAGTTTGAACTTTATGATATATATGAACATGCATTGGCCGAGAGGATGGGAGGTCGGACTAATCACACCCTTTTGGGTGGAATTATTGTCTAATACATGACACTCTTTTTAAATTTGATATTTTCTCATGAATCCTTATAAATTCACCAACCATTACGTAACTTTCCCTTTGAATTTTAATCACTTATTAACATGTCTAAAATTTAGAATCATCAGTATGAATTAATGGTTCATCATTAATAGAGATGTCAATATGTATTTGAGTTTGTCCACTAATGGTATCCTTCAATATACTATTTCAAGATTCTTTTAATCATCTCTATGATGATACTGGTTTTTAAGCCACTAAGTGGGGCAGTCAGGAATTTCTTGTCATCTAGGGAGATGAAGGTCTCGGTTGATTTTGAGATCATGTCTACAAAATGGGTTACCTACGTATCCTTGTAAAAGGAAGAAAAAACCTCATAGTTTGGTTAGAATAAATGGGACACATCATACCTTTAATGTCATGTGATAATGACTTAGCCATACAGTTTAATGACTTGTGGTTTAGACATCTATGCAGAAGAAGCTTAGTCAATGTTTGGTGTGGGAATTATGTTAATGTAGCCCAAGGAACATATAAAGGATATGGGTTCAAAAAAATATTAGACCCTATTGGAAATAAATCCCAAGGAGAACAAGTTTTATTTTGATTTTTGGGTTTGGACATAAAGGAGGCTTCCTACATATCCCATGTGGATGCGAATCAAATCCCACATAGTTCGATAAGTCTCGTAGGAGAGTATGGTCCTTTGAGAGAAATATCTTTATGCTTGCATCCTGAACAGTATTCCTTGGTGATTTGAGGGATTTAATTTTGGGATTATTCTTAAGGAGGAAGCCTAGATTAAGGGAATTAGGGTTGGATTCTAGAAGAGATATCTAGTGAGCTCGGGCCTTGAATGCGCTTCCTACGTATCCTGGTTTGAAAAGCAATCATAGTTCTCGTATTTCATTTGATTTTGAAAATTTTGTGACCATGAAAAATATCCAAGCCCACATGAGTCATGCTTAGTGTCAGTAAGAAGATTATGTCAATGATTTGAAAAAGGAATTCACACATTCAAATTTTTCATCCTCTTCTAGTGGAAGAGGGTTTGCCGACCGTGGAAGAGGGCGAGGCTATGAGCATTCCCTCTATTCTATTTACATTGAAAAATGGACCAATGTAACCAGAAATGAATAAAGGTTTGGGGATTAATCCAAAATGGCCACCCATGGTTAGAAATCCCATTGGGAGAGGGAAAGTGTATCAAAAGTCCATGTTCCATTCTCTCATCTGGTCTTTGGCACCGAAGAAGAGAGGAGAAGAAATGATGCTACCACCAGCAAGAAATAATAGGGGCTTATGCCAGGATGGTTGCCCTATAATTGATCCTGGAAGGGGAGGTAGACTTATCCTCTATTCAAAAAGGGAGAAAAGAAATTGTGAACCTTAACATCCCTACCAGATACCTATAGTTCTCGGTCATCTCTTCGAGAAGGGAGAGGCCAGGAACCAACCCTCCTCCAAACCTGGAACATCCAAACATTGATCCTAGGAGAAAGGTCCATGGGATTGTGGATATAAAACCCCAAAGACATTAAATGTATCCCAACTCCCTGATGAAACAAATGTGGGAAACCTCTGACAGTGTAAATACAAACTCAAATAAGAGACAGGATGATGTTCCTTTCTCATAGGTTTTATAAGTTTGGAGGTTTTGGTGGAGGTCTCAGAAGAATCCCTTTCAGTCCAGGGTTCCAATGAAGAAGAGGCCTTTCCATGAATGGATTTCAGTAATGATTAATTTCATGTATACTGAAGATAATTAAGATGGTATGTGAATAAAATAGGGGTGACCATGTAGAGAAGGGAACACAATTATGGGCTCGCAAGTACACTTGGGTGACCTAATGTTCACTTAAGCAACGAACACCCTGTGTGTTAATACTTAGGTGAGACATTTCTTGAGCCTTCAAAAGTTTTCACAATTGATCCCATATGTTGGGTGCTCACGTTCTAGTGGTAGGAATGGGCGGCACCGAAGTATTTTTGATTTGGGGTGGTTGGAAACTTTAGGCGCGCAAGTGTTATGGTTTACAAAAACTAAAAGGACTTAAGTCCAATGATCCTCCATTAAATCCTATGTTGGGGTGTATAAGAACTACCTTAAAAGATTAAAATGATTAGGGTGATGTACTAGGGATTACAAATCAGAAATTGGGCTTTAAAGAAAGTTGTTCATACATATGATGGACCCAACTGTCTATTTATAGGAAAAACTGGGACCCTGGGTGAAAGGAGATAGGGCACACAAGTAAGCTGCGTGAAATTTTTGGGCACAAAATTAGGCTTCGCGCTGACTGTGTTTTGGATACACTAAGGCGATTCAAAATTAATGCTTTTGAAAATCATGAATTTCTTCAGGTATTTTACCCTTTTCATTTAATGGGATTTCATTTTTCATTTTTTATACTCTTTGATATAATGGAGTGTCAACAGAATCCCCCCCCCCCAATAATTGGATCTGAAATTAAAAGAGGATCATATAATAAGGTAATTTAATGAAGGATAAAGAAAAGTGTCTTTGGGCATGAAAGTGTTATGCACGTTGATAAACTTGTCAAAC
Source organism: Viscum album (assembly GCA_963277665.1). Classification (NCBI taxonomy): domain Eukaryota; kingdom Viridiplantae; phylum Streptophyta; class Magnoliopsida; order Santalales; family Viscaceae; genus Viscum; species Viscum album. The sequence goes on along the minus strand of OY728131.1, from coordinate 127,226,389 downwards.
AAGTTTATAGAGTGCAGGAATCTGACAAGCCGGGTGACATGCGTCGTCTATATATAACAGCTTCAATTCCACAAAAAGCATTGAGTCTTTCCAAAATTTCAACTCTCAACACACATGTCATCTTTGACTCAAAATCATTTATTTCGTCGTTCTTCTTCTATATGTTTTTCAGTTACGTGCAATACATGGGGAACCTTACTTGTGCGCTGACATATACTTGTGCTCCAATTTTACACTTGCACATGCCTTTTCCATTTTTTTAAAAAAAACACCAAAAAATAAAATTACCATAAATGATGATTTATATCTCTTTTTCAGGTTCAATAGATCATAAAAGAATTAGAACTGTTGATGAGGTTTCATTCAAGAGGATTGATGGGATGATGAATGGCGTTGGTCATGATTACTTACGTTTGTGACACCAACCTTTTAGAGAAAAATATTTGAAGAAGTGTTATTTCAACATTACCAAAAGCACCAATCTACCTTTATATTTCTATGTCAATTTGCAAGATTCAAATGTTCCATATTAGAAGAACTATGTCCCAAATTCTTGGTTTCAAGATCATACCAACTTTTCATCGGCCAAAGTTTCTGTTGGGGGCTCATTTTTTAGTGCTGGGATTGTAGAGAAATATCATATTACGCATCACAGCCCGTGTGCACCATATTTGAAGGTAAACAATCCTGTGTAGTATCCACATTGTTACTCATCCATATTTTTGGATTCTAAAATAGATCAGTGCAAGGGATGGAAGAAAATTTGGGTCTTCGGCCCCGGAGGAGGTGTAAAACCTATGTGGATGTGGGAATATTGGGTTCGTAAGACCTGTTCAGAATTTACAAATGACTTGAATGGAGTAAGGATTTATGAATCATTCTAGTTTGGAAAAACTTATGTGTACATGAATGATGATTTCGTGCTAGAATTATTAATCATATGAAGTCGAGATACTAATTCCTTCCATTTAAGCCAGGGAGAGGTAGCCATCATCTTGTGGGATGTTTATAAGATTTCTGGAGCTCCAGTCACTGTAGATATGTATGATGGGTTTATTCCTCCAAAGGTAACATGGAATGACTCGGATATGAAGCTATATTTGGTTCGTGAGTTGATGAAAATATTTAACAAACTCAAGAACATGACTACCATGAATTCTCAATCTAGGAGTGACATTTATCCAAAGGAAGGGATGAAAATATTTTTGATAAAGAAGAAGGAAAGGGGACCGATAAATCACATCCAACTAGATGTACATGGGAAGAGAAGAGTGGTACTCTTGACACCATCTAGTAAACATTGGATAATGGAGAAATTGAAAAATGGGTATATGAAGTCAAAAAAATTCCTACGAAGACACGTCTAGAAGGTATCCTGGTTAGGTGGATCAGTGTGTATTTATTACCAGTATGAGACTACAAAGGAGGGGTGAGGACAAGTACTTTTTTTATTGTAGAATGATACTGTAGAAAAGGTTGGTAGGGTTGGCTACTCCTATTTTGTAAATGATTCATCAGAGTTTGGTGCACATTTACATAGGGAAATCTCCCTTTAGAATAGTGGTAAATTTTGAAGTGTTGTGGGGATGGATCACTACTCACTTCAGAAATTATTTTGTACAAAGTGGAGTACAGGTTTTTGGATGTTCCTCCTGACCATCTATTCCAGCTTTTTATGGCCTTTCACCATTTTCCTTGAATGCATACAACATTAAGGCTATAATGAGAATGCATAAGGAAATGAATTTTTTATGGGAATCCACCTATGTGGTGATTTATTGATGATAATACGTCTAGTTTATATTTAAGGGAATATATGATAGCTTTCAGAGATGGCGTGTTGGACACCATAAATGACAGAGAAATCATATGTGAGCATGTTATCTTTATAGATTTTGGCGTCAACTAAAATGACTAAAATAGAATAATGTGTCCCCTACGGTCCATGTTAGATTAGAGAAACACCCATTGGTTTCCCAACAACTATGGTTGTTGACATCTACAAATATGACTGGGGAAGTATTTAATATACTTATTTCTAAAGCAGTAAGAATATTGATTATCTGGTATTTTGAAAAATGGATTGTATCGTACCCTGACGGGGTATTGAATCATGGCGTTCCTCGAGTGGGGGTGAAGAGAAGTAGAAGGAGGGAACCACGTCGTTTATAATATAGTTCATCATCATTAGTGGCCGAATCAAATGTATAAGAGGGTAGTGGTGATGATACTACAAATCCATCGAAGATAACTCGAGCCATATATAACCCTCCTGTCATAATTAAGAGAGCCACATTATCAATCCCTAATGAAGTCACATCAAGGCGATCAAGTCACCATCATTCAAAAGATCAATGTGTTCCATTTTCGTATCACCCATATTTTATTGTGGGTGTTGGGATGAAACTGAAATAAATGTTTTTTGGACCCTCTTCAATACCATCGACATAAATTTTGAATATATATGGACAGTAGTTGTTCAACCATGGAACAATGTGTACTTCGATGTCGAGGCCATGTGGATGTATCATTGTGATGGACTGCATATTCCAGGAGTAGGAGATTTGTGGGTTTTTTATTACATTTTTTTATGGATAATAGTAATGAGGTAAGGAAATACCCTCAAGAGTTGGAAATGCTCATATATTCCACTGATTAATCAATTCTTACCACAAAGCGGGTGAAGGAAAAGATAGATCACAGTACCACCAAAGGGATTAATCTTTCATTAGACGACGAGGGGCATGACTTTGTAGATCTTGAGGATTTAATTTTCATTTATTTCACATTATCTTCCATTTCTCATCTTGAATTTTATTCAAAAAAATGTTATTTATAAGAAATTTTTTCTTAACATACAGTTGGGTAAAGGAAATAAAACTAGATATCCTTCAGAACAATATAACCCTAGAGGCACTGCTCTTTGGGCTACTAGATCACACCGTGAATCGTGAAAAAAATCTCTAAGACAATAGGCCATGGAGGAGGAAATATAGAGGGTATTGTGATCTCCAATAACAGTCTTTGTAAATTATGATGGAAACCCTCCTAAGAAGTAAAAGAAGCAAAAAAACCGGACAAATAGAGCCATGGTTAAGCGAGTATCCTTGATAATAATGAATTTTAGTCCTTATTTATGAAAAAGTGTGTAAACATCATAGAATTACAGGGGATTCTTATTTTTATTCTTTGAAAGAAACTACTGATAAGGTTTAAGGAACCATAGAAGGTCATACTAAACCGGCACAAATTCCTGAAATTATGGTGGTTCCTAAAGATGAATTGAGGCCAAAATAACCAGCATATATTCCTAGAACGGCTCTTATACCTGCAATTAGAAGAGAGGAGGCTTCTGGTAAATCAACAATACTTTATAAGGAATCAAATGTAACCTCAACTAATTACCATTATCTGATAATTCTAGGTTCATCCCATGCTCCATAACATCTGGTAACAATAGATATTGACCACACAACTATTGTAGAGGAATCTATTCAGGATCAAAGGTTACCAGAGGAGGGTTGGGAATAAAGCATGCCAAGTGCTCCCATGGTTGACACTAACCTGGGATCTGAGATATCATTTGATTAAATGAATAAACTTGGCATGTCTTGTGCAAAATATTAGAACATGTTAATATATCAAATTCTTTATAAGAATTTGGTGTTCCTTTTATAGAATCAACTGGATGTGAGTTCCAATTATTTGTCTTGTTCATTTTTTTACGATCGACCATCTAACCATGCTTGGTTAAAAAAATATGTTGTTCTATCTACTGAAATTGGTTCCACAATGTTACTTGAAGGATGTATTGATATTACCGTCAATCCCAGCATTGTAGAGACATTGGCTCGGGTGGATCTCGAGACAACATATCTTCTAGAGATTCATTCTGAATATCTAGAGAATACTAAAGGTAGAACTCCTCATCAAGAGACATCACCCAAAATTGGTGAAACTGGGAACATTGGGGGGGATTATTCTCAAGCTGTGGACATACTATTTAGTATGAGATACTGATATTTTGATTCTATTCACTTTTCTTTCTCTTGAATCTAATCATAACCATAATTATTTATTTAACAAATAGGTCTATAAACATCAATGTATAGGCATGGAGGTGAAGCATCTACATCATCCCAAACAAAATTTGAAGGTGCAGTAACCATTGTTCAAGAGGGAACAGAACATGGCGCTTCTTTAAATGCATTAATCCCATAATATACCCCTTAATATGACAGTGATTCTGAATCAGACTCATAACTGCAGAAGGATTATCGTCTTACTCGTTTCAAAGAATGGTAAAACATATGGAAGATAATATGTGAGATTCCCCGGGAGGAAATTCCTTCAAGAATTCCATGAATTTCATCTTCATTTATCACGCTAGTATTTGGCGGTTTTTAATATCATGAAATTCATACTACGGTGAAAGATATTATTCAGAGGATGGAGTAAGAGAAAAAGATTCAACAAGACTTGATAAAATCCAAACTATCAATCAATATAAAAGAGTCCCAAGAAGCTACGTCCCAGGATGATGTTAATCATTCTACAAAGATGAAATAACTGAAGAAGAAAATTAAAGAAAACATTGTTCAGCTACTACGACTCCAACCTGAGTTGGATATCATTATAGGGGAGCTTGATCAACTTTATAGCTCATTTTGATAAGTCCAAAAATATGGTGAAAATACATTGCAGATTCTAGATAAGCAGTTCGTCATGCTGAAGAGAGTGATGTTCGTAAAATAAAAGATCTTAAATATCCAGTTGATGGGACTCAGGAGGCTTTCAATCAAATGAGGAATTATGTAGAATGCCTTTTTTTAAATTCTGATTTGTTTTTTACAACATAGAGACTCCAATTTGTGAATGCTCTATTGTGATAATTTTCATGAATGGAAAGCATTTTTTCCTCAATAATTTGTGTTTTTACTCTCAATAATTGCTTTAGTAATATTTAATCCCTTAGGCCTAGTAAAAATTGTAACACCCCAAGATTTCATAGTGTGTTATTTCTTCAAAATAATTCAATAACTTGCACTACACGCAACACCGAGTTCAAGCGCACCATGACTTACCAAACAAGCCGTTCAAAAGAGGTTATGAATAGTATTAACTAAATTTTAAACATTATATAATCCTTATAATTTTAGAATCTATATTATGAGTTTCTTAGTCATAATTCATTTTCAGTATTGCAGTTTTACCAACTTTTAATAGTGAACCCTTTTTAAATAAAATATTTTAAACTTTTGACTAAATGGGGACATCAAAAAATTTAAAATAAAACATCCCAAGCTGCCACGGTACGCTTTCCTTTGAATAAAACAGTAGCATGTGTTGTACGCAACTTCGAGTTTTAACACACACCACAACCGATCAAACTAGCCGTTATGAATAGTAATGCCTAATTTTTGAAATTATATATATTTTATATTTCAAAATGGACTTCATTTTTGGATTCGGAATATCAAATTTAGCCTAAGGTGAAATTTTGGTACTTTTCGGATAACTTTCATATTTTGATGAATAGTGAAAATTACTAAATTTTAATTACAAACAACTTTTTTAATCAAAATAATTAATAGTGATAAATTATGAATTTGAGTGGTTTTAATGTATATTTAGAATATATTTTTACCATTTAATATAATTTTGGTCATTGGACATAATTTTACAATTAAACCGTACATAAACAAGTGTCAATCTTTTGATAGTTATTATCACTTAAAAACATGCTTTTTGTTTTGACAGCGGGAATTAATTTTAAATTAATTTCTGCCACTTATGTGTTTTGAATTTAGAAAAATGGATTCCATATTTGGAATCAGGATGTTCAAATTGTATAAATAGGTAACTTTAATTTTTAGACATTTTGAATAATTACTGCGGTAAATATTTTATTTACCATGGTTAAGGGTAAATTTGGTAAATAAGGGTTAAAAAATAATATTATAATAATACAAAATTACCCTAAAACGTGTCTTAACCCTATTGGTTGATACATGGTCGACCAGGGGCATCTTTGGGTCGATTTTGGGACCCCATGGATCCACTTGTAAGTGATAATGACACTATTTTAATTAAGTTAAAATGAATACAAAAATGACACAAGCATATATCTTTTAGCAAAACAATTGTTACATAGGGTTATATATGTTGGATTTTAGATTATAAATATTCATTAGAAAGATAAAAAGATTTAACACGTAATGATATTTTATTTATAATTTTTAGACATTATATAATATATTTTATTTATGACACAATGATGATGCAGTAATTACTATAATAGTGAAAAATTAAAATAATTGATATTATAAATACCCAAATAAATATAATATGAAACTTTTAATGAATTAAACTAATTTTCTAGGATAATATGATTTATTAGGATTGATTTAATTGACTTTATTCAAAGTAATCAATCGGTTATGAGTTTCAAAAAAATCAACTATTGAATAGTGTCAAAATTGACATAAAAGAGTTCTTAAAAAAATATTATATTATTAATTGATATTAAATTCATAAAAATCTAAGGTTCGGCCAAGAGACTTATATCATGATAGTTTCATCATTAATGGACCACTTGGGGGGTCTTTTGGATGTATATAGTAAGTTTATTAACCATATTATATAAAAATACAAAGAGACATTGTAAAAGTGAAACTAATTAACTTAGAGTTAATACTTAAAGATAAGGTTAATATAAGTACCCAAACCTGTCTAAATTCTATTGTTTGAGTGGTTTTAGACCTATCCCCACCTTAACCTTTGAATAGTCAACTTTGGAGCCATTGTAAACCGAATATGAATTTATTATAAACTAATATCTCTAGCTTTTCCAAAGGTTCCCCTCACCCCTCTTATAAAAGGGCACTTCTCCTTCTCATTTCTTCACACCTTCAAAGCCTTTTGGTTCGGCCAAACTCTGCCCAAATACTCTCCCAACTTCCCTCACTACAACCTAGGGGCCTTAGTTTGATCAGAAAGCCAACCTAAGGAGACCTTTTGATCAAATAAAAAGGAATAACCCGAAGAAGAGGAGGTTAACCTACCCCAACCAAGGAAAAGTACAAGGTAAGGGATTTTCTTATCTCACTTTCAATTCCGTGAGATTTCCATTGTTCGCCACTAAATTATTGAAAGTGGTGTATTGTGTACATCCATTTGATATATATTATCATGATTCTCTTTATATTCATGTTATTCTGTAAATCATTTGGTGGTTATTAACTTTTGGCCATACGACTCAGTTGATTAACGTGGTAAGGGGTTTTCATCTCACTCCTTATTCCCGTGAGATTCATGTCATATTACCACCATTACCTTTTGTGTGGTGTATGTACTGCCCATAATTATATTATTTGTGTAATACACTCTAATTTATTTGTATTTACATATTCATTGTATGATACCTCTTTCATGGGTTGTATGTTTCATAAGTTACCAAATTGGTAAGGGTTATTTCACAATCTCTTCATTATCCGAGGTTGTTTATACGTAATAATCTACTGGGATTTCTTTATCATCTACATCCATGTTTCTTCGAAATGTATTTCAAAACATATTTATTATTTACAATAATATGGGTTAAAGTCATTTATACCCTTGTTTTACTTTTTATAAGAGGAATCTTACTGTCGTTTTCAAAACAAGGTCCTTTTTAACCCTTTTGACAGAATTAAGGTAAGAATGTTTTTTTTAACTTATACGGCGGGTGCGGTTATTTTCTGCCGTTATAAAATATTCAAAGCTTTCCTTACAAGCTTATAAGAATATTTTCAAGAAAATGTTTTATTTTATATGGATCTTAAATGATTTCAAAAATAGAAATAGATATTTCTCTAAAAAGTGTTTTGATTTCATCTATGTCAACATCCATTGATGGATTTTACGCTTATTTGATGTTTATTTATTATGATACAAAACTTCTATATTTTATTGAAGGTTTTGTGATATGTTTGACTGTGGATGTGCTAATGTTATACCATTCACAGTTTATGGTGAAATTATTGACATTTCGTATGCTAGTTCCAATAAGAATGTTTATGTTATATTTCAACCTTTACTTCATATGAATGTGTTGGACAAGTATGTTCCAGGTTGAGGACTGGTTAAAGTAAGCCCTCCAGGTTGGGGACTGGTAAAAGTAAGCCCTCCGGGTTAGGGACTGGTAAAAGTAAGCCCTCCGGTTTGGTGTCCGGTTATTAGAGGAACTCCGGGTTGGTGTCCGGTTATTAGAGGCACTCCGGGTTGGTGTCCGGTTATTAGAGGCACTCCGGGTTGGGTTCCAGTTACAGTTAGCCCCAAGGTCTTGGGACGAGGCCTTGACAAAGAAATTAATGTTTAGCATTATGCATTCCAACATTATGAAAGTGGTTATTGATATTGCATGTGATTATTCGATTAGTAGAATATCCATGTGAATAAGTAAATGGCATTATTTCATTTTACTTTTTCCATACTATGTTGAAGTTCATGTTTAAAAGGCTTTTGTTTTAGTAATGCATTGCCTTAAATGTTTATGCTTATTTTGAATGTTCCACTATATTGTTATCCTTACTGGACATTTGAGCTCACCCCTTTTCTATGTTTTATTTTTCCCAGGATGTGAATAAGTAAGTTATGAATGACCTGCAGGAATATTATGAGGGGATTATAGTGTGGACTGTGGAAACATTATGTTGTTGTAGTAGTTTTTCATTTTATGATGTAATGTAAAACTTATGAATATATCTAGTGTTTCCAAGGCTACTAAACCAATCGGTCTTTCGAGATTTGATCTTTCTTGTGATCATGCCAATGTTACGTAATTAATGCACCGACTCTGGGTAACTGGGGTCGGGGCGTTATAGTTGGTATCAGAGGAAGTTTAGTACAAACCTTGGAAACTAGATTTAGATAAACTATGATTAGAGCACGTAGACCTAAGATTAACTTTGAGGATTAGTATAGAAGAACTTCCTAGAATTTTGGTATTGTAGAGATTTTGTGAGTTTTCCGAGCTATACATCCCTGTCTGGATACGAGCAGGTAGAGGCGGCTCTGGCACAGATGTACCTAGGGGTAAAACCCGAAAACACCACTTTGAGCTAGACTCGAACAGGAACTGGTGCACGACAACGGGCCTTACTGCACTCTTGGTTACGACACTCCCGGGGGATATGCTTAGGAAAATTCTCATTTTCTTTACAAACCATTATGAAGGGTTTATGAGTATATACATCCTCAAATGAGACATTTTTATGATTATGGATTATATCCATAAATAGTTCAATTTATGTAAAGTGTTTTATAAGTATGGGATTATGTATTTTGATTCATAAACTGATCTAGTGTATTCTATTGTTTAGAAATGACGCCCAGTAGAAGGAATGAGAACTCCAGAAATGCACATGATCCAAAGAGAAGAAAGGATCATATCTTTCATGGTCTTAAGCTAGAATTTATAAGAGAAATAGTCTCCCATGTATTATCATCATATGAAGAAATAATATCATGTGTTGATAAGATAAGTAAAGAGTTTACTGAGTCCTATGGCTTTGAAGGGAAGCAAGAGAATAAAAGGATAGAAGAGAGAAAGATGGATAAAGGGAAGAGGGAAAAGAAGAATTTTCCCATATGTGGTAACTGTGGAAAGAAACACCATGGAACTTGCCTGAAAGTAATGAGAGTTTGTTATAAGTGTGGAGGAAAAGGGCACAAAGTACGTGACTGCAAGGGTAAGAAAATGGTTTCAAATGTACAATGCTTCATTTCCAAAGAGTTTGGACATTATGCGAACCTATGTCCCAGTCATCAGACTATGCCTCAAATGATGCTATTGGATAATAATCAAGTTATGATACTACCACAGATGAAGAGGAATGATTAGAGTTCTTATGTTGATTATGTCAATTGAGTGTTGTATCAACAATGTACTTGTTATAATAATTATGGAGTATATAAGGATTGTACTGCAGTACTATTTCATTAAGGACTTGAGATTGTGTGGAAAAAAGAAAAGTGACTCAATAGCAGGATAAATTTTTGGAAAATAAATGGTTGAGAGAATGATAAACCATAATATAGTTCTGATACCGATGTAGTGATTTTCGAATAATACATGATTATTTTGGAAAAATTATATTTGATATTCTTGACTACCTTGGAACTGATTAATGATTTGTATATTCCATCATTGTTGGGGTTTAAAACATTTTTGGATTGATGAAGTATATCCAGCATTCTATATGGAATAACGGAGAATGGATGTAATCAATAAGGAATATGGTAATTCAGGAAGTTTCAGTGTATTAAAAGAATACATGATGAAGGTATTCATATGCTATTACGGGGTAAAAACGATCTACATTATGTTTACCTTCCTTATAAATGTTGGACTGTGAGTTTGGACATAAGTATTTTGGATAGTTTTAGTTTGGATTATTTTGGATTGCCATAAAAGGACAACCCGGAGGTCGGGCAGCAACCCGTCGCGTCCGGCAAGGCTGCGAGACTTGAACCCGCAACCGAAGGGCGACAAGTGTGTATCACCTACCACTGGCCCACGAGATGTCCTGGATTAAATAATGTAGTTTTTTTTAAAATATCTGGTAGATGAATTATAAATTAATTTATTTTGGAACCCTGTACGAATAGTATAAATAGAAAAAAAAATTACATTCTATTATCTTTTAGAGTGAAAGATGAGTTTGTGGTAGAAATTTATTAATGGATAAAACTATAATTATAAAGTAAGTATATCTCCTTATGATCTTATCCAATCTCATAAATAAATTCCACAACATTAATAAAAGAAACATAGAACAAAAATGTTGTCCTAGATGGTACCTTAAATCATCACTAATTTATGGATTTGGCATTGTTGGCCTTTTCATAGCCATGTTCTCTACCACTCTCCATCAGATAATTGATGGTTAGATTTCTCTTCCATATCCATATTTTACTACATGGAACCCTAGTATGTGTTATTTTCGGTATTCTTCATACTTTCCACTCTTTATTTTAAATAGAGGCCTCATTAATTCATTTTTCGATGTGGGATTTCAACTAAGATATTTTGAAACGTCAAAAATGTGTTATCCCAATACCCTATATTTTGTTGAACCAATGGTACTTCAAATCATCATAGATTGATGAGTTTAAGGACCTCAATTTTATACTTGTTTGTGATTGATGACCTCAATCACTACCTATAAATATTTACGTTTTCCTCCAATTATATGTCTCTAATTTCCACCAATGTTCTCTTAATCGAGATCATAATTTGGTGGTGACCCTTTCATTTCTCTTTTCCTGATATTAAGACTAAATTTTAGTAACCCAATTTCCGATGTGGGTTTTCCCACAAATATATTTTCTATTTTCATCCTTTTATTTTCTAAGAACAATTTCAAATTGCGAGGACGCAATTTATTGAAGGAGGGGAGAATGTAACACCCCAAGATTTCATAGTGTGTTATTTCTTCAAAATAATTAAATAACTTGCACTACACGCAACACTGAGTTAAAGCACACCATGACATACCAAAAAAGCCGTTCAAAAGAGGTTATGAATAGTATTAACTAAATTTTTAACTTTATATAATCCTTATAATTTTAGAATCTATATTATGTGTTTCTTAGACATAATTCATTTTCAGTATTGCAGTTTTACCAACTTTTAATAGTGAACCCTTCTTAAATAAAATATTTTAAACTTTTGACTAAATGGGGACATCAAAAAATTTAAAATAAAACATCCCAAGCTTCCACGGTACGCTTTCCTTTGAATAAAACAGTAGCGTGTATTGTACGCAACTTCGAGTTTTAACACACACCACAACAGATCAAACTAGTCGTTATGAATAGTAATGCCTAATTTTTGAAATTATATATATTTTATATTTTAAAATGAACTTCATTTTTGGATTCGGAATATCATATTTAGCCTAAGGTGAAATTTTGGTACTTTTCGGATAACTTTCATATTTTGATGAATAGTGAAAATTACTAAATATTAATTAAATACAAATTTTTTAATCAAAATAATTAATAGTGATAAATTATGATTTTGAGTGGTTTTAATGTATATTTAGAATATATTTTTACCATTTAATATAATGTTGGTCATTGGACATAATTTTACAATTAAACCGAACATAAACAAGTGTCAATCTTTTGATAGTTATTATCTCTTAAAAACACGCTTTTTGTTTTGACAGCGGGAATTAATTTTAAATTAAGTTCTTCCACTTCTGTGTTTTGAATTTAGAAAAATGTATTCCATATTTGGAATTAGTATGTTCAAATTGTGTAAATAGATAACTTTTATTTTTAGACATTTTGAATAATTACTGCGGTAAATATTTTATTTACCATGGTTAAGGGTAAATCCGGTAAATAAGGGTTAAAAAATAATATTATAATAATACTAAATTACCCTAAAACGTGTCTTAACCCTATTGGTTGATACATGGTCGACCATGGGCATCTTTGGGTCGATTTTGGGACCCCATGGATCCACTTGTAAGTGATAATGACACTTTATTTTAATTAAGTTAAAATGAATACAAAAATGACACAAGCATATATCTTTTAGAAAAACAATTGTTACATAGGGTTATATATGTTGGATTTTAGATTATAAATATTCATTATAAAGATAAAAAGATTTCATACATAATTATATTTTATTTATAATTTTTAGACATTAAATAATTTATTTTATTTATGACACAATGATGATGCAGTAATTACTATAATAGTGAAAAATTAAAATAATTGATATTATAAATACCCAAATAAATATAATATGAAACTTTTAATGAATTAAACTAATTTTCTAGGATAATATGATATATTAGGATTGATTTAATTGACTTTATTCGAAGTAATCAATCTGTTATGAGTTTCCCAAAAATCAACTATTGAATAGTGTCAAAATTGTCAAAAAAGAGTTCTTAAAACAAATATTATATTATTAATTGATATTAAATTCCTAAAAATCTACGGTTCGGCCAAGAGACTTATATCATGATAGTTTCATCATTAATGGACCACTTGGGGGGTCGTTTGGATGTATATAGTAAGTTTATTAACCATATAATATAAAAATACAAAGAGACATTGTAAAAGTGAAACTAATTAACTTAGAGTTAATACTTAATGATAAGGTTAATATAAGTACCCAAACCTGTCTAAATTCTATTGGTTGAGTGGTTTTCGACCTATCCCCACCTTAACCTTTGAATAGTCAACTTTGGAGCCATTGTAAACCGAATATGAATTTATTATAAACTAATATCTCTAGCTTTTCCAAAGGTGCCCCTCACCACTCTTATAAAAGGGAACTCCTCCTTCTCATTTCTTCACACCTTCAAAGCCTTTTGGTTCGGCCAAACTCTGCCCAAATACTCTCCCATCTTCCCTCAATACAACCTAGGGGCCTTAGTTTGATCAGAAAGCCAACCTAAGGAGACTGTTTTATCAAATCAAAAGGATGAACCCGAAGAAGAGGAGGTTAACCTACCCCAACCAAGGAAAAGTACAAGGTAAGGGATTTTCTTATCTCCCTTTCAATTCCGTGAGATTTCCATTGTTCGCCACTAAATTATTGAAAGTGGTGTATTGTGTACTTCCATTTGATATATATTATCATGATTCTCTTTATATTCATGTTATTCTGTAAATCATTTGGTGGTTATTAACTTTTGGCCATACGACTCAGTTGATTAACGTGGTAAGGGGTTTTCATCTCACTCCTTATTCCTGTGAGATTCATGCCATATTACCACCATTACCTTTTGTGTGGTGTATGTACTGCCCATAATTATATTCTTTGTGTAATACACTCTAATTTATTTGTATTTACATATTCATTGTATGATACCTCTTTCATGGGTTGTATGTTTCATAAGTTACCAAATTGGTAAGGGTTATTTCACAATCTCTTCATTATCCGAGGTTGTTTATACGTAATAATCTACTGGGATTTCTTTATCATCCACATCCATGTTTTTTCAAAATGTATTTCAAAACATATTTATTATTTACAAGAATATGGGTTAAAGTCATTTATACCCTTGTTTTACTGTTTATAAGAGGAATCTTTCTGTCGTTTTCAAAACAAGGTCCTTTTAACCCTTTCGACAGAATTAAGGTAAGAATGTTTTTTTTAACTTATAAGGCGGGTGTGGTTATTTTCCGCCGTTATAAAATATTCAAAGCTTTCCTTACAATCTTATAAGAATATTTTCAAGAAAATATTTTATTTTATATGGATCTTAAATGATTTCAAAAATAGAAATAGATATTTCTCTAAAAAGTGTTTTGATTTCATCTATGTCAACATCCATTGATGGATTTTACGCTTATTTGAAGTTTATTTATTATGATACAAAACTTCTATATTGTATTGAAGGTTTTGTGATATGTTTGACTATGGATGTGCTATTTTTATACCATTCATAGTTTATGGTGAAATTATTGACATTTCGTATGCTAGTTCCAATAAGAATGTTTATGTTATATTTCAACCTTTACTTCATATGAATATGTTGGACAAGTATGTTCCAGGTTGGGGACTGGTTAAAGTAAGCCCTCCAGGTTGGGGACTGGTAAAAGTAAGGCCTCCAGGTTATGGACTGGTAAAAGTAAGCCCTCCGGTTTGGTCTCTGGTTATTAGAGGAACTCCGGGTTGGTGTCCGGTTATTAGAGGAACTCCGGGTTGGTGTCCGGTTATTAGAGGCACTCCGGGTTGGGTTCCAGTTACAGTTAGCCCCAAGGTCTTGGGACGAGTCCTTGACAAAGAAATTAAAGTTTAGCATTATGCATTCCAACATTATGAAAGTGTTTATTGATATTCCATGTGATTATTCGATTAGTAGAATATCCATGTGAATAAGTAAATGACATTATTTCATTTTACTTTTTCCATACTATGTTGAAGTTCAAGTTTAAAAGGCTTTTGTTTTAGTAATGCATTGCCTTAAATGTTTATGCTTATTTTGAATGTTCCACTATATTGTTATCCTTACTGGGCATTTGAGCTCACCCCTTTTCTATGTTTTATTTTTCCCAGGAAGTGAACAAGTAAGTTATAAATGACCTGCAGGGATATTATGAGGGGATTATAGTGTGGACTGTGAAAACATTATGTTGTTGTCGTAGTTTTTCATTTTATGATGTAATGTAAAACTTATGAATATATCTAGTGTTTCCAAGGCTACTAAACCAATCGGTATTTCGAGATTTGATCTTTCTTGTGATCATGCCAATGTTACGTAATTAATGCACCGACTCTGGGTAACTGGGGTCAGGGCGTTACAAAAATAGTTTGGTTTTTTCAAGGGTTATAAGGACAACCCCACAAACTTTATATCTCTTGACATTTTATTTCTCAATATTACCTAAATATTACAAAAATTTACATTATAGTGAGCCGGGCCTCGCCTTTTTTTCAAAGTTCCCTTCACGGGTTCTCAATCTGGTGACTACTACGTCTCTTGTTGTTGGCAGTTTAGATTCATGCATGATGGACTATAAAGGGCTAGTATTTATGGTTGAATAACTTTGACCATAAATTTTGAAATTTGATCCTAGAAAAAACTCTATGGATAAAAATTTATTTAATATTATTTTATTATTTCCAAGGGGAATCTTGAATGATTATTTTTATGGTCACCAAGTCTAAAACCTATTTCAACAAAAGGGGAGTCTCTTCCAAGAATTTGGTTAAAATTATTTTGAAAACCCCGTTATGGGGGTTGTATTATGCAGGGACAACTGGGGCATATGCTGCATAGCTGAATAGTAGAATATTTTTACTGAATGACCTATTATATAGGTAATTTATGCATGTCCGCCTAGGTGAACATGCTGCATTTTCAATAAAGATAATTCTTTAGGAATTTAATATTTTTTTACTGATGGATAGGGAAAAAATCTGATTTGGGTGACTAAAGACCTTAGTCAGTGGTTTTTCCAAGGAATGGAAATTTAAGAATGAAAAATGGATATTTTATACTAATATATGTCATGAATATAAAGATCATTACTAATATACCAATTTTATTAATTAGTAATGGTAAGAATTTATTATAAAGGATGAATTTTTGATGTCATATTTTGTGCAGTTTTATGTCATGCAGTGAGGACATATAACTCTGTAGTTTTTGTGATGTATTGAGTTCATTTTTTGGCATTAATTTACGGTCGTTAGCTCTGACCAACGGTATAAAACTCTTCCAATTTATTGTTAATTTTTTTTGGAAACATACTATAATATTCAGGTATACAAGTGAAAATGGTAAACTATGATTTGGGAATTTCTAAATCTGAAGAATGATATGGAAAAGTGAAAAAGGCATTAAAGGGAGTCTTCTTCCAAGAATGAAGTTACCATTATTTGAAAAAACCTATTATGGGGTTTGTGTTATGTAGGGCTGAATGAGGAATATTTTTCATAGCCAAATTGTAGTATCTTTCTTCTGACAGACCTTTTATGTAGGTAACTTTTGAAAGACCACCTAAGGTCTTGTGCTACATTGTCAGGAAAAAGAAATCTAAAAAATATGACATTTTACTTCTAAAAGACAATGAATGTTTATGGAGATTCATATATTCTGAAGAAAATAGATTGTTTTATGGGGAAAGTTACCATAATATGGAAAGGTTATTTCTAACCAATATGTATATAGACTCGAAGGAATATGACTTTTATTAAGGTCTTACCCAAAAGTAAGAGGTATGGTGTCTGTAGTTTTAGTTCATAAGACTAAGGCAAGAAAATGAAACAGTATAGGATATGTGGCCAAGTGGTCCCAAGGTTATTTCATATTGTATTGAACACATGGTATGGGAAATTTTTAATCTATGGTCTTGAACCCTTTCATATTTGGTGAAAGATAATGGGATAAGTGTACTTGAATTACTATTTTAGAATACCTATTTTTGTATGTTTTCATCAAAGTGTGAATGGGACAGATATACTATAACCAAGACCGAAGTAACAATTTTTTTGAAAACCCCATTTTTGGGGTTGTGTTTTGTATGGAAAACTAGGGCATATTCTGTATAGCTATATAATGACATATTTTGACTGACAGACCCATTATGTAGGTAACTTTTGCAAGGCCACCTAAGGGAGCCTGTTTCATAGTCAGAAAAAATAGTTCTTGGGTATTAGAAACTCTATCACCAAAAACCGTATGAAATATTATGAAGATCTGAAAACATTCAAAATTAAGTGTGTGAAATATGGAAGGGGTTTATGGTCAATGGATATGTGAAATATTTTATCCAATATTTTCCATGATTTTTACATCCTTTTACATAGATCTGACTCATATGTAAAATGGAGACATTATTTATTTCTTAGGAATTAATATTATGATGGGTAGTTTGAATTCATTTAATGATGAAATTTATACCCCCATATGTAATTGAAATAATTAATTTAAATAAATAATCCATTTACCCAATTTCTAATCCCACTTGATCTATGCTCGGTGTCAGAATCAAGGAAAAACAAAGGATTATTCAATAATAAAAAGGTGCCACAGGTGAAGATTGGGGTGTTATATTTCCATGATGTTTAATGTCGTATGGTAAGGATGAAGGAAACCCAATGTAAAAAATAAATAAATATTGTTACTAGACTAGGGATAAGCCACAAGTGTCACTATGTGTCTTCATTATGGCAAGAATCATGTCATATATATTTCTTAAAAAATTACCTTTGATGGTTTGATTCTTATACAAGGAATAATGGGATTTTTTTCGCGGCTAGACCCAAGATTTTGGATCTTGTCATCTCTAAATATCTCCAATTGATGAAAATCATGAAATACAAAGTTCATTAAACAATAAATCTTCTTGCCAATCAATTTTGGCATGAAGAATGGGGCTTTAGACACATTTTGAGAGAATGGTAAATATTAATAGCTAAAATCGTATAAGGACCAAATCATATATCTTAAGGAAACACTCTGCATAGATCTGATTCATTTAATGGAGGAGAAAAGAAAATAAGAATATTTTCTGATTGCGGCTAGGCCCAAAATTATTGATTTAGGCGTCTCTAAGTATCTCATTTGAAAATGAGAATCCCGCCCAAGTAGTTCTTGAAATAATGTCTCTATATAGATCTGAATTAGACATCAGAAAGTGAGGGACTCATTTTCTACAAAGGCATAGCGATGATGTCAATGATGTTCTATTATGGAAGCATCTAACATCAAATAGGGAAAACATTAGTTGTATAAATGATTTCATGCATTTCAACATAATGTGACAAGGAAAAAGATGCTACACATTTAAAGTCATGCTGCTTCAATGCTTATGGTTGTTTTGCAGTATACTGTCTTGAAACTAGGACATGTGGGCTATGTAGTTATATGTATTTTAGCTACGACATGATACAATGTAGTTTTATGTCTTGCAGTGAGGACGTTGTACTATGCAGTTTTAAATCTTGCAGTGAGGACGTTGTACTATGCAGTTTTAAGTCATGCGTTGAGGGCATGATACAGTGCAGTTATAAGTCTTGCAGTGAGGATGTTTTACTGTGCAGTTTTATGTCTTGTAGTGAGGATTAATGTGTTTAACTACACAAATTATTTCTGTAAGAATCCCACATTGGTTGGAGTTGTAATAAGCTCTCCATCCATTGAGATTAAGGCATAAGCCGCATATTAATAGACCTTACGTATGGAATAAATTCCTTCCAACATTGGGTCAATATTTGGTGGTTTCTTCCCTAGTATCATTGGAGGCCTAAGGACCAACACCAATTCTCCATGAAGAAATGAACTGAGGTGAAATTTCTTGTTAAAAGCTCATGTTATTCTATTCTGATAGACTTCAAAATGATGTAAATAATGCAATATTTTCTCATATAATTGTTCTAGTTCATTGAACTGTTTTAAGACCTCTCATCTATACACAACTGATCATAGATTAAAACTCTATGTTAATGAAATTTTGTTTCAATTGGAAAAATTTCCTCACTTCTATATACCAATGAATAAGGGGTTGTTTGGGTGGTAGTACAAGTAGTGGTCTGATAAGCCCATAAATCATTCAAAAGTTTATTAGGCCAAGACTTATTATCTTTATCCACAATCATATGGAGTATATTTGACAGGGTCTTCTTGAAGACCTCTATATGTCCATTGGTCGCCGCATGATAGTGAGACAAATGGTTGGATTTGATATTATGCTCATGATATAACTTCATTACAACAATAGAACCAATAATGGTGACATTGCCTGTCAAAATAATATGAGGGACACCAAATATGCTGATGATATTAGTTATGAAAAAACTAACAATGCTTTTGGCTCTGACTTCTTTGTAAGGTATTTCTATGGCCCATTAAAAAATAAGTAAGTAGCAGTAAGGATATACAGTAATTGGTTAGCTTTTTCTAGAAGATAAGTCCTTAATACATCCATTCCCCATGTATAAAATGGCCATGAGTATTTAGATGCATGTAGAAACTCTGGTGGATGATAAATGAAGTTGGCATGCACTTGGAAGTGATGATATTTCTTAGTGAAATCAGTGGAATCCTGCATCATTGAAGGACAAAAGTATCCAAGCCTTCAGATTTGATAAAAGTGTATGTGCCCAAATTGGTGGGCACCACAAGCTCTTGAATATACTTCATTCATGACAGATGTGGTCTCTTCTCCATTAATAAATGTGAATATAATTCCTTTATAGATTCATTTATAAAGGATCTTTTGATGGTCTGTACTATCAAAAACAGTAAAATTGGCTGCTCGTCGTCAGATCTATTTTTTTCATCCCTATTTAGTGGAATTACATAATTCTAAATATATTCCATGATGGATGTTATCCTTCCCATGGTATGACCATATGGCTTAGAAATAGGTCTAATTTCATTAATTTCATCCTTTATGGTTAGAAAAAAAATTTGAGACCACACGACGACGGGCTATGACAATGACTGTCTCATTTCGATTTGGATCTATCAAGGTTATTAGTGCATTATCTAGTGCATCTGCATGGGAATTTTTTGATCACGGGACATAAGACAATGTCAAATCTGATGGAAAATCATCCATTAAAATACTTAAGTAATAACACAAAGGAATTAAATCTTCTTTTATGATATAATATTCTCCATTGATTTATTTGATTACCAATTCTAAATCACCAGTTACATTGAAATGATTCACTTACAACTGAAGGGACAATTCCAAACCTGTGATGAGAGCCGGATATTATGCCTCATTGTTCATACCACCTTCTAAAAATGGGAAGTAATAAGGAAACATTGCCTTTTATTGGGTAATAAGTACAATTCCTTACCCAACTTTGTTATGTTTTGGGTTTTCCATTATCTTCCATGTTGGTCTTTTGGAAGCACCATCAAATAACATTTCCCGTTTTTTGGTGTTATCTTTAATAGAGAAGACTTCTTTATCAGTAAGTTCATTATTTAATGATGTATTTTCCACAGATGAATTCTCTGCAAGGAATTCTCCCAGAGCATGGCCTTTTATTGACTTTTTTTTGGCACAAACTGGATATCAAACTTTTGTAAAATAACTTACCACTATGCCAGAAGCCCTATAAGCATAGGATTATTGAGGATAATCTTGAGCAGGTTATTGCATGATATCAATTGAACCTCATGATGTTGCAGATAGTGCCTCAATTTCTAAACTACAATGATTAAGTCTATGTAGCACTATTCAATACTTTAATACCAAGTTTCTCCATAAATAGTTGTTCGACTGAGATATTAATGACTATATTTTATTCTTAGAATTATTATTTTGGGAAAAAAGGCACCCAGTGATCACTCTAATGCTATCACATAGAGGATAAGTGGTCTTCCTTTGATAGGTGGCATTAATACTGATGGAATCAAGATATATTTCATGGGGTTATCAAATGCTTCATGGCAGTCATCAGTGCATTAATGTGTGACTCCCTTCTTCATTAATCTGGTGAATGGAAAACAGTTGCCTGCTAAATTGTAAATAATCTTCTGAATATAGGCCAAGTTTCCATGTAGTCCTCTTAATTCATTCAAATTTCTAGGAGGTGACATAACAAGTATTGATTTTTTTTTCCCATGATCGACTTTGATACCACAATGGAGTACAAATAATCCAAAAAAACTTTCCTGAGGTTACCCCAAAAGCACATTTCAAGGGGATCATCTTCAAAATGTGTTTCTAAAGATTATCGAATATAGTCTCCAAATCATCCAAGTGATTGGAATGTTGTCTATATTTGACCACAAAATCAACCACATAACATTCAACAAACTTCCCCAGGAAAGGATTGAAGATATGATGCAAGGCATGTTGATATGTTGCACCTTACTTATTTAATCCAAAGGTAATTACCCTATTGAAAAACAAACCATGAGGGGATTTGAAGGATGTGGATTCTTCAGTCACTAGGGCCATATATATTTGATTATAACCATACTAGCCTTATATGATGGAATGATCTATATACCCAGTTGTTGCATCAATTAGAAGTTATGTAATCGGAACTAGATAATCATCTTTAGGACAATACAGGTAAAGATATCTGAAATAAATGAAAACAATGAATTTTCCATTATTATTTTTTATTGGTAAAATGTTTTCTAGCCATTTGGGATATTGAACGTTTCTAAAAAAGTTATCCTTTATATGATTTACAACATCAACTTCAATTTTAGAGGCATGAGTTCGTTGTGTTCTTCTTGTTGCTTTCTTAAATCCAAGAAGTTCTTCTGGAAAACTCAAATGATGGGTGGCTAGATCAGTATTAAGACCCAATAATTCAATATAATTACAAGAAAATATATCTATATGTTTCTTTAGAAATGAATTATACACCTCTTTCTCTTTAGTGGTCATGGACGCACTAATTAGAGTGGTGTGTGGATCTTCATTTGTACCCATATTTATTTATCCGAGATCATCCACAGTGGTAGAGACACCTTCCTCAAATGCTGGAGGAGAATACCTAAGATGTTCCTCTTCTTAAACATTAAGTGTTACCTCTTATGATTCTACTTGAGTAGTAGATGATGAGGAATAACTTCCAGAGTTAAGGGAGGAGTCAATATTTGAATATTCAAAAGAAGAGGCCACCATATCTGACTCAATTGTTGATGAATATCCTTCCTGGTGTAATAAATAGGGAACGATTGATTGAGAATCAACATCTCTGTCTTCCACTATCATTGCTGCAATCTCTTATACTCTGGTTTATGAAGTCAAGGCTTGTTTTAATTTTTTGGATGAAATGAAGAAATCTCCATTTAAACATCTGTCACTTCTTTGTGGATGAATAGTTTATCAAATGTTATTAGGCTCAATTTCCATAATTGATGTTATGGAAGTTATTGGACATGTTCCTAGATTTGGGTTTAACTTTTCAATTTGATTGATGGGTAACGCATAATCTGTACTCAAATGAATTAATTGATTTTCTAAGATCTTTTCCAATCCATTCGAAGCATTAACTCAGTTTATCTCCATTGTTATGGATTTCATTCCTTTTTTGTGATAAAACTCTGCCTCAATGTACTGAGATTCACATGTTTTGAATGGAGATTGGTAACCATACAATTTACCCATTTGATCATTGAAAATATACTTAATGCATTGTTGGTATGATGAAGGTATGGTCGCATGTTGATGTTTCCAAGGCCTTTCAAGTATAATAATGAAGGAGATGTCCTGACGAACAACCATGATGTATGAATATGATATAGGATCTCCAAACTGTGTTATGAGTGTAAGTTTTCTTAGAGTTTCTTGCTCATTCTTATCATATGCTTTCAACAATAAAGTGGAAGATGATAAGTCATATTCAGTCATGCCCAATCGATGAAGTTTACGAATGAGAATGAGGTTGACGCCATTTCCCTTATCAATGAAGTCTCTCTGTATTTCTATGTCATTGACCTTTATATATAAATAAAAAGGACTGATATTTCCATGTAAAAAATCATTTTCATCCTCATCTATAAAATATATGATTCCATGACATTCTATAGGATCATTATCTATACGGTAAACCTCAGAAGTAGCAACATCTGTTTCATACTCTTGATGACTAGACAAAGCCTCAATGAGTGATTATCGAAGATCATTTGATAGGATAAAATAATCAACAATTAAAAACATGGCCAGTACATAGGCCAGTTGTTTCCAGACAGCAAACTTTTTTTTCCAAAAGCTATGTGTTTCCCAGCATAGAGATGTGGTTTTTCAGATGATTTTAAATTTCATGCTTCTGATGTAGATGTACTCTATGTCAGAGAAGAAGCTGTAAATAATCCTGGATTTGGTACATTATACTGACTCGACCTATTCACTTGTTGAGAGGATGATGGTGTGACTTATAATCAGTCTTCTAAGATAACTGTGTCAGAACCAAATTTGTCATTCATGGAAGAAACTCTTTGTTCTTGATGAGCATGCGAATGGCTCTTCCATGAGTTTATTCCGCATATATGGTTTGAGTAGGGGTAGTGTTAAAATGTTGGATTCTATAATTCCCTCATCTTCCCCTATATCTACGACCATGGCCTCTTCTTCTAATTCCTTATTTAGGTGAAAATAATTCTGGATCATTATAATCAAAATCACTATCAGTATAAGGATTCGTTATGTGGATAACATTGATGGAACCAAATATCAATTATTCATCTGATGTAGATTCTTCTTGATGGATAATTCCATTTTTTGTCGTTTGGTGGGGCGGTTCCTGTGCTTCTGAAACAAATGGCATAAAATCTTCTAGGTTCAAGGACAACTTTGTCCTTAACATGAACTCATCTTCTTAAGACTGGTCTTTGTCCTTATAACAACTTTGTTTCTCTAAGGAACAACCTTTTGATGAATGTGGTTTTGTTGTGGAAGGAGTGGCAGAAGACAAAATCTTTTTTTTTCAACTTTTTTTGTTAAATGGAATGAGTTTGGTTTATCATTTTTTGGATTATCCAATCATCATTTTTCCGGAAATTTTTTCTTTTGAATTCATTCCATTCGCCTTCTTCCTCTGGATTAGTAGTGGTAACACATGCTACGTGAGGTGAAGAAGTTTTCTATTTTACGTGTCTAGGATTTACCATCTTTTAAATGAAGTCCTTGACAAAAAAACATTCATGGATGGGATTCCCTATCATCTGGTGAAAGGGACAATAGTTCGAAAGATCTTGATTGCTTTCTTTTTTTGCATTTAATTGGCCTTGTCAACTGAACCAAATATTTTTCCAAGGCTGAGATGAAGTAACCAGGAACATGTTCATTCTGAAAAGAATAAACATTATTCATTAATTCATTAAACTATTTCCACCTTTGATCTATTTGGTTATCCTTACGAGGAGGTCAATGTTGTTGATGCTCAGGGGGCAGAGCTCTTTGATATGATGAAGGTATTGATGTAGAAGCAGATACTGATACCTGCTTGAGTGTAACTGTAGAAACATATTCCTTTCCTATCCTCCTCCCCATATGTGATAAAATTACAGGTTTTTTAGCCATATTTTCTAAAATAGAGTATGCTATCTGTTGAAAGATTTAGGTAAGGCCTCGAAACCCTCCTAATTAATTCACATAGATCAATGGTGTGAGTATCTCATCATGAAGATTTACCACAGCAATTTCCAGCAACAATTATTGACGGAGTTATAGACTTATGGAATATATTAATCCTTTTCATCGCAGAATGATATATATAAATCGTGCATTCTCCAATTTTTTAAAATTGGTATGATAAAAACTGTCATCTTTGGGGACATTGAGCTATATTGAATAAGGGATATCTGACGGAGGTCTTCCCATCCAGAAATTGATCCTGATTGTAAGCTTATATATCAGACAAAAGTTGTTCCCTGTAATGATTTCACAAAAAACCCAAGCTTAACTGCTTCTTGTTATGGATAATTTCCCATCATGGGTTCACAATGAGAAACAAAATGTGTTAAGTGTTGTTCCAGATCTCCTTAACCATTGAAGATTGGGAATGTGGTATTCAAAAAATTTGGTGGTGGGGGGGGGGAATTACATCCACCCATCTTTGGTAAGCTCTCTTTTCTAGATGAACTGGTGCACGTTGTTCCCCCATAGCTTCCAATCGAGTCGTTAGGCCTCAATTTTGTTCATAGGAATTCAGGGAACATCTAGATGAACTTTAATTTTTGCAGGTATAGAAATTTGATCTTGATCTGGTGTAACGTCCAGGAAAACCACTAGTGGTGGTGCTGATATATGCTGTGGGTAACCCATGGGAACATTCCTATCAAGATGAATATGGCCCTTCCTAGATTGTGTAAATAGAGGAGGGAATTTATTATCCGCATCTATAGATATTAGAAATCCTCATTGCTGAGGACATCCTACAGGATGTGCATGTTGAGGACCTGCCTAGGGAGTCTGTCTAGCTGAAATGGTTTTTCGAAATTACTCTGTATTGAGTCTTTTCAACTCCTTCACTTGCTATTTTTCTGTGAAAATATATTTTCATGAAAAATAAATTGACCTTCTATAGTGGAATACTTAAATGCAATCTGACTTTTTTTCTTTCCCCTTTTTAGATTCACTTCGGAGGTGTTGATGTTGGTTATTTGAAGGCATACCTAGATTCTGGGTAAGCCTATGATTTCCAGAACGCATGCCTTCTTCATTTTCCTCTGTCTAACCTATATTATGGACAAGAACATCGTTTTATGAATCCCCCAAACTAGATTCATTTTCTGGAATATCTTTTACAGTGGTGTCAATGTCATTCACTGAATCATAAGGCATCAATGGAATATTGGCAGTATTTTTGTAAGATTGTCTCCCTCTATATCTTCCATGATACTTTGTTCTCTTATATGATGAATTCTCAGGAAATGATTGGTGGAATCTATCCTAAAAGGATTCCTTCGATAATTCAGTTGTACACATTCCTTGTGGATTCATCCATAATCGGGAAAAACTTACTTCCGTTGAAGAATGAATTTTAGATGTGAAAAATCCCCCAGTCCTTCAGGTTGTGGATATTTCTATTCTTCTTCTTCAAATATATGAACATTATATAATGAATTTGAAGGATGAATTCAATGATCCCCCATCCTAGAAATTTGGGGTGATTCTTGGACTGTTATGGATGAAATTTGTGTAACTTCTATTCTGATTTTGAGAATTATGGTTTGTACATTACCTGGAGGCATTATCAGAAAACCACTCAAATCACTTGTTTCGGAATACTACTTTTCTATTTCATATATTTTCATTCTTGGATGCCTAACATCCTCTAAGTGGGATGACTGCAAAATATTCTCATATTCATGATGTAAAAGTAACTCATGACCTTTTTTTCTTTGGTCCTGACTCTGATGACAGGTGGTTGAGTCATGTTCTTGAGCATACAATCGATTACAAACAAAATAAAATAGGTTGTGGCTGACCATGGGCACTATCATTACATGAGACCACTTTTGAAGGATATTATTTATTAGGGAGTGTAGTGATATGAAATGATCTATGTGCACCCCATACTCTAATACGAATGCTAGATGAGGAATTGTAAAAAATTGGCATATCCTCTTTAGACCATTGAGTCATGCACGCTGAAGGATCTTCTCCAATTTTTTAACTTTTGGATTTTGGGAAACTAAGAGAGAGGACAAGTCAATTTGGCTCTGTAACCCTTCTATTACATTTATATGATTTTGATATTCATCATATAGTATTAATTTGGTTTTCAAATGATGAAGATTCTTCCAAAAATTGAAACGATTATCATCAATGGAATCACTTGTCATCAATTATGCAATGTTATACTGATAATTTTCCAAAGGCTAGAACATGACGGGTACTTATCCCTTAGCCAGTTAATTCCTCATGTTTACCACATCTTCATCGTATTTCATTAAAGTTTTATCCACTTTTTATTAGCAAATTGGATGCTCTGTATTAGAATACAAATGAACCAATGGAGTTTCGGAGAAGTATCATTCCCTTAAGATGTCTTCTGGTAGAGAAAGCATTTCACCTATCAAGGAGAAGGCATCAGATATGACTAGCCTTCTGTTTTCAAGGGCCTCAAGATTGGAGGGTTTCAACGTTTCTACATTGTCAATTAATGAATTTTATTGATAACAGGAAATAATACTACAGAGAGAACTTTCACATAAAATTCCATCATGGGGAGGATCACCATGGTGGATTACAGCAAGTGATAAATCTCATTTTTCCTTGGTATTCTGGCCACACAGAGGGATGTGGTGGCTCTTATCTACAGATAGGCACTCTGGATTGACTGAATTTTCATGAAGCATGCCTTCATGATGATGTTTCTGATGAGAAACATTAGAATTAATACTACCACTCCCATATTTTGGTTATGAGAGGATGGGATCATGAGATGAAATAGATAAATGTTTGAGGGCTTCAAGAATTGCAGCATTAAGAGGAGCCAAATCGCTTATTGACTCTTGATTTTCCAATAGTTCTTGGAGAGACTTCTTGTTTTATTTCTCTTATATTTATTTGTGGCCACATGATGAGAAAAGTGGTTATCATGGGAATGTGTTTGTGTCAGCCTTGGATTGGTTACAGGAACAGACCAATTATCTCTAATTGTAAATGGTGTATGTTC
The DNA here is from genome assembly GCA_963277665.1 of Viscum album. Lineage (NCBI taxonomy): Eukaryota > Viridiplantae > Streptophyta > Magnoliopsida > Santalales > Viscaceae > Viscum > Viscum album. Next base: position 127,198,761 of record OY728131.1, on the reverse strand, counting down.
CCAATCTTTTTGTCTCTATGATATAGAGGAGTATTCCCCAACACCCTCCTGGAATGGAATAGAGGTGTGTTTCTATTCTTAGATGGCCTGACTATGTGTCATCCCATGTGTGGGTATAGATATATATGTATGTTTCCCTGGTACTGCTGAAGTGGTTCTTATAATATCTTGGCATGCTTCCAGAATATGGGCCAGTATTTTTATTTTCCCTTTCATCATTGATAATAAGTGATTGGTGACTTCAGCGGCTGGAACAGGAATCTATGTCCATTTCGTATCTACATTAGGTGTATGATCCTGCTTCTATCCTCCTTTTCCTATCAATGGGTATTTACAGTACTCATGCATGGGGGCCGAGAGTTGGGTCAACCCCAGATTTTTCATCGGAGCATTCTGACTTACATCTATGGGTGCTACCAAACAAGACTATTGGAAAACATGATTAACATTGGTAGGTTTATGTGCCTACTGGTTGTTTCCCATCATGTATGGTTGACAGACTACCTTCAATATAGGCAGATGAGATTGATGGCAGAATTGGTGATTGTAATCAAGTGTATGATCCTGTTTTCAATTTTCCACCACATTAGATTGGTGGGATTCATTAAATGAAGTGAAGAGAGTCTAATGAATGGATGATAACTTGTAATAATGTGTATGTTCCTTCTCATGATAGTCCACCAGATTCATCTGGTGGGATTTTTCGGTTTCTTCCAGACGAGTCTGTTGAGAAGAAAAACTAGGAAGGATGGGTGTATGTTCCCCTCATTGTTTTCCATCAAGTTAAATTGACTGGGTTCTCCAGAAGAGGAATAGGTGAGATCCTACTCCCTGTTGATTGGACGTTGTCCCCAGTGGTTCATCTTGTGTACCTGTGTTTGAGAGACCTGGGCCAAACTTCTTGAGGCAACACCCCCATCATGTTGGAGGTTCACTACTGTGTGATTCAGCTGGCGGCTATTGCTGATGGGAGTCCTCATGAAGGACTCCTACATTCTTGAATTGAGGCCTTGAGTGACCTCTTTATCCACCTCCATGTAGTATGAGAGGGAATTTTTGTAGCGTTCAGGAGATAAGGACCTGAAACGGTTGAAGAAAGTGGTTGGCATCATCTGTTTCTTAATCATCGGTCATCGTTAGCCAGTTGATCGAGGATTGTAATTGACCTAGAAGGAATGCTGAGAAGCTTACCATGTCATGATTTTACCATGCTAGGAATATTCTTTTACCAGCACATTATAGACCGAGCGTTGAAGATGCTGTGTTGGTGATGACATCTTTACAATGGACGAGATCCATCTTTTGCAGCGGCCAAGATGTTCATAGATGATATCTTGAAAAAATCCATTTTGGAGTGATGGTAATTATGAAAAAAACATGAATGAAAAACCAAATAAATTAAAGAAACATCTTTTTAGATGGATACATGTGTGATTGATACCTTTTTCTGGCATTCCTTTATCAATTGATATGGGCCTAATAGGCAGGTAACATTATTAAATTGGTTTAGGATTCACATCGGGTCCACCATTTTTTTTTCTTAGTTCCTTGAAACATGTATTATAATTTTAAGAATCACTACTTTCAGGTGGTTTTAATAGGATATATTTATGGAACTAGAAACTACAAATAGTTCATTATCCAAAGGGGACCTTCATTCCAAAGGCTGCTGTTCATTATGTTTCAAATTTACGATACTTAAGAATGTGCTATGGTCGAGAGGATGGGAGGTCGGACTCATCATACCCTTTTGGGGGAAATTATTTTCTACTCCAGGAATTTCTTTAAAAATTTAAGATATTTTCATTAATCCTTATTAATTCACCAAGAATACAATATGTATCCCTTGGAATTTTCAATCCATTATTAACATGTGTAAAATTTAGAATAATCAGTATGCATTCAGGGTTCTTCTTTAATAGAGATATCCATATCTATTCAAGGTTCTCCATCATTGGTATCCTCTAATATACTATTTCAAGATTATTTTAATCATTTTTATGATGATACTGGTTATTAAGACACTTAGTGGGGCACTCTGGAATTTTTTGTTATCCAGGGAGACAAAGGTTTTGTTTGATTTTGGGATCGTTTCCATAAAATGGGCTACCTATGTATCCCTGTAAAAGGAATCAGAACCCACATAGTTCTGTGCCCTTGAATAGGATAAATCATTGCTTTTGAGGTCATGTGATAAGGTCCTAGCTATACAGTTTAATGTCATGTGTTATAGACATCTATTAAGAAGATTTGTAGTCAATATTTGGTGTGGGACATAGGTTATACTAGCCCATGGAAAATAGAAAAGATATGGGTTTTGAAATAAGATTAGACCCTGTTGGAAATTAGTACCAAGTAGAACAAGGTTGATTTGGAGTGATGGGTGTGAAACTCCTGGAGGCTTCCTATGTATCCCATGTGTATGAGAATAAAATCCCACATTGTTTGATAAGTCTTATATGAGAGTATGGTCCTTTTAGAGATATTAGATTGGGCTTACTTCCTGAAAAAGATGCTTCAGTGATATGGGGGGTTTAATTTGGGGATTATTACTAAGGAGGATGCCCAAATTAATCGATTTAGGGTTGGATTCATGAAGACTATATCTAGTGAGCTCGATCCTTGAAAGGGCTTCCTATGTATCGTGGTTTGAACAGGTTTCATAATTCTCTTTGTTCATTCGATTATACAGATGTTGTGACCATGAAAACTCTTTAAGCCCATGTTAGTCATGCTCAGTGTGAGAAACAAGAGGATGCCAACAATTCTATAAAGTTATTCACACATTCAAATTTATCCTCCTCCTCTAGTGTAATAGGGTGCGTCGACCGTGGAAGAGTGTGAGGAAACGAGCATTACCTCTGTTCTATTTACATTATACAATTTTCCAATGTATAGAATAAGAAATAAAGGTTAGGGTATTAATCCCAGATGGCTTCCCATGGTGACAAAGCCCAACGGTAGAGGGAATGGGTAAAAAATTTCATTGTGCCCATCTCTCCTCTGGTCTTTTGCACCAAATAAGAGAGGTGAAGCAATGATGCTACCTCCTGAAAGAAAAGTTAGGGGCTTACACCATAATAGTTTCCCTAAAATTATTCCTGGTAGGGGAGGGAGACTTCTCCTTTATTCAAAAAGGGTGAAAAGAAAGTCTGATCTTTACCTTCCCTACCAGAGACCTGAGCATCCAGGTTATCTCTTCGAGAAGTGAGGCGCTAGGAACCAATCCTCCTCCAAACTAGGAACATCGCAACATTGATCATGGGAGAAAGGTCCATGTGAATGTGGATATACAAACCCACAGACATTCCAGGTATCCTAACTCCCTTATGAAACAAATGTGGGAAACCTCTGACTGTAAGAATACAAAATCAAAGAGGAGACACCCTGATGTGCCATTCCCAAATGTTTGATAAGTCATGAGCTTTTGGTGGAGGTCTCAACAGAATCCATTTTAGAAAAGGGATCTAATAAAGAAGAATCATTTCCATGAATTTTTTAAGGAAGGCTTGATGTTCTGTAGACCGAATAGAGTGAATAGAGCTAGTGAATTAAGGATTGGTTCCCAATTAGAGAAGGGAGTGCAAGTATGGGTGCATAGGTACACTTGGGCGACTCGATGTCCACTTAAGCGGTGAACAAACTGTATATTAATACTTGGGTGAGACCTTGCCCGAGCCTTAAAGAGTATTCATAGGTGATCCCAGAAGTGGGGCACTCAAGTTTCTTTAGGAGGAATGGGAGGTGCACATGTATTTATGATTTGGGTTGGTTGGGCTCTTTAGTCATGCAAGTGTTATGTTTTTCAAACACTAAAATGACTTAAGTCCAATGATCCCCTCTTAAATCATCTGCTCAAGGTGTTGAAGAACTACCTTGAAATTTTCAGAATATTGGAGCGAAGTACTACGATGACTAGAGGTGAAATTTGTATTTAAAGAAATTCATCCATAAAAATGAGGGCCCAATGGGTCTACTTATAAGAAAAAATAGGAAATTGGGTTAAAAGAGTTATGGAGCGCATGTAGGTTGTGGGAAATTTTTTCGCGCAAGTAAGTTGTGTGCCGACATTATTTTGGATAGAATAAGGAGATTCAAAATTCATGCCTTTGAAAATTGTGATATTCTTCATGTATATTCCACTTTTCATTCTAAGGGGGTTCCCTTAGACATTTTTTAGACTCTTTTATGAAATTTAGTTTCAGCAATGACATGTCGAAACGATGTTGATGGAGGCGCGTTGACAGACCTTGGAGGTAGAGGATACAGGAGGTAGAAACCTTGGGGGTGTGATCACGTTGATTCACTTAGTATTCAATAGATCTATCAGACATGCGGTATTCATATCGGGGTTTGGGATCCCAACGATAGGTTCCGTCTATTTCAAATGTGCATGATAGATCATTGATGGGAGTAGGACATAATGAGGGGTTACACGGTGTGGAGATGCAGATGATGCCTGTGAGGATGCCAGATTCAGGTCGACGATATGGGTGCGTACCCGAGGTGTTGGATGGATCAGGGAGGTGATATTTGTTGTGTATGCTAGGGATGACAATGTGATCAGGTGATGGGATGTGTTTCAGGGATATCAAAGGATTATGCATCTTTAACGGGATGCTTCCATGACCCTAAAATGAGGTTCTAGTTAACTTTGGACCTCTGGATGGATAACTTCATATGGAGTGTCGACATCCACAATATGGGTGTGTTGGCATGGGTTAGTTTAAATCTAGAATTATTGGGTTTAGGCATTTGGGGTCTTATTGACTTGTTTTTATTTGGATGGTGTTTGAGAGGTGTTGATGTCCTTTGTGGTGACATATACGACATGTATTTATGTTTGTATGCACTTTTTTCATTATTAAATTTTAGGACTGAGTATGCTTGGATTCTAAATGTTCATGTTACATGGTCTAAATGAAAACACCATAATCCAAGTTAAATGATATAGAAGGATTTTAAAATTTTATACTTATAGAATGATATTAGAGAAAAACTCAATCAGAATATCTATGATCACTAGGTTTATAAATCATATAATAATTATGATCTACTCCATGTTAATGTATATTACACCGATCCATTTCCACCATGTTCATTCAACCTATTTTTGTATTCAATAAACATTTACATTGAGATAACCATTTTTGGTTTCTAATTCCTTCACCTATTCATTTTTATCCATCTCATGGAATAGATTATGGGTTCATTAGGGTGTACATGCCAAAATTGATATGATTATAGAATAATGTATCCCACAAAAGAAAATTTTTGTTTATTCTAGGAATATGTCATTTATTTATTATATTTTATTAAAATCCATTTTGAATTTAGTACAGGTTAATTACAACATTTTATTCCTTAATAGGGTAAATAAATATGATGAATGAGATTAATTGATAATGATTCATTTTAGGGGATAATAAATAAGGTTATATTTTATAATGATAAGAAAACATGGTATCTCTTACTTATTTCGTGAGGAATAATTATTTTCATATAGTTTATGATGTATCACCCCTGGAAAAGTGTGAATGAAAAGGCTAAAATTTACAACCCATGTTAACACGGTGCACCATTGTTTTCAAGAGCCTATCTGACATGAACTCCACAATCAAACGTGTTTGTACAAGAGTAGTGATCAGGATGAGTGACCTCATAGGCTGTTTCTAGGGTATGTATAAGTGAATAAAATAAGAACACTTGAATGAAACTGTGTTTCCATGTTGGGAAATTCATTAGTATAATTATATGTTCAAACACATGGGTGGGTACCAGGTAGTGGACTACATGTCGGTGGGGAAACTAGCTATTCCTAGTGGGCCAGGACCTGACAACTATGTTATGGTAGGGTTTTTATGCTCTCAGTGGGGTTTTATTTTTACAATATTCACCTGTTAATTTCTAATATGACATATGAGAACATTTATATCTACTTCAGATAACATTAGTTTTCTCTCAGCATGTCACACATCATTTAGGGGGATCAAATCCTAACTCATGATATCATTAAAAGTAATGACAGCAATGTATTACTCCTGGATCCTAGGAACCAATCTAGGCATTTCCTAATATCACATCGAACACCTGCTTCTAGGAATCACTACGAATCCCTTATCATAGTATATTAATAGATCATATAGTGGTAATAATTAGCAGTTCATACTCACTAAACGTTTATGGATTAAAAAAGGAAATATATAGAACCCCCCAATAACTAAGTATCCTTTTATGCTATGGAGGTAATTCCTTACATCACATCATAATAAAATATCTATGGATCCTTAGGGTGAAATTCATGGAACCCCATATCACCCCCAAGAATCTCTAAATACAAGGGGGTAATATCTAAGATCCCATTATCACACAGTATATATAGATCCTTTAGAGGTAATACCAACATTCCTATCACCCATAAACATGTTTGGATCCCATGGAGATAATCCTTATCAACCCATCACCATCAAACATCATAGGATACTAAAGAGGTAATCTTCTAAATCCAATCAACATCTAGGATATCTTATGAAATATCAACAATAAATAGTTTGGGCCCAACATCCACCTCATACCCTCTCATAATAGTTTTTTTAAAGTCTATTCCACCTACATAACCCATCTCAAAAAACCAATGTTAGTCTATCATGTGCATGATCTCTCCAAATCACTATATCCCTACTAGGATCTTGTAATCAACTCTAGTTTAAGGTTACATCCTCAATCATCACTACCCAAACCCACACCAACCCTCTAAAAGGTTAGGTAACATGGGGGAATCCTTTAGGGTCCCATAGGCCACACTATAGAATATACCCCCTATGTGGATTCCCATATATTAGTCTCATCTGTCAGGAGAATCCCAATACTAAGAGAACATAATGTCCATTAGAAATATTATGATTATCATATGGCCTCAACGGACTCAATTGATAATACCGACTAATACTACTCTTAAGGGTTTGAATAATTCCCATATTACATCACAGTACTCACATGATAGTGGGGGAGGATCCCTTTCCATTATATCAACAAATCTATCCTAAATATCTAAGGTGTATCTTGTTCCATCAAATCCCAATTGTCTAATCCAACCCAGTCTTAGACTGGCCTATACAATGAGGGTATAAGGAGACCTAAAAAAGGACCACTATATTTATTTTCATTAAATTTAAATCCTTAACATTTTCATATATCATGATTTAGGGATTGTCAATCATGCCATATCCATCGGTAGTTGAGAAATCAACCCAGTTCTCAAGGGTATATTGTATCCATTAACACAACATCATTTCATTCATAGGAATTCATTTTTAACTAAACAATTTCATTAATTTTAAAAGTTTAACCACACATTTTTTAGGGACTGAACATCACATGATATAAAAATAATATTCATACACCATTGGTAAATTCATATAGAACATCTACCTAATATATAGTTATTCCCTTTAAATCTAGTTTCCCATCCCAACCCAAGATCATCCAAGTAAAACCAGACTTTTCCCATCATCGCAAGGCCCTTTCTGAAGGCATGGATTATAATAATTAATTTTTTAAAAAATTCATACCAAATTTTCAATTTAGTTTAAAAATTTATAGTTAATTTACAATTTATTTTTATTAGGCATGATGCCTAAAAACACTTCCAGTCACTACAATGACTTAAATTTGATACACATTTTTTAGACACTCATTATTTGAAATAGGAATATTTTTCATTTGAAAATATATAGTAAAAATTATGAAGAAACTAATAAATAATGTATATTGGGATTTAAAAAAATAAATTAAAGCATTAGTGAGATGAGAGAATATAGACATGGAGGGAAAATGGTCATTAAAAAGGATAATAATGATTTTTCCCAATTTAATACATTTATGATATATATTTTCACCATGGAATAGGCTTGGAATTAAAAATATAAATTTAAACATTAATAATGATAAAATATCATATAATGAATCATATGGAAGAAGTAACCAAACGCAGAAGAAATATGTTCAAGATGAAGCATTATAACTCCAAGAAATATTATTTGAGTAAACAAAATCCCATACATCATTCATATCTATTGAAAAAAAAACCCATGAATGGTAGAAAGTGAGACTGATTTTTTCAAATACTATGATTCTCATGAGTTTGTGATAAAAACATCCCAAGATTAGTACACACACCACATAAAATAAAACATGTCATTAGTATTCCATATGTATCAAAGAATGAAAAGTGAGATGATAATCCTTTACCTTTACTATATACTTCAACAAAAGTGATTTAAAATCCATTATAATACAATTACCTATCTTAATAAATTATTTTAAAAAACATATTCATATCTGTTACCCTATGTATACATTAATTTTAATCATTTATTATACATTAATTATTTAGTTATATTATATTTTCATCATTGAATGTAACATATTTTTATTGTTTTGTGAATGATTTAAACTGTCAATGTCGATACCCACTATTTAATTCCAATTTCATCATTACTATATTATGGAATGTAATATAATATATAATATACAATATTTTATAATTTTCACATTTCACTTAGTTTGAATTTTAGTCATAATTCATGAAAACGGAATTGGTTACGAATATGTTTTTATACTTTTTTACAAAAATAATTGGTATTCAAATGATGAGTTAAATATTATTATAACCTTCATATAAAAATTATAATGAAATATTAATCATTTTAATTTATTAAATAAATTATTAGAAACATCCATGTTGGGTAGTGATAAAAAATGATATATGACATTCTATATAGGCTTTATTTTTTTACATATACACAAACAATGTTTTCATTTTCCAATGACCATAAAAAAGATTGTAATTGATTTCTCTTTTTTGGATCTTAATCATTCTATAATAAACATACTTATTAATTATATTCCCATTATGAACCTCCCATTTATCGAGATAATGTAAAATTAATGTCATCATTTATGGTGGTTGGAGTTTGTACGTTACCAAGTGTAATTTTAATTTTTCTATGGAATGGGAAAAGGTAAATAATGTTTATTTGATAAATATAAGAAAATTATAAGTGTAGTAATAATAGTATTTCAATTATATTTGAATAGTTAAATTATGATTTTTTGATGTTTTAGGAGTATAAAAATGGAATAATGATTATAAAAGAGAATATACCTATGTAGAAGAATTTGATTTCATCTTAGAAATCTTATTGATTCTAATGACATGGAAAATATATCTGTACCATAATCTCAAAAATATAGGATAGGATTTTGGTATGTAAAGGGGAATATTATATCAATAAATTATAATATTTGGTGTAAAATTGAATGGGGGTGAGAGGATCCTTTTTCATGTGAAGGGATTGTAATTTTTTAAAATATTCATGATTTAATATTAAAGGCGTGCCATTTTGAAATTTTTTTCCTCCCACAAAGGAATATAATGGAAATTGTATTAGTATTGTTCATGAGACCTACCATAATCATAAATAATGGGTGAGGTTTTTAAATATTTATACATTTTCCCCTAAATGTAACTCTTTTGGGGGTGTTAAATCTCATGAACCCTACGGTTCACACAATAAATGGTGTGGGGTGATGTTTTTGGTTGGGGGAAATTCTATAATATATTTCCAAACTTTACAGGTTTTGGGGACTTTTAGCGATAGATGGAGGACACTTCGAGAAGCTTCACCCTCTATCCTTATTCAATTGCCTTCATACAGGGATCATTCTGGAAATATTTCAATAGTTATTCTAAGTTACTTTATATTCTTATTTCCACATGTTTTATTCCTTATTCATGGTCAGTAATTTTAATTTGAGATTATCAAAAATTTTGAAATGATTTCGACTAGAACATAATGAAAATCATCTGATGTGATGGGGTTTTCATATGGATTGGAAATATGAAATCCTCCTAAAATTCATGAATGTCACCTCTCACCATTTTGGTGATGGTATGTCAATCTATGAATTTTTCTATTTATTTTTCCTAAATTGGGTAAAATTGGTTATTTAGACAGGTTTGTTAAGAACGGAATTTGAATGGGTTAGTTTTGGCTTTATGTCATTAATGGGTTGCACTGCTTTTCTTAAGGGTTGAACAAGTAGATGACGCCTAGTAAACGATTGGGCCTTATTATTATTTAAAATAAAATTTCTATTTAATTATAATTTTTTAATAAATAATTAACATTTATGTCTTAGAATTATTTTGAATCTTATGGGGTGATAAGACTCTTAGACGAGATCAGGAGAGAGTTCTCAGGCCATGTTCAATGGGAATATAACTAAATTGAGGTAGGTGGTCATTAAGAATACCCCTATAATCATTGAAATTTATTTAGATGAATATAATATGTGATCTAAATTTTAAGGGTGATAAACCATTTAATTAAAATTATTTGGTTCATTAAAATGAAATGTACCAACTAAAAAAAGTGTTATTCTTTATGATCGACACTTATCTACTGTCATAATTTCCACGTACATAAATGGTTGAGGATAAAATTATAATGCATTCCCTAGGGATGTTGAACTCTAAAAGGTGAAAATTAAATGAAATTAAATGGAATATATGAAATAGAACAAATTATAGGGACCTTTTTAAACTCCAAGTAGAGGTGTGTGTTGAACTGGAGTGTCTGACCTCGGTAGTCTATGAGAGAACAGTGTGATGACTTGGATCATATTGGCTAATCACAATGAAAATGGGGTAAGTATTACTCTCCCATTAAGATGTGATTACATGGTAATGTATACCCTATAGATATTGATGGATTGGTCGGATGTGAGGACTGAAATAGGATTCATTGGGAATTGTAAGGGATTGTAGACATGTCCACCATATGATATTGATATGATATTACATATATGAAAAATATTCCTTGTGATGATTATGATAATTTTGAGGGAAATGATACCCCTAAGTGATATTTGATGACCACATGAGTTGGGAAATTGATAGAGAAACCTACAAGGCGTTTCCATGCTTTATGTCACGTAGGGAACCCTGTTATGTTCCCAAGGGAGATGTTATCCTAAGAGTGGTTGTATACCAAAATGGGTAGTGATGATTTTGATATTTAAAATAGAACGTGAATCGATGATATGATTCTTATATAGTCGTAATGATGATTATAGGAAGAATTCTTAAGTGGTTGATCATGATTATGTTAGGAAGGTTTGGATGTCGGGATTACCCCAATGAGATGCATATTATGAGATGATTTGGGTCAGATGCACTATACAATAAGATATACTGAGATATTTTGGATTACTTATATGTTATCCTGGGATCAGACATTTTTCTTTCTACTATTGAATTCCTATGGATCACCTCCTATGAATCAACAATGATTCTTGGTGACTATTAATATCATTAGATCATCAATAAGGAATCAATGATGACACCTGATGATTATCCATCACCTAAGATTACCACCTTCAGATAATATTTATGCTTTATGACTATGATTGCATGGGACATTCTCTTTGGAATTGTAAATGAAGCCTGATACCATGATTTCCTAGGTTCACCACTATAAATCATTTATGATTCCTAATGCTGCAACATTTCATATAACAAACTCCTACTAATTTACTTTTGAGATTAATACAATAGAATTTCCTCTGACATTCTCCTAGGAATTGAACATAGGACTTATAATAGTTGGAATCATTTTGTTGATTTCTAAATGAAAGTTAATCTTTAGCCAGATCAGGTTTGGGTCCATCCAAGGTATCTTTTAAAAACATAAGGATTTATAGTGGATATTTATTTATACTCCCATGATATATAATTTATTCATTTGATCATGTCACATGTGCATACACTTCATTTTATAGTTATGTAAGATACCAAAATTTTGTGTTTCTATACTATGTTGTAATTACACCATACTAAAGAATCCATTGTACTTATGTACCAGAGCATATACTCATTGATCGTATGATTAGGTTGTTAAAAGGAATGGTGTTTCATGATATAGTAGGATAGCTTAGATGGAAATGAAAAATATAGTAGGGATGGACTGGGGATTGCTGTAAAAGCCTCAATATATATTTTTATTCATGTATTTATCTCATTTATGTGATTGGTCCCAGAGATTAGTCTATTCCTGTTATCAAGATTGTGAGTGTATATAGTTTTTTCTTCAATGATTACATTTGATATAGATTTTTTTGGTTTATTAAATCTATAAAATAATATTTTTTTCATTTATAATTTTTTTATTAATTTTATATTATTTATCTTTTAGATATAGGTTCATATCACCCCACAATAAAACAATAGATACCTAATACTAGTCGGACGACTCTGGAATAAGGGGAAACAGAGCTAAAGTCCCAGTATCCCTCCTTCCTTGTTACGGTTGACTAAACCAGGGAAGGGATTTAAAAAATTGTTTCGGTTTTATTGTGACTGATACCATAGAGCGTATAATTTTTTTTCTCCATACTCATTGGGGAAATTGTTGACATATGATATATAAATGTTTGAAAGAATGTTATGGACCATGGACTCGTGCATTGTGAATTTCACGACCCATCCCCTGGGGACCGTGTCGTGACTACCCCAAGACCACCTTCCATAGTCTAAGAGATGGCCCCTTCGATAATTGTTGCGGCCTTGTGCCATGGCCTCCCCTTGTGGTATGCATCGTTGCATGGGTGCCGCCATGCCGATGGTCTTCCACAGAGGGTGTAAGATTAGAAAGGTGGCGGAGGGTTGGGGACATGTTTGTTAGGCCCACTCCCTCAGCATTAGCTTGTACCATAAATGAGGATAAGGGGTTCAATAAACTCTTGGAATATAAATACATATATCCTGACAATGAAACCCCACCACAACCTTCATAATAAATGAATGAATCGCAGATCAACTTGTTAGTCATTTGGCATGTGTTCCTCATATTATTCTTGAATGTGGAAGAGTAAAACATTTAAAATGCATAAACGAATAAACCCCCTAGCTCGACACCCTATTGGAGAGTGTTTGTGCTTGAAGGTGGATCTTGTTCTTCGTTCCCACAACCAGTTCCCAACGACGCCACTCATATGTCATCCTTTGGTTCATTGTTAAGTTTCGCCTATCACCTCCCACTAGGATCACCTTCATCCTCTGAGGGTTAAGCATCACAACTCTCCTTCAGCACTTCTTTTCATGGTGAAGTTGTGCCTGTACCTCCCCCAAACTCCATATTAATAGGATAACTGGAGGGTAAGTAATGGAATGGAGAATTAATGGGATCTCATAAATTAGGACCCTTCCTAATTCCCCAACAACGTCGTTACTTAAGGTTGGCAGGTCAAGCCATTTATTTCCTTGACACATCACTGGCCCCACAAACCTCTTGTCCATTAGAGGATATGAAAGAAAATAAAATAATAAATTAGAATAATTTTTTTTCGTTTAAAAATTCTCAAAACATAACTTCTTCTTCAGACCTATTATGGTCATAGTAAAGCCCCCCTTAAGCAAATCCTGGAACTGTGGATTCAACGGTGCCCTCAGAGTTTTAATCCGCGTAATGGAACAAAAGTTTGAAAACGATGGTCATGCGTTTACTGAAGGTATATTAAAAAATTCCAGTAAATTAATTACTTTCACCATCAACCCGCGTCGATTGAGGTTAGGCTCTTCCTAAAGAGAACATTCCACCAACGAACTCAATGGAACCCTTGGATTTTCAATCCGAGTTACCATTTAAATGTTATGAATTTTACAATAAAATAATTTTCACTTAATTATTTTATTAACATGCAAAAACTAACATTCACTGGTGGCCCGCCGACCATTATTAGCATCAGCCTAAGGAAATCATACACTCACAAGTTTAGTGGTGGTCTTGGATTTTCCATCTAAGTTACAGTTCCTCAGTTTTATGCATTGAAAAATAAAATATTTTCATTTAAATGTTTTATTTATGGTTATTCCATTTTTCGGTTTTCTCACAGGAGGAATGCGCCAACTAAAATTAAGTCACACCTAGGGTATGACCGCCATATTGAACGCAATGGTGCCCTCATATTTCAGATCGAGGAAAAAGTTAAAGAGTTATTCCACTTTTTCAAGAAACTTCTTACGTGCACTATTTAAAGCATAAGAAAACATTGACAGATCATTAAGGGAACATTGAGCCTCAGAATAACGCGGCCTTAGATTTCTCAGTCCTGAAATAATTCCTTATAATTAAAATATATATATATGGAAAATATAGGACATTTCAGTGCGACACTTTTTATAAGAAAACTCAGTTACAATAGATGTGGTATTTTTATTTCAACTTTTTTATGTCATGGTTGTATGGATTTACCTAACCTAACACACTTGAGTTTTGGATTTCTAATTTATTAGTTTTTGGTTCTTTTTCTTTTAAAAAGTGGTTTTTTGCATGAACCATTTTTATCACATAAGACCCACATTCCATACATGTTGTTTTGTGTGATTGATATCACTGCTAATAGAGATTTTAAAAATATAATGTGTGAAAAATAAATAAAACAATGTTTTCACATATAACTTTATGGTGGAATAAAACATAGCTGGACCATAATGTATTTTCCATTTTCTGACATATCTTGTGTATTTTACAGTTGTATTAACAATTGTGATGGATATTTAGTCCATCATTTTAAGGGTGTTACGTAACCCATGGTAGTTATATATAGGGATTTGATACCTTGGTATTGGATTATAAATAAAATTTCTTCTATTACTTAATGTGTGAACAGAAACCTATATGGGGTTATCCCATATAGTTATTTTTGTAATTATTATTAACCAAATCATATGACTATGGTTTTCATGATTCAAATCATATTTCAATAATTAAATTAAATTTATATAGAATAGATAGTTATCCCCAAATGGGTGACACATAAATATTGAGGCCCAATGATGTTTATCCTGATATCATGATTCTCTAGGTGGTATTATCATATATGGAGGATCATTGAGATTTAGTTCCCTAATTTGGCTGTTTTATTAGAGTTTGATTCTATATTTACATATTTTTGGGGACTTCATATGGATATCCTTCCATGTGAGTGGCATTGTGATTGTTTATAAGGGAAAATAAAGGTGTTTCAATTTGTTGTTATTTATGTGATATATGACATAAGTGATGGGTGAAAGATCCTAATAACCCTTTTAATATGTGGATTATTATATTGGTGAGCTATGTATTATGGTCGATATGTCTTGTGTTGTATAAGGGTAACCCATGAGAGGGTTTAGCCAAGGTTTTTGTGTTCTCTTAGATACATGAAGCGTGTAGATTTTATTTATTATTAGATCGATGCATGGGAGTTGTTATGATATATATATAATATTCACACGAGATTCCTTAGGACTTTTTTATGCAAGGAACTAGGATGTTTTGATATCAAGGATATTTTTTTATGCGAAATACTAGTTGATATCCTCACTCTGTTGAATCACGATATTGTTTTTGAAGCATGGTGATAGTATGATTAGGAACTTTTGGTTTATATCTGATGATCAATTTTTAGTCTTCATGTTATAAAACATGTAATATGTCAAGGGAATCAATTTTGATGTAAAAAATTAGGGGTACATATGGATGGATATCATTGACATTCATTATGATCATTTTTAGTGGTTGGGGCATGTAAGCCTAGGTTTTTAGATGTGAAACTCTTGGTATCATTGGGTTTTATGATCAGGTTATAATAGAGTGTATTATCATTGGTCTTGCATGAGACAAATGTTTATGCATAATTTTTATACATTGTGTCATTATTAATGGATCTATGAGAATCCATGCAATAGACAAGGAATTATCTCCATAATGAATCATTATGGGCATGATTCCTTGATAGTTTTGATATATTGGTAAATATATATCTTTAATGAGACAAGACTTTGCATATGGATCACAGTGATATGATATGAGTGAAATTATGTTATTCATTTGAATTTATTATAATGGAGGCGTGAGAATGAAAATACAATGGGTTTGGTGACCCAATGTTTTTTATTTAGATGAGAGTTGATGCCTTAATAATTATAATGACATTATGGATTGATAGTGTTAGTATTGAAGATATGGGTGAGAATAGCTTTTTGGAGAGATATTCATGATTTATCGAACCTATTGACTATGTTCTTGAGAAAAGATATAAGTAAAAACATATACTTGAGAGTTAACTATACAATATTGGAGGGGTTACACACATTTTATATGGAAATTTGGAGAGATATGAGTATGGTGTTCCTGATGATATGGGAATGAGTGGAATTTAATGTGTCATGTTGGAGCTTGGGTATGGTTGGGATGGGTACATGTAGGAACTAGTGTGGTAATGGGTTAGAGAATGGGTTAGGGAGATATGTCCGCATATTAGTAGGGTTGTGGGATCAATGAGACAATCCATTGGATAGTCACGGTGACATTTATATACTAGTGACAATGTATATATATTTTTATATGGTTTCACAGATAATATGAGATGTGGGATTTGATGGATATTTTTGAACATTGTTTGTGGATTAAAATTGGACTTATGGTTGTTTTGTTGTTGTTCGAATCGAGATTACATCAGTTCTCATGAGTCAAGCATTGCAGATGATTTGGTCGGATGAGGTTCCAAAATTGAAATTATAACAAATGTTGGGTTTTGAATTTGGACTTGGTGTGATATTAATCTTGTAGTTCCTATAGGAGTTAAAAAAATGTGACTGTTGGGTTTATAGTTTTTCAATTTCTATGGCCGATAATTTTTGTTAAAATTTTGTCCAAAGGAGGTTGACCAGTGGTTGTGTATTTAATTTTATATGTATGGTTTGAAATAGTATAACTTACATCATGATGGATGAAACTGGTGCATTTTTTGACTAGATTATTATATAAAGAAATATCAATTTATATGGGCTTGATTATTATTGATGGATACTCATCTGATCCAATTTAGAGTTGAGATGAGAAATGACACTAGTTTATGAACTTTTTCTCTCAGTAATGGTTCTTTTTATATAGACACCACAATAACCATGTCATTGGATCTATATATATGTGTTTTGATAAGAAATTTAGAAGGGGGTTGTGTCACTAAATTTTCCCATTACAATAGATTTTTATAGTGATGAGTTTCAAATAATAAAAAATTGATAGATTGATTCCTACTTGGAGTCTCAAGAGTGACCGAAGTTTGTGAGAACTGTATTGATGTTTCAGTGACTGTTATTTGCAATATCATAGGTTTTTATTAATAGGGAACCAGGGTTCTCAAGCTTTAGAATAGAAGATCATTTAGTATTCCATAAGACAATATGGTGTGTGGGATACAATTCGATTATTGGGATAGGTTGGGTGTGTTGGTTGGAATACTGTTGATTCTTATCAAGGATGAGACGTGCTATGATGGGGAGGTTGTAAAACACTATACCTTTTAGGTTTTTATTTTTAGATAAAATTTTATTTTTTAATTGGTGAGGGGAATTTTTTGGGAATTGGTACCCTAATCAAGATTTTATGTGATTAAAATTCCTTAAATAATGTTTTTGGACTTGGTTTGAAGATTGGAAGTTTCCTCATGTGTTCATGTGGATGGCAATGCAATGATAGGGGGTCAAGAGATTGATAATTTGAATCACAATACATTCCAGATGTGAATGGTTTCACTCATTCCTTGACTGGGCTTTCACATTGTTCAATTAGAACGCGAATGAGGTGGCTGAGGGTGGATCCCCTACCTGGTTCTATTCACTCGAAGAACCATTGGTTAATATTGTGAATGTTTCGAGGTAGAAGGCTGTTTCATCTTCATAGAGTTTTCATGTTAATTGCCGCATGGTTCACAATATGAATGGTTCTAAGTGGTGTTTTAAAACTTATAAAGGCCATATTTTATAGGTTTTTCTTAGGTGTTTGGGGGGGCATCAAACGACAAGAGAAGGAATCTATATCTTAACTCTTCATCCCAAATTTACTTCACCAATCCCCTTTAGTTATGCATTGTTTCATATGTGATTCATTAGTGATTTCAACTATGTTTCTTTTGTTTTAGACCCCTGATTTAATATATCTTCAATCGTTGGTGATTTTTTTGAATTTTAACAATGGTTTGGATATCATTTCCATTGAATTATAGTGCTAATTGTTTTATTTTTTGGTGTTTCAGTATGGCATGGAATGAGGACATCTTATGAGGATGGTTTCACGTCATTTTTTCCAATTTTAGTCAAAGGTGTGATTTCATTAGAGTTTATATATATATATATTTCCAAAATATGAAAATATAGTTTTAAATTCATCGTTGTTTGATGGGTATTTTCATAGAATAGGTTATGGTGTGTGTGTTAAGAATTGATTTCACCCTGTTGGTGGTTATTTTCACAAGAGGTTATATATTGGTGACATTTTAGGCAATATGATTATTTAAATTAAATTTCATAATTAATCATGGGTTTTTTTGAATAATTAATTTGGATGGGTTTGAATTAGTAAGGGCCCTGGGAGGTGATTAAATGTATATATGATACTATGAGAGAGTTATCATACTTAAACGAATGGTAATATCTCTAAATTGAGGTAGGAGGTCCATGAAAATACCTCTATAGTTAATTCATTTTATTTATATTAATGTTATATATGTTCTATCCACGTAGGGAGGTCGAAATTTTATTTAATATTAATTTAAGGGATAAAATGAAATTCAACGGATGAACAATGTGTTATGTGCTATGATAGACCCTATGGTGTTGGATGACATTCCACTACCCCTAATGGTTGAGGTCTTGATTATAAATTCTTTCTCGATGTAACATGGACCCTAAGGTATGTAAAATAAATAAAATGAAGTGGATGAGATATAATATACATATTTGATAGATTCCCACTCTATCATTTGAGAATAAGATGATGTTTTAATGGAGTGTTCCCCTTGAGTAGGCCATCTGAGAACCTTGTAATTACCTTTAGGGTAGTCGAGATGATGGTTGGGAGAGTCTTCCTCCCCCCATGGATATGTGATTAACATGGTGGGTAGACACTATATAGTTGGATATGTTATATGTTTGTTAGGAATAACCTTGGGTGACTTGGAAAGGGGATGATATTTGGGAAATAATCATTATGATATACTAATATTGGATTCCCTATGGCCTAATGATGACTTGTAATGATTATAAAGACACTAACTGATGTTATTCCCTTGGAGTGTTCTGTGTTGAACTATTAGTTGGGTATCAAATTGAATGAACCATAAGTGGTTTCCATGATTAATATAGTCTAGGGAACCTTGGTGGGTTCCCTAGTGCGATATTAACCATAGAGATGGTGAATATATGAATGTGTAGTGATAATTTCATATGTCACCATAGAATTTCAATTAGTGGAATGAGGATTATACATACATAGTGAAAATTACATGTTGTGTGCTTGTGAGGTTCACCAAGATTTTGTGAGATGGTTTGGAAGGTGGTTGAACGCCTATGATCTGTGTATTATGAGTTGATTAGGGTCATACACACAAACCACTTAGATTTATAGAGATATATTGGATTCCTTGGATATTTTCATAGATTCTCCCTTGAGACTTCTATTATTGACTGCATAGAATCACCTCCCAGAAAGCGGTGATGACAGATCCTGGCTATTAATTGCTTAGGATCACCTCTTAGGAATTAGTTATAGTTCATTAGGATTATTTATCACCAATGATTACCTACTATGGATCAACAATATTTTCTATAACCATGATTTATGTGGGCATTCTCCTTGGAATGGGTGATGATGTTTTATACATTTAATACCTTGGGTATACGTCATGGAATTAGTCATGATTCTTGATGTTACTAGATTACCTATGACATGATACAAGGAATCTTTCATTGATCCTAATACTAATGGATTTATTAGGACATACATCTTTGAGTCGTTTGTAGGACTGATGCTAGTTTTCATGGTTGTGTGAAGTTCTAAGAGACACTTTGGCAATGGTCAAAGAAGTTTTGGTTCGATATGAGGATTCATGTTAGAACCCAATGATTTATAGTTTTTATCTAGTTATACCTTCACATTGTGTTATTTTTTCATATGAGCATGTCACATGAATATAAACTGTATTAATTTGTTATCTATGGGAAGGTTTTGGTTCTTACCTATTGAGTTATACTCACATCCCTTTTAGGTGACCATGGAAATTGGTACCCAATTAGATATTCACTAATCACATGTATAGGTTGGGTGGAGGCACAATGTATCATAAGAAATAGGTATACCATGGATATAATTGGAGAAAGGATGAATTATGGCTCTAATGTAAAGACTCGTAAAATTCAAGGGAAATTTTTTCTTAATTTTCTTTCGGATTTTACAAGAATGCAGTTTCTGATGGCGCCTGATTCCGAGGACCGGTGTGCCCAGAATTAATTTCTGAAGTTTAGCTCGGGTACGTTCAGTGAACGTATGAGCGGGTTTTCCTATCTTTTGAACCGGTACTCGGAATTGAAATTTGAGGACATCGATGAACTCGCAGCGCCGGTATTTTCTTAAGAGTACTTTTAATGTATGTGCGTTTTCTTGGGAGAAGAAGTTAAATTTTGGGGTTTAAGGAAGAAATAGATAAAATTGTGAATAGTTTTATTTTTGTTAACCTAGGGAGTTAAACTCTACCGTGGGAGTTTGTTGGTGGGACCCACAACCACCCAACTTCCCATGTTTGGATATGTGGGAGGTGGGGCCCACACGAGACCCTAACCCCCCTTGATCTTCCATATAACCCCCTTGACCTCCCGTAACTCACTTCCCTCTTTAGTTTTGTAACTCCACTTTAACTTATGTGGCTCTTCCTCTTCCCTCCTCCTCTTTCACCTTTAACTTTTTTCATACACCTTTTTAAATTAATTAAACCTACACAATTAATGAATTAAGTTATTAAAATTTTTAATGGCTTGGAAGATTAATTAAAATAAGGTGGATTATTATTTTAATAAGGTTGGAATTTGTATAGTGGGGAGAACCCTCTTGAGAGAGAGATTTTTGAAGTAAGAGGGGTTTTCCTCCATCATTGAAGAACACTGAATCCTCCGGAGAGGAACAAGAAACCCTTCTATGAAGAACGACGATGAACCCTCTATCCTCTTCTTCATGCGACAATAGTGGAGACGTCGATTCTTCTTCGGGTGCACTTCTACAATGATAGAAGCGACGGACACCAATGACCGTCGTCACTCTCTATTCCTTCTTCGAAACGTTGTCTTACCGCGACGTTCGACATCCGCGACTAGATGACATGCGACGTGGAATTTTGCGATGAACGTTCGTTCAACTTTTCCTTCGAGGTAGGGGATTTTATTTTGTGTTCTTATATGTTTTGAGAAAAGAACGACGAGCGTGGACCAACCATTTCTACATTGATCCGTGGATCGTTCGTTCATGCGGGTTGATGTTGAGGTATATTGTTTTTTCCCGAAAATTATTTCTTTGTCATACGTCGACTTTTATTTGTTGGCTGCTTGCTATCTTTATAACGGGAGGAGGTCGGACCGCACAAACATAGCCGACCCCCTCCCCCTTGTTGTTGACTATGATGCAGCTCGAATGAAGGAAGCGTGGTGCAACGACACCGCGCAGAATCATGGAGAAATACGGCAAGGATGTGTGGCGCCATCGCACCACGCCGTTGAGGTCTAAAGAAACTGCGGCCAGAGTCGGGTCTGCGGAGGCGATTCGAAAACTCCGCTAGTTGAACGTTGTGCGCGGATTGATGGGTGATGGAAAACGGGGCCGCATAGTCATTTTGAAGCTTCCGCAGTAATGTTCGAGACCCGAGATGAACGCCGGCTCAGATGGATTTGAAAACGGACCACCAGAGCAACTCTGGTGGCCCGCGAAAACCCTAGAGGCATGGGTCGCCGGCGCGGCGCCACCAGCGACATGGGGTGGCGGCTGGAGCCGTTTGGTCCCCAGGAGGCAGTGGCGCCCTAGCACAGTGCCAGAGGTAACAAACTGCCACGGCTTGCCGCGTCGGTGCAGCACGGGGGATCCCACGGCCGCGCGGGATCCCGGAGGAACGACAGCGGTGCAAACCGCCGCCGGCATCAATCAACGGGGAGGGGACCGCGCAACCCCCACCACCACCACCTCCCCCCCCCCCCCGCGTTGCGGCTTCTTCTCGGCCACGCTGGCTGATCCATGGATGGACATGCGGCCGGGCCTCGCCCTGATCGGCCGGACCTGGACCCAGGTCGGGTCGACCTGGTTCAGGCCGACCTAGGGGGGGTGGGTCGGGCCAGGCCGGGCCCAGACCCCCCATTTCAGATTGTTTCTGTTCGAATGACCCTAACATGGGCTACAGACCTCCAATCGATTCACCGTCATTTTTGATGTGATCCTTAGATCTATACGGTCGTTTCGGTTTATTACACTCAAGATTTCGGAGAACTTTGGGTTCGGCCGGGTTGGTTCGGAAACGAAACCAACCGGGCCCTCGGAGTGGAAACACTTATATCTTGGGGTATGGACATCCGATTGACATGAAGTCAACTATGTTGGATTCTTATTGTTGAGATGGATATTTTGGTATACTTTTCCTGAGTTTTGTATGCAGTTGGAGTATGGCCGGGTTGGATTGTACCCGAAATCCAACAGGGCCCTTGGAACGGAAAAGCTGATAACTTTCAGACCGGATGTCCGTTTGAAGAACCATCAGCGGCATTGGTGAACACGTTGAGAAACAGTACCTATGAGAATAACCTATGAGAGTTCAAGGTACAGTTGAGAAACAGCTGGTTTGGTTCATAAACGAAACCAACCGGGCCCCTGAGACAAAAAGGCTAATAACTCAAAGACCGAGCGTCTGATTGACGCACCGTCTGTTGCATTGAGACCCCTATAACGAGGTGGTCCTTCGAGATAATTATTCATTGGACTTTGAGATACTTGGAGTATCGACCTGTAGCTCGTGGAGCGGACCCTCCTAGAGACAAGCATGTGGAGTACGAAGATCGTGTAGCCGACTGAGACTGCCGAATGCTTGACCGACTCGACTTGGAGTGAGTCGACTAGCCCAGTGGATGGAGAACTACTTTGTTTGAGTGCAGACCCATGGAGGATGGAGCACTACCTATGTGACAGTGCAGACCTGCGGTACTCGTCCGGAGAGTACCTCTGCAGGCTATTAGGGGGTATGCACTACTTTGTTTCGGTGGCATTCCCCGGCGAGAAGCACTACTATGTTTGGGTGGATGACCCACGGTACTCGAAAGGAGGAGTACCTCAGCAGTTATAGTCTAGTGAGCAGTACCTCAGAGTCATGACAGGACCACTGTACACTGTAGATATGGGGCTCTTCAGCAGTTATGATTTCTATAATTAAAATCCTGGTTTGGGCTGAGTCTTGGAGCTATGTGTTTACCTCATGATTGAGATGGGTCACTTGATAACTTAGGTAAATGTATGGTCATATATCAATATAGTGGTTATTCTTTGGTTTCATAACCTTTTTTTCATTTATTGAGATGGGTTACTTGATAACATAGGTATAAGTATGGGATTATACCTAAGTAAGGGTTATCTGTTGTGATTCTTCTTTGTGGTTATCCTTATTGGATTTAGAGAGACCTTGAGGGTCTCTGGGTCCCTACTGAGTATCATTATAATCACCCCTGCATGGGCTATACCTGAACCTCGTTGTGTTGGTGGCAGATGACGGGCAGTGCTGACGGAGGCCGAGTGTTCGAGGACTGGACAATACTCAGAGGTGGACCACATGACGAGTCAGTATCCGGAGGTGGACATCACGATGAGACGACACTCAGAGGAGGTTGTCGGGCGAGAGCATTGTGGAGGATATCTGTACCTACCCTTCAGGTAGGATCCGTGGTGGACGATCCAGGATCTGCGCTATCTATACCTACCCTTCAGGTAGGATCGAGGAGGATGACCTAGGAGATGCTTTTTTTCATCCAGCTATTTGTCTTTTCCTGTTGTACTTCATTCAATTGTAGTTGTACCTTCAGTTGGTTTTGTATTATGGCCCACATACTTTTCATCACTTTCTTTTGTACTTGTGTATTACTTCCGCTTGTTCTCTGTGATGTTTGTTTACTTTTATAATGGCAGTGCCTTCCCAGTTATCAGATTTACGCATTTGGTGCTAGTCGCCAGCCCCTGGCCTATGGAAGGCGACCATGGGGTAGTCACGACACGGGCCCCGAGGACGGGATGTGACAAATTGGTATCAGAGGAGTCGGTTCTATTGCATAACTTTTAACTCTGATATTTCTTTCTATGAAGCAATAGTGTTAAGAGTACCGAGTGTGGTTTTCAGTTCAGGGAGTCCAATGTTGGTGCGAGCGGCCGACGTATCCATACACCAGGAGCCTGACAACTGATTTCTGACTTTGTGCAAGAAAAAACTGATTGCGTGTGTGTTTCCAGATGTTTTTAAAAGTCATCTCAAACCAGGTCAGCTCACTAGGTGTAAATCGTTTTACCGTGTCACATTGTTTCTTTCAGGATGCCTTTTCACGGACGACCAACTAGAGCCCAGAGGGATGTGCGTACTGACAGCCTGCCGAGCGACGAGGCTTCAGTACAGGGCCCTCTTGCAGTTGAGGCACCAGCAGAGGAACCAGCGGTACTACCATATGTTGGGCCACCGATGCCACCAGCCCCAGCAGTAGGCGATGCACACTTCTTGAGCGCACTGCATGAGTTCCAGCACCAGAGGCCACCAAGGTTCTGGGGAGAGACGGACCCGCTTTTGGCTGAGGATTGGATGGAGGCTATGCTGAGAGTCTTCAGGCTAGTGGGGATGCCCTCATACTTCATGGTGATCATTTCTACCATCCTTCTTCAGGCAGCAAGAGGTAGGTGGTGGAGCCACTTGTTCCATTTTTGCGACGGGAAGACCTTCACATGGAAAGACATCGATACCTTCTTCAGGGTGGAGTTTGTGAAAGTAGCTCTACACCCCGAGCGTGTAAAGGAGCTACTACCTTTGCCGCAGGGTTTTAGATCAGTAGAAGAGTCATCTGTGGGCAGTAGAAAGATGATGCAGAGGTCCAATAGGACTAGATCCAGCTGTACGAGGAGCAGGAAGTGTTATGAATGCGGCAGGAAGGGTCACATGGCATGTGACTGTCCGACCCCCCGCATAGTCGATCTGCAGGCGTTGGAGGAGCCACCGAGGTAGAAGTAGCAATGGGTGCTTGAGCAATAGCCAGATAGCGGACAAGGTAGTAGAGCTCCGAGAGCAGGTGGACAGAAGTGGAACTAGTGGATACGTCCCTTGTACTTCTAGTTCCATATTGATGTTATATTCGTGTCTTTGTACTATGAGATGCAATAATAAAAAGACACGTATCTTTGTGATGTTTTATTTCTTATCCTTTTGTTTGGATGATACTGAGTGGTCCTAGTTAAAACTGTTGACTTGACCCTCACTTTCGAGATTTCTACTGGAGGAGACCCAGTGACCTCACACTGATGTTGACACTATTACTCGAACCTTGGAGGCGAGAGTGACAGTTGGATCTCTTGGTAGTTACGTCGAGGCCTTACGATGTCATCCATGGAATGAATGCATCATTAATTTCAGGACTGACTGTATTAGGAAATGGGCATTGTTCATCCAGGGGATGAGACCGAGTTTCTCTATTCGGCAAAGGGGAAATTTTTGCATCTCTTTCAAATCGTAGGAAATGAAGGTGCAGATCATCCAGGAGCGGATGAAGACTGCATAGTGCAGTAAGAAACAGGAAACTGGCACCAGTCTTAGAGACTCGGGTGTGTTAAATGTTTCATGAAGAGGAAGCTTTAAGGAGAGATGAGTCTGTGAAGTAGCAGACGTGGAGGCAGAGCTAGGAGAGAAGCATGAGGTGGGGTACTTTTTAACATGCTACAACCACCCGTCTTAGATGTCCCTGCCATGCTCAGGGAGCTAGAGGGCGGAGGAATAGTGCGGCTGCATGCGGTCAAGGAGTGTGACCCAACAACTATAAAAAATGATTCAAGGGGGAGTTTGTATCCACTACTAGATTCCGTAGTAATAGACGTCGATATGAATCAGTCCATCCTTTCACAAATCTTATCTGAGACCTAGAGTTTCCAGTAAGCCATAGACATGACCCTCACATCTGGAGATACATTGAGAGAAGACTCGATAATCAAACTTATGCCGACGGTGTGGTCAGACCCTCGAGGTTAGAGTTTCGGTTGGAATCTCTTGGTGGCAGCGTCGAGGCCTTACGACATTGGTTTGAGTATGGATTGGGAAATCACAGTTCATACACAGATTGATGGTATTAGGAAAAATGGTTGTGGTTTAACTACAACGTCGGGATGGGTTTTCCTTGGTCGGTGAATAGGAAACCCCAGGAAGCATAGGTTAAACTCATGCACAGGAGGGTGCGACCGATCACTCTTGAGTCGGTCAACCTTACCCTCATGGAATCAGTCATTTTGAGTTTCAGTTCTAACAGGAATTGGAGACCTCTAAAGTTCGAGGATGGCGATCACGTCCTTATACTGGTCTCACCTTGACGAGGTTTACAGATATGTGGCCGAGGCGGCAAGTTATCTCCGAGGTTCAACGGACCTTTCTAGGTCCTCAACAGGGTAGGCGAGGTGGTTTACCGCTTGAACCATCCACCTCAGTTTTACCAGGTGCACGACGACTTCCACGTATCTCAACTAAGGTGATACGTGCTTGACCCAACGCATATCATCGACCATGGGGAGCTAGACATTGGCGATGGGGTGACCTTCACAGAGGTTCTAGTGGGGATCGAGGATCGATAGGAGCGGATCCTACGAGGACGGTCGATTTCTCAGGTGCACATTCCCTGGCAGTACCAGAACATCCAGGTGAGCACATGAGAGCGGGAGGCTCAGATGCGTGCTCAGTACCTCTTTTGTATACCTAGTTTGTGTTAAATCTTTAAGAGGACGTAAAGCCCTGAGGTGGGAGTAATGTAAAGACCCGTAAAATTAAATGGAAATTTTTTCTGAATTTTTTTTGGGATTTTACAAGAACGAAGTTTCTGACGGCGCCTGATTCCGAGGCCCGGTGTGCCCGGAATCAATTTCTGAAGTTTAGCCCGTGTACGTTCAGTGAACGTACGAGCGGGTTTTTCTAACTTTTGAACCGGAACTCGGAATTGAAATCTGAGGACACCGATGAACTCGCAGCACCGGTATTTGCTTAAGAGGACTTTTACTGTAGGTGCGTTTTCTTGGGATAATAAGTTAAATTTTGGGGTTTAAGGAAGAAATAAATAAAATTGTGAACAATTTTATTTTTGTTAACCAAGGGAGATAAACTCTACCATGGGAAGTTGTTTGTGGGACCCACAACCACCCAACTTCCCATGTGTGGATATGTGGGAGGTGGGGCCCACAAAAGACCATAACCCCCCTTGATCTTCCCATAACCCCCTTAACCTCCCATAACTCACCTCCCTCATTAATTTTGTAACTCCACTTTAACTTATGTGACTCTTCCTCTTCACTCATCCTCTTTCACCTTTACCATTTTCCAAACTCTTTTTTAAATTAATAAAACCTACACAATTAATGAATTAAGTTATTCAAATTTTGAATGGATTGGGAGATTAATTAAAATAAGTTGGATTTTTATTTTAATAAGTTTAGCATTTTTTTAGTGGGGAGAACCCTCTTGAGAGAGAGATTTGTAAAGGAAGAGGGGTTTTCCTCCATCGTTGAAGAACACTGAAACCTCCGGCGAGGAACGATACACCCTTCCACGAATAACGACAAAACACCCTCTATCCTCTTCTTCATGCGACAATAGAGGATACGTCGATTCTTCTTCGGGTGCAATTCTACAACGACGGAAGTGACGAACACCAACAACCGTCATCACTCTCTATTCCTTCTTCGCAACGCCGTCCTACCACGACGTTCGACTTCCTCGACTAGATGACGTGCGCCGTGAAATTCCACGACGAACCTTCTTTCAACTTTTCTGTTGAGGTAGGGGATTTTATTTGGTGTTCTCTTATCTTTTGAGAAAAGAATGACGAGCGCAGACCAATCATTTCCAGGTTTATCCACGGATCGTTCATTCATACGGGTTGATGTTGAGGTTTATTGTTTTTTCCCGTGAATTATTTCTTTGTTGTACGTAGACTTCTATTTGATGGCCTCTTTCTATCATTATAACGGGAGGAGGTCAGACCGCACAAACATGGCCGACCCTCCTCCCCCTTGTTGATGATTATGTTGCGGCTCGAATGAAGGCAGCGCGGTGCAACAGCACCGCGCGGAATCTTGGAAGAATACTGCCAAGATGCGTGGCACCGTCGCACCGTGCCATTGAGGTCGAACAAAACTGCGGCCGGAGTCGGGGCCATAGAGGAGATTCGAAGACTCCGCTGGTTGAACGTTGTGCGCAGATTGATGGGTGATGGAAAACGGGGCCGCAAAGTCATGTTGAAGCTTCCATAGTAATGTTTGAGACCCGAGATGAATGCCAGCTCACAGAGATTTGAAAACGGACCACCGAAGCAACTCCGGTGGCCCGCGGAAACCCAGGAGGTGCGGGTCGCCAGCGCGGCACCGCCGGCGACCGGGTGCGGCTACCGGAGCTGTCCGGCCGCCAGCAGGCGGTGGCTCCCTAGAGTGCCACTGGAGGAAAAAACCACCGCTGCTTGCCACGGCTGTGTGGCACGGGGGATCCCGCAGTCGCGTTGGATCCCAGAGGAACGACGGCGGCGCAAACCACCACCGACATCAATCAACGGTGAGGGGGCCACGCAACCCCCCCCCCCCCCCCCTCCGCAGCTTCCGCTTAGCCATGTTGGCCGAGCCGCGGCTGGCCATGCGGCAGGTCCGCGCCGGACCGCACCGTGATGGGCCGAACCCAGACCTGGGTCGGGCTGACCCGGTTCGGGCTGACCCAGGGGGTTGGGCAGGGCCGGGCCGGGCCCAGACCCCCCCCCCCCCATTTCGGATTGTTTCCATTCGAACACAATAACATGGGCTACAGACCTCTGATCGATGCACCGTCAGTTGTGATGCAATCCTTGGGTCGAGACAGTCGTTTAGGATTGTTACACGCAAGGTTTCGGAAAACTTTGCGTCCAGCCGGGTTGGTTCGGATACGAAACCAACCGGGCCCTCGGAGCGGAAACGCTTATATCATGAGTTCCGGACGTTTTATTAACGTGTCGTCGACTTTCTTGGATTCCTCTTGTTGTGACGGAACTTTTGTCATACTTAGCCTGTGTTTTGGACGCAGTTTGAGTATGGCCGGGTTGGATTGTACCCGAAATCCAACTGGGCCCCTAGAACGGAAAAGCTGATAACTTTCAGACCGGACGTCCGTTTGACGAACCGTCAGCGGCGTTGGTGATCACGTTGAGAAACGGTCCCTATTAGCAACCCCTATGAGAGTTCGAGGTACATTTGAGATATGGATGGGTTGGTTCGTACACGAAACCAACCGAGCCCGAGGGATGAAAATGCTAATAACTCACAGACAGGGCGTCCGATTGACTTGCGTTGAGACCCCTATGACGAGGCGGTCCTTTGAGATACTTCTTCTTGTGAATTTGAGGTACTTGGAGTATCGACCTATAGCTCATGGATCGGAACCTCCCAGAGACGAGCATGCAGAGTACCGAGACCATGTAGCAGACTGAGACCTGACGACTTCTTGACTGAAACGACATGGAGTGAGTCGACTAGCCCAGTGGACGAAGCACTACTTTGTTTGGATGAAGACCCATGGAGGACGGAGCACTTCCTGTGTGACAGTGCAGATCCGAGGTACTCGTCCGGAGAGTACCTCTGCAGTCTATTATGGGGTATGCACTACTGCGTTTGGGTGGCATTCCCTGTCGGGAAGCACCACTGTGTTTGGGTGGCTGACCCGCGGTACTCGACAGGAGGAGTACCTCAGCAGACTTCGGATAGTGAGTAGTACCTCGGCATCGTGACAGGACCACTATACACTCCAGTGACAGGGCCCTTCAGCAGTTACTGTTTCGATAATGAAAATCCTGGTTTGAGCTGAGTCTTTGAGCTATGTGTTTACTTCATAATTGAGATGGGTCACTTGATAACTTAGGTATATGTATGGGCATATATCGATGTAGTGGTTATCCGTTGATTTCATAACCTTTGTGTTTCCTCATGATTGAGATGGGCAACTTGATAACTTAGGTATATGTACGGGCTTATACCTAAGTAAGGGTTATATGTTGTGATTCTGCTTTGTGGTTATCTTTGCTGGATTTAGAGAGACCTTGAGGGTCTCGGGGTCCCTACTGAGTATTGTTATACTAGCCACTGTACGGGCTATACCCGCACCTCATTGTGTTAGTTGCAGACGACGGGCAGTGCTAACGGAGGCCGAGTGTTCGAGGACTGGATAGTACTCGGAGGTGGACCACATGACGAGTCAGTATCCGGAGGTGGACTTCACAATGAGACGACACTCGGAGGATGTTGACAGGTGAGAGTATTGTGGAGGCTATCTGTACCTACCCTTCAGGTAGGATCCGTGGTGGACGATCCAGGAGCTGCGCTATCTGTACCTACCCTTCAGGTAGGATCGATGAGGACGACCTAGGAGTTGCTTCCTTTCTTCCAGCTGTTTGTATTTTTCTATTGTACTTCGTTCAGTTGTATCTGTACCTTCAATTGGGTTTTTATTCTGGCCTACTTACTTTTCAGAACTTTCTTTTGTACTTGTGTGTTACATGTTCTTGTACTCTCTAATGTTTGTTTACTTTTATAAAGGCAATGCCTTCCCAGTTATCGGATTTACACCTTTGGTGCTAGTAGCCAGCCCATGGCCTATGGAAGACGGGCTTGGGGAAGTCACCGCACGGGCCCCAAGGACGGGTCGTGACATCTAATATAATAGTATGGCCTTAGTGTTTGAATTTATTATTTTATTTATCTTGTGTTTTTCATCGGTCCGATGTGTGGTCAGTTTGTATTTCATGGCATGTTCGTGAGTTTATATGACTATTTTCTTCTACATTTACATTTTATATTTCTTTTAGTGTGATTTATTACTTCTATATACTATTATTTTTATCATTTATGGATGATATTTTGTTAATTTTTTATAATGGAGCACTTTTATATTGGTTTATATTCTTCCTTTGGTAACACCTCAGACCCATGCTTCTTGTTGGTAGCCTCTAGATTACAGGGAGGTGCTCTTGAAATCCCTGTTGCACTCTAGGTCAGTTACTGTATAGTGAAATGGTTTTAGAATTACATCACACATCATTGGATGATATTTAATATAAATTCTAACACAACAAAATAATTTTTTGAGTGTGAAATAATTATATTCAGTTTGATTTGAGTGAGATCATATATGTTACAAAATATATAATGAGTGTAATTTTTTTGAAATTTTTAGAATTTAAATAACACTTAGATTTTCCAATAGGTATCCTTATAAATATGATAAATCCAATGTTACTACATGTGACTCATTTTAAATATTTTTATCAAGTGTGGAGTTCACATTTTTCGTTATCATGTAACCTACAGTAATAACATACCATTATGTTTTGAAAGATGATTCTTATGAAAATATTTATTGTATATACATAATGATTCAATATTATTCTTATTATTGTTGATATATTTTATCACACAACTTTTAAGGGAAAATAGATTAACAATGAAATTCTATTCATTTGGAAATATTTCTTATAACCCACAATTTGGAGAATATATGTAATGTTGTTTTTGTTGTTTCTTATAAGTTATTAAGAATTTTATATATCTATAAAAACCATACCATATAATCTGGGACACTCCAGGATATTTGGAAAATGTTTATAAATTTCAAAAAAAATTGATATATTAATATAGAGATACCATAACTAGTGATATATTGATATCACTCTATATCACATGTTCTTTGTTGGAGTTTCCCGTTTTAAACTGCTATTCATTATATATCATATAGTAATATGAAATATCAGTTTATATGATAGGTCTTGTAACATTAATCTAAAAAATAGTGTAGTGTAACATAGTAGCTATATATGATATTTTAGTGTGTGTTATAGTTCAAATTTATATTTTTTGTATAATGTTGGGAGGGATATAGTGTCATGGAAATTTGTGGTATAAATGTGTGTAGTGATATCTATGTGATAGATGTTACTCACTAAATAACTAATATCAATATGAAATATAATTTTATGAATTATATAATTAAATGAGTCTAATGATTTTGAATTTCACTAAGTATTATTCAGGCCATCTAGATTTTGTCATATTTTTTGTGGGGATAAAGGGTATTTTGATACGTGTGATATTAGAGTTTTAAAAAATTTATTTTATGTTAATTTATGAAATGCATTGTATTTTAATTTTTTTTATAAATTATTTAAATTCATTTAAATCATTTAATTATTTTATAATGTTTTCATCAAGTAAATTTTAAATTATTCGTTCTTTATAATTAATTAACAAATTTTAATGAAATATTTAGTTAATAATTTTATAAAATTACTTGTTGATATTAGGAATCACATTTTACATATTATAAATCATATTATTTAATTTTTAAATAATTAAATGTAAATTATTATCAAATTAATTATTTTTTTATAAATTATAATAGAATAAAAATATAAAGTATAATAAACCAACCTTGTCTACCTCTGATCCGCATACATGGCCTCGCCCATACTATGCCTCGATGGGATCTCTTGATCCCCACATGTATGAAATAAATGAAAGACTATCAAAAACACAAAATGTGAATGATTTATCTCAAATAAGTTATAATAAACACAAAGGTGGATTATTCTAGAACATTATTCAGGTGTTTCTATAATTAAAGAATCCCTAAAAGTCATTTTAATGGTTTTAAATAAAAAATGAAATCAAAAAATTCACAACTGAAAGGAAGAATTTAGATCACTATAAATATAAAAAAAATATAGAGAGAAAAAATAATAGAATTAATGACTTATAAAATATAAAACTAATCCAAAATATACAAAAGGAACCAAAAAAACCAAATAAAAGTCTTCTTGTGACACAAGGTCCACATACAACGCAACTGCTTCATGAAAAAACACAACATATTAATTGAAAAAATTAATTCCTCAATACCTAAACTAGAATCTAAAAAACGAACTCAGTTTATAGACCCTAAGTGGTATAATCAGGGTTTGAGAAAAAGAATCCTGGTAGGATTTATCTAAATTTTTCATACATTCCTATTAAGAAAATAAAATTAAATTCTAGTTTGAAATAGAATGTTTTTAAAATCATTGTTTTTTCATTTTATGAAGAAACCATATTCGAGGTTTATAATATTTCATTTAAAAAATTGTAATAATCTTTAGGAAAAATTTTAAAACATTCACTAGATAATGTTTTTTAATACTAATAGTATAAATCCATCATCTTATAAAAGAAACATGACATGAGTAAAAATTATGAAAAAATATTGTATGTTTTTCATTTAAAATACCCTATAATTTTATTAAAATATTAACTAATTTTGTGTTTTTTTATTTTTTTAATTATGAACCTAATTTATAATTGGATGAAAACATGGTTTTAAGTGTTTTATTAATTTTTTAAATTTAAATGTGAAATATTATTTTGAAATAAAATTATTTAGATTAAAATTATTGAAATAATTCCTAAATATATTATCTTTAATTTCCAATTATCATAAAAATTTTAGAATGTCCTGAGATTCATAAATTAAATTTTTTCTAGGAAAAGTGAAATGTCCTTTGGGAATCTTAGAATTTTTTGTAAACTAAATCACCGAATTTTGATGATGTTTTTTAAATGATTAAATAAACAAAATAATAATAATCTTTGATGATTTGGAAAACATTTGAAATCATATTTTAATTTATTTGAGGTCATTAGTTGTTTATTTTTCATTTGTTTTTATTTGAATTAAATTTTATAGAGTTCTACAACTAGAAAAAATTCATAATGTTTGATGGGGGAGGTATGATACCATCATATTAATGTTCATTGATTTTTCCCTACATTCCTTCCTTTAGAAGGAAAATTTTGCAATCGGGACTTCAGAAATTTGGCTACCAATCCCCTAATCTGGCACATCTCCCACACTACCATGGAAAATTTAGATAACCACCATTCACATACCTCTACTACCTATCTAATCTGCAACTATAGGTTTTCCCGTTCTGCTATGACCACACATACAAATGGTAGTAGGCACCATCAAAGATCCATTGAATCTCAAATGTAGAATGATATTTCAGTCCTTTTGCAGGGATAATGGAACCTGGACCTAGTTGAATACCCTAATATCTACATTGACTATAGTTCAGGTGGTTCCACATGAGGTTCTAGTTTAGTGGAACTACTAGAAATCCCCATTGTAACATTCACTGTTCACTGGACCAGTGAATGTTCCATTGGAAATGAGCTCATCATAGGGTATTAAGAATAATAATAGTGTGTCCCTATTGAAATTTAACTAATGTTGGAACCTTGTTCCAGTTGATGGAGAATCCCTATTACTCAATGAAAAATAATCATGAAGAATACTCAACCCACACAACATGTCGATTAAGACTCAAAACCAACCGAGGTTCAATGGAAAATTTTTATTACCCGAGTTGGGGAAACTATTGATTCAAATATAGGGATACATCAAATACAATTCAAGAGTTGATTAATCTTTCTAGAATAATTAAATCAATTAAATCACATGATGAATCATTAAAATTAAGGACTTCCATCCTATTTTCTTTCACCATTGCAAGATATGTGAATATCAGACAGGCCATCGTTCATTCCCTATCCACCATCCACAATTTTGAAGTTGGTCTCACACAACATATTTGGAGAAATAACCTTTTGTACTTTCTACTCCTCACATTCTCCCAAAATCATTGATATATCCTGACGAATTAATATATTTCCACCTAATCTCCCTTGTGGATGATAATATTCACTGCTTCTACACACAACAAGAAAACTCAATGAAAATTATCTCTTTATAGAGCCACAAGTTCTCATCATATCATTCCATATTGAGGATTCTTTTTGAAAATCCAATTCATGCTTGGGAGACCTTGGAATATACCAAATCCTCCAATGCAACACCCAACACCGAGCACTGGATCAAATTTTCCCACTTGGACGAGTGCTAATTAATTAGAAAATGAAATAACATTTATTTATAGCTATGTACCAAAACAACTGCTTCTCTAGCTCATCACTACTATGTAATAAGTAATCCTTTGGAAATTTCACACCATTTCCCCTATATTCCATGTTCAAGGATGACTCCTATACTCATGCCATGCTTGAAGAAGAATAGTGATCCATACTCTATGCACATGCCCGATCGAGTGCACACACTATTGTTCCAGTTAATGTTCAAATTTGATGAATCCCATGTACAAGATATGGACCAAATATTTTAAAGCACACTTGGATTACTAATTATCTAGTGAGCATGTACATTACTCAAAAAGAAAAAAAGAAGCATGATTTTCCGTTGGGCCCATGAAGTACCAAAACATTTATGACCAAACTGGATCATATGAGTGAATAATTTACAAGATATATGAATTCACAAGGACATTATTTAACTGAATCATCCAAACACTCAAGGATAGAAACATCTCAACCATAAAAAGAAGATGAGGACTCTGCATGACACTGAAAATGAAGACATTCTCGGAGTCATAAAATTAATATGAATATACACTTATTGATCAAATGGATAATTTTAAAAAACACTATGGACATATGAGTGTTATTATTTAAATATTTCACATTTCACTATGCCTAAGGGATTCCCTCTCTCTCACTCGTTCTTGGAGGTTGCTTCAATGATAATTTACAGTTTTATTATTTCTTTCTCCTCGTTATTTATTTCTGTAACAACTACTATGATTGAACACTAAGACATAATTGGATGAGTCTAGTTGATTATCCCTTTACCCTTTTAATGAATTCTATGTTTTAATTGATCAAACAATTATGATTTTATATATGGATTAATTAAAATTATATATACATTATGATATTTCATATTAATTTCTGATTGAATTTATATTATCTTCTTTAGTGGATTAAACGCACATGCCACATAAGACATATCCATTTCTTGAAATCATGGTAATTGGGTTGACTTAATGGTAATTTTAAATTTATTATTACTAGGACATGGGAAATTATAGGTTGTGATGGAGATTGTGTCACGACCCGACACAATGGGGACCAAGACACGACTCCCCCAATCCCACCTCAAATAGTTCAGTGGCTAGTGTTTAGCACTTAGTAGGTATATCCCACAAATGAGAGGTCTTAGCCTATGGTACCTATATGAACACACTCACAAACATATCCATGAAATAGTGAGGATAAAAAATAAATAGAAATAGAAATGCATGTATACAAAATACAAAATCTAGAGTATATTAAAAGAAATGAATTTTTTAATAGTAAAATAGAACATAAAAAACAAAAAAATCATCCAACATACTCATATGGAGGCGATTCCTATAAAATTCAATTTTAGGAAAACTCATCAGTTAAACACCAAAAAACAGCTTGGATTGTTTAGTTCACTATGATCCGCCTACTACAGGTCCTCTTGGGACATCGTCAAATGGTATATCATTTTCATAAGACACGAAATGTGTGGTAAAATACTATGTAAGGGTGAGTATAAAAATACCGAATAAGATCCCAACATACCCAAAAATGGAGAAACTGAAGGGAAATAGCCCGCTCAACCCAACCAGAGGGAACCCAAATGAGGGAGAAACTTCATCACGAACATCCTCTCCTATACATGTCTAGTAAAATCTATCCACATGATGTGCCAACCAACAAGTGTGAGAACACCACAAGGGAACCCAGAATCAACCCGATATACTCATCTCAGTTTCAATGAATCATGCGGTTCCAATTTCATAGTTATCCACTAGATTTTACTTAAGGTTGAAATGAAACATTTTACTTGGAGAAATAACTCCATGTGTGCCACCATCCCAAATGTAACTAATCTGAGAGATACACTCCATATGGAATAAATCTAACTTCCCTGATGGATCATCTGATAGATTAACATCCATCTTGTATTACAAATCCGATGGAACACCAACACCATTTCAAGTGGAATACATCCCGTAGAACATGATAATTGGATCCCTATACTATTAAAGTAATGCTAAAACCTAACTTATAATGATACATAGATATAGAATCTCACTCATCCCTGATGGGGATTTCTACTAACCCTACTAGAACCATGAAATATCTAATCACTTAGAAAGGGGATCACTCCATGCACTACTAAGGGACACCACAAACCTAGTATAGAATAATGAAGACCACATATCAATGTATAATGGATCATAGATAGGACTGATGGGGGACACTATGACCCCAATATGATAACACAAAATCTCTCACAAGGATAAGGGTTAACCCCCATGTCCATTGTGGGACTCCTCAAACCCAATTTGACATCCCATAGATTGTATCATTTAGGTGAGGATCCCCACGCATATAGTTTTAGTGATGATGATTCAAAATAACCCATCTCAAATAGGTCATGAATTAGGGGATTGTACTCTTGAAGATACTACAAAACCTATATAAACTATCTGTTGAGTAAATGATTTTATACCGAATGATTCCACTAACACTACTGATACTACCCACTATATAGAATATCGTATATACCACGAACCCTAATGGGATATCCTGATAGATATTGTATCACCACCCATGTAGTGCTGTTCATAATGACACCACGAACCCAATCTAGGTAAAACAATACAGTAGTCGATCCTTCCACAACCTCCCCAATAGGATACACCATATCTACCCAAGCTCGACCTATTATGGGTTTCGCAATCCTATATGAGGGGGTATTGTCTTATTGTGCCCTCCTAGAGTTAGACCAAAGGACTCACTCAACTTATATGGGTCTAAACAACACTAACTGATGTGACCCAAAAAATCCCCTCATGATGTAACTCAAAGGCCCCAAATATGGCCACCACGCCTTCTATGTGGAAAATATCCTAGGAAAGGCTACTCACTATAATGCCCCCGCCTTAAACCATACTTAATCTTGAGTTATTACAAGATTACACGTTGAGGATCTTTTCAGGTTTAGAGTTTTAGAGAATTAGATCATAAAACTTGCATTATATTCCACATATAAATAAAGTGGTTACATAAAGATAGTATTCTTCATTCCCATCAATGGAAACACATTTAAAATAAAACATGGATTATTTCTTGACACATCCTTGACTCTATCATCTTATCATGTACCTTTCCCTTGACCTGTGAAAAACATTTCAAAAACATGGGATGAGCATAAAAACTCAGTATTGGTTATAAAAAAAACATGGAAAGGAAACATGAGTTCATATATACATAAGAATGAATTCATACTTTACCCATAAAACATAGGCACTTTAACATACCTCATAAAATCATGAATAAATCATATAAATCATAAGACATAAAGGTAACTTGAGGCATTCATAACATTCTTACGTAGGGAGTAACCCTTTTGGTTACGTTTGGAATACCCATCACAGTATATTCCCTAAAATCTCTTCGGAGAAACCTTAACGTTTCACTCCTTTGCGTTACCCAATGCATTGGAGATCTATAACGGGCTCACCCGCCCTTAGTTTATCACGGAACCACCCGTCTTCATAATAATGCCCAAGAACCATAACATAATCATCTCACATAAAACATGCATAAAGGAAATATAAAATTTCCACATTTCAATCATGAGATATCAATACAACACATTGATATAAAAACATTATGAAAAACCATTTTCAATACCAAAATAAAATAAAAGTAAAACACGGTATTTATTTTTCTTTTAAAAAGAAGGTATGGCTTGTAGAGGAAGCCGAAACTCAAATAACGGTCACGACGGCGGAGAAGTCGTTGTCGCCGCATACGTACGACAAAAACATTCCCTTTTGTCGTTTAGTAAACGCTTCGTATAAAAAATATTCCTTTTGAATAAACGTAAAATTCAAAGGGGTTTATACACCGTATAAAAGAAAGTTGTGTATAAAATAAAATATTCCTCAATGAAAGGAGATTGAGACGAAGTCCCATACCTCGTATCCGACTTGACCCGACTGTTCTTTAATCTCCTGAATAATAAACTTGAGTTAATCTATACTTTCTTAAGAATCTTTTTCAAGTTCATTATTCCTTTTATACCATGTTATGAACATCATGTAATCATTTAAGTTAATAATGTTCATTTTGTCGGTATTTGGTTCTTAAGTCAAAAATAGACTCCTTACACTTACATGTTGTTAATTTGGTCAAAGGTTCATTATATCCAGAATGGTATTCATGATGTAGATATCATATATTTCATATATATCCAGTACATACATGCATTTATAATATTATATAATCATTTAGAGCTAAGAAATGAAATGCACCGTTCATGGAGACGGTAAGCCGTACGTACGTGTGAACGCTACTTTCATTTCTATTTCATATTTTATAGAATGGAATCATAATGATATAAAGGTATATTATAATTCCAGTATAATATCATATATAATATCATAGTTCCATCCTTTATATGTCCCACATATGGTATTTAACGAATCAAATCACTTTGAGGGGGCGGTAGTCCGCACTTCCTAAAATGAAGATATCGTGTTTACCCATAATGGAAACCATAAAGGTATGCCCAAAATGAAAAAAACAGAAGATTAAGGAAAACATAAACATATTATATATCATATATAAAAATATTGACATCATAATGGCCACCTTTGAAGGTGTTAAATGAGTATTGAACAATCATCTTTTAGGGAGGCAGAATTTCGCCATCCACAGAAACCGTATGTTCTTTAACCATTTGATGTAGTCGTGTGAGTGTGTAGCTAAAATATATCTTATAAAAACATCCTAGTATATTGAATATACTAGTTTTGTGACAAAAGAAGTAAATAAAAAGAGTTTAGGGGGTTGTTGAAGCAAAATAAAACAAATGAACATGAGAGAATGAATTACCATTAAAAGTGTAACTCATTTTGATTTGAGCCTAAAGGCTTCCTTTGAAAGGATTCTGCCCAAAGTTAATCCTCTAAGATGAGGAGAGGGATGTGGAGAGAGTAAATGGGAAGGGTTTGGCCTAGCCAAATGCTTGAGGAGTGTGTGAAATGAGGTAGAGGTGGGGGCCTTTTATAAGAGGAGAGGAGGGGCACTTTTGGAAAGTAAAGAAATATTACTTTATTTGAAAATGTGTTTCGGTTTCAAAAGGTCCCACATTGATATAATTCGTGGATAAGGTGATAAGGCTTCGAAATACACTCATCCAATAAGTTTTGGACATGTGTAGTTCATAGATTTTACATTATCATTCCATTTTATTTAAATCGTCAAATAATGATGTCATCGCTGCATCATTATTATGTCATAAATAATTTAATTTATTTAATGTCTAAAAATCATAAAACAAATACTATGATGTAGGAAATCTTTTTAGCTTTCCAATGACTATTTATAATCAAATATCTGAACTTTATATCCCCTTGTAAAAATTGTTTTCGTAAAACGTATTATGTTTGTGTCATTTTTACCTTTACATTAAATAAAAAGTTATTTATGTCATTTCCCAACCAAAATGTCCCCATGGGGTTCCCAAGTTGACCCATGGATTGTATTGGTCGGCCATGACACAACCAATAAGGTTGGGACATGTTTCTAGGTCATTTCATATTATTAAAGCATTATTTATACCTTAAACTACAATAATTACCACTAATCGCGATTAAAAACTTAATAAGTTACTATTCACCAAAAAATTATTTTAATCTCATTGAACCACATTTTACTTATTAATGACAACCATGTATGTCAGATTTTCAAAATTCAATACACATTAGTGGTAAACTTTCATTTAACTGAAAAATCAGTTTGCTTGATTTCCACTTAGTGGTTTCACTATTCATCAAAATTGAAGTTTTTCAGAAAATAACCAAAAATTCACCCTAAGCTATATTTGATATTCTGAATTCAAAAATGAAGTCTTTTTTAAAAAATTCAAATCATATAAGTCATATTAATTAATTTAATAATTAATTCCCGCTGCCAGAGCAAATAGCGTGTTTTTACAAAACAATAAGTATCAAAAGATTGACACCAGTTTAAGTCTAATTTCAAAGTGAAATTGATTCCAATGACCACCATTGGATAAAATGGTAAAAATATATTCTAATTTCACTTCAAAACCAATTAAAAACATAATCTAATTATATAAATAAATTAGATTAAAAAGCAGTTTTGATGTAAAATGCAATATTTTTCACTATTCATTAAAAAAATGAACATTGTCATAAAAATACCAAAAATTCACACAAGGTAAATTTTGATGTCCCAATTATAAAGGATAAGTTTATTTTGATAAACATAGTTTATAAAATGGTCAAGATATAGATTCAAAAATGGTTTTCCATCATAAGGCAGTAAAACAATCTTTTAAGAATATTAGTGTATTCCATGCATAAGATTGTATTTATTTTCATTTTAAGCCTCTATAACACTATCGTAATCATTAATAGACATAGATAAAAATATATATTATTCATTACTTACTTGTGATGTTACATCCTTCCCCCCTTTAGAAAATTGCGTCCCCGCAATTTATTTACTTATCGAATAAATGGGGGTACTTATCCCTCATTGCATTTTCAGATTTCCATGTTGCCTCTTCAATCATGTGGTTTTTCCACAAAACCTTTACCTACTTAATCACCTTATTCTGTAACACTTTCTCCCTGTGGTCAAGAATCTGGACCGGTTGTTCCTCATAAGATAGGTTCTCTTCCAGCTGAACTACCTCTGGACTCAAAACATGAGATGGATCTGGCATATACTTTCTCGACATCGAAATGTGAAAAACATTGTGCACCTGAGATAAACTCGGAGGTAAAGCCACTCGGTATGCAACTGATCCAACTCTCTCCAGAATTTCATATGGTCCAATGAACCTTGGACTCAACTTTCCTTTCTTACCAAATCTCATCACACTTTTCCAAGGAGAAACCTTGAGAAAAACATGATCACCTACCTCGAAAGATAGATCCTTCCTCCGGTTATCCGCATAACTCTGCTGCCTGCTCTGAGCTGTTCTCATGTGTTTCTGAATCAGCTGAACTTTTTCTGCCATCTCTTCTACCAATTATGGTCCCATCAACTTTCATTCACCCACTTCATCCCAGAAAGCTGGAGTTCGACACCGCTTCCCATATAATGCCTGAAATGGTGCCATCTGTATACTGGAATGAAAACTGTTATTATATGAAAACTAAACCAAAGAAAGATGTTGGTCCCAACTTCCCTGATAATCCATAGAACAAGCTCGTAGCATATCCTCCAATGTCTGAATTGTTCGTTCTGACTGCCCATCTGATTGAGGATGAAAAGCTGTACTAAAATTTAATTCAGTACCCAACGACTTCTGAAGGCCTTTCCAAATGTTAGAAGTAAACCTGGGATCACGATCCGATACAATGGAGAGAGGAACTCCATGTAACCTGACTATCTCTTTAAGATACAAACGGGAAAGTTGATCAAGAGAAAAAGTATCTCGTATAAAAAGGAAATGAGCATATTTGGTCAAGCGATCAACAATAACCCAGATTGCATTATTACCTCGAGATGTCTTCGGTAATCCAACAACAAAGTCCATGGATATATTCTCCCATTTCCACTCTGGCACTGGTAAAGGCTGAAGCATCCCTTTCGGTAACTGCCGCTCTGCTTTAACCTATTGACATGTCAAACACTTCACAGTAAAATCAGCAATGTCTCTTTTCATTCCATCCCACCAGTAATACTTCCGCAGATCTTTTTACATCTTAGTACTGCCCGGATGAACTGAAAACGGAGAACTATGAGCTTCAGATAATAGCTCTCTCTTCAACTGTGAATCACAAGGCACACACAATCTCTTCCCAAATCTCAAAACACAATCACTATCAATGTTGAAGTCAGGCAACTTAACTTTCTGAACCAGCTCTACCTTTTTATGCAACTCACTGTCTTGCTTCTGTGCTTGCTTGATTCTATCTGATAGAGAAGATCTCACTGATACCTGAAACAAAACAGAAGGACTTCCTGCACCAACAACTTCTATGCCAAAGTTCATCAAATCGTTAAACAAAGGTTCACGTTCCAAACGCAACATTGTTAATGAAGCATTACTTTTTCGACTCAAAGCATCAGCCACTTTATTTGCTTTTCCTAGATGGTAATGAATTGTACAATCATAATCCTTGATTAATTCCAGCCATCTCATTTGTCTCATGTTTAACTCTTTATGAGTGAATATATACTTTAAACTTTTGTGATTGGTATATATTTCACACTTTACTCCATACAAATGATGCCTCCAAATTTTTAATGCAAAAACAACAACAGCTAATTCCAAATCATGTGTAGGGTAATTTACCTCATGAGTTTTCAACTGTCGTAAAGCATATGCAATTACCTGATCATTCTGCATTAGGACGCAACCAAGTCCTTTCAATGAAGCATCACTGTATATAACAAACTCACCATTCCTGGAAGGTAGTGCCAAAACTGGAGCATTCACCAATCTTCTTTTCAATTCCTGAAAACAATCATCACATTCTTTTGTCCAGATAAACTTAACACCCTTCCGAGTTAGCTTAGTCATTGGACTAGATAACCGTGAAAAATTTCTAACAAACCTTCGGTAATAGCCCGCCAAACCAAGGAAGCTACGAATCTCGGTTACATTTGTGGGTCTTGGCCATTCTTCCACAACTTTTTTTTTTGCAGGATCAACAGTTATTCAATCTTTAGAAACAATGTGACCAAGGAAAGAAATTTGTTGCAATAAAAACTCACACTTTCTGAATTTCCCATACAGTTTCTTTTCTTTTAAGGTTTGCAAGATAACCCTTAAATGTTTTTCATTATCCTCTTTACTTTTAGAAAACACCAAAATATCATCAATGAAAACCACCACAAACTTATCCAAGAACTCATGGAAAATTCTATTCATTAAGTCCATGAATACAGAAGGTGCATTGGTTAGCCCAAAAGGCATTACTACAAATTCATAATGGCCATATCTCGTACGGAACGCGGTCTTCGGAATATATGCCTCCTTTACCTTCAGCTGATGGTACCCCGATCTCAGGTCAATCATTGAAAAAAACTGAGCTCCCTGGAGCTGATCAAACAAATCATCGATATGAGGCAAATGATATTTGTTCTTAACAGTGATATTATTCAAGGATCTATAATCAATGCAAAGTCTCATAGAACCATCTATATTTTTAACAAATAAAACATGAGCACCCCTAGGTGATGTGCTAGGTCTAATGAAACCATTCTCTAATAAATCTTGCAAT
This sequence comes from Viscum album, assembly GCA_963277665.1. NCBI lineage: Eukaryota > Viridiplantae > Streptophyta > Magnoliopsida > Santalales > Viscaceae > Viscum > Viscum album. The sequence goes on along the minus strand of OY728131.1, from coordinate 127,154,369 downwards.
TGCTCCTTCAGCTCTAAAAGTTCAATTTGTGCCATTCGGTAAGGGGTTTTTGAAATTGGCTTAGCATCAGGAACTAAGTCAACAGTAAACTCAACTTCCCGATCTGGTATTATTCCAGGAAACTCATCAGGAAAAACATCTGGATACTCATTTACCACTGGCACATCATTAATCCGAACAGTTCCTTTATTTTCAACGACGTGTTCAAGGTAACATTCATTTCAATCTTTTACAAGTTTCTCAGCCTCTTGATATGTTATCAAAAGTAAGGTTTCATTCTTGTAAACAAACTGAAAGTCTTTCTGAAAAAAAACTTCTTTAGCTCTACAGTCAATCTTAGCATGGTAAATAGAGAGCCAATCCATACCCAGGATAACATCAAATTCTACTAGAGGTAGAACAATAAGGTTTGCAAGTAGGTTCTTTCCACAGATAAGGATAGGAAGATTCTTATAAATTCTTTTTTCCTCGACACTTCCCCCACGTGTTTTTACCAAAAGTTCAGGAGTCATTTCTTGAGATATTATTCCCATTTTACTAGAAAAGGTTTCAGAGATGAAAGAATGTGTAGACCCCGAATCAAACAACACACTGGCATAATCTGAAAAAACAAAGTACCTGATACAACTTCATTTGATGGCCCGACATCTGCTGAAGTAGTTGCAATGGATTTCACCACCCCTTTTTGCTTGTAGTCTAACTGCTTCCCATCACTCAAGCTCCTTGTCGGACACTCGTTTGCATAGTGACCCATCTCATTGCACTTATAACATTTCACAAACTGTAAATCAAATTTGTTCTTACCTTCACATTGATCCTTTTCAGTGCAATCACGAGCCTTATGTCCCATCTTACCACATCGGTAGCACTTCCCAGAATTCAGAAGACATTCCCCAGCATGCCTTTTGCCACATTTATCACAAACTGGAAACTTAGTTCTCTTACCATCAGACTTTTTTGAAGAATTCTTACCTTTCTCCTTCCACCTCGGTCTCTTCTTCTGCTGGTTGTTATAGAAAACTTGTTCATCGGCAAACTCCATTTCCACCTTCTCAGCACATCGAACAAGCTTTTCATAACTTTTAAACTCACGAGAAGCTAATGCCCTTCGATACATTGGCTTTAATCCTGAGTAGAAACGATTGATTTTACTATCAAGGTCCCGGATAAAATTTGGAGCATACCTTGCCAATCGAGTGAACCTTTCTTCATAGGCAGCCACTGAGTCTTCCTCTTGCCTCAATTCCAAGAATTTCTTTTCCATCATAAGTCGAACAGCCTTAGGAAAATACTTCTCAAGAAACATACCTTTGAATTGATCCCAGTCAAGAGCATCAATCTCATCAGCGTCCCTGATATTTTTAACCATAGACCACCACTGATCTGCTTCACCCTCCAAACGGTAAATAGCAAGACTAACATTTTGATTGTCTGAACACCCCATGACATCAAAAATCTTCTCCAGTGCTTTAATACACCCTTCAACTAGCACAGGGTCAGATGATCCTCTGAATGATGGTGGATGTTGCCTCATTAAATGTTCCACCACTGACATGTTCCTCTGCGGTTGGTCTGGCTGATCTCGTGTATGGATACCACCGCCATTTATCGCTTGAGTCAACTGCGCCATTACTGCAAAAAACTGTTCAGTTCCAATTCCGACCATTTCTGGATGCTGATTCGGAAGGTTATTTCCTTCTGTATGCCTTCCTAGCACTGCTTCCCTGTTTCCTCTGCAGAAAACCATTCTGAACAAACATGTCTTAGATGAAGCAACATGTCAATCTTTAAATGCTATATCATTTCGAAAAAAAAATTATTTTTGGATAATCATTTAATAGAATTCTAACTCCTAAAGTTATCTATACCGACCTTTGATACCAACTATAAAGCCCCCGCCTTAAACCACACTTAATCTTGAGTTATTACAAGATTACACGTTGAGGATCTTTTCGGGTTTAGAGTTTTAGAGAATTAGATCATAAAACTTGCATTACATTCCACATATAAACAAAGTGGTTACATAAAGATAGTATTCTTCATTCCCATCAATGGAAACACATTTAAAATAAAACATGGATTATTTCTTTACACATCTTTGACTCTATCATCTTATCATGTACCTTTCCCTTGACCTGTGTAAAACATTTCAAAAACTTGGGATGAGCATAAAAACTCAGTATGGGTTATAAAAAAAACATGGAAAGGAAACATGAGTTCATATATACATAAGAATGAAATCATACTTTACCCATAAAACATAGGCACTTTAACATACCTCATAAAATCATGAATAAATCATAGAAATCATAAGACATAAAGGTAATTTGAGGCATTCATAACATTCTAACGTAGGGAGTAACCCTCTTGGTTATGTTTGGAATACCCATCACAGTATATTCCCTAAAATCTCTTCGTAGAAACCTTAACGTTTCACTCCTTCGCGTTACCCAATGCATTGGAGAGCTATAACGGGCTCACCCGCCCTTAGTTTATCACGGAACCACCCGTCTTCATAATAATTCCCAAGAACTATAACATAATCATATCACATAAAACATGCATAAAGGAAATATAAAATTTCCACATTTCAATCACGAGATATCAATACAACACATTGATATAAAAACATTATGAAAAACCATTTTCAATATCAAAATAAAATAAAAGTAAAACATAGTATTTATTTTTCTTTTTAAAAGAAGGTATGGCTTGTAGAGGAAGCCGAAACTCAAATAACGGTCACGACGGCGGAGAAGTCATTGTCGCCGCATACGTACGACAAAAACATTCCCTTTTGTCGTTTAGTAAACACTTCGTATAAAAAAGATTCCTTTTGAATAAACGTAAAAGTCAATGGGGTTTATACACTGTATAAAAGAAAGTTGTGTATAAAATAAAATATTCCTCAATGAAAGGAGATTGAGACGAAGTCCCATACCTCGTATCCGACTTGACCCGACTGTCCTTTAATCTCCTGAATAATAAACTTGAGTTAATCTCTACTTGCTTAATAATCTTTTTCAAGTTCATTATTCCTTTTATACCATGTTATGAACATCATGTAATCATTTAAGTTAATAATGGTCATTTTGTCGGTATTTGGTTCTTAAGTCAAAAATAGACTTCTTACACTTACATGTTGTTAATTTGGTCAAAGGTTAATTATATCCAAAATGGTATTCATGATGTAGATATCATATATGTCATATATATCCAGTACATACATGCATTTATAAGATTACATAATCATTTAGAGGTAAGAAATGAAATGCACCGTTCATGGAGACGGTAAGCCGTACGTACGCATTAACGATACTTTCATTTCTATTTCATATTTTATAGAATGGAATCATAATGATATAAAGGTATATTATAATTTCAGTATAATATCATAAATAATATCATAGTTCCATACTTTATATGTCCCACATATGGTATTTAACGAATCAAATCACTTTGAGGGGGCGGTAGTCCGTACTTCCTAAAATGAAGATATCGTGTTTACCCATAATGGAAACCATAAAGGTATGCCCAAAATGAAAAAAAACAGAATCTTAAGGAAAACATAAACATATTATATATCATACATAAAAATAGTGACATCATAATGGCCACCTTTGAAGGTGTTAAATGAGTATTGAACAATCATCGTTTCGGGAGGCAGAATTTCACCATCCACGGAAACCGTATGTTCTTTAACCATTTGATGTAGTTGTGTGAGTGTGTAGCTCAAATATATCTTATAACGACATCCTAGTATATTGAAGAAAATGGATTTGTTACAAAATAAGTAAATAAAAAGAGTTTAGGGGGTTGGAGAAGAAAAATAAAACAAATGAACATAAGAGAATGAGTTGCCTTTAAAAGTGTAACTCATTTTGATTTGAGCCTAAAGGCTTCCTTTGAAAGGATTATGCCGAAAGGTAATCCTCTAGGATGAGGAGAGGGATGTGGATAGAGTAAATGGGCAGGGTTTGGCAGAGCCAAAGGCTTGAGGAGTGTGTGAAATGAGGTAGAGGTGGGGGCCTTTTATAAGAGGAGAGGAGGGGCACTTTTGGAATGTAAAGAAATATTACTTTATTTGAAAATGTGTTTCGGTTTCAAAAGGTCCCACATTGAAATAAATCGTGGATAAGGTGATAAGGCTTCGAAAGCCACTCATCCAATAAGTTTTGGACATGTGTAGTTCATAGATTTTACATTATCTTTCCATTTTATTTAAATCGTCAAATAATGATGTCATCGCTGCATCATTATTATGTAATAAATAATTTAATTTATTTAATGTCTAAAAATCATAAAAAAAATACTATGATGTAGAAAATCGTTTTAGCTTTCCAATGACTATTTATAATCAAATATATGATCTTTATAACCCCATGTAAAAATTGTTTTCGTAAAACGTATTATGTTTGTGTCATTTTTACCTTTACATTAAATAAAAGGTTATTTATGTCATTTCCCAACCAAAATGTCCCCATGGGGTCCCTAAGTTGACCCATGACTTGTCTTGGTCGGTCATGACACAACCAATAATGTTGGGAAATGTTTCTAGGTCATTTCATATTATTAAAGCATTATTTATACCTTAAACTACACTAATTACCACTAATCGCGATTAAAAACTTAATAAGTTACTATTCACCAAAAAATTATTTTAATCTCATTGAACCACATTTTACTTCTTAATTACAACCATGTATGTCGGATTTTCAAAATTCAATACACATTAGTGGTAAACTTTCATTTAACTAAAAAATCAGTTTGCTTGATTACCACTTAGTGCTTTCACTATTCATCAAAATTGAAGTTTTTCAGAAAATTACCAAAAATTCACCCTAAGCTATATTTGGTATTCTGAATTCAAAAATGAAGTCTTTTTACAAAATTCAAATCATATAAGTCACATTAATTAATTTAATAATTAATTCCTGCTGCCAGAGCAAATAGCGTGTTTTTACAAAACAATAAGTATCAAAAGATTGACACCAGTTTAAGTCTAATTTCAAAGTGTAATTGATTCCAATGACCACCATTGGATAAAATGGTAAAAATATATTCTAATTTCACTTCAAAACCAATTCAAAAAATAATCTAATTATATAAATAAATTAGATTAAAAAGCAGTTTTGATGTAAAATGCAGTATTTTTCACTATTCATTAAAAAAATGAACATTGTCATAAAAATACCAAAAATTCACACAAGGTAAATTTTGATGTCCCAATCATAAAGGATAAGTTTATTTTAACAAAAATAGTTTATAAAATTGTCAAGATATAGATTCAAAAAGGGTTTTCCATCATAAGACAGTAAAACAATCTTTTAAGAATATTAGTGTATTCCATGCATAAGATTGTATTTATTTTCATTTTAAGCCTCTATAACACTATCTTAATCATTAATAGACATAGATAAAAATATCTATTATTCATTACTTACTTGGGATGTTACACTCACAGTTCCGAATAGGTGACTTTAAGAAGGGGATCAACTAGGTAGAATTCATTAAGAAAGGAATATGTCATGTAATGGGGTCCAAATATTGTGTGACCACTCCTGAAAACAATGATATGTCCTTTACTGAAAATCTTGGATGGCCATGTCACCTTACAGAACATGTACATGGTGTATAGATGTGTCTCGCCTCACCTGATCCCCCATCTATGTCTTTCCGAATATAGCTCACCCAGACACGGCTACACAGATATTTGTGTACCATATGTAAATGATGTGTCTTTGATAACAAGACACTTAGCTCTTCCATTTTCCCATACCCGTGTACATAACCCTATGTTCATCTCTCTGGACATTTACTTCCACATGACCATGTACGTTGACATGAATACCCTAGACATATCCCTTGGGAACATGACCTAGGACCACTACATCACATGTAACCTTGGTAAATGATGTGTTCTCCCCAATATATTATCTTACTATAATGGGATTCACAAAACGTATGATTCTACACTACAAGTCCGGTGTTCGAGAATTCCATGTTAGTTACCTTAATCTCACAGGTTTCACCCGAGACATAGTTATAGACCCCTTGTGGATCTAAAGAAGTCTTAATAGTTCCTTACAAACATAAAAAACACATATCAAAAGGTACCATGACATATAAATAAAATATAACTAACTTTTGGAGAATCACTAAAGCTTAAGGCATGGATCTAGGCTATGAATCAACTACACCATGATCTGGGAGAGATCATCACCAAGATTAGAGAACAAATGTGCCATTTCTCCATGGTTTTTTCATAGCTCTGTGGTGGTGGGGGGGGGGTGGTTACATCATTTTTTCTGAATACAAAAAAACATGACACAAATAGATGCCAAAAGACAATATTAGTTTATTTCCATTGGAAACATGTAATCTTATACACTGGTACATGAGTGACCTAAATTATTTCCCAGTAGGTTCTCTTTGATTAGAACCCCTCTTAATATCACACATAAAATTTATCATCTTAACCTGGTGAAGGATATATAAAAAGGGGTGAGATAAAATGATCAGTAAGGGTAAACAAGGGAGATATGTAAAAATAAATACGATCATAAGGGTATGAGAATGTGATCATAACATTATAAGATGATTCCCTTCATAAAAAATTTCATAAACATGAATCATGGCCTAATGGATAGATGTTCATAATGCATTAATCTTAATGAAATCGATAATACAATACACGAAAGCATAAAATAAGAGTAAGACGAGGAATATTAGGATACACCTAAAAATGTAATATCATTCCCCTTAAGAAAGACTTGTTGCTAGAAAATATGAGGGTGTTTCATTGGTACTACACATATTGGGCAGGACACCCACCATCCCCCGCTTTAGTCATTTCCTTGTATGGTATCAAGTTTCCCCAGCTTCCCATAGTGGATATTGGGTGATACACACCACCATCTCCAGTCTCAATACTTTCCATGTAATGGATCGGGTTTCCCTGTATTCCCTTAGTGGATACTGGGTGGGATAAGCCACCATCCTCACTCTCAATCCATTCCATATAAGGGATCGGGTTTCCCCATCTCCCCGTAGTGGATTAGGTTTCCCGATATTCTATAGTGGATTATTCCCATCAATATGAAACCCCGATTATCTCACTAGATACAAATATTAACCCATTGCATTGGATGGAGATATAGGACGAACATATCAAGTATTAAAATCATAAATACATGTGTCAAAACATCATAAAACCTATATCATATCCTGAACCTTAAAAATAGATGTGTTTCATAAAAATCATATCATCACCCCTGAAATGAAATGGGTATCATGAAAAAATAATCATTCCATATCCAATGGAAAATATATATGTTTCATAGTTATTTCATCATAGAATAACCTGTGAAAGGAATCATGTTTCATAAGAATTTATCATATTATAAGCCGTTGACAAGAAACAAGTTTCATATGAATTTATCATGGTACAACACGTTAAAGATAAACAGGTTTCATAATAATTTATTATGTTATAACAGGTTGAAGAGAAACAGATTTCCTAAGCATTTATCATGATACAACCCATTAAAGAGAAACTTGTTTTATAAACATCAAGCCATCAAACCATATACCATTAATAGAAATAATATTAACGACATTATTAGATAATATCCATATTAATGCATAATATATAATAATGGAGTTCATCTTAAATAGAGATAGACTTTTAAAGATCACTTTGATCCTAACTATTAATTGAAAATCACATTTTAAAACATATAACATTTTTAAAATAATTTTCCCTAAAAACACATTGAAAACATATAAAAGAATCATAGAAATATTTAAAAAACATTTTCATTGAAAATAGATTAAAAACATAAAATTAGGAACGGTGGAAAATATTTTTGAAATAATTTTGAAATAATTTTGAAAACAATTTTCCTTGAAATAATAAAATACTTGTTTGAAAACTTCTCCAAAATAATTTCCCTTCAAAACATATAAAAGATGTTTGAAAAAAAAATTAAAACTGTTTTACTTGAAAATGATAAAACAAGCATAAAAATTTAAAAACATTTCCCATAAACACATAAAAAATATGATTAAAAACATTGAAACCCATTTTAAATATTAAATATTTTAAAAAACCTCTTTATAAAATATTTTTTTTAAAGAACATATATTTCTGACCAAAAGGATAAATAAGGCCGGGTTTTCATAAAATAATTTTCTTAATTTTATTATGTAACAAATAGTGGTAAAATGTTACAATTACATATATATAACATGAATATACATAGGGTAATAAAATTTAATAATTTTATTTAGATATGGATCAAAATAAATCATCAATGGAAGAATAATAAAAAACAATATCGATAAACTATGAGATTGTTGTAGTAAATTGTACCACTTTTGAAAGATTAAATAATAATAACCATGGAAGAATAAAATTACATGATGCTTAAAATATTATTTAATAAGTATATTCATGATATAACATGTCAATGGGTAGTATATACACGCCATTTAATAATATAGGTCCAGGGCATGACATGTATCTCAAATAAAAAAATCAAGACATAATTACTTTATCGATTTTGTATCACTTGAACCATAAAATCCATTAAGTAATAAAATTAATAAAAAAATCAATATCATTAAATAAATTAAATTGATTATATAAAATTCTATAGGGAATTATATACACCTCGTATAAAAATATAGGTGCATAACATGACATGTGTCTCAAAGAAGAAAAACTGAGAGTAAACTAATTTACCAATTTGGTAACATTTGAAACATAAACCCCATGAAAGAATGATAATCCAATAGATGTGTGAATACCCAAAAAATTAATTTATATGAATCATATAGTACATAAATGATTATTATAAACACTACATAGAAGAAATGAGTAGTTATAAAAACATTTATATCACCTAAATAAAAAGTGAGATTAAATTCTATTACTATAAGTCTTTAATTTCATTGTACACGTTCAAACTGACTATATAATAAATATAAATATTTCATAAATCTACCACATAACCATATTATTAAATATAATTTCATATAATATTATCTTATTACTTTATGTTATTTGTTATTTAAAAATTACATGTTAATGTAAGGTTTCGGCTAATAACCGCTTTCTATATAATACATGTTTTGAATTGTAATTCTTAATATACTACCATAGATCCTGATTTAATTATTTATATAATGACAAATAATATTTATATATCATATATATTCAGTATATATAAATTTATAATAATATATAAAATATATAAATATTAAATGAAATACACTGTTCAAGGATACAGTGCGCCATACGTTCGCATGAAAATTACATTCATTTTATTATCGTATTGACAGAAATAAAGTAAATGAAATATTTTTATATATAAAATATAACTTAATTAGAATTATTATTTCATATTTTTCAATATAATTTTTCTAAAATAATCCTTAATATGTTCCTTGTAATGTGTGAATGAATCTCATCGCTTTCAGGAGGCGGTCATCCACATTTCCATAAACGAAGTTATCATATTTACAAAAAATGGAAATCATGTAGGTAGGATTCATATAATAACTAAATAAGTACAAATATATCATAAATATCATATATATCTTATAAAAATATTTTTCCATCATAATTCCCAACCATGAGATGTGGTTAATAAAAAATGAACAACATTGTCTTGTGTGGCGGTGGTTCGTCGTACATAAAACGGTATGTTTATTACCCATTAGATGAAAGTGTTCTAATGTTTATATAACACCATTTGAATTGAAACATATCAGTATGTTTAGTATAATGGTTTTATTATATAATCTTGGAATAGTAATATTTTAGGTGGCGGTGAATGAAAATAAAATAATAGAGCTAGAGAAAGGATGTTACATCTTAATGGGGTAACTCCTTTTGGTGTTCACTAAAGGGATTCCATGGATTGATTTGTGCCCAATGTGACGATTTTAGATTTATAATAGGGGTTATGAATATATATTTGGATATATTGGTTTATCAATGTTTCTTTATTTGTGTGAGGAAGTAGGAGTGTTGAGTATCTTTTTATAGCGGAGGATGAGTGGCATTCTCATAAATTTTGTAAAAGAGAATTCCAGAAACATTATTCCTTTAAAAAGTGGATTCTACAATTGCTATATTTTTATACATCTAAGGATAGGGTGTAAAAATTTCAATAAAATTTATTTTGGAAATGCTTGTAGGTTTTTTTGACATTTATTTTATGGTTTAGTCCCTTATTTGGGAAATTTTCCTCTAAATTATTGTAATCAATTTTAATTATATTCTGGAATATTTATGGAAAACAATTAACTTGAACTTATTAGACACTATAAAATATTATTTTTTAAAAAATGGAATCCATTTTGGAAATAAAAATCACAAAAGTGGCATAAATTTATTTAAATTTAGTGCTGCAAACAAGACGACAAAGTAATTTTTTAAAGAAAACATGTTCAAAAGTATAGTATGTTTTTATATCCAATTTTAATGTGAAAATGATTAAAATGACCTAAATTGATTCAATTTATGTATATTTTATATAATTATACATTAAAACAACATATAAATATAATTTATCCTCATAAATAAATTAGATGGAAAAGTTTTTTTGATTTAAAATTCATTACTTTTATCTATTCATAATATAATGAAAATTCAGAGAAAAATACCAAAAAATAACCTTAAATTATTTTAATGTTTTTATTTAAAATATAAATTTTATTTTTACATATGAAATTTATAAATGATCAAAAATTTATATTTTAAAAATGGTTCTCTGTTAAGAGGTGCTAATACTGCTTTTGTAAAAATATGGGTTTTATCTATAATATTGGATTACTTCCTATCTTATGCCTATAAATTATATTTTATGAATGTAACAAAATTATCTGACTGAATATAGAAAATAAATATTTCATTAATATCATTCATTAATTTTGATTAATTATATTTATAATGATAAAATTTCTTTGTGAGCATAAAAGAAGTTTTTATAAAAACATTCTATTTATATTCAATAGGTTCTCATATTTATTTCTAATTAATTTTTAACAAAAAAATTCAACCATGTATTTTTATAATTTAGTTACTCATATTCATAACTTATAACATAACAGCTAGGATATATGTTATTATATTATATTATAAATTTTTTAATAATATATTATTATTCGGTAGATATCTATCTTTCGTATTACACATGCTATCGATGAAATTTAGTCTTGGATGTAATGTAAGATAACTTTAGTGTTCTATGTCGAGAAATATAATAATTATGTTATGTTTAGAGCATGATTAACATAGTTTTGTGTATAACTCAAGTACAATTTAGTTATTTAACATTAAAAACTATTTTCAGTGTTTCCTATATTGTAAAATATCAAAAAGATTAAATTAATTCGAAAAATATGTCATAAAATCCCATGGTGTTACATTTTACCCCTTTAAAATGCATTTATCCGAATAAATTCGTTAGTGTTATTAATGTTTAATACTATAAATTTCTATTCATAAAAACCTAGATTATGAAAATGATTTCTAAAATTTTCATTAAAAAGGGAAAGTCAGAAAAATAATGGTTACCCAAAACAACATGTAACTAGGATTACACATTGGAGGACATATGTGGTGGGTGAGAACATGTACAATGAATAGAAATAAAACTATCATGTTTGGGTAGAGAGTGATATAGAACATGGTCAGGAGTAATTTAACAATCACAATGAGATAAATCAGTGATGATCTAATGGGATATTTGATTCATTAAAAATGAAGGTACTAGGATAAAATGTTTGGTTTCAAGATCCCCTTTAAAAAATTTGATGAATTTTCCTAATAATATATACATACATGATTCAGTAAAATCCATCCATTTGTTGTTTCTTAACAAATTTCCACATAATCTCTTATTTTAAGAAATGAAGCTTAATTTTTCATTCTTGAATCCTTAGCAGATCATGAGATCCATAAATATAATGATTGGTAATTCCATATATGACAAAAAATGGTTATCATATGTTATCCAATATTAATAAATCCACATATTGTGAGATTATATATTAATATAATTCATGTATGATAATGTATCTCACTCATGTAACCGTTATTACATTTCATTAAATAAGTTTCAAAATTATATTAAGTACCAAAGAGTACAAATATGGTACCATTTCATGGATATAACGCCAAATAAACATAGGGTCATAAGTTCTTTATTTTTATTTATATATCTATCATAATATTTCTTAAATGGAATCTTAATCTTAAACAATCTCGATAAATAGTGAGATTTTAGCAATGAATTATTACCACTTTGGTAACATTTTATCATACTCCCCATGAAATAAAAAAAATCATCAATCATAAAATATCATGAAAATAGTAATATTAATTATATAACATTTCAAGGTTTAGTATATACACACCATAGTATAATATAGGTGCCTATCATGGCATGTATCACCAAGAAGGAAAACCGAGGCAAAGAAATTTATTGATTTGGTAACTTTTGAACCATAAAACCCATGAAATAATAAAATAAATTAAATATTCTTCTATACTAAAATAAATTAATGTAATTATATAAAATTTCATAGGGTAGTATATACACCTCATTGAAAAATATAGGTGCATAACATGGCATGTGTCACAAATAAGTAAAATTGAGACTAAACTATTTTAAGAATTTCGATACTATTGAAACATATAACCCATGAAATATAAATCATCCAATAAATTTTTTAATACCAATAAATATAACAATAAAAAAAATATAATAAAAATATGTAACTTATGCGCACCACAGAAATGGAATATGTGGTGGATAGAACATGGATATCATATAAACAAAAAGTTAGATGAAAATCCCTTACATTAAGTCCTGAATTTATTTGTACATGTTAATACCTCCTATTTAGAAGATATATGTTTTTAATAAATATACTATAAAACTATATGATTATAAATAATACCATATAATATTCACTTATGACTTTATATTACCCATTTATTATCAATTACATGTTAATGTAATGTTTTAGGTAAAACCGGTTTGTTTATCATACATGTTTTGACATGATATTCTTGATCAATTTATATAGACCATGATTCAATTATTTCAAGAATTTAAAACATGATTTATGTATCATATATATTCAGTATATACCTATTTATAGTAATTTATAAAATATAAAAATTTTAAATGAAATACACTGTTCATGGAGAAGACATGTCGTACGTAGCCATGAAAGCTGCTTCCGTTTTATTGTCATTTTGAAAAAATTGAAGTAAATAAAAAATTTGTATATATATAATATAATTAAAGTATAATTATTATGTAATATATATCATATACCTTTACAATACACATCCTTAATACATTCAATGTAATGTGTAAACTAATCACATCGCTTTTAGGACGTGGTAGTCCATACTTCCACAAACAAAGTTATCAAATTTTTTCAAAATTGAAATCATGAAGGTAGGATTTATATAATAAATAATGAAGTATAAATACATCATAATAATCATATATATCTGATAAAAATTGTTTGTTCATTATAACACCCAACCATGTTAGGTGTTAAATGAAAAATAAAGAACATTATTTTATGATGGGGTAGTTTTCCATACATAAAACAATATGTTTGTTGCTATGTAGATGGAAGTGTATTTAAGTGAAGTTATATCCATTATAATAAAAATATTTCATTATAATGAGGTTACCTATGATAATATATAATCATATAATAATAATATTTGAGGTGGTGGGGAATGAAAATAATATAAGGTAGCTTGAGGGAGGATGTTATCCCTTATTTTGGTAACTCCTTTTGGATTGCACAAAATGTATTCTTTTGATTATTTTATACCCAACGTGATTATTATAGGTTGATGGGAGGGATTTTAAGGATATATTTTTATTTATATTATTCAATAAAATGTTTCTTGAGAGGTATGAGGAAGTGGGTGGGATGAGTTCCTTTTTATAGAAGAGGAGGAGTGACATTCATATAAATTTTTTGAAATGGAATTCCACCCACATTTTTCATATGAAAATTTGCTACATTAAAGGGTCCAACCCAAGAAAAGGGAGTATATGGTAAAAATTTGGCCATAAAAATGGATTTTTGACAATTGTCTAAGTTATTTTGTCACTTAAGTGTAATGTATATTCCCTTGTTAAATTAATTTTCATCTTAATCATTTTAATTAATTATAATTAATTTAACTAATTATTTTTGCCAAAAAATTACGTTAACCATATTAAAAATTATATATTATGATGAGTCCAAATATGGAATAAATTTTTACAACTTACAATCACATAATTTGAATGAATTTATTTAAATTTGATCCCATAGACGGGACAAAAAATCAGGTTTTTAAAGTAAAAATGTTCAAAAGTTTGGTAAGTTTTTAGATCCAATTTCAAAGTGAAATTGATTCCAACGAAATAAATTGAATTAATTAATTAATATTTTATATAATTATATTTCAAAACCAATTATAAATATAATTTAAATTTATGAATAAATTAGATGAAACATTCTTTTTGAAATAAAATTTAGTATTTTTCATTATTTATCAAAAAAAGAAGCATCATAGAAAAATAAAAAAAATCACCATAAAATAATTTTAATGTTTTATTTAAAAACTTAAGTGTATGTATACATATAAAATTTATATATGTTCCGAAATTTATATTTGAAATAGGTTCTTTGTTAAAAGGTATTAATACTTCTTTAATAAAAATATGTGTTTTTATTAGAAATATCTAGTTTTTTCTTATCTTATTCCTATAAAATATATTTTATGGATCTAAAAGAAATATTTTATTGATTATATAAAATATATATTTCATTAATATAAATTAATAATAGTAATTAATTAAATTTAAAATGATAAAATTTCATTATAAGAATAAAATTTGTTTTTATAAAAACATTCGCATTATATTCAATTGATTCTTATATTGATTTATAATTAATTTGTAAAAAATGAATTAAATCATTTATTTTCATAAAATATTTAATCATATTCATATCCACTAACATAACGACTATGTAATATGATATTATATTAAATAACAATATAATTTATAATTTATTATTGTTCATTAAAACTTGTTCTTTCATGTTACACATGACCTGAAGGAAAGTTAGTCTTATGTGTAATGTAATCTATCCTTGGTGTTATGTGTAGGGAAAGATAAAATATATGTTGCATGTTGGGAAAAATTAACTCAGTGTTTTGTTCAAAGAAATATTAATTTACAGCTTTAATATTAGAAAACCTTTTTTAGTTTTGCATAAAATATAAAATATGAAAAATATTAAACTAATTTGAAAAAAAATTCCAAAAATCTATGGGTTTTTAGGGAGGATATAGATTTAATTTTATTAAATAAAAACACTTCTATTAACACCCTTTTGTACACCTCTGTCGAGCACCAAAAATTGTTAAATTTTAATTCACGCCAAGGAAAAACCACATACTATGAACTCAGTAATGGACTCATTTTAATGATTTTACTTCCTTGATGGGTTTTATTATATGGTTCTAAATAAACTAAATATGTTTGAGAAAATATATATTATATTTTTTAATATAAAAAAGACTAGAAAATATGGGCCTTGGAATTCCATGATGACTTAGCACCTTTCTTCAAATAAATTAATAGAAATATTACATATACTTTTAAGAAAAAACAGAGTCACAAAATCCTCCAAAATATTTCAATTTTCATCCTAGAAAAGAGAAAACCTAGGAAGGAGAAAAATTGGGATCCTCACTAGTACTCCCACACTAGTGACCTTAGAAAAATTATTCTCGTGCTGTCTACGAACACACAATCAAGGAAACCTCAAGGTTAAAATATTTTACAATATATAACCTATAAGATACACATTTCTTGGTGATATAAATAGGATTAGGTTTTATTGAATTTCTATAGAGAATATCTATATTATGGTGTAGGGAATTTTATTTTCTACTAAACTATTTAATATTTATATATGATATAGTTTACATGAATGTACATACAAGGTGATAAAAGTAAGATGAATTTTAACATAGACTAAAATATTAATCAAAATAGATATTGTCACATCAATAGGAAAACCTATAATGAGGTCCATTGTTTTCATGAGATTACAAAAAATAAATATTTATTGTGTATTTTAAAAACATGATACTCATATAAAACATTCTTCTATAATATATTATATTCAAATAGATGCAACATTTAACTTATCATTGGGGTAAATTATAGTGAAATGATCCAAAAAAATATAATATTTTTTTACTGGAAACAGAATTTTAGAATCAGTTTTAAACATGAAGAGTCATTTTATAATTTTGGGAAACCAATTATAGAGACACCTACAAAATAAGGAATTGAGTAATAAATTAGTGTGTACAATAAAAAAAATTTATTATTATTAGGATATATATACCATAATTTTCATATAAATATATAATAAATTATAGGATACACTTGTAAATAAAAAAAATTTTGAAAGGAAAAAAAATAAATTATATTTAGAAAATGATATGTATGAAAGATATATGGTTTGAATAGTGTTTTTCATATAAGGTGATTGATTTATAATATGTTTAAAACCTTATGAAAATTTAATTTGGGTAAATTAATGACTTTAAAAAAAATCAGTGTCTCTACTTAGGTTGGATTTGGATACATATATATTCTTGGAATCATGGATGGATATATTTCTACAATTCATTATAAACCGTAATAATAATGAAACCACAAAAAATATCTAATATCCTTGAAATAATGATGGTATATAAAAATGATATGGGTAGTCTATGATTAAGTGATATAAATGTTGTAAAAATAAGCATGGTAAAATTATTATACAAAATAATAATGATAATGTTTATAGATATTCCCCTAATAATTATGTAAAACATAATAGATGTTTCATTAATGAGATAATATTTTTCCCTTGATAAAATTGTCACATTAAATGTATAACTACCTAAAATACAAATACGATAAGTATAACCATTATAAATTTTAAAAAATGAGTATTAATATTATTGAATTAATTTTTTATAATGGTATATGATACCAACATTTTATTTCATATCTATTCTTGTAATATCCTCTAGTACCTAGCCAAAAATTTACTCCCAAACTGAAAAAATATATATAAAAATTTACATGCCTTCATATAATCAAGTGGTTATAAACTTATTGGGATGGTCTATGATCACCATTTGTAAAATATACCATCCATTATATAATAATTAATAACAATAAAAACATAAATACACATAAATTATAACATTTTTATACAAAAATTGGATCATAAAAGGAGTCCAACCAAAATAAAAAAACACATAATTCATTAAAAAATAAATTCATGTTGAGAATTAAAGTCATACATTCAATTGACTTTCCTCATTGGGCCAATCCTTTACCTGGGTGGATGAAATATAAATAAATTAATCATAGAAAACTCTATTTCAAAAATGTCCAAAACCTCGCCTCAAAACCACATCCATATCCCTACTCAGTTACTCCAAATCTTCCATCAATCACAAGCCCTTAATTACTCTAGATGCCACAAACTGAGTTTTCACATCAATGATGGAGCACATGAATGGTGTGAGTAAGAATATAAATATGAAACCAATAAAGGGGAATCATAATTTTTCAAAATTGAATATATGTAAGAGAATGCACCATATAATGTAAAAATATATAACAGTCATGATAAAAAACCCAAATCTAAGACATCCTATGTTCACTAAAACACCTGTATACCTGAACATAACTACATTAACAAATGTTAATGTACAACATCTACTATCAGAAAATCTAAACCAAATGAGACTATGGGATAAGTTTCATACCCTTGTAATTTTAACATCACACTATTATATTTCATAATAAATTTTCTCACCACAAGGTCATAATAACCATCCACCCCATGAGGTTAAAATAAATTCCAACATGACCTTTTCTTTATAACAACCCTCCACAAAAAACAGGTTCCTCAATATATTATCCAACCAACATATAAGAGAAAGTATTTATACCACAAGGAGAAAAAATATATAAGTCGACCCCTTTTTATTAGAACAACCACACCAAAAAACCTCATGACACAAGAACATATAAGTAATCGTGATAAAATATACCCAATGAGAAGACATTATACCATACTACCTCCCTATTAATAGTCACATTATATCATAAGTCAGTACATGTAGAAAATTATATAACTATTAACATATACCACATCATATACCACAAAAATACATAATCACATCTATGTTTGCAGATATCACCACATACTATAATTTTCCCTCATATAATACACATAACATCCTGAAACACGATAGTCAGTGTTCGACCAACCGTGGTATAAATATGTATAATCACATTCAATTATCAGACGAATTTATAATATCATAGGAGGCGACTCAACATTCCCATAAACTAACTCTCAAGTTAGTTTTTGTCAAACTATAATATATGTATTCAACCCATTACATGCTATCCTAGAAAATCATATAAATCCACAAAGACTCTCATTATTCCTTATATTCAATCACCATGGCTATTATCTCATATTCATTAGATCCCCTCCATGACATAATAGGATCATCAAATACCCTGGGGTCTACCATCACGATCCTTATAATAGTGGTAAAATGACACTTTCAACCTATTGAGCTTCTGAAAGGATATTATGATACCATTGGGAATTACTATTGTCCAATAAATTCCATTTAACTACATGAAACCTAAAAATACATCTTTGTAATTTTCTAATAAACCGTGTACCTCAAAAAATTTCATTTTAAATTCAAAAAGATATCTATAATTTCTATACCTAGATTTAAATTTCAAATTTCAAACCCCCAAATCTAGTTCCACTAGAGACCAGTCATCTCCAATTTTGCTGATATGTGATTATATAATTCATCACAATTGGTCCACTATAAATAATCTGAACTATAAAAAACATCATTGTGCATATCCTATAGACCATGTCTGGAACATATATATAATGCCTTCCCAAATTCCTATATTTTTACCATACATAGTTATGTTGTAACTAGTCCCCATTTGGATTAAATATATATCCTCCGAATTTACCTCCATATATTCCATAAGAAACACTATTTATCTAAATATTGATAAACTTTATCCTAACCAACACCTCTATGAATCTGATTATGCATGTAATGATTTTTCAATACTCCCATATAACTTATCTATTTAATATTGAATCTGATCGAATCACTATGATACCAATTTTTACCACATCCTCAATGAAATTATTCCCCCATATTAGTGATATGTATAATATGCTCAGTTCAATTGTGTATCTCTAACTATTGATGTTGATGATTATTTCTAGACTTTTTTAAAAAAATTGAGAAGCACCCAAGAAACTCCTGAAAACATAAACAATGTAAAAAGTCTCAATATAATTGCATTCTTTACAATATAAGCATATGATTCAATAATTCCATCATTATGATCACCCCATTAAATTTAAAAAATAAATTCTCAGTCGTACCATGATATTCAA
Source organism: Viscum album (assembly GCA_963277665.1). Taxonomy (NCBI): domain Eukaryota; kingdom Viridiplantae; phylum Streptophyta; class Magnoliopsida; order Santalales; family Viscaceae; genus Viscum; species Viscum album. Next base: position 127,134,791 of record OY728131.1, on the reverse strand, counting down.
CTAAATTCAAACACTATTAGTTTCCACAAACATAAACTCTACCTAAAATATATATATTCCCCTAGAAACATAGTATATCTGATTGGAAACTTTTAATTTCACCAGATACATCCCACTATCAAAAATTGAAATATTAGTTCTTTTTTTCAAGTCATTGTACAAATACCGCCCATGGTATTCCATAAAACCCACTAAAAATGGTTTCACCCCTCTGGGAGGCTAAACGGGTGACCAAAACCCAAATTGTAATGACCCAAGTATTTATAGATTAATAAATTTTGATTTCTTTTAATAATAATGAATAAGATATTAATTTTATGTTAAATGGGATGCTTTTTCTGATAGCACACTCAACACACAACAACTCATTTCACTGAAATCTTACTTTGCAAACAACATTGAGTTATACCGAAAAATAATATCAGAATATTATTATTTGAAATGGTAGTTACCACCTAGCTATTGTAATGAAAGGAATGAACTGAACTAACTAAAAAATATTTTACATGTTTGTTAAATTTTTTTAAATTTATCCAATAAATATTAGAGGCTTAAAATAAGAAAAAAATCCGATTATAAGCATATATACAGTAATATTCTTTAAAAGGTCATTGTACCACCTTTTGATGGAGAACCCATCTTATATATATATTTTGTCACATTTATATTTTTATATAAAAAAATAATATTTTTTATTAGAATCGAGACATCAAAATTTATTTTGGATTAAAATTTTCTATTTTTCCGATAATGTTTAATTTTTTAGTGAATAGTGAATAATAATGTATTCTAATTCAAAAAATCATGTTAATATAATTTATTTATATGGTTATATTATCTTTTTAATTGGTTGTAAAGAGTAATTAAATTATTATTTTACAATTTAATAAAATTTTTGTCATTTTAGTTAATTTAACATTGAAATTGGACATTAACAAGTGTAAATCTTTTGATAGTTATTATTTCATAAAAACATGTTTTTTATTTTGACAGCGAGAATCAATTTGAAATTAATTTATTCCACTTATGTGTTTTGAATTTGGAAAAATTAATTCCATATTTGGAATCATGAGGTCCAAAATTTTTAAATCATTATCTTTTATATTTAGACATTTTGAATATTTACTTTATTAAATATTTTATTTACCACGGTTAAATGGACAATCAGGTAAATAAGGGTAAACATATAATATTATAATAATATCAAATTTACCCTAAAATGTGTCCTAATCTTATTATCTGGTACATTACGGACCATGGGATTCCTTGTGTAGATTTTGGGACCCATGGATCCACTTAACAATGATAATGACATTTTATATTAATTAATTTAATGTAAAGACAAAAATGACATAAACATATATCTTTTAGTAAAAACAATTTACATGATGTTATATAAGTTATCGCTTAGACCATAAATAATCATTAGAAATATAAAAATATTTCTTAAATCATGGTAATTTTTTAATAAATAATAGACATCAAATAAATAAAACTATATATGACACAATAATGTTGCAGTGTTTACTCAATAATGAATGAGTCAAATAAATAAAATTATAAAAATTAAAATAATATCCAAAACCTGTGAAATTATTTTTGAATGATTTTATTTAGAAGATGAGTCATCTTTTCTTCGAATTTAATGTGTTTTGGATCTTTATAATCCAATTGTCATTATATAATACATTAAAATTTTCGAACTTTTTTAAAGATCACCTCCACCAACTTATAAAAAGATATCAACTCTAACCCATTACTCACACATCTCATGCCCATTGGATTGTCCAAAATATTCTCCATTAATCTCCCTATATCCATATCTTTCACCTAGAAGCTTTACCTTAGGCATAAGGCACTTCAAGAAATCCTTTTCGTTCAAACCAAATGGAGTTACCTGATTTAAAGGTATCATATTCTCTAAAGTTTTTTTCCTATTATTTAACTCCTCCAACCCCCTAAACTCCATTTATTAATTTATCTTATAAAAAACAGGGTACTAAATATACTAGGTTGTTTTTATAGGAATTATTTTAACTACACTTCAACACACCTACATCCAATGGGTACAAACATACTGTTTCTGTGGACAACGAACTACTGCCTTAGGAAACAATGATTGTACAAATATCTCCAACCGCCTCTCATGGAGGCCATTATGATAAAAGTGTGTTTATATATGATATATATTATGATTATTTTTTCTATTCTTCTATGTTTTTTTATTTTCAAACATAAATTTATACTTTCCAATATGTGTAATGAAGATAATTTCATCTGAAGAAGTGCGGACTACGGTCCCCTCAAGGTGATATGATTCAATCATTACATACCTGGACTGTATAAAGGAAGGAGTTATGAAAGTATGTAACATATATATCAAATTATTATGGAATTATTTTATACCTATGTATCATTAAGTTTTCATTTCATTAAATATTAAATAGGAATGAATGTAGCGTTCATGAGTACGTATGGCTTTCCGTCTCCATGAACAGTGCATTTCATTTATTATCTCCAAATTTCATGTAATATTATATATATATATATAATATATATATATATATATGATATATATTATATCTAAATCACGAATATCATTATGTACATAATGGCATTTTTACCATCAGGAAAACTGGTAATTAAAAGAAGTTCATTATTTACTCATGTTCCGAACATCAAAAAAATGTGTCATATGAACTCAAATAATTAACTAAATGTTAGAGAAAGGTAATAAGTGATATAAAAGGAATAATAAACATGAAAAAGATCATAAAAAAGTATAAATTTACTTATGTTTATTATTCAGGATGAACAAGGAACATACAAGACAAGTCTAACTTGAGGCAAGGGGTTTCTTATCTCACTTTTAATTCTGTGAGACTTCCATTGTTTTGTACTTATTCATTTCTTCTAATGAATTATTCACTTACATTTGATATATATTATCCTTATTTTTTTTATATTCACGGTATTTTCGGAATCATTTTTTGGGTATTCACTTTTGGTCATACGAATTGATTGAATACAACATGGTAGGGGGTTTTCATCTAACATTTTATTCCCCTGATATTCATGCTATATTTGCCACTATTTCCTTCTGGGTGGTGTATGTGTTGCCCAAGATTGTATTCATTGTGCAATTTACATTAATTTATGGGTATTTACATCCTCATTTTATGACCCTTCTATCATGTGGTGTATGTTTTGTATGTTACCAAATCGGTAAGGGAGATTTTTAACTGAATTTATATTTATTGAGTTAATCATCTAATTATTAATTATATCATGTTATGATTATGTGTGGAATCATTGATTATTTATTTATGTTGTAATTTCCAAATCCCTTTGTGTGCATGTACTTTCGATACATAAAATCACTCCATTGAATAATTATCATGTCACTAGTATGAACTTGATAAGGGTAATCTTAACTCAATTTCCATTAATTGAGTTAGACATATAAGTCATTGGTTTTGTTATAAAAAAACATGTTTGAATGTCGTCTGATTGATTTAAACTGAATATTCAATCATATTGAGTTTATTTATATTTTCCATACATTATTATGTAATTTATTTATCCTTAATATAAGGATACAATTTTGATAAGGGATTTCATCTCAATTTACATTCCATTCAGGCTTCATTGTTGTTATTCACCAATTCAATTTTATATAGTGTTAATAATGTCTATTGGAATAATATATTAGGATTCCCATTATTTTCATGATATTATAATGTTTTGATTAACTTTATTACACAATTATTTGTATTCAAGTGTCTCTCATTTAGTTAGGAACACTTTAACTAAAACATTTTTTTAAATTATTTAGTGATTTATTCTTCTAAAACATTCACAATAATGTCCATGTCATAAAAATGTTTTTAAGGATTTATTTATATGTACATGAATGTTTCGAAATTGAATGATTTTAGAAAGATTCAAAGTGTTATGGGATACTTTGATTCAATAATCTCTTTATTAAATGTTTTAAATGGATTAAAAAATGGTTTGATAAAGTGTTGATTTGGTAAATATCTTGAAAAGATATATTGTGATAACAATTTGGAAATGTTATCTTCCCTTTAAACTTGTTTTATGTGTTATTAAAATGTTATGGTTCATGGGAATTGTTTTACATATACAGGTGGTTCTGTGATAATCCTAGGGTGGGTGAGCCCGAGATAGCTCTCAAATGCATTAGATAACGTGGTGGAGGAAAATGTTATTGTTTCTCCTAAGAGATTTAAGGAATATATTATGATGGGTATTCCAACATAACTCTCTACATATTTGTGATAGCTAAAACATAATTATGAAATAGATTCCATACGTTACCTTTAAGATTTATGATTTATGGTTGTTATTCATAAATCATATGATTTCATAAGGTATGTTATGATTGAAAAGTATGGTTTGATTATTTTATATTTATTGATGAGATAATGTTTTCCTTCCTTATTTTATAACACTTATTTATATTTCTTTGTACATACCATATTTTTTTGAAATTTTTTCCAGAGAACATAAAGATAAATAGGGTCAAGGATGAGATCAAAGAAAATTCATACTGTCTAAAACATTTAATTATACACGTTTCTTTTTAAGAGTTTTTATTTTATGAAAAATGGATACTTAATAGTAGTGTCTACATGTAATATTCAATTTGTTATGTTATATTTATTTCTTAATTATCTAAATCTCTAAACTAGAAAATATCCTCAATGTGAATTATTGACGTAATTCATGATTATGTAATGTTTAAGGCTGGGTCAGTATAGTTGGTATCAAAGGAGGGGTTTAGACAACTTTAGGGATTAAGAGTTTTAGTTAAACACATGGTTTGATCCTATGTCTATTATTTTAGTTAAATATTTGTTTTATAAATTTTTCATATCATGTAAATTCGGTTAAAAATAAAAGGTGGAGGATCTCAAACTACTTTCATATTTCTTCCTGATGACATGCTTGCAATAATTAATGAAAAGTCATGTTCAGATGATTGTGAAACTTATTCTAGCATACTACTCACTTTCATTAAGTTCTTTGAGATAGAAAACACCTCCACTATACCTCGACATCATTTTGTATTATGGGTTATATTTAATCAAATACTATTTTCAAAATATTCCCATATTTTCAAGAAAGGAAATTATTATCATGGAATTTTCAAATATTTAACCTTATCTCATGATTTTGAAGCATATTATGACTTTGAAAATGGTGCTGAAGAAGGAGACCCATGAAAAACCTATTTATATTTTCTTTTACAATATATTCTCTCACAACAAACTTATGGTATTCTAAAAGGAACATTCATTGAATATTTCAACTAAAATTTGTTCTGACAGTTTTATGAAAATCATATTTTTTCAGATGTTTTGAAATTATATGTCATACATGATTATTTTCCGAAACTATTTTTTTCAAACACACATATGTCCCAAGTTGTATACGGTGTATTTGGATAAAGGAAGAAAATGATATTGAGGATCTCTAAATCAATGTTTCAATGCATGGACATTCTACCTACATGAACAAGATGACAATAAAACCATATGGACACCTTGATAAAGGTATATTTTTATTTCTTTTAGGTATAATTTTATTTTATCATATGGAGGTGAAAAAAGAAAAAAAGGGAAATATATATAAGGCTTAATAAATATAGATGTTGTGGTCATAATGTATTTGGATGAAAATGAAAGTAATAAGAAAACCATTGTGGTTAAAACATGTTAGGGTTATTTTTGAGTCTTATAAAATGTGACAACTCGTAAGAGGGGTGAAAACCTGTCATGTACAAAAATTCCACAGGAATCGAACCCACAACATAAGGATGAAAAGGGTGCATCCCCTAACACTATCCTATGTGAAGTCCTTGGTTAGTGTGACTTTTTTTAGTTAAAAAAATTTATGGATCAATAATAAGATGATTTTGGGAACTTATGGTTTATTAAATGGATATCCTTATTATAGTAAAATGATTTGGTGATTGTTTGATAAAGGTTATTTTGGAATATGTTCTCTCTTTTGGGGAACATTATAAGAATAATAAAAATAGAATACTATGGGATCTTATTTACGGATTAATGGTTGAAATTTTATTTTGGAAGAATATATATTTTTATTGTGAACATATGTCGATTTGGGTTATTTATGGAAATGATTAACCTATCATAAAGAATATGTGAATAGGATAATTACACTTTATTATGAGACTTTAAGAGTAGTCGAGGTTATTTGGAGACAAATGATAATATTTATCATGGAAGACTATGTGATAAAATTATTTTGACTTTGGGGTGTAAATCTTAGTTTGGATCATATTGTGTAATTTTAAGGAAAACTGTGTATTGAATGGTCTTTGTTGAATTTTGGGTACTATTTGATGAATTTTGGAGATTTGGAGTAGTATTTCTTTCTATAAAGGATTATCCTTTTTGGGGATAATCTGATCCCATACTAACCTTTTTGGTTTTGGTTATTGTCAAAAGATAGGGGAAATATATAGTACATATTTTCTAGATTATGTGATACTCTAGAAGTTGATTCTAGTGCATCAGGTGTGACCAAGATAGTTTTAATAGTTGTAGTTTGGAGAAAATATGAGTTTGTGGTAGAAATTTTTTAAAGTATTAATGTCTACATGACAGGTAAGTATTCTTCCTTATATTTTTAGTTAACCTTATAAATAAATTTCAAAACATAATGAAAATTAACTTAAAACAAAAATTTTGTCTGTTATATTTTCTTTTTGGAGAATCAAATACTGTTTTACCCATCACAAGTATGTAATTTTCTGGTGGTTAGCATTATCATAATCATGTTTCTTATCACTCACCATTAGAACATGATAGTTTGTTTTCTCCTCCATATCCATGTTTTCATGGAACCCTAGTATCTGTTTTCTTGGGTGACCTTTGTACTTCTATTTTATTTTGTTAATGTTATATTTTTATTGACTCTTTTTTTGATGTGGTTCTTTCAATGATGTTTCTGAGTCCAATTATAAAATTCTGAGGACACAATTATCACAAGGGGGGAAGGTTGTAATGACCCAGGTATTTATTGAATTATTATTTTTTATTTATATTAATATTTATGAATAATATATTAATTTTATGTTAAAGGGTATGCTTTTTCCTATACTTCACTCATCATGCAAAAATAAATTTCTACGAAATCATACATTTCACATAAAGTTGAGTTATATCAAAAATTAATATAATATTATTTTTACTTTAAATGGTAGTCAATGTCTTTCCATTGTTATAGAGGGAATGAACATAACTAACTAAAAAATTATTATACATGTTTGTTAAATGTTTTTACATTTATCAAATAAATCTTAGAAGCTTTATATAAGAAATAATCTGATTTTAAGTACAGATACTCTAATATTATTTAAAAGGTCGTTTTACTTCCTTTTGATGGAGAAAGATTTTTAAATATAGTTTTCTCACTTTTATATGTTCTATTTGACAAAATAATATTTTTCCTTAGAATAGGGAAATCAAAATTTACTATGGATGAAATTTTTGTAATTTTCTGATAATGTTCATTTTTTAATGAATAGTGAAAATAATGTATTTTAATTCAAAACTGCCTTTTAATCTAATTTATTTTTATGGTTATATTATATTTTTAATTTTTTTTAAAGTTTAATTAGATTATTTTTTACATTTTAATCTAATGTTGGTCATTATAAGTAATTTAACATTGAAAGTGGACATAAAAAAATGTCAATCTTTTGATAGTTATTATTTAATAAAAACTCTTTTTTTGTTATGACAACGAGAATTGATTTTAAATTAATTCCTGACACTTCTATGTCTTTAATTTGGAAAAATTGATTCCATATTTGGAATCAGGAGGTTAAACTTATGTAAATAGGTAACTTTTATTTTTAGACATTAGGAATTTGTACTTAAGTTTATATTATTTTAACCAAGGATAAAGAGTAAATCAGGTAAATACAGGTAAAAAAATAACATTATAATAATAATATATTTACCCTAACATGTTTTCTAATCCTATTGGCTGATACATGTATGACCATGGGAATCCCTGGGTCGATTTGGGGACCCCATGGAGCCACTTAAGAGTCATAATGACACTTTATATTAATTAATTGAATGTCAAGAAAAAAATCAGATAAACATATATCTTTTAGTAAATAAATTATTACCTAGGGTTATATAAGTTATCTATTAGACTATACATATTACATGAAAATATAAAAATATATACTACATCATGGTAATTTTTTATAATATTTAGACATCAAATAAATAAAATTATTTGTGGCACAATAATGATGCAGTGTTTACCACAATAATTAATGATTTAAATAAATACGATTATAAAAATTAAACCAATGTCCAAAAAATGTCTAATTGTTATTGGATGAATTTATTTCGAACATTAGTTGTCTTATATTCTACTTTAATGAGTTTTTGACCTTTAGAAATATAAAATCATTATATAATAAAATAATATTTTCAAACATTCCTAAAGAGCACCTCCTCCCACTTATAAAACATCATCACCTCTAACCTATACTCACACCTCTCAATCCACTTGTCTCATCCAAACACTGACTAATTATTCTCCCTATATCTCTATATTATACCTATTATCCTTACCGTAAGCATAAGTCACTTCAATAAATCATTTGGGTTCAATCCAAATTGAGTTACCCGATTTAAAGGTAACGTCTTCTCTTAAGTTCTTTTCTTTTATTTTACATCTCCAAACCCCTAAACTGTATTTGTTACTTTATTTTATAACAAAACCAGTATCCAAAATATACTAGGTTGCTTTTATGAGGAGGATTCGAAATACACATCCACACAACTCTATCTAATGGATACAAACATACTATTTCTGTGGACGGTGAACTACTTTCTCACGAAATGATGATTGTTCAAATATCTCCCACCGCCTCTCATGGTGGCCATTATGATGGTATTTTATTTATATATGATATATATTATGTGTATGTTTTCCCTATTCTTATGTGATATTTATTTACAAACATACCATTTTGCTTTCCAATATGTGTAAACATGATAATTTCATTTGACAAAGTTTGGACTGTCACCCCCTCAAGGTGATAAGATTCGTTTATGACATACATGGAATGTATAAATGATAGAATTATTAAATTATGTAAAATAAATATCATATTATATGGGAACTATAATATAACGTTGTATAATTATGGTTTAATTAAATTAAATATGAAATAGAAATGAATGTAGCGTTCATGCGTACGTACGACATACCGTCTCCAGGAACGGTGCATTTCATTTCTTATCTCCAAATGTAATGAACTATTATAAGTATATATAACTATATATATACAAGATCTATATGATATATATGATATCTAAATACAGAATATTATTCTGTATATAATGGAATTTTTACCACAGGGACAACTTGTAATTAAAATAAGTTCATTTTTGACTCATGTTCAGAACATCAAAAAAATAACCGATATGAACTCATATAATTAACTAATTGTTATAACAAGGTAATAAGTGATATTAGAGGAATAATAAACTTTAAAAACGATCTTAGGCAAGTATAAATTAACTTAGGCTTATTATTCATGAATAAAAAGGAACATACAAGACAAGTCAGACTTGAGGTAAGGGGTTTCTTATCTCGCTTTTAATTCCGTGAGATTTCCATTGTTCACCACTAATTTATTGCATGTGGTGTATTTTATACTACCATTTGATATATATTATCATGATTATATTTCTATTCATGGTATTCTGTAATTAATTTTTTGGTTATTAACTTTTGTTAATACGACTCGATTGTTTACAATGGGGTAAGGGGTTTTTGTATCACTTTTTATTCCTGTGAGATATATGCTATATTTGCCACTATTTTCTTCTGTGTGGTGTATGTACTAACCATGATTGTATTATTTTTGTAACATAATTTAATTTATGGTTATTTAAATCTTTATTGTATGAACCTTCTTTCATGTGGTGTATGTTTCGTAATCTACCAAATCAGTAACGGAACTTCTTAACCCAATTTCCATTCCTTAGGTTAATCTTATAATTCTTAAATATGTCATTCTAAGATTATGTCTGGAATCATAGCATATTTATTTATGATATATGTTTCAATCCCCTTTATGTAGATATAATTTTGATACACATAACAACCCCATTGATAAATTCGTATTTCATTGACATGAACTTGATAAGGGTAATCTTAACTCATTTTCCATTCATTGAGAGAAACATCCCAGTTGTTGGTTTGGTTTAAAAAACATGTTTTAATGTCCTCATATTTATTTACAATTAATATCCAATCATATTGAGTGTATTTATATTTTTCACACATTATTAATAATTTATTTATCCTTAATCTAAGGATACTATTTTTATAAGTTATTTTATCTCAATTTACATTCCAATGAGACTTCATTGTTGTTATGTACCAATTCGCTTTTTTATGGTGTTAATACGGTCTTTTGGAATATTATATCATGAATCCCTTTATTTTCATGACATTATAATGTTTTTATTATTGTTATTCCTCAAATATTTTTATTCAATCATCTCTTATTTTCTTAGGAACTCTTTGACTAAAATATAGTTTTAATTATTTTAGAGATTTATTTTTCTAAAACATTCTCATTAATGTCCAGGATTTAAAAATGGTTTTAAGGATTTATTTATTTGAACATTAATTTTTTGAAATAATATTTTTTTCAAAATCATCAATTTGGTATGGGACACTTTGATTAAAAATATCCCTTTATTAATTTTTTTAAATGGTTTTGAATTTTTTTTGATAAAGTATGGAATATGTTAATATCTTGAAATGATATATTGTGATTGAAATGTGGAAATTTTATCTTTCCTTTATGATTTTTTTGTGTTTTGAATATTTTATTGTTCTTGGGAATTGTTTTACATATACTGGTGGTTCTGTGATAATCCTAGGGCACATGATCCTGAGATAGCTCTACAACCCATTGTGTAATGTGATAGAGGTAAATGTTAATGTTTCACCAAAGATATTTAAGTAATATTCGGTGATGGGTATTCCAATGTAACTCTATACATAGCCATGATAGCTACAATGTAAGTATTATATGGATTCCATTAGTTACCTTTATGATTTATGATTTCGGTGTGTTATTCATAAACCATATGACTTTATAAGGTATGTCATGATTGAAAAGTATGGTTTCATTGATTTATATTTATTGATTGGATAATTTTTTCCTTCGTTATATTATAACACTTAATGAGGTTTTTATTCTCATCCTATGTTTTCTTAAATTGATTTCCATAGTACATAAAGATGAATAGGGTCAAGTATGGGATCAAGGAAATGTCGTGCTATCTAAAAAATGAAATTAGACATGTTTCTTTTTAATTGTTTTCATTTTATAAAAAATGGATACAATGTAGTAGTTTCTACATGAAATATTCAATTTGTTTTGTAATAGTTATAGACTAATTCTCTAAAACACTAAACCTAAAAAGAAACTCAATGTGAATTCTTGACATAATTCATGATTTTGTAATATTTAATGTCGGGTTCTTATATAAATGTTAACTATATATTTTATCCCATGTTAATCAAAACAATTTATTCATAACATATATAACCTATCCATTAATCCTCAATCAGGGAAATAATTAAATTTGGTACTCTATACCATAATTATTCAATTAAATAAAAAATTAATCACAATCATCAATCCTCACCACACCCAAATCCCTATAGATATCTCATATAATACTCATATTATAGCCCTAAATATATATATATTCCATATAATAAATCACATAATCATTCTCAATTATCATATTAATTATATATTTAATTATATTAGGAATAATATTAATATTTTAATCTAATTATGGTTACCCTATAGTCTTAATGGAATTTTTTTGGGCAAATAAAGAATTTTATGAACAACATTATATATTTTAATGAATCCCTTCATGAAAGATTAATCTGAGTCCATGATTATATGTGATATGGATGAGGAAAAATGATAGCTATAATTTTTATTGTAGGGAATAGTCTGCAGGTTGACAGATGTGGGAGGACAGTTGTGTTGTACTATTGTAAAGGTGGGGGACTCGATGTCACCTGATGCTATTTTTAGTAGTCAGATCTAGTGCGGTGGCCCTCGATCGGTGAGTTCTATGGTGATATCATGATTCCTTGTCCTTTTTGTTCCAGGGGTCAACCTCGATGGTTTTCATCTGTCTCGATTGGGGTTTTGTTTCAGACCTCGTCCAGAACAATTTTTTTGAACAGATAGGGTGTTTTCAGTCCATGTTATTCTCAGAGGTGTTGGCCGTGAATGCTTGGTGGGATTCATAGGGAAACGATTAAATTAGCAGTGCCAATTGGTCCCTTGGTCACAATGATGTGGAGGTTCTCTGGTGTGTCAGTTCTTACTGATGTAGTTTTTACGGGCATATCTCGAGTGGGGTGGCCTCAGGATGAATGGTGAACCTGGAGGTGCAGATTGCTTGAGCGGCATCTAGGATTAAATGACCACAAATTTTTTTGGTTCTCTCATGTCCATTTGGACATGTTTTTTTTGGGTTATTATGTTATAAAAAATTTCCTAATGGTCTTGACTATTGTAATTTTAACTTAATTTTGTATGCCTCTGGCTTTTGGGCACATAATGGGGTCCCCCTTTCCTATATAATAAAGGGTTCTCTATTTTTCTTTTTTCGATAAATAGTGAACTACCATAAGAGTTCCTGTAAAAATGGTAGTTATACTAGTTGTATCTGTCATTATAGATATATCATTTTCCTTCGACTTCATTTCATGAGTGGATACCTCTCAGAAAAGGTTCTATATAAATTTGGATGTCCATATGATTATCATATGAAATCTATCCATCAATCATCATCATCATCCTATTAAAATTAATGGTTCTACTGAGACTTTATTTTAAAATTAGATTTTTAATATTAAGTAATGGAAAGTAAAATACTATGCATATAGTATTAAAAAATTTATAATCATTATCATTATAGAAACATAACAGAATTTCATCTTAATTCAATCATACATTATCTTTCTTTAAAGTCTCATCCATAAGGTCAAAAAAGATTTTTTATCCCGATTTTTTATATTTTTAATTCACACCACCTTAAATATAACATTAGGTTATTATACAATCATCCATAATAAACATTTTCACATCCATACTTAACTTGGTCTCATAGCCTTATTCAATAACAATATAAATCAACATTTCTGAATTTATAACCTCAACAATCAAGATATATCCATTATACACTATACAAATTGTAAAAATACTAGTCCTATATGAATTAAAATAAATAAGGACATCATAAAATTGATTTGATCACTTCATACCATTTTACATACCACAAAAGATTCACAAAACACAATCACCTATATATAAAGAGAGAAAAAACTAACCCACATCTCATAATATATATATAATTCATACACCCAAAATACATAAGAAACTATCATATAATATTTTTGTTACACCAAACTCATGTTACCAGATCCCCATATTACCATCACGTGGATCACATATGAAATTAGTTAGGCTATAAATGCACCAAATCCCAACCTTTTGTAACCTCAGACATACCCCATGATGCACTATATGTGCATTTATTCCCATACATAATGATTGAAAATCACAAGCCCACTCTAATCATTATAGGGCCTCTAATCCATTGATACATGTGATTCTCACTAAACAATTATTTGGGAGTCTGATCACTGCACTACCAACTCTATGTCTGTTATGACAATATATACACCTATCAATAATATCATCATAAAATTGCTGTGAACTCTTTTAAAAACCATCATTTTTGGTGTCAAAAAAATTATCCACCCCTAATAAGTTAATAAATAATAACCAAAAAAATTATTTTTTAAATTTTAATTAACTAAATTCCTCTCTCAAATTTTTTTTTCCAAATATCTATTATAAAAAATTCTAATTTACAAGAAAAAATAGTCAAACAGTTTTCTTCTCAACCTATGTTCCAACTACAATTTGATATAACAGTAAATCAATATATCATAACTCCGATTAAAAATATATATATTATATAAAAAACACATAATATGCATAATTAATAATAGGAAATTTTACTCAATATTAACTTCTACATTTTCTATACATGTGTGACTCAATAGACACATTTCATTCATCTCCTGTTTCCAAATAATAATTTCTCTATATCAAATCCAAATAAATAAAATTAACAATAATTGGTTATATAAACAATTATTTATTTACCTTTACCCATATCCTATAGATACAACCTAAACAATAAAACATCAGATGACTTAAGGTGTGTTTTATTTGTTAATCAGAGGTAATCAACTATGAATAATAGTCTATGATCACCATTGAGGATATTGCACATTCAATATCACAACCATCAATATTAATATAAATATAAATACTTATATCTATTTACATTAGAATACTACTACGGACTTTTAGTGGAAGTCCAACCATATGTAATAATATACATAATATAAAATAAAAATAACTCATGTAAAATATATTAATCATACATACAATGGATTTCCTTTAAAATATAAATCATACATAAGTAATGATAAAAATATAAATACAAAAAATGAATCTCCATTCTAATAAATTAATAATCGTTTTTGTAGAACAATATTAGTACCCTTGTTATGATTCTTGAGCTCTGACACCTATCTTATTACCATTTCCCTATAAAATATGATAAATATAGAAAATTTATATCTAATTAGGTGTATATATTATAGATGAATATAAAATCCTAAGTAATTAAAAATTATTATTTATTATTTTATATAAAAAATTATATAAAATTTTTTAACCCTCTATATATAATCACCAAAATGAAGTCATTATTTGTATATTAGTTAATAATGAAGCACAAACCTACCCGATTTGGACTCTGTTGTTATAACTCAACCAACATAATAATATCTATAAAATTATTTACCATAATATAATAATTGATCCCCTCTCTATATTAATATCACTATCTTAGGCTCCTCCAAACATGTGTTGGACCCTTTTTAATATTAACAAACTACACAATAAATTATCTTGACATATGATATTTCTTCTGGTTATAGTAACCATCAAAAATATTTTGATCCATGGTATTTGATTCATACAAATTTTTATTTTAAAAATCATGATCATAATTTACTGAACAATATAATCTATACACTATTCCCATATTTATAATCATACCATAGGACATAAGAGCACAATTTTTCTTCCGTAATTTTAGAATCATCTACACTATATGATGATATAAAACATTTTACATTTCTTAATCATAACCATGTCATTTGATTGGTACCGGTATACAAGGATATCACACTTTATTAAATAAACTAAATCTTATCCAATATCTATATAGTGGATAAAATCATCAATCTAATTTCCATCATACAATATTTTTCCCTCGGATAACACCCATAAAATCATAAGACACCATTGTTTGATATCATCTATCTAAATAACATCTCACCCCATTCAGGATAATATTTCAAATAAATCTCCAAGACTAAAGTCCTTGACTCATTATTTTCATTTAGAGACTCTCCATTTAACTAATAATGAACAATTACATTAGCATTATACCCTTATAAGATCATCTCACACAATCACATAACACTACAAGTAGTATCCTTTTCCTTCTATCTAATTACCTTTAAGGTGATCTCATATCTGATAGGTTGTTCTCATGGAACCTTTCTAATCTATCCCCCCTGTGAGAATAATTCATCTAGATTCAATTATTTTAATTTCCCCTTTGTCGAATATATCTCATGATCACATGGAAATTAATTAATGGTATTACCATTCAACCCATTCCATACTCACCAATCCTTTACCCGGTGTATCTGAGGTCTATAGACCATGTATAATCCCTTTGATAACCTCAGACCATACTATAAAACAATCATCAAACCACCTCTCATCTGGCTTATAATATTTATAAAATTCAGCACCATCACAGGTAACTATAAGTGTCCCTTTAAATTTTATCTCATTCTTAGACAACCATTTGGTATAGAATATGAAAAATTATTACATTGATTTCCATTGATACAATAGAAAAGACTCTACAAAATTATAATCTAATTCATGGAAAATTTATCTAGATCATAATATAATCAACCAATTATATCATGAAAATTTAATTAATCTCAAGGCCCACTCATGTATATCTGTCTGCATTGCTGATTCCATATTTCATAAAGAAACAAAATGTATTGAAAAAATATTTACTAGTAACCTAAATCAATTAATAATTATTTATTTTGTGTTCTCATTTACTAATATTCATTACTATCCATATACTCATAAAATATCAAAACATTTAAAGAACATATATTAGAAAATCCATAATAAAATTTCATAATCTATATAATACATAAGAGACTCCCTGAGTAGTTTAGTGATACTAAAATAACTACTTAAGGAACACAAACTATTCCTGGGGTTTTCTAAATCCTTCTATTCATAAAATAAATATTATTTGATAGCCTAAATAATCATCAATTCATCACATTTAAAATATATTATTATTAAATAACACTAGTAAACATATTAATGTTGAATTGACATCTAATGATTAGTTTTCCCACGAAGATTTCTCTAAATAAACAATCATGAATACCAATTAAACTAATATCTAAGCCGATTCAACACTAACCAAAAGAGCGTTATCGATCTCCATAGGTCGGTGACAAGTACATGGTCATTAACAAATAACCTTTGGGGATGATTTTACCCTCAAAATATTGCAATAAAAAATTAAAATGTATTAACATTATATATATATATATATATCAAACCATACATTCATATCATAGTACAAAGAGACACTAAGAAAAGCAAAATCAGAACATAACCACTAAAACCCATCTCCTAGAAGTTCCCGACCACCCACTATGTCTTTTTTCAGCCACCCTCTGTCAGCATGTATGGAACCACAAAGTAATGAGAGGGAAAAATAACCTATTATTAGATACTAAAGGGATATAAACACTAAAAGGTACAATCATGGTGTGAGATAAAGTGACTAGTAGGTTTCCATAAAATATTCCATGCAATCACTTCATAAGGTAACTCAAATATGATAAAATATGACCAAAAATGGGAGTGTATGTGTATAATTTTAATAATAGATTATTAATCATTTAATATTCATTTATAAAACTAAACATGTAAAAAATTCCACTTCATCATTTAAAAACGAAACATTTTATTTAAAATCATTGAAAACTATTTCACAAGCTAATGTAAGGTAATTGATAAAATATGAGAATATGAACTTGATATGTAAATATAAATAAGAATAAATATAATAAAGTCAAGGTTCATAAAAACAATAAATAAATAAAGTAGGGAAACTATGGTGAAATATGGTTTATCAACTAAGTAATGATCCATCCATTTTTTAAAAAATAGGTTTTAGATTTCAAAAGCATATTTAAACAAATACCGATTTATATTTTAAATGATAGAATATTTCTAAAAAATTGTGTACATAAATTTTTTTTATAAACTAGTTTATATAAATTCACAAGGCATGTAAAATAGTTACAATAATGGACAATATACATTTAAAATAAAAATAAGCGAGCAATATGGTCATATACGTAATAAGGTATGATAGTTCTAGGATATAGGGACCCTACACACCGGTTATGAATGTATGAACATAAGTACCTTGAACTCATGTCAAAGAGAACCCATCACCAACAAATAAGGTATTTGATGTGATGATATTAGGTTTTATAATGCTGTAAGTTATAATGTATCATCCAAATAGCTCACTAACTATCTATGTCTTTCATGTGGTCTAGTACAAAATCAATGATGGGAAATTCATTTTTCATCAAAAATTCAATTCATCCCATTCATCATTTCAAATAATATAATTTTCAATTTAAAAATCAGAACAAGTTTTCAATTAATGAACATTAATTTTTAAACCATTATAAAACCCCGCGATTTCTATCAAAACAATTTTAAGCGATTTTCATAAATAGGGTTTTGAAATCAATTCATCATTCAATTTCTCAATCCAATTTCAAAAATATATTCAATAATTAAATTTTTAAAAAAAATTCCATTAATTTTATGAAAAACCCCAATTCAATTTAATTTGGTATTTTTTACAGTTTTACCTCAATTTTTAATTGAAATCATTTTGACAAATTTCAAAATTCAAACAGGGTAACTATACCCGATTCCATTAATAATTCATCATTAAAACGCCTAATAGGACATTAAAAATCATCAATTCATTCCAAATCCTTTCAAACAATTCAATTTTTAAATGGGTAATAATAACTGGTCCCTTTCACAAAGCAACATTAAAATAAAAAATAGTTCATTAAAACGATCATTTATTTCAAGTAATCCATAATGAATTTAAAGGAAGTATTAAATTTTTAAAATCATATAATAAATTTAAAAACATGGTTTTACACCCTATTTCCATGAACAAAAATCATTTACATAAAATAACACAAGAACAAAAATCCCAAATTATGGAAAATATCATTCAAATGGAACTTTTGGTCATTTAATAAATTAATTCATGTTAAACTTCTTAGAAATCATCAAATAGTTCAATTCAATTAATTAAAATCATTGAAGTTCATGTTATAAATCAAAACCTCATCCAAACCCTAAATATCTTCAAAATAACCTTTGAAATACCTTTGATAATAACTCCAAAAAACATGGAATATATTAATTAAAAAAATGTGAGAGAAATCAATGTCAAATTCATTTAATTCATGGATTATTCAATTCAAATAGTATATGGTCAACAAATCTTTTATAAGGAATTAATTAAAAAAATCATAGAAAATGTGTTAGAAATTAGAAAACACATATCCATGAATTTTTCATTCAATGATGAATTAAAAAGAAGAGGAAAATCATAGAAATATAGACTAGGAATATTAGGAATCCAACCGTAATGAATCCGTGATGTGGAACCTTCGATGGAGATCATCATATCTAAGAAGATATATCTTGAGAAAATATGTATAAGATCATATATCAAATATTCCACTTCAACCAATAAAAATCCAACAAATATCAAGGCTTTCAAAACCTTTAAGAAGAAGGAATAAAGTGGAGAAGGGGGGTCCAAGGTCAAGAAGAAAATAACTCACCAGAAGATGACCACCGCTTCGATTGACACATTAATCTACTAAGAGATGGGGTTTGGGAATGCAAAATGGATATATAGGGTCCCCAATATCCAATAAATAATATTAGGATAGATTGTGAGATTTTTATGGTTAATTTGGGGTTTTTTTATTAAATTATTTTTTTAACTTTAATTACAGATCACAAAATTACTTATGTTATGTCGCACAATTTTCATGAACCATGCTCAAACTGTGCACCCAGAATAGATCCACTGTAAGTTTTTTCATAATTTGGATGCACACTTTCTGAAACTATCCACCTACCATGCAACCCCTACTATTCAGGCTATATACATCTTCAAATCATTCAAAAACAATGCACAAATCATTCATAGGCTGAGAAACCTTTAAATATTTCTATAAAAACTCAGGAAATTACCTGCAAAGATACCCAATTATTGTTTAATAAAATAAATGATTCAAAAGAACATTAAAATAGGTATCATGAAATAAAACCTTCCCTACATTCAATTTTTTTCATAATAATATATCCAATCTGATATATAGAAGATGGTGACACAAGAAGAAATACATTAATCACATCCTGAGGTGGTAATTTTGTGGTCCAGAATAGAGACTTTCCCAAAGGATAAAAACACACATAACTCTATGATCAAAACACCAAGATCAACACACATTTATAAATAATATAAACATTGGACAATTATTATAGGTCTCCCCACCATTTAATGATTCACCAAAATAGCATAACATAAGAATATCACATCCCCTAAACCCAAAGAAGAGACTTCATCCACATAGTAAGGAGGAACATATAAGATCAAACATCCATAATAAATGTAATCAATTGAAAAATATTTATACCATTGATAAGTACTCAATAGTATCATATGATTTTTAATACCAATCCTTATACCTTTATGATCTCATTAGATCAAATTCTAGCACAACCAAGTGCCTAGTCAATCAAAATCCATATCATCCTTATCACCCAGGTACATTCCCATGGATTATCCAAGTAAAACTAGAACAATCTAAATCATATAGGTCATTTCACAATAGGGAACTACACTATGATAAGATAGATCATCCAAAATATATATAATGAGCTCTAACGATCAGGTCAAAACAATTAGGAATCCAAGGAACAATAAAAAATATATCAACAGGAGGAATCCATTATTACATCTCCAATCCATAATGAAAATAACAATGTTCCACAAGATACCATCACAAAGATCCCAAAACAAAAGTTTCCCAAAAATAAACATGTCACATGATGGGAAACTCAAATATTTTCCACACTGACGTTAGAAATAACACGATAGAAACCCGAAGATCCTCCACTACATGAAAAACATCACTCTATGGCCTATGGTTGGAATTATATTATCATAAAGCATCCAATTCCTCACATTTTGGAGCTTATATTCCTGTATGAATTATCCATTTCCTATATTACAACGTACAAAACCTATTAAGTTGACCCAAATGGCCACACCATTTACAATCCTTTGGAGATTTCAAACACAACTTCTTAAAATGACCAATTTCACCACATTGGTAACACATGATAGGAATAGGAGTAATAAGTTCAAGGTTAAGACCTTTTATAAATGATTCTACCATAATGATTTCATTACCAACGTGATTAGGTAAAAATATAAAAAACGTGAGAAATTTTTATCATTATTTTTAACAGATAGATCATCTTCACTGAAACTCAAGAAATCAGAAACATTATACTTCTCAACATACTTAGGATACTTACATAGAATGAATACTGACTTGAATAATTACCAATACATTATTTCATATATACCAGAGGAAATTTGTAGTTCCCACCTCTCCTGGCTAGGTCCTCAATTAGGGTGTTGATATAATTCACATTTAGATTTTCAGGAGTCTTGAAAGTATCAAATATAATATAAAATTATTCAAGATAATACATTTCATCAAGAGATCCACGTCCACCATTATAGGAAGGTTGACCAAAATCTTGGAATTAATAGATGGGGTTAAAAGTAATGAATGTATATATCTCCACAAATCAATGTGTAGTCTCGGTAAAGTCATTCATAAGGAATTTGACATCTACAAAATGGGAATAAACATCACAAGTAAAGGATTATCGGTCTATAATTCTATCTTTATTAATGGGATTTCTAGAAGACATTTCTGAATATAAAAAAACATTGTAATATCAACTCAATCATCAAAAAAAACTCAATCATACAACATATTCTTTTAAAAAAACATAGTATTTTTATCAAAAAATTATTGATTTCAAAATTCACAAGATTTAACTATTTAAAAATAGTACTCTATCATTTCAAAATGATAAATCTTTTTGTAAATTAATCATAGTTCAAAAGTACCATTTACCATCAATTTTGAAAAATCTCATTATCTCAAAATCATTAAGCACCTTTTTGAATTAATGAAACCTTTTCCATTTAAATCTATTACAAAAAAAATTCCATATTAATAAATAATTTTATGAATTCACATAAGAGCCTTTGATAATTAGTTTTCCAAACTACACATTTATTAAAAATCAATTTTTTGTAATGAAAAAATTCCTCAAAAAAACTTTTTTTATTATAAAATGAAGTTTTCACAAGGTATTTAAAATAATTAACAAGAGATTAACATTTAAAGAACCAAAGAAGAGCATGAAAAAGCATACATCCATTACCCCCATAACCAACATCATATAATTGAAGTCACTTGTATGAAAATGGATAAGGTTTAATGTTTAAAACCCTGTAAGAACTATAAGAGGCATGGTTATTTGGGCTAGTAAACCATTCAAAAACCTTGAAATTGATTATAGTAGGATTTAAAAATCAGCCACACCAATTACTCATATTTTACCAGACCATAAAAACACGGTGTGATTATGGCCATCCTTCCATTATAGTTCAGAAACTCATAATAGATTCCCCAAATCAATGATAGTTTCATTGGGACCTAAATATAATTTATCATTTGAAAACCGATAACTCAAAATAAACACTCAAATCACAACATCCCTGGTAACTCATGTATCTCCATGAAGGGGTGGTGATCAAGCACCCACTCATGGAATACCTTGCGAGTCCTATCACATTATTAATTTCATTTCTACCATGAATCACCCCAAATATAATAAGGAATCAAAAGGAAATAATTTCCCGTCAAGGAATAACCTGCTCTGATACCATTTGTAACCTACCAATTTCAAATACCATCTAAACTGATATCCAAGATGATTCTCTACTAACCCGAAGAGAGTTGTTGATCTCTATGGGATAACGACGAGAACCCTGTTATTAACAAATAACCATTGCTATTGATTTCACCCTCAAAAGACTATAATAACAATGCACAATATAGAAACATCATTAGAGATATATATATATATATATCCAACAATACATATATATCTTAGTACAAAGATATAATAAGGAAACTTAAAGTGGATAATAACCACTAAAACCCAACTCCTAGTGGTCCAAAACCACCCACCATGTCCCAAGTCAAAGACCCATTGTCAAAAAATCATTGAAATTTGATTACTGAAAATATATCACCCTCCATATGGAATTATATATAGTCATGCTAATTTAACAAATCATTTTCATTATTTTTTAGCACAAAATGAAAAATTAAATAATAAAAATAAAAATAAAAATAAAAATATTCACACTATATTAAATAATATAAAAAACATCATTTCTATTTAACGAAATGAAGTTAGTTGAGTATGTATGAATTCCCTGTATCCTTCAAAAAAATCCCTAAAATTGGATTGTCCCTAAAATACAGTATATTATTAATGGAATTTATAGGATCTTATGGTTTTAAACAAACCAATCATGATCCATTACCAAAGTCTTATCAAAATCATAACACACCCACTCATAGGGAACAAGCATTAAAATAACCCGCTTCCAAATATATAAATTTTCCACCACGTAGAATTGAATATCCAATTATTAAAGAAACATTTATCTCAAAAGTGGTATATGTTAATCTTCTAAATAATTTTCATTAACTAGATGAGTAGTATCCTCATATATACCTCAATGATTTCTATGTGTTATTTGATGGATTTATATAAAAATGATGTTGGAAATAGTGTTTTCATCATAGCCACATCATGGTCCATCCCTACATTC
Organism: Viscum album; assembly: GCA_963277665.1. Taxonomy (NCBI): domain Eukaryota; kingdom Viridiplantae; phylum Streptophyta; class Magnoliopsida; order Santalales; family Viscaceae; genus Viscum; species Viscum album. The sequence goes on along the minus strand of OY728131.1, from coordinate 127,111,392 downwards.
CACATGAAATAGTGTGAGGCACTATGTCATGGTGGTTATATGTATTATTTTCAAATATATATTAATCCTTGGTTTTTTTGTTAATTTAAATATATCAACCATTATCTATTATGATAATTATAAATAGAATATAATTATGTGTTTTAATATTTTACATGTTCATTTAATGATTAAATGGATTATATTTAATGTTATAATGAGTTACAACACTGATAGATATCAACGAAATGTACCGTGAATATATGATGACTATATAGGTTCTTAGTAGACAATATTGACCTATATTGTCCCAGATATAGTTTATTTTGATTACAAGAATCATTTATTCTATTATAACTGGTAATCTGGAAGGATTACGAAGATATAGATTTTATAAATCCTTTAACCAATGTTTGAGCAGGCCATGGATCAGATTGATGTCCTTACGGATATTTAGAATATTTAGTCACAATGTGAACACCTCATGAGGAATAATCCTATTTGATAATTCATAGTGATATTGATCCAAAGATTATTAAGAGATACTACAGGCCAAATCATTTTATAAGTTAAACATTTTGTATTGTTCTTATTTTGAAATCATTCCAAAAATGTTGACAAATTCATGGTTTTATTGGGTATTGGAGTTGTTATTTTTTGTGTTATTGATTTTATAAATCTCCCAAGAACCCATTAGTGTTACCAGATAAAATATGTCAATAATTGGTTGGAAATTATAACAGACACAAAATAAAAAAAATTTCTTCCATTTCCCACAACGTTACCAAATACAAAACACCCATTTATGTTCTTCAAAATTCAATACCACAACATGTTCCTTTTAAAAATCATAATTATAATTTCTGATGTTAATTTAAGGCAACATAGTTCTAGGATAATTATTTTATTGAGAATCTGTATAATTTCATATAAAATGATGTGTCATATTTTATTCCACCACTCCATGATCTAGGTATTTGCACCATAGAGGTCATTAAAACAAAAAAACCCATGGTATAATGTAATTAGACATGTTATTTAAAACATATGTAGTGTTACATGAAATATTATATTTAAATGGAATGGATAGGAAAATGACTACCCAAAAATCACAATTTCAATATATGAACATGACTTTATAAAACATCCAAAACATTCATAATACAGGGTGTTTTAGATTCCAAAAAAGCTTCCATTAGGTAATGGTGAAAAATAATTTATATATATTTTTATAGAAAATTTATTTATTTTTAATTCTAAAAAACATTAATAATCATGGGCCATGTGGACCAACCGCAAATATATGTTCCTATTTTATAACATTCCAAATCATTTTTTATGATATGAATTAGGTTTAATGTTTATTTTCATGGTTTATCATTTATAACTTTTTGATCAATTAAAAACTGGGATACAAATATAAATAGGTTTATAATTATTGTTAAATATTTCATAAATAAATAAATAAATATATATATATATATATCATATTTCAATTTAGTCATCCCTTTTATAATTTAGTTAAGTCCTTCTAAAAGATAGATTTTGATGTTTATATGACTGTGGAATATAATAAAATTGTTCCAATTGGTTCTTTTAATTCAGTGTGGGGAGAGATGAGGCTTGAAACATTGGGTTTCCTTTGTCTGTGAATTTTTTGTGGTTTTATATTCCCTAAAAACAATATATATAATCATTCATTTAAATGAAATCAAATATGCAGTAAATTTAATTAAAAAATATTTTATTCATAATATATGAATTGTTTATTGTTAGATAATAAAACAGTTTATAGAATATAACATATTTTAATATGAAAGAGTTCATATTAAATCCTAATAAATAATAAAATGAAATAATAATATTGAATAAAAATAAATAGAATATCTTTATACATACCTAAACTATAATGTGTTTATTATAAGGAACCGACCATAAAACATTACATAATCTTGAATTAAATGAATAATTCACATTGACAATCTATTTAGGATTAGAGTATTAGATAATTAGGCAATTACTATTACATTACATCTCAAAAATTACAAATTAGAAACTTCTAACCAGTTTCCATTTTTTATAAAATAAAAACTCTTGAAAAAAAGAGTAATGTCTAGTTTCATGTTTTAGACAGCATGACTTTCCTTGATCACATCTTTGACCCTATTCATATTTATGTCCTGTGAAAAACATTTCAAAACATGGGATGAGTATAAAAATCTCAATAAGGGTTATAAAACATAGAAATAAATCAACAGTTCATCAATATATACACAACATAAGATCTTTAATATACCTCATGAAATCATTAGATTTATGAAATATACATAGAAATCATAAATAAAAAAGGTAACTTGTGGCATACATAACATACATACGTTGTAGCTTTCACAAATACGTAGGGAGTTACATTTGGAATACCCATCACAATATATTCCCTAAATATATTAAGAGAAATATTCACTTTTACCTCCTTCAAATTACCTAATGCATTAGAGAGCTTTCTTGGTCTAACCATCCCTAGTATTATCAGAGAACCACCCATATATGTATCAATTTCCATGAAAAATAACATATTCATAACACATAAAACAGATATAAAGGAAAGATAACATTTCTACATTTCAATCACAATATATTATTTAAATATATTGACATAACAATTCCATTATCAAAACCTTTTTCAATAACATAATTCTTAAATGAGTATATGTTATTTATTTTCCTATTAAATACATTATGGCTTGTTAACAAATCCCAATATCATATAATACTCGCAGTGGTGGAAAAGGTTGTTGTCACCGCTTACATTAAAAAGAAGCATTAATTTTTTTCATTTAGTAAAATTCCGGGAAGAAAAATATTCCTTTTGGATGAAATAAAAAATCAAATTTGTTTATACAACATATAAAATAAATTCATGTATAAAAAAATATGCCTCAATTAAAAGAGATTGATACGAAGTCCCTTACCCCATGTCCGACTTGACTCGACCGTTCATTAATCTCCTAAATAACAAAATAAATTTAATTAATATTTTATTAAGGACCTTTTTCATGTATATTATTCCTTTTATATCAATTATTATTTTTTTATAACAATTAGTTAATTATTTGAGTTAATATCAAACATTTTGTCGTTGTATGGAACTTGAGATAAAAATGAACTTTGTTATAATTATTAATTGTTCATGTGGTTGAAATTCCATTATCTACAGAATGATATTCATGATTTAGATATCATATAATTACACATGGGTATATTATAATTCCAGTATAATATCGTATATAATTTCATTAAGTCTATCCTTTATACATTCCACGTATGGGACGAACGAGTCATATCAATTTTTGGGGCAGCAGTCCGCACTTTCTCAAATGAAATTATCGCGTTTACCCATAATGGAAATAATAAATGTATGATATATATGAAAAATAAAAAATAATATAGACAATATAAGTATAATATATATCAAAAATAAATTCATTTCAATCTTAATGGCCACCAAAAGTGGTGGTAGGAGAATATTGAACAATCATCATTTCGTGAGGCGTTAGTTTTCCATCCACAGAAACAGTGTGTTCTTTACCCATTAGATGGGGGAGTGTGTAAGTGTAGTTCAAACAATTCCCATAAAATCAACCTAGTATATTGAGGATACCAGTGTTGTTATAAATTAAATGAATAAAAAATAGGAGTTGGATAAGTAAAATAAAACAAAAGAACTTAAGAGAAGATGTTACCTTTAAATTGGGTATCTCCCTTTGGTTTGAAAAAGAAGGTTTATTTTAATATCCTTATACCTAGGGGAAGGATTGTAGGTGGAATAGAGGGATGTATGGAGCTTAATTGTTCTGAGGATTGATGATCCAAGGTGCTTTAAATGTGTGAGTAATGGGTTAAAAGTGATGTATTTTTATAAGGGGGAGGAGGGGCTCTTTAGAAAAGATTAAAAATGTTATTTTATTATATAATTATTTTCAGATTCTAAAGGTCCAAAACACATTAAAGTTGAAGATAAGATGACTCATGTAATAAATAAAATCATCTAATAAAAATTGGATAGTTTATGGATATTTTTTTATTCATTATAATCATATTTATTGAAATCATTCATTAGTGAGGTAAACACTGCATCATTATTGTGTCAGACATAATTTTTTATATTTGATTTCTAAAAATTATTAACAAAAGTAACATGATTTTAGAAATATGTTTTTCTTTTAAATGAATTTTTATAGTGGAAGAGGTAACTTATATAACCCCATGTAAAAATTGATTTACTAAAAGATATATGTTTAAGTCATATTTTTATTTACTTTAAATTAATTAATATAATATGTCATTATCAAACCCGGGTGACTCCATGGAGTCCCAAAATCGACCCAAGGAAGCCCATGGTTGGACTTGTTTCAACCAATGGGATTAAGAAAAATTTTATGTTATTTTTAAATTATCGTAAAAATATTTTGTTACCCTTATTTACTAGATTTATTTTTTAACCATGGTAAATAAAATATTTACTAAAGTAAATATTCATAATTTATTAAAATAAAAGTTACCTATTTAAACAATTTGGACATCCTGATTCCAAATATTCAATGAATTTTACCCAATTCAAAACACATAAGTGTCAGAAATTTTTTTAAAATTAATTCCTGGTGTCAAAACAAAAAACAAGTTTTTATGAAATAATAAATATCAAAAAGTTGACACTTGTTTGTGTCCAAATTCAAAGTGAAATTACTTCCAATGACCAACATTGGATTAAATGGTTAAACAATTATATAAATACACTTTAAAACAAATTAAAATGATAATATAACATTATAAATAAATTAGATTAAAATGCAGTTTTCAATTAAAATAGAGTATTTTCAGTATTCATTAAAAAATGAACATTATCTGAAAAATACCAAAATTTCATACAATGTAAATTTTTATGTCCTGATATTAAAAGAGAATATTATTTTGTCAAATATAACATATTAAAGTGATAAAAACTATATTTAAAAATGGTTCTCCATCAAAAGCTGGTAAATTGACCTTTTAATGAATATTATATTATTTATGCTTAAAATCAGATTCTTTTTTTTTTGAGAATAAAAAATTTATTGGACAAATGCAAACACATTTAAAAACACGTATTATCATATTATAGTTAGTTCTATTTTTTCCGCCAACACAGTGTCTAGGCGTTAACTACAATTTAAAATAATATTTTATTATTATTTTTCAGTATGACCCAACGTTGTGTGCAACGTAAGATTTCAATGAAACATGTTGTTGTGTATTAGGTACACCATCAAACATAGAATCCATTTTAAATTAAAATTAATATTTATTTGAAAAATATTAATAAATATGGAAATGTATTATTCTTTATTTACCTGGTATGTTACATCCTTCCCACCTTCTGGAAATTGCATCCCTGCAATTCTATTCACTTATCAAATAAGTCGGGGTATTTACCCCTCATAGAATTTTCAGATTATCTTGTTTCCTCTTTAACCACATTTTTTTTTGAAAATACCTTAATCTGAGTAATTACCATATTCCACAACACTTTCTCTCTTCGGTCATGAATCTGGACTGGTTGTTACTTGTAAGAGAGATTATCTTCCAACTAAACTACCTCTAGGCTCAAAACAAGAGATGGATATGGCATATACTTTCTTAACATTGAAACAAGATAAACATTGTGTACCTGGGATAATCCTAGAGGTAAATCCACCCTATACACAACTGGTCCAACTTTCTCTAGGATTTCATAAGGTCCCATGAACCTCAGAATCAACATTCCATTCTTACCAGAACACATCACACTATTCCATGGAGAAACATTGAGAAAGACATGATCACCTACCTAAAAAGAGATCCTTCCTCTGGTTATCCACATAAATATTTTGCCTGCTATGAGCTGTTCTCATGTTCTTCTAAATCAACTGAACTTTTTCTGTCATCTCTTCAACAAATTCTGGTCCCATCTTTATCATTTCACCTACTTAATCCCAAAAGATGGAGTTCCACCCCGCTTCCCATATAATGCCTCAAATGGGGACATCTATAAACTAGAATGAAAACTATTATTATATGAAAATTAAACCAATGAAAGATGTTGGTCCCAACTTCCCTGGTAATCCATTGAGAATGCATGTATCATATCCTCTAAGGTCGGAATTGTTCGTTCTGACTACCCATCTGATTGAAGATGAAAAGTTGTACCAAAATCCAATTCAATACCCAACAACTTCTGAAAGCCTTTATAAAAGTTAGATGTAAACTGAGGATTATGATCAGATACAATGGTGAGGGGAACACCATTCAGCCTTACTATATCTTTAACATACAACTGATAATTTTGATCTAGAAAAAAAGTTTCTCAAATAGGAAGGAAATGAGAAGATTTACTCAATCAATCAACAATAACCCAGATTAAATTATATCCTCGATAAGACATTGGTAATCCCACAATGAAGTCCATGGATATATTTTCCCATTTCCATTCTGGAACCGGTAAATACTGAAGCATCACTTTCGGTAACTGCTGCTCTACTTTAACCTATTGACAAGTCAAAAATTTCATAATAAATCAGCAATATCTCTTTTCATTCCATCCCACCTGTAATATTCCAAAGATCTCTATACATATTAGTACTACCAGGGTGAACTGAAAATGGAAAATTATGAGCTTAAAAAACCAACTCATTCTTCAACTATGAATCAAAAGGCACACATAATCTCTTCACAAACCTCAAAACACATCATTTTCAGTGTTAACATCGGACAACATAAAATTCTAAACCAACTCTACCTTTTTCTGCAACTCACAGTCTTCCTTGTCTACTTTATTAATTCTGTTTGATAGATATTATTTCAATAAAACATGAAACAAAACAAATGAATTTCCTGCACCAACAACTTCTATGCCTAATTTTATAAAATCAAAAATTAAAGGATCTCGTTCCAAATGTAGAAAGGATGAGGAAGCATTACTTTTTTGACTCAAAGCATCAGCCACTTTATTTGGTTCTCCCAAATGGTAATGTATTGTGAAATCCTAATCCTTCATTAATTCAAGCCTTATCATATGCCTCTTTTTAAATTATTTCTAAGTGAATATATACTTCAAACATTTGAGGTCAGTATCAATTTGAAATTTTACTCCATACTGATGACACCTCCAAATTTTTAAAGAAAAAAAATAGCAGCTAATTTCAAATCATGTGTTGGGTAATTTAATTATTGAGGTTTCAACAAATGTGAAGCATAGGAAATTACATGATCATTATTCATTAGGACTCAAACAAGTACTATAAACTAATAATCATTATAGATAACAAAATCACTAATTCAGGAAGGCAGTGCCAAAACTGGAGCATTCACCAACCTTATATTCAATTCCTGAAAACAATCATCACATTATTTTTTCCAGATTAACTTAACACCTTTTCGAGTTAACATAGCCATTTGGATAGATAACAGTGAAAATTTTCAACAAACCACTACTAATAACCAACCAATACAAGAAAACTAAAAATCTTTGTTATATTTTATGGTCTTGGACATTCTTCAATAACTTTTGTTTTATAAGGATCAATAGTTATGCCATTTTCATAAATAATGCGACTAAAGAATAAAATTTGTTTTAACCAAAACTCAAACATTCTAAAATTACCATATAGTTTCTTTTCATTTAAGGATTTCAAGACAACCCATAAATTAATTTCATGCTCCAATTTAATTTTACAATAAACTAATATATCATCAACGAACACAACCACAAAAATATCCAAGAACTCACGGAAAATAGTATTCATAAGATACATAAATACATTAGGTGCATTGGTTAACACAAAAAACATAACTACAAATTCATAATGTTCATATCTAGTATGAAACAACAATTTTTGGAATGTCTGCCTCTATTACTTTCAACTGATGGTACCCTGACCTCAAGAAATTATTCGAAAAATACTAAGCTACCTGGAGCGGGTCAAACAAATCATTAATATGAGGCAAACGATACGTATTCTAAATAGTGATGTTATTCAATGATCTATTATCAATGAAAAATCTCATTAAACCATATTTATTTTTAACAAACAAGATAGAAGCACCCCATGGTGATGTGTTATGTCGAATGAAACCTTTATTTAACAACTCATGTAATTGTTTCATTAACTCTAAAAGTCCAATTTGAGCCATTCGATAAGGGGGTTTTGAAATTTGGTTAGCATCTGGACTAAGTCAACAGTAAATTTAACATCCTGATGAGGTATAATACTAGGAAACACGTTAGGAAAACCATCAAGGTACTCATTTACCACCGCCACATCATTAACATGAATAGTTCCTTTGTTTTCAACAATATATGAAAGTTAACATTCATTTATATATTTTACTAGTTTCTCAGCATCCTCATATTATATCAAAAGTAATGGTTCATTTTTGTACACAAACTGAAAATCATTCTGAAAAGAAACCTCTTTAGCTCTGAAGTCAATCATAGCATGATAAACAGAAATCCAATCCATTCCCAAAATAACATCAAACTATACTAGAGGAAAAACAATAAGGTTTTATGGTAGATTCTTTCCACACACAAGGACATTATGTTTCTTATAATTTCTGTTTTTTTCTCCAAAATTCCCCCCGATGTTTTTACTATAAGTTCAAGATTCCTATCTTGAGATGGAATTCCCAATTTATAAGGATTCCTCTCATAAATGCAAGAGTGTGTAGACCGTGAATCAAATAACACATTTTCATAATCTAAATAAACAAATAATGTACCTGATAGTACTTCATTTGATGGTCCAACATCTACTAATGTTGTTGCAAGGATTTCACCACTCCTTTCTGCTTGTGGTCTAGCTTCTTTCTCCCAGTTGAGTTCTTCGTTGGACACTCATTTGTATAATGACCGATTTCATTTCACTTTAATAATTTTACGGATGGTAAATCATATTTTTTCTTACCATTACCATGACCTTTTTAAGTGAAATTACGAGCCTTATATCCCATTATACCACATTGATAGAACTTACTGGGATTCAAAAGACATTCCCCCGCATGATTTCTACCACAATTTTCACCAACTATAAACTTATGTTTCGTACCATCATACTTTTTTGAATAGTTATTCCCTTTCATCAACAACCTCGAACTCTTATTTTTGTTGTTTGTAAAAGAACATCTAATCATCAGAAAACTCAATTTCCACCTTCTCCACACATCGAACAAGTTTTTCATCACTTTTAAACTAATTGGAAGCTAATTCCATTCGATACATTGGCATTAATCTTGAGTAAAAATGATTGATTTTACTATCTAGATATCGTATGAAATTTGGAGCATACCTTGACAGTCGAGTGAATATTGCATCATAAGAAGCCACTGAGTCATCCTCCTCCATCAATTCTTGAAACTGTTTTCCATCCTAAGATGAAACATCTTAGGAAAATATTAATCAAGAAACATACCTTGGAATGCATCCCAATCAAGTACATTAATCTCCTCACTACCCCTGATATTTTTCACCATCGACCATAACTGATTGGCTTCACCTTCAAAACATTAAACAACAAGAATAACATTTTGAAGTTCTGATCAACCCATGAAATAAAAAATCTTATCCATTGATTTAGTCCACCCTTCATCTAGCATAGGGTCATATGATCCTCTGAATAATGGGAGATTTTGCCTCATGAAATGCTCTACTACTGACATGTTTCTCTGTGGTTATTCTGGATGATCTCGTGCATGTACACCACCACCATTTATAGCCTGAGTCAACTGTTCCATCATTGCAAAAAACTCTTCAGTTCTGATTCTGACTATCTCAAGTTACTACTATTGAAGGTTGTCTTCCTTCTGATGTCATTGCATCATTGCTTATTTTTTTCCTCCACAGAAAACCATTCTGAACACAAAAATATCTTATGCGAAGAATCATGGTAATATGTAAATGCTATATAATTTTAATCATTACTTAAACTAAAAATAATTTATGGATATTAATTTAAAAATATCCTAACTCATAAAGTAGTCTAAATCGACCTCTAATACCAACTATAAAGACCCGACCTTAAAACATTACATAATATTGAATGAAATGAATAATTCACATTGAGGATATTTTTAGGTTTATAGTTTTAGAGAATTAGGTCATAACTATTACATTACATCTCAAAAATTATAAAGTAGAAAATTCTTCTCAGTTTCCAATTTTTTCATAAAATAATAACTCCTAAAAAAATGTCATTTCTAGTACCATGTTTTAGACAACATGAATTTTCCTTGTTCTAATCCTTGACCCTATTCATCTTTATGCCTTGTAAAAAACATTTAAAAACTTGGGATGAGCATAAAATGCTCAGTAAGGGTTATAAAACAATGAAATAAACCATTATATCATCAATACATACATAACATAATCCCTTTTACATACGCCATAAAATAATAGGATTTGTGGAGTATACATAGAAATCATAAATCATAAAATTAACTTGTGGCGTACATAACATACTTACATTGTATCTTTCACAGGTGCGTAGAGAGTTACATTTGGAATACCAATCAAAGTATATTACCAAAATCTTTTAGGAAAAATATTCACATTTTCCTCCATCACGTTACCCAATGCATTGCAGATCGATCTCAGGATCACCCGCCCTGGGTTTATCATGTAACCACCCTTATATGTAACAATTCCCATGAACCATAACATATTCATAACACATAAAACAAATATAAAGGAAAGATAACATTTCCACGTTTCAATCACGTGTATCATTTAAATTTATTGATATAACAAATCCATTATCAAAACAATTTTCAATACCAAAATACCTAAAAGAGTATATTGTATTTAATTACACTTTAAAAACATTACTGCTTGTTAAGGAATCCAAATATCAAATAACACTCGCAGTGGAAGAAAAGGTTGTTCTCACAACTTATGTTAAAAAGAGAAATTCATTTTTGTCGTTTATTAAAATGCCTCGTAGGAAAAAATTCATTTTAAATGAAATGAAAATTAAAAGGTGTTTATAAAATGTATAAAATATAGTTGTGTATAAAACAGAATATTCCTCAATGAAAGAAGATTGAGATATAGTCCCTTACCTTATGTCTGACATTAATTGATCCTTCTTTAATCTCATAAATAATAAACTAATGATAATATCTAAATTATTAAGAACCCTTTTCATGCTTATTATTCCTTTTATATCAATTATTACCTTTCTTTAACAATTACTTAATTATTTGAGTTCATATCGAACATTTTGTCGATGTTTGGATCTTTAGTTAAAAATGAACTTATTATAATTATAAATTTTCCATGTGGTCATGATTAAATTATCTCCAGAATGATATCCATGATTTAGATATCATAAATATCAAAAATATCTAGTATATATATATATTTATAATGGTACATATAATTTGGAGATAAGAAATGAAGTGCACCGTACATGGAGATGGTAAGTCGTACGTACCATGAACTCTACATTCATTTCTATTTCATATTTAATGGAATAATAACATAATGATACATATGTATATAATAATTCCAGTATAATATCATATATAATTTCATTAACTCAATCCTTTATATATTCCATGTAGGTCATGAACGATTCATATCACTTTGAGGGGGCGGTAGTCCGTAATTACTCAAATGAAATTATCGTATTTAACCATAATTGAAACCAAAAAGGGATGATATAAATGAATAATACCAAATCATAGAGACAATATAAATTTAATATATATCAAATATAAATATAGTTCCTTCTTAATGGCCACCATAAGTGGTGGTAGGATAATATAGAACAATCATCGTTTCGTTAGGCGTAAGTTTGTCGTCCACAGAAATAATATTTTCTTTACAAATTAGATGGATGTGTGTGTAAGTGTAGTTAGAATCCTTCTCATAACCAAAACATAGTATATTGAATATATTTTTTTGTTATCAAATAAATGAATAAAAAGTCTTTAGGGGGTTGGGAAAGTAAAATAAAACAAAAGAACTTAATATAAGACGTTACCTTTAAATCAGGTATCTTCTTTTGGTTTGACAAAAAATGTTTATTTGAATGGACTTCTCCCTAAGGGAAGGTTTCTAGGAAAAGGATTGGGATGTAGGGAGATTAATTGGGAGTAGTTTTGATGATACAAGTGGATTCTTAAGTTTGATTAATGGATTATATGTTAGGGATTTTTATAAGGGGGGGGAGGGGTTCTTTAGGAAAGTTTAAAGATATTATTTTATTATAAAATTATTTTCGGTTTCTAAAGGTTCAAATCTAATTATTGTCTATGATAATATGACTCATGTTATAAATAAAGTCATTAAATGATAATTGGATAGGTTTTGGATATTTTTTTAATCATTATAATCATATTTATTTAAATCATTCATTAATGAGGTAAACACTACATCATTATTGTGTCATAAATAATTCTACTTATTTGATGTCTAAAAATTATAAAAAAATACCATGATGTAGTAATTATTTTTATCTATAAAATGAATATTTATATTCTAAGAGATAACATATATAAACCCATGTAAATATTTATTTATTAAAAGAAATATGTTTAAGTTATTATTCCCTTTACTTTAAATTAATTAATATAAAGTGTCATTATCACTTCTAAGTGGCTCCATGGGTTCCAAAAATCGACCGAAGGATACCCATGATCTGACATGTATCAAAAAATATTATTAGGAAACTTATTAGGGTAACTATATATTATTATAATAGTATTTTATTACCCATATTTACTATATTTAGCCATTAACCATGGTGAATAAAATATTTACTGATATAAATATTCATAATGGATAAAAATAAATGTTACCTATTTACAAAAGTTGGACCTCCTGATTCCAAATATGGAATCCATTTTTCCCAATTAAAAAGAGAGAAGTTGAAGATATAAATTTAAAATTAATTCATGTTCCCAAAACAGAAATCATTTTTTACGAAATAGTAACTATCAAAAAAATTACACGTGATTTTGTACAATTTCAAAGTAAAATTACTTGAAATGACAAAATTTGGATAAAATGGTAAAACATGAAATAATTAAACATAAAAACAATTAAAAATATTATAAAAAATCATACATAAATTTGATTAAAAGGCAGTTTTGAATTAAAATATAGTATTTTCATTATCTATTAAAAATATAAAATTATCAGAAAAATGAAAAAATTTAATACAAAGTAAATTTTTATTTCCTTATCTTAAAGAAAAATATTATTTTGTCAAACAGAACATATAAAAGTAACAAAAACTAAATTTAAAAATCGTTCTCCATTAAAAGGTTGTAAATCAACCTTTTATTGAATAATAGAGTAATTATGCTTAAAATCAGATTATTTCTTTTTTTAAGACTCTAAAATTTTTTGGATGAATATAAAAACAATTAAAAATGTCACGACCCGTCCTCGGGGCCCGTGCCGTGACTACCCCAAGCCCGCCTTCCATAGGCCAGGGGCTGGCGACTAGCACCAAGGCGTAAAATCCCAGTAAACAGGGAAGGCATTGCCTTTAAGTAACAACCACACAGAGTCAGCAAGCGGAAAGTAAAGTGCAGAAAAGTAAAGGGGGCCGGAAATACAAGCCCAACTGTAAAGTACAACTGAAAAGTAAAGTACAGCAACTGAAGAAAAGACGGCGGCCTCGTGTCGTCCACTGGCAATCCCACCTGAAGGGTGGGTACAGATAGCCTCCAGGCTCCTCGGGTCCCACGTCCGCTCCGAGCACGTCCCGCCCAGTGGTCCACCTCCAGGTACCGTCCTGCTCCACGCCCCAACCGTGATCAGCGCTGTCCGTCGTCTGCAACCAACACAACAAGGTGCGGGCATAGCCCGTGCAGGGGTGAGTACAACTACTCAGTAAGGACCCCGAGACCCCTGAAGGTCTCCCGAAATCCACAAAGGATATAGCACAAAAGAAAGATGCAATCACGAAGTAACATCTGACTCGACTTAGGTATATGCCCATACATATACCTAAGTCCCCAATTCTAGCTCTGCTCACGAGCTCAAGAACAACTCAATCCACAAAGGAAAGCAAGACTCAAATCCACAAGGAGAGTAAACAGTAAATCCACATAGGATAGTTCAACACAATCCACAAAGAAGAGTAACATTAGATTCAGCTCAACCAGGATTTTCATTATCAAAACCGTAAATGTTGAAAAGCCCCATCTCTGAAGTGTACAGTGGTCCTGTCACGACTCCGAGGTACTGCTCACTAACCTAAGACTGCTGAAGTACTCCTCCTGTCGAGTACCGCGGGTCTGCTGCCAACTACCGGGCGCTCCGTCCGCTGAGGGTCTGCTGCCAAATACCGGGCGCTCACCCAGATAGCCTACTGAGGTACTCCTCCTGTCGAGTACCGCGGGTTTGCCGCCAACTACCAGGCGCTCCGTCCGCCGTGGGTCTGCTGCCAACTACTGGGCGCTCCGTCCACTGGGCTAGTCGACTCACTCCAAGTCGAGTCGGTCAAGCAGTCATCAGGTCTCAGTCATTTACACGGTCTCCGTACTCCGCACGCACGTCTCCACCGTCGCGGGTCTGTCGCTACAACCAAGCGCACACACTCCGTAGAGTATCGCGGGTCCACCGCTACAACCAAGCGCTCCACCGCCAAGGGTCTGCTGCTGCATCCAAGCGCACCACCACTGTCAAGTACCACGGGTCCGCCGCTACACCCAAGCCCTCCACCGCTCAAGGTAAAAAAAGAAGATTCAGCTCACACAGGTTCGGTAGCACTGTTCCACGTAGGATCGCTGAGTGCAGTAGTCGACGCAGTCCACTGCGGATCTCTTGCACAGTCGTCGCCGCAGTCCACGAAGGATCTCTGCTCTGCCGTCGTCGCAGTCCACGGAGGATCTCTGCTCTGTCGTCGTCGCAGTCCACGGAGGATCTCTGCTCTGTCGTCGAAGCCACAGCCAGCACTAGGGTTCCCGCACTTAGCGAGCTCGTTTAGGAGGGTCCGCTCCACGAGCCGAGAGGCTGATACATCAACTGACACGTAGTCCGAAGTTGATGTATCCAAAAGTTCCGTATCGACAACAGGATCTCAACGACACAGACGGCGCGTCAATCGGACGCCCGGTCTGAGAGTTATTGGCATTTTCGTCCCAGGGGCCCGGTTGGTTTTTAGGGCAAAACCAACCCGACCGTACCCCGCCTGTATCCGATCCTCGGGCGGAGTATGCCAAAAGTTCCGTCTCACTTAGAGGAATTCAACGAAACAGACGGCGCGTCAATCGGACGCCCGGTCTGTTAGTTATTGGCCTTTCCGTCTCACACCCACCCTGGGAAACTTCCCAGGAGGTCACCCATCCTGATCACTACTCTAGGCCAAGCACGCTTAACTACGGAGTTTTAACTACGTAGGCTCCCGAAAAGGAAGGTGCACCTTGAGTATAGTATACCGAAACGACCGTCTCGATCCAAGGATCGCGTAGCCGCTGACGGTTCGTCAATCGGAGGACCCAGGCCCAAGATATGGGCGAAAGACCGAAGAGGGCCCGAAACGGGGGTTCTGGGTCCGGGGCGACCCGGCACGAACCCCCCCTGGGGTCGGCCGAACCGGGTCGGCCCGACCCGGCCCGACCCGGCTCGGCCGGGTCCGGTCCGGCCTGGGCGCGGCCCGGCCGACCTGACCGGCCGGCTCGGTCTTCGGCCGAGCGGCCGAAGAGCCGCCGCGGGTCAAACCCCCGGCTTTGGGAGAAACGCGGCCCGCGTGCTGGTGGCCGGACCGCGGACGCGGTCCGGCGGTTCGCCGCCGCCGCGGCTCGGCCGCGGCGGACTCCTCCGGCGGCGTGCCGGGCGCCGCCGGCGACCCGCGCCGCCGTCGCCTTCCGCGGGCCGCCGGAGATGCTCCGGTGGCCCGATTTCTTTCCCGTCTGCGCCGTTGCTCCTCCCGGGGGACGATCTTCACTGCGGAATCAACAAAATGCCCTTGCCGCACGGTTCGTCGTCGTCCGCCAAATCCGCACAACAAAAGAGATCGGCGGAGGGTTGCCGGGTCTTGTTCGTTAGACCCACACCCTCCGCGTTTAGTCAAAATCAACGGGAGGAAAGGCTACAACAATTTTTTTAATCAAAGATAAAAATTGTTCACTCCTTTTCTTTTAATCGGCATTTCAATTTTTAATTAATTGAAATTATTCATGCCGGTTCTTTATTTAAAAGAAATAAGAACACGGGAATGAATCATCAAAGAAAATAAACCCCTACCTTGTCGTCGTCGTCGGACGAGAGGTTGTCGCGGGATCGCTCGTCGCGGAAGAAGGGGGGATCGTTGCGTCGTCGCGGTATCCGGCGTCGCGTCGCCAATCTCCGGATCAAGATCAAACAGATTTAATTAGTTTAAATCCGTTGATATTGAAATTAAAAAGGGAGAAGAAATGATCCGATTCTCACCTTAGTTGCCGAACGAGGATTGGCCGCGGAAGAAGAGGCGTCGCCGAAGAACGTCGCGGGTAAGGCTCGTCGACGTCGCAGATCACGGTGTGCGTCGTCGAATTCCGGTCGCCGGCGTTCTTCGCATTCTTCGCGTTCTTCGCGTTCTTCGCGTTCTTCGCGGGGAGGGTGGAGGTTCAGAGGAATTGCACAACGATAGCAATCCTCCAAAATAGACAAGTTGTCTATTTTATTATTTTGTCAACAAACGCAAAACGCATAAGTAACGACCCATTTAATTCTTTGAATTAATTCAACAAATAAAACAGCCCATTTAATTCACGAAATAAACCGCCCAATTAAATGGTCTGTTAAGAAATTAAAGAAAACGCGTCGGTTGACTTTTCAGTTACTTTGACGGGTTTTCGCGGGTGCGTTACTTAGCGAAAGAAACGGCGGGGCTCGTGCGGGCCCCACCTCACAAATATCCTACCAAGGGGGTAGGATATTTCCGGATAGCATCCTATCCAGTTCAACTCAGTTCATGCCGCCTTTAAGTGACTTCAAGTGGCTTCCAAGCAGCTTAAGTGAAATAAAATAAAGTTGTCGCACAAACTTTATTTTATTTCTGACTTAAAGCCGCAAAATTTAAAAACCACGTCTGAGCAAACGCAACTCCGGAAGAGGCGTTTCTAAGCAAATACCGGCGCTGCGATTTCATCGGTGCCCTCAGAATTCGATTCCGGGCACCGGTTCAAAAGATAGAAAAACCCGCTCGTCCGTTCACTGAACGTACCCGAGCCAAACTTCGGAAATTGATTCCGGGCACACCGGGCCTCGGAATCAGGTGCCGTCTGAAGCTGCGCTCTTGAAAAAATTCCAAAGAAAATTAAGAAAAAAAATTTCCTTGAAATTTTCGGGTCTTTACATTACTCCCACCTCAGGACTTTACGTCCTCGTAAAGCTTCAACTCTCACTTAAGGGAAACAAAGTAGTACTGAGCACGCAACTGAGCTTTACGCTCCCATATGCTCACCTGAAGATCTCGTGCTACCCGAGAAGCACCCCAGAGGAAGCAACCGTTCACGTAGAACCTGCTCCTGTCGATCCTCGATCTCTACTAGGACCTCTGTGCTTGTCGCCCTGTCATCGACGTCCAAATCACCGGGGCCGATGACGTGTGAAGAAACATACACGTACCTCCACAGCTGAGACACGTGGTGGACATTATGCACCCGGTGCGACTGAGGTGGTAGGGTCAAGCGGTAAACCTCCTCGCCTACCCTGCTGAAGATCAAAAAGGGTCCACCGAACTTCGGAGATAACATGCCGCCTCGGCCACATCTCCGAAACCTCATCGGGTTGAGACCGTATAAGAACGTGTTCGTCACCCTCGAATTCAAGAGGTTTCCCTTTTTAGGTTAGAACTGAAACTCAAAACTCCTGCTGCCACAAGGGTAGGGTTGACCAACTCAAGAGTGATCGGCCACACCCTCTTATGCCTGAGTTTAACATGTGCTGCCCAGGGTTTCCATTTCGCCGACCAAGGAAAACCCATTCCGACGTTTGCCTAAAACAGTCAACCGGGGTATGATTTGTGAATCATACCCAGATCAACGTCGTAAGGCCTCTACGCTGCCACCAAGAGATTCCAACCGAAACTCTCGCCTCGAGGTCAAATCACACCGTCGGCGTAAGTGTGATTATCGAGTCTCCTCCCAAGGGTATCTCCAGACGTGAGGGTCAAGTCTACGGCTTACCCGGAACCTCTAGGTCTGGGACATGATTCGTGGAAGGGTTGAATGATCGGTTCTTATGTCTATAGATATGGCAGCTCGTAGTAGACATAATTCGTACCCCGAATCATTCTTAGAGTTCCTGGGTCACACTCCTTGACCGCAATGCAGCTACTCTCCTCCCCAGCCCTCCTGCTCCCTGAGCCTGGCGGGGACTACTAAGTCGGGTGGTCGTAACATGTCGTAATGTACACCACCACATGCTGCTCTCTAAGCTCCGCTTCCACGTCTGCTACCCTGCAGATTCATCTGTCCTTAGCACTTCCTCCTCCTGAAACATTTTACACGCCCGAGTCTCTGAGACTGGCGCTAGTTTCCTGCCTTTCACTGCTAACGTTCACAACCACAAAGGTTCTCTCTAGCATCCCAGCATAGGTAGAAATGCATAGAGGAAAAGTAATGGTTTCTGATTTCCTTTAGACACACTTCGCTCAGAAGTTCGAGTCTAAGGAACTGATCACAACGTAACCAACGAGTACTAAGATTGATTGGTAAGCCACGATGAGTGCTCTGCTTCCGACATGTCGTACTGTCGAAGCTGTATTAGCTCCAGAAAACTCACAACCACCTCCTCAAGCCAGTCCTCAGCCGCCTACGAGTCAGGCTCACCTCGAAACTTGAGGGATATCTGGTGCTAAAACATATGTAAGGCACTAAGCCTGTGATTCTCTGCTACCGGTACCGCCGG
This sequence comes from Viscum album, assembly GCA_963277665.1. Classification (NCBI taxonomy): domain Eukaryota; kingdom Viridiplantae; phylum Streptophyta; class Magnoliopsida; order Santalales; family Viscaceae; genus Viscum; species Viscum album. The sequence goes on along the minus strand of OY728131.1, from coordinate 127,092,491 downwards.
TAGTGTCTACTGACCAACAGGTAGTGACATAGCTGGCGCACTACCCGTAGGTACCATCCCAGGTATCGGTTCGCGTACCGAAGCCTCATTACTATAAGAACCAACCTCATGGTCACTCACTGGAAACAACAGAAGATAAGATCATCATCCGCTCTACTAGTATCCAAGCTAGGCGTAGAACTCTAGCAACCGCCTCCATCCAGTCCACTGCTGCCTGGGAAATCTGTCTCGCCTCGTATCCTCAGAGGCCTCTACTGCTGGAACTCGTGCATCGCGCTCTGCTAGCGTCCACTGTCAGCTAGTGGCATCCTCTGCCTAACGGGTGGTGGTGCTGCTGGTACACCACCCGAAGGTGCCAACACTGAAAAAGGGCCCTGCACCGGAGTCTCGCTGCTCGGTGGGCCATCATTGAGAACTCTCTCGGAACTCCAGCTAACTATCTGCATGGTGACATCCTGAACAGTTGTGTCACGGTCAACGATTTATACCTGGTGAGCTGACCTGGTTTGAGCTGACTTTAAACCTTTTGGGAAACACACACGCAATCAGTGTTTTCGTGCATTAAGTTGGAAATCAGAAGTCAGGGTCCTGGTGTACGGATACGTCGGCCGCCGCACCAACACTGGACTCCCTGGACTGATAACCACACTCAATATACTAAACACTATTGCTTCACATAGAAAAAAGACCAGAGTCTGCGGTAGAACTGAACTCCTCTGATACCAATTTGTCACGACCCGTCCTCGGGGCCCGTGCCGTGACTACCCCAAGCCCGCCTTCCATAGGCCAGGGGCTGGCGACTAGCACCAAGGCGTAAAATCTCAGTAAACAGGGAAGGCATTGCCTTTAAGTAACAACCACACAGAGTCAGCAAGCGGAAAGTAAAGTGCAGAAAAGTAAAGGGGGCCGGAAATACAAGCTCAACTGTAAAGTACAACTGAAAAGTAATGTACAACAACTGAAGAAAAGACGGCGGCCTCGTGTCGTCCACTGGCAATCCCACCTGAAGGGTGGGTACAGATAGCCTCCAGGCTCCTCGGGTCCCACGTCCGCTCCGAGCACGTCCCGCCCAGTGGTCCACCTCCAGGTACCGTCCTGCTCCACGCCCCAACCGTGATCAGCGCTGTCCGTCGTCTGCAACCAACACAACAAGGTGCGGGCATAGCCCGTGCAGGGGTGAGTACAACTACTCAGTAAGGACCCCGAGACCCCCGAAGGTCTCCCGAAATCCACAAAGGATATAGCACAAAAGAAAGATGCAATCACGAAGTAACATCTGACTCGACTTAGGTATATGCCCATACATATACCTAAGTCCCCAATTCTAGCTCTGCTCACGAGCTCAAGAACAACTCAATCCACAAAGGAAAGCAAGACTCAAATCCACAAGGAGAGTAAACAGTAAATCCACATAGGATAGTTCAACACAATCCACAAAGGAGAGTAACATTAGATTCAGCTCAACCAGGATTTTCATTATCGAAACCGTAAATGTTGAAAAGCCCCATCTCTGAAGTGTACAGTGGTCCTGTCACGACTCCGAGGTACTGCTCACTAACCTAAGACTGCTGAAGTACTCCTCCTGTCGAGTACCGCGGGTCTGCTGCCAACTACCGGGCGCTCCTTCCGCTGAGGGTCTGCAGCCAAATACCGGGCGCTCACCCAGATAGCCTACTGAGGTACTCCTCCTGTCGAGTACCGCGGGTTTGCCGCCAACTACCAGGCGCTCCGTCCGCCGTGGGTCTGCTGCCAACTACTGGGCGCTCCGTCCACTGGGCTAGTCGACTCACTCCAAGTCGAGTCGGTCAAGCAGTCATCAGGTCTCAGTCATTTACACGGTCTCCGTACTCCGCACGTACGTCTCCACCGTCGCGGGTCTGTCGCTACAACCAAGCGCACACACTCCGTAGAGTATCGCGGGTCCGCCGCTACAACCAAGCGCTCCACCGCCAAGGGTCTGCTGCTGCATCCAAGCGCACCACCACTGTCAAGTACCACGGGTCCGCCGCTACACCCAAGCGCTCCACCGCTCAAGGTAAAAAAAGAAGATTCAGCTCACACAGGTTCGGTAGCACTGTTCCACGTAGGATCGCTGAGTGCAGTAGTCGACGCAGTCCACTGCGGATCTCTTGCACAGTCGTCGCCGCAGTCCACGAAGGATCTCTGCTCTGCCGTCGTCGCAGTCCACGGAGGATCTCTGCTCTGTCGTCGTCGCAGTCCACGGAGGATCTCTGCTCTGTCGTCGAAGCCACAGCCAGCACTAGGGTTCCCGCACTTAGCGAGCTCGTTTAGGAGGGTCCGCTCCACGAGCCGAGAGGCTGATACATCAACTGACACGTAGTCCGAAGTTGATGTATCCAAAAGTTCCGTATCGACAACAGGATCTCAACGACACAGACGGCGCGTCAATCGGACGCCCGGTCTGAGAGTTATTGGCATTTTCGTCCCAGGGGCCCGGTTGGTTTTTAGGGCAAAACCAACCCGACCGTACCCCGCCTGTATCCGATCCTCGGGCGGAGTATGCCAAAAGTTCCGTCTCACTTAGAGGAATTCAACGAAACAGACGGCGCGTCAATCGGACGCCCGGTCTGTTAGTTATTGGCCTTTCCGTCTCACACCCACCCTGGGAAACTTCCCAGGAGGTCACCCATCCTGATCACTGCTCTAGGCCAAGCACGCTTAACTACGGAGTTTTAACTACGTAGGCTCCCGAAAAGGAAGGTGCACCTTGAGTATAGTATACCGAAACGACCGTCTCGATCCAAGGATCGCGTAGCCGCTGACGGTTCGTCAATCGGAGGTCCCAGGCCCAAGATATGGGTGAAAGACCGAAGAGGGCCCGAAACGGGGGTTCTGGGTCCGGGGCGACCCGGCCCGAACCCCCCCTGGGGTCGGCCGAACCGGGTCGGCCCGACCCGGCCCGACCCGGCTCGGCCGGGTCCGGTCCGGCCTGGGCGCGGCCCGGCCGTCCGGACCGGCCGGCTCGGTCTTCGGCCGAGCGGCCGAAGAGCCGCCGCGGGTCAAACCCCCGGCTTTGGGAGAAACGCGGCCCGCGTGCTGGTGGCCGGACCGCGGACGCGGTCCGGCGGTTCGCCGCCGCCGCGGCTCGGCCGCGGCGGACTCCTCCGGCGGCGCGCCGGGCGCCGCCGCCTCCGGTCGCCGGCGCCGCCGCGCCGGCGACCCGCGCCGCCGTCCCCTTCCGCGGGCCGCCGGAGCTGCTCCGGTGGCCCGATTTCTTTCCCGTCTGCGCCGTTGCTCCTCCCGGGGGACGATCTTCACTGCGGAATCAACAAAATGCCCTTTCCGCACGGTTCGTCGTCGTCCGCCAAATCCGCACAACAAAAGAGATTGGCGGAGGGTTGCCGGGTCTTGTTCGTTAGACCCACACCCTCCGCGTTTAGTCAAAATCAACGGGAGGAAAGGCTACAACAATTTTTTTAATCAAAGATAAAAATTGTTCACTCCTTTTCTTTTAATCGGCATTTCAATTTTTAATTAATTGAAATTATTCATGCCGGTTCTTTATTTAAAAGAAATAAGAACACGGGAATGAATCATCAAAGAAAATAAACCCCTACCTTGTCGTCGTCGTCGGACGAGAGGTTGTCGCGGGATCGCTCGTCGCGGAAGAAGGGGGGATCGTTGCGTCGTCGCGGTATCCGGCGTCGCGTCGCCAATCTCCGGATCAAGATCAAACAGATTTAATTAGTTTAAATCCGTTGATATTGAAATTAAAAAGGGAGAAGAAATGATCCGATTCTCACCTTAGTTGCCGAACGAGGATTGGCCGCGGAAGAAGAGGCGTCGCCGAAGAACGTCGCGGGTAAGGCTCGTCGACGTCGCAGATCACGGTGTGCGTCGTCGAATTCCGGTCGCCGGCGTTCTTCGCGTTCTTCGCGTTCTTCGCGTTCTTCGCGTTCTTCGCGGGGAGGGTGGAGGTTCAGAGGAATTGCACAACGATAGCAATCCTCCAAAATAGACAAGTTGTCTATTTTATTATTTTGTCAACAAACGCAAAACGCATAAGTAACGACCCATTTAATTCTTTCAATTAATTCAACGAATAAAACAGCCCATTTAATTCACGAAATAAACCGCCCAATTAAATGGTCTGTTAAGAAATTAAAGAAAACGCGTCGGTTGACTTTTCAGTTACTTTGATGGGTTTTCGCGGGTGCGTTACTTAGCGAAAGAAACGGCGGGGCTCGTGCGGGCCCCACCTCACAAATATCCTACCAAGGGGGTAGGATATTTCCGGATAGCATCCTATCCAGTTCAACTCAGTTCAAGCCGCCTTTAAGTGACTTCAAGTGGCTTCCAAGCAGCTTAAGTGAAATAAAATAAAGTTGTCGCACAAACTTTATTTTATTTCTGACTTAAAGCCGCAAAATTTAAAAACCACGTCTGAGCAAACGCAACTCCGGAAGAGGCGTTTCTAAGAAAATACCGGCGCTGCGATTTCATCGGTGCCCTCAGAATTCGATTCCGGGCACCGGTTCAAAAGATAGAAAAACCCGCTCGTCCGTTCACTGAACGTACCCGAGCCAAACTTCGGAAATTGATTCCGGGCACACCGGGCCTCGGAATCAGGTGCCGTCTGAAGCTGCGCTCTTGAAAAAATTCCAAAGAAAATTAAGAAAAAAAATTTCCTTGATATTTTCGGGTCTTTACAAAAAACATGTATAATAATATTATAGTTAGTTTTATTCATTACCTCCAATACAACGGCAAGGAATTAACTACTATTTCAAATAATATTATATTATTATTTTTCAGTATGAACCAACGTTGTGTTCAACATAATATTTCAACGAAAATTGTTGTTGTGTATCAGGTACACCATCAAACATAGAATCCCATTTAAATTAAAATTAATATTTAATTCCCAAATATTAATAAACATAAAAATTTATTATTCATTATTTACCTCAGATGTTACATACTTCCCCCCTTTTGGGAATTGTGTCCCTGAAATTCTATTGACTTATCAAATTAGTGAGGGTATTTATCCCTCATAGAATTTTCAGATTCCCACATTGCCACTTCATGCACATAATTTTTCCACAAAACCTATACCTATTTAGTTACCTTATTCTGTATCACTTTCACTCTCCGGCCAATAATTTGGACCGATTGTTCCTCATAAAAGAGATTCCCTTCCAACTGAACTACCGCTTGGTACAAACCATGGGATGGATATGGCATATACATTCTTAACATTGAAACATGAAAAACATTTTGTACCTAGGATAAACATGTAGGTAAATCCACTATGTATGCAACTGATCCAACTTTCTCCAGGATTTTTTAAGGTCCAATGAACCTTAGACTAAAAATTCATTTCTCACCAAAACACATTAAACTTTTCCTTGGAGAAACTTTGAGAAAGACATTACCACCTACCTTAAAAGGAATGATCTTTCCTCCGATTATCCACATAACTTTTCTATCTACTCTGAGAAATTATCATGTACTTCTGAATCCACTAATCTTTTTCTTCCATCTCTTATACAAATTCTAGTCCCATCAATTTTCTTTCAGCTACTTAATCCCAAAAAGATGGAGTTCGACCATGCTTCCCATATAATGCCTCAATTGGTGCCATTTTTATACTATAATAAAATATATTATTATAAGAAACTTCAACCAAATAATCATGTTAGTCCCAAAATCCTTAGTAATTCATCGAGAAAGCACGTAACATATCCTCCATGGACAGACTTTTTTGTTCTGACTGCCCATCTGATTGAGTATGAAAACCTGTACTGAAATTTATTATATTACCCAATGACTTCTAAAGGCCTTTACAAAAGTTATAAGTAAACCTAGTATCACGATCAGATACAATGGATAGGGGAACACCATGCAAGCTTACTATCTCTTTAACATACAACCGAGAAAGTTGATCTTGATAAAAATTATCTTGAATATGAAGTAAATGTGCAGATTTAGTAAATGGATGAACAATAAACTAGATTTCATTATTACCTCAAGATGTATTTGGTAATCCCACAATGAAGCACATGGATATATTGTACTATTTCCACTTTGGCACTGGTAAAGAATGAAGCATCTCTTTCGGTATCTTAATCTCCTCTTTAACCTGTTGACAAGCCAAACACATCACAGTAAAATTAGAAATATCTAATTTTATTCCATCCAACAAGTAAAATCCCAAAGATCTCTGTACAGCTTAGTACTTCCAGGATGAACTGAAAATAGAGAACTATGAGCTTCACATAACAACTCATTCTTCAACTGTGAATCACAAGGATCACATAATCTCTTCCAAAACCTCATAACACAATCATTGTCAATATTAAAATCAGGAAACCTGGCCTTTTGATCCGACTATACCTTATTCTACAACTCATTGTCTTCCTTCTGTGGTTTCTTAATTTTGTTTGATAGAGATGATTTAACTATCTCTTGAAACAAAAAAAGAACATTATTGCAACAACAACATCTATGAAAAATTTCCTCAAATCAAAACCCAAAGGATCTCGTTCCAAACATATCATGGATAATGAATCATTAATTTTTCAACTCAAATCATAATCCACTTTATTTACATTCTCCGGATGGTAATGTATTGTGGAGTCATAATCCTTGATTAATTATAGCCATCTCTTCATTCTCTTGTTCAATTATTTCTGAGTGAATATATACTTCAATCATTTGTGTTAAGTATATATTTCAAATTTTACTCTCTACAGATGATGCTGCAAAAGTTTTTATGAAGAAAAAAATAGCAGCTAATTCCAAATCATGTGTATGGTAAATTAAATCCTAAGGATTCAACTAACATGAAGTATATGAAATTACCTGACCATTATTCATTAGGACACAACCATGTTCTTTCAATGAAGCATCATTGTAGATAACAAACTCACCATTTCTGGAAGGCAGTTCTAAAACTGGAGCATTCCCCAATCATCTTTTCAATTCTTGAAAAAAAACATCACATTCTTTTTGTAAGATGAACATAACATCTATTCGAATTAACTTAGTATTTGGGATAGATAACCTTGAAAAAGATTCAAAAATTTTCCGATAATAACCAGGTAGTCTATGAAAACTACAAATGCCGGTTATATTTGTGAGTCTTGGCCATTCATCAAAAAAATTTGTTTTATAATGATCAATAGTTATGCCATTTTTTGAAACAATGTGACCAAGAAAAGAAATTTTCTGTAACCAAAACTCAAACATGTTGAATTTCCCAGAAAATTTCTTTTCTTTTAATTTTTGAAAGAGAACCCTTAAATGACTTTCATGCTCCTCTTTACTTTTAGAATGAACTAAAATATCATCAATGTGCACAACCACAAACTTATTCAATAACTCACGTAAAATTATAATCATAAGATCCATGAATACATAAGGTTCATTTTTTAACACAAAAGGCATAACTAAAAATTCATAATGGCTATATCTAGTACAAAACATGGTCATTGGATTGTCTACATCATTTACTTTGAACTGATGGTACCCTAACCTCATGTAAATCTTAAAAAAATTATAATCTCCCTAGAGATGATCAAAAAATTCATCGATATGAGGAAAAGGATACTTGTTCTTAACATTGATATTATTAAATACTATATAATAAATGAAAATTCTAATTGAATAATCATTATTTTTAACAAAAAAGACAAGAGAACCCTGATATTTTATTGCACATGTTTTTCATAACTTTTGAACTCACATGAAGATAATTACCTTCGATACATTGGCATTAATCCTGAATAAAAACTATTGATTTTACTATCAAGATCTTGTATGAAATTTGGAGAATACATTTCCAGTCGAGTGGTTTTTTTCTTCATAAGCAGTCCACGAGTCATCCCCCTACCTCGATTCAAGGAATTTTTTTTCATCCTAAGACGAACCACCTTAGGATAATATTTCTTAAGAAACATACCTTTGAATTCATCCCAATAAAGAGCATCAATCTCCTCAATATCCCTAATATTTTTCAAAATAAACCACCACTGATCGGCTTCCCCTTCAAAATGGTATACATAGAGAGTAACCTTTTGATGTTTTGAACATCCCCATCACATCAAAAATATTCTCCAGTGCTTTAATCCACCCTTTAACCTGCACAGGGTTAGATGATCATCTGAATGATGGGGGTGTTGCCTCATGAAATGCTCTTCTACTAACATGTTATTATTTGGTTGTTCTATCTGATCTCGTGCATGGATATCACCACCATTTATATCATTAGTAAACTATGCCATCACTGCAAAAAAACTATTCAGTTCCGATTCTGACCATCTCATGTTGCTGATTTGGAAGGTTGTCATCCCCCTGATGTCGTCCCATCATAGTTGCTCTTTTTCCTCTGTGGAAAACAATTCTGAACACATAAATATCTTAGGCAAAGAAACATGGTAATATGTAAATGCCAAATCATTTCAATCATAACATAAACTAAAAACAATTCATGGATATTAATTTAACAGTATTCTAAATCCTAGTGTTGTCTAAACCGAACTCGGATACCAATTATCAGGACAGATCCATAAAACATTGAATATTCTTGAATTAAATGAATAATTCACATTGAGGATCTTTTCAGGTTTAGAGTTTTATAGAATTATGACATAACAATTACATTAAATCTCAAAAATTAGAATGTATACACTTCTACTCAGTTTCAATTTTTTCAAAAAATAAAACCTTTCGAAAAAAGAGTCATGTCTACTTCCATGTTTTAGAGAGCATGAATTTTCCTTGATCCCATACCTGACCCTATTCATCGTTACGTCCTATGAAAAAGATTTCAAAACATGGGATGAGAATAAAAATCTCAGTAAGGGTTTTAAAACAATGAAAGGAAATATTAGATAATCAATACATACATAACTTAATCTCTTTAACATACATCATGAAATCATAATATTTTTGAAATATACAAAGAAATAATAATTCTTAAAGGTAACTAGTGTCTTACATAACATTCATACATTGTAGCTTTCACAGCTATGTAGGGAGTTATATTTGGAATACCCATCATAGTATATTCCCTAAATATCTTAGGAGAAACATTAATGTTTACCTCCATCAGGATACCCAATGAATTGGAGATCTATCTCGGGATCAACCACCCTTGGTTTATCATAGATCCACCCGTATACGTGACAATTCCCATGAACAATAACATATTCATGACACATAAAACATATATAAAGGAAATATAACATTTTCACATTTCAATCAAAATATATCATCTAAATATACTAAAAAAAATCAATTATCAAAACCATTTACAAAACCAAAATACCTAAAAGAGTATGTCATATTTATTTTCCATTTAACAACTTTACGGCTTGTTGAGGAAGCCAAAGATCAAATAATACTCGTGGTGGGGGAAAATGTTTTTGTTACCGCTTACGTTAAAAGGAAACAATCCTCTTTGTCGTTTAGTAAATCACCCCATTAAAAAATATTCCTTTTGAATGAAATTAAATATCAAAGGTGTTTATCCACCATATAAAATAAAGTTGTGTATAAAACAAAATATGCCTCAATTAAAAAGAGATTGAGACGAAGTCCCTTACCTCATGTCTGACATGACATGATCATTCTGTAATCTCATGAGTAATAAAATAAAGTTAATTTCTACTTTATTAAGAAATTTTTTCATGTTTATTATCCCTTTTATATCAATTATTACCTTTCTATAACAATTAGTAAATTATTTAAGTCCATATCAGAAATTTTGTCAATGTTCAGAACTTGAGATAAAAATGAACATTTTATAATTATAAATTGTCAATGTGGTCAAAATAACATTATCTCCAGAATGATATTCATGATTTAGATATCATATATATCATATATATCTAGTATATATATGTATTTATATTAGTACATAACATTTTGAGATTAGGTACGAAGTGCACCAAGAGACGGTAAGTCGTACATACGCATGAACACTACTTTAATTTCTATTTCATATTTAATGGATTAAAAACATAATGATACATATGTATATTATAGTTACAGTATAATATCATATATAATTTCATTAAATATATCCTTTATACATTCCAAGTTGGGCATTAATGATTCATTTCACTTTGAGGGGGTGGTAGTCCGAACTTCCTCAAATGAAATTATCGTGTTTACCAATAATGGAAACCATAAAGGTATGATATAAATGAAATATATAGAAGAATATAGAATATATATATATAATATATATCAAATATATATACAGTTCCATCTTAATGGCCACCATAAGAGGTGGTAGGAGAATATTGAACAATCATCGTTTCGTGAGGCATTAGATTGTTGTCCACCGAAATAGTATGTTCATTACAAATTAGATGGATGTGTGTGTATGTGTAGTCAGAATCATTACAATAAAAAATCAATTTATATTTAATATACTAGTTTTTTCATAAAATAAAAGAACAAAAAGAGTTTAGGGGTTTGCAGAAGTAAAATAAAACAAAAGAACTTAAGAGAAGACGTTACCTTTATATTGGGTATCTCCAATTGGTTTGAACCAAATGATTTGATTGAATTTACTTATGCATATAGGAAGGAATCTAGGAGGAGTATATAGATTGCGGGAGCTTAATTTGTAAGATTCTAGACAATCCAAGGGGCTTCATAAGTGTTATGAATTGTACATAATTGAGGGCTTTTTATAAGGGTGAGGAGGGGCTCTTTAAAAATGATTACAAAAATTATTTTATTATATAATGATTTTCGGTTTATAATGGTCTGAAACTCATTAATGGTGAATATTAGATGACTCTTGTTAGAAATAAAATCTTCCAATAAAAATTGGACAGGTTTTAGATGTTTCATAATCTTTATAATCTTATTTATTTAAATCATTCTTTAATGAGGTAAACACTACATCAATATTGTCTCATAGAACATTTTATTGATTTGATGTATAAAAATTAAAAAAATACAATGATGTAGGAAAAATTTTGATCATTCCAACTAATATTTGTATTCTAAGAGATAACTTACATAACCCCATGTAAAAATTGATTTACTAAAAGATATATGTTTTAGTCATTGTTGTCTTTACTTTAAATTAATAAATATAAAGTGTCAGTATAACTTTCAAATGGCTCCATGGGTACCTAAATTGAACCAAGGATTCCAATGGTCAGAAATTTTTCTACCAATAGGATTATGACACATGCTATAATATTTTTTATTATAATAATATTTCGTTACCCTTATTTACCAGATATACCCTTTAATTATAGAAAATAAAATATTTACCGAAGTAAATATTCATTTTGTCAAAAAATAAAAGTTATAGATTTATACAATTTGGAAATCCTAATTCCAAATATGGAATAATTTGTTTCAAATTCAATACACATAACTGGTGGAAATAAAAGTAAAATTAATTCTCGTTGTTAATACAAAAAGAATATTTTTAAGAAATAATAAATATCAAAAGATTGACACTTGTTTATGTCCAATTTCAATGTTAAATTAAAAAAAATTAACAAAATTGGATTAAATTGTAAAATATTAATATAATTAAACATTAAAAACAATTAAAATGATAATATAACAATACAAATAAATTAGATTAAAAGGATGTTTTGAATTAAAATATAGTATTTTCAATATTCATTAAAAATGAACATTATCTGAAAAATACCAAAATTTCATCCAAAGTAAACATTGATGTCTGGAGATTAAATAATATTATTATTTTGACCAATAGAAAATATAAATATGACAAAAACTAGATTTAAAAATTGTTCTTCATCAAAAGGATGTAAATCGACCTTTTAACAAATTGTAGAGTATTTGTGCTTAAAATCAGACTATTTTTTATTTAAAGCCTCTAAAATTTATTCGATAAATGTAAAAACATTTAAAAAACATGTATAATAAATGTTTAGTTAGTTCTATTCATTCCCTTAAATACAAAAACTGGGTGTTAACTACCATTTAAAATAATATTCTATTATTATTTTTTAGTATGACCCAACGTTGTGTGCAACGTAAGATTTCAAAGAAAAATGTTGTTTCTATCAAGTATGCCATCGAAAATATAATCTATTTTAAATTAATATTAATATTTAATTCACAATTATTTATAAATATGAAAATTTCTTATTCTTTATTTACCTATGATGTTACATTTATAATTTTTTTTGTAAATCTTTCGTTAAATTTTTATCTAATATTTGAATTTTATGAAGTGTTAATTTATTTTATTCATTTTAATATTATTAATTAATATAAATTTTTATTAAGAATGAATATATACATTAGTTTGGAGTGGTGAATTTATTCTATAAGTCTTCACACAATAATGCAAGGAGTCACATCATATGCATGACAACAGATTTAGTTCTTTTCTACCATTAAATTGACTTTTATTATATTATTAGCCCATATTAAGAAGTTTATTATTGTTTATAAATATTAGGTGTTAAAATTTTTATGGTATCGAAATAAATATTGACTAAAGTATCCCATAGAGGAGAGTCATTGGGTGAAATTTTTCACTGGTCTGGAGGCCTTTTCCTTTTACAGAAATTTTGGGTCGAATTTTTTTATCTATAATATTATTCTTATTTGGATTACTAATTCTATATGATTATTATAATTTTAATGAAACAATTTCATATAAAATATTCATGGGATGCATTTAGGTATACATGAATATAATTTTATTTAATATTTTTAGTAATGTGATCCATAAGTATTATAAATGAATACAAATCAAGAGTGTTTAATCATATTGATGTTGTTCAAGGAATATGATTAAAAGATAAAAAATTAAGAGAATTAAAACAATGGTAATGAATGAGATATAATGTTGATATTCAATCCAATTTAATATATTATGTTTTATATTCCATCTAGTGTGGAACTTTTCAAGACTTTAATCATCTTACATAGTAAGTGATGCCATAGTTAGGTTTCCATATATTTTCCTATGTAAGGAAAGAATGTGGTGGGTGTCCTAAATATTATTAGGATCATAGTTTTTTGAATTTTAATTAACCTAAACTTATCAATTATACCCTTATGTGATTTTATTATTATAAGGATTGTGCATAGATGATCTATATAATAGATTAATATAAAAATTTATCCTCTTAACTATAACTGAGTAATATTTGATTTGATTAGGATGATATCCTTCCTAAATAAATAAGTGGTTAGTGGGACACTATATTGGACTCATTTATCATAGTAACATGGAACATTATTCACCATGTTATATGATGAATTTTTATGGTTATATATTTTCAGTGAGATCATATTGAGTGAGATTCTAAAAAAATATCATGATACATATCATATACACCATTATAATATAATGAAATTACATGATCATCTTTAAAACTAGCCTTGAGGTCATTAATGAAAATTATGATCTTTTTGTACAAAAATTGGTAGATTTGTATGAAATATTAAAAATAAAAATTATTTTTCAAAACTATTTGTTATTAAAATACATTCTATAATAAATGAATTGATAAATTTGTTCAACATGTGAATCAATATGTTTATGAGAATCATATAATGATTCACTTAATTTTTCATGGATTTCTTATATTAAATTTCCTAATTAACATTATTATACACTCCTAGACTCAATTTTATTGTTTATATGAGTAGATACTAAATTTATATATGTACTAAGAAAATTTATTTGATGGAATTTTGAAAAAAGATTCCAATGGAACTATATTTCCTTTTCTTTCTCAATATTCGAATTTAGATGAACATAGAATGATATATCTATGTTTTGGGTTCTACAATTATAGTACAAGGGGGGAAATTTAAACATAATAAATAAATGTTAACTATCCAATTTCATTTAATTTTAAAGGTGTTATCATGTAGAAGGTGTAATATTTCCAGGGTGGAATTGATTAGAATACATAAAGGTGTTTGAACTCTCTGTGGAAGATCTACATCAGGTGTTGATGTTATAGGAATTATTTAATTGAATATTAAATGGTATATGATACATACTATATGTTTTATAAGTGTCTTAAATATATATAAAATAAAAAACAAGGGATGGATTTTAAGAATATATTATTCACCTTTTCATGATAAAAGAGATTGTTACAGAATAATGGAATGAATATATTGAAAAACATCAAATTTATTTGAAAGAATATGTATTTTTATCTTATCACTCTTATATGATAAGTTATATGTATATTATAAACAATTAAATATTGTAAAAATATGGGATTATTGATATAATATACATGGTTAATGATTACATCAATTATATAAAATATTATGAAAATATTATAAGGAATAAAAATTTATCTAGGGTAAAATATTGTATCTTGATATTTGTTAAAATATGAAATTTGTGATCAAAAATATATTAACAGGATTTTTAGTGAATAATATTATTTTATAGAAAAATAGTTAAACAAAATTTTCAATATTCGATAAGTAAATAATTTTTAAATCATTATTCATGACAATGAATATATGTTTCATTTTATAAAATTGAGAAGTATATCTATCTTTTAATGATATTAGGAATTTAGTGTAATGTACAAGAGGATAGGGCTATATATTACTAATTTTGAGATATTTAATGTTAATAAATAAAATATTATGAAATAAAAATATGAAGTGAATTTATCTTTATATAATAATGGAGATTAGGATGTATTGAAATGTGATTTATGAAAAAAGTTTCATTAGGGACTATAATGACTTGTGATGTATTCATAGACTATTTATGATGGATGTAATGATTTATTCATCTACCAATTTACTCTATACTAAAATAATCTAGGACATATGAGTAGGCTATATGAGATTTAAATAATCCATGTTCTATAGAAACTCGATGTCTTGAAAAAAGGGATCATAGAGGAATTAATAATTGAAAATGTTTCTAATTGTGTATATATTTATTGTCAAACATGTGTTTTCTATAGATGTCACCTGATCCCTTTTTATATTTACTTACATTAATACTTTTATCAATTCAATGCATTGTTTATATTTATGTATTATAGGAATCACACATAATATTGACTCTATAAACAACTATACTGTCATACTATTTGGTCTTGAGAATGAGGATTATTTTTATGAGAGATTGAGAGTTTCCGTAAAACCTTTTATAATTATATGGTGAAGATGTTATGGATATATTTTTACTGGTTGTTATATATGACTTGACATGTAGAAAATTGTATTATAACTTTTCCAAAATTAGATTTTGGTAAAATATAAAAGTGGTATTCGAAATGGTTTCATGAATTAAAGAATATGATGTTATATAGGGTGAAAATTTCATATATCTATAATGAGATAATACAAGTGGGAGATTGATAGATTTTTGAATAAAATAGGTTATCTATGGAGCGGTAATCCTAAACATGGAATGGATTTTTTATAACCGCAACGTGGCATAGTGTTAGTCACTATATCATAGTGGTTTTATATGTGATTATCCTATTATATGTTAATCAGCATTCCAATGATCATCTTTCACACAATATATCTTTAGTAATTATGATCAAAATATGATGATGATAATAATTAGGGGCTTACAAAAAAAATCTCGTTCATTTAAATGTAAAAAAATATTAATGGAGGATCAAGATAAATGATACAAACTATTGAAATCTTAAGAGATGTTTTTTAAATGTATCAAAAATATAAGATGGGTATTTGGGTTTTTATTTTCCCATATATAACTATTTTAACATCTTTAAAGAAACTATGAGTTTTAGACTCACTTATTCCATTTTAACTCCTCATACTATGATTAACATCATGATCTAGGTTCTATATACACTTTATCCTAGTGTTATAATAAACTATATATATGTGGGATATATTCTTTCAGTGTTTAGATATTTTATGATCTATGAAAACATATGAAGGATGGATTTATTTTGTAGAATCATATTGATATTAATCAATGGCTTTTTGAGGGAAATTAAATGCCTTATTGAATAAATAAATGTACATGGTTCTAATTAATAACCATTTATAGTAATTAGAACAATATAAATATAATCTAAGATTAATAATGTTTGGAAGTTGGTCTTATACTAAATTTTAGATCATATATATCCATAAAAAACCCCTCAGTATGATCTACCATGAAATCATAATGGCGTTTTTTAACAAATAAAACTCAATGAATTTTATTTATCCATGAATAAATACACTAAATTTTATCTCTCTTACATACTATTGGTTTTATAAACTCATAAAAATAAACTAATTTATAATTTATAGAGAATTTATTCCATACGTATAGGATATAATCTATTTAAAATGATATTATTTACATTCATAAATTCTCAAATGAACCACTCTCTGAATATGAGGAGATTTTCAGAAATCTTACAGAAACTTGTTCACACCACAAAATATATGAAAAAATAATAATCCAATACTTCTATAAGGGGTTATTTGTGATGTATAGAACCCTTATCAATTTTGTATTTGGTGGTGGTATATAAGAAGAAACACCTATAGATATATAGGATCATATAAGAAATATCACTATAATAGTATTTAAATTACATAATTAAGCACCTTCTTAGGTGAAACAAGGAAATGAAAGTTAGACCCTAGAACCATAAAATTTGAATATGTGAATGAATTCTATCTTGGACCTTGTATTAACACTTTATGTGGCCAAAAAATCCCCAACATCCATTTCACCACAGTCATAATTCCCAGGACCTTACAAAATGTTTGGTTTCTACAGCTCACCTTATCAACTATTTGAAAAATATCATTAATAATAAAATACTCCATTATATTCTTATGATGAAATACTAATAAATGAAAAAAATATTGTTTTAGAAAACCAACCCTTACACTATATACTATCCTCCTTGAAATTATAACCAGTATGACTATATTCCATCATCTCTTACCTAAAACCAAAGAATAAAAGTCTATATATGCTTGAGTTATGGTATTCTAATCCCTTAAAACCCTCAAATCCTTCATAAAAATCATAATATATTATTGTATAATCTATATTAGAGTAAAATATAGTAACCATACACCCTTGTTCCCCCTCATAAATCGATAAATATTTTATATCATTATATGTGATTCTAATATCCAAACAAGTATTTCGATAAAAAATTAATTGATTTAAAATGAAAAATAATAATGGAAATCAAAACGTTTTCATGACTAGACAATGATGAAACCAAAGGGAATTGTTTAGGATGAATCTAAATAATTCCACCAAATCTATCTAGATGAAAATTAAAAATAAAATTGGCTACCATGTATCAAATTTTAATAAATTTTTTTTCCCAAATTCAAAATCATCCATTACCCAACCCAAAGGTAAATGTAACTATTATTTATCTTCAATCAGAAAAAATATTCTCTATACCACATTATAAACTATTTATTCCAAATCTATAAGTATAATATGAAAATGAACAAAATAAAGAACTCCCGATTGAATCTGAAACAAATTCATCACATCTTTCCATTATATCATCCAACATAATCCGTTTTCCCCAAATCATATCCAAGCCTATGAATTCCAAAAACATATAATCAAAAGGATAAGAAATATTAATCATTTAAAATTTAAGTAATTATCTTGTATTTATAAAAATCATCATATCTATTTAGTGTCTAAAAAATATATTAGAATACATAAAGTTAGGCTCAACATAATTGAAAAAATTCATCTTAAAAATTCATATCTATATCGTTAAAATTTCTTATGAATTACATAGTTAATTTCCAAATAAAATTCTAAAATTAAAATAATCCACTCCATGATAATAGATCCTCACATAATATCATAATCAAATATTTATTCACCTATCATGGTTTAATTACATTGAATACTATATATATATTCAACTAATTGTATAAATAAAAAGCCTCTTTTTAGGTTGGAAAATTGAAGAACTTGGTTGTTAATTTTAATAAGATTATATTAAATGATAACATAATAGTACTTGAAATTGGAGGTGGGTGTCCTATTACTAATCACAAGTAATTCTAGGATAAATTATCATCAATATAATAAGAACAAAAACCAATGTTTATGTTGGAATATCATCTAGGAATTTGTCCTTCTATTATACCTTATAATAGAGAGGGTGCTTCTTATGGGATTCATAAACAAATTAATCAACCGATTTATAATTAATATAAAATTTATCTTCAACTTATAAACATTATTTTATATATTATAATTTAATATATAATAATATATATTCCAAATCTAATATTTTTTTTTCTAAACATTGGACGAAAATGAAAAAAATAATTAAAACCATCATAAAACTGTTATTAGGATATTAAGATAATTGGACCACAAATAAATGAAATTTTTTATCTAAATCATCTTCATTGTCAAATGGGGAATGATTTATAATTCTATAAAAAATCATAAATGTTCATCATATCTTCTTTACATATTGATATTATGGAATCATATCTCATCCTCGTATTGTAGGAAAATAAAAATTAATAATGTTAAACTATAATGGATATACCTATATGAAATCTTTATATTAATATATAGTAATCATATAATTCCACTAGGAAACGCTAAATATGAATAAATCCTCTCATACTTAATGTTATAAAGGAAGAATAGAAGAAAAATAAAAAATGGTATTACTTACCATATTTATTATTTTGAAAGCATGAATCTAGATCATGAATTTCCAAAAAATGTGTAGGAACATATATTAAATAATGAATATGTAAAAATTTCCAAAATAAAGTGAAAATAGGTTTATTTGTTTCAATGATTATTAAAAATTAAATTATGGAATAAAAAATGTCATTGATCACATAAATACCTATATTGTTTGACAGAATAACTTTAATGTGAAATTATTATATTATCTATGAATAATATTGAAACATTATAATATAAGTATCACCCATGAATTAAAAAATATTGTTTACTTATACCTTATGAACAAAAAAATTAGAAGAATGACTTTTGGATTTTTCCAAGATCCTATAAAATTCCACAGGTTCAGGGTGAGCATCATTTCTATGTTCACAAATCATTGTATAGTGGTTTACATAGAAAATTTTATATTTTATTGTGATTCATTACAAACCCATTTTAATTCATGGTAGATGATCTTTATAAAATTATAGTATTGTAAATTATGTTAAACATTAAAAAAATTTCACCTCATGGTTAATTTTGGGATTTTTCTAGGAAATATAGTCTATCATGAGGGTATTCAATATGATACTATAAAAACTAATGTAATTTTGTCACTTATTGTACAATATTTAGTTTGAAACCTATAATCCATTCATGTATATAACTAATTAGATTATTAATACATCAAATAATTTTCGTATGATTTCTCTTTCACTCACCCAGTTATATCATAATGATATTTTAATTAGTCATGATAAGGATTGTATGTGATCCTTCATTGAATTAAATAATGAACTCACAATTTTCCCAATAATCCAATCACAAAACTCATCATCTCCCTTTGAATTGTTTGGTTATTCATTTATTAGATCCATTAGTATTTTCTTTCCCCAAAGAAAATAAAATATATCTTGCTTTATATATTAGACCTCCAAAATATTGGAAGAATATTATTTTCATTACACAATATAAAACATTTAGCTATGTTTTTTCATCAGATAAATCCATAAACAATATCCTAAGTTCCAAATTCCTCATCTCTATAGTCCATTAGAATAACATTTCATATATAGAGAATATATTATAAAACAATTCATAGAAGATGAATTATAAAGATTCAGGAATTTTATATTTAGATTAATTAAAGATATTAAAATTATAATTATGTTATTGATCACATAATTATTATTTCAAATTATTCTCATTATGATATTTACTATCATTAATTACTTAAAAAAAATTTTCATCTCCCACTAAAAAATTATAATAGAATTCATCATTTGATTATGATTTGGTTTTTATATTTGTCCAAAAATAATCTGAATAAAAAAATTAATGTAAAAAAATGAATAAAAATAATTATTTTTGGATAATAAATTATAGAAGAAAATATTTTTCATTGTAATTAAAATATTTGTTTATGAAGAATAAAATTCTACATTATTAGGATTAATTCATCAATTACTTGTAGCTTGTCACATTGGACAACAAAGGACCTCTATAAGTTCATAGATAATAGCTTCTTCTATACCCCAATAATATGGGACTCATATTTGTTCTGTCGTTCTTATCCCATATGAAAAAAATTGGTCACAACCTCAAAATGAAATGAGATTTACCTATACCCCATACTTTTTGATAAAATATTTAATGTTTGGGGTATCTATTTCATGGGTACCATTCCTCATTCCAATGGGTACATATACACCCATATAACTATAGACTATGTTTCTAGGTTGGTCAACGTCACACCCACTACAAAAGAAAATGCTAATAAAATCAGTGAGTTAATAAAAACACATATCTTCCAAAATGTTATAACACAAGTTCATTTTTGAGTAAAATATAAACCACCTTTTATAATTGAATCATATATTCAGTCCAAAAAACATAGGGATATATATAAAAATATACTTATTATAATCCCCTAAACTAATATGTTTTCAGAAATTTTAAATTGGTATATTACAAGATTTTTTCAGAGGATTTATAAGACCACATGAAAAAAATTTCATTGGAAACATGGGGAAGCACTTTGAGATTGTAAAATAGTTTTCAAAACACACATTCAAATGTTTCCCTTTAGTCTATTTTTTGGTAATGAATTTTTTTTACCTATTTAACATCATCAAAAATCATTTTGGTTTGTTAAAACACTATGAGAATAAGGATTTATAGCCTTGAACCTATTTCCATTTTTAGGATTTATCATGGCTATAGTCCACCTATATCCATGTGTATGTAATTGAAGTTCCTATAAGTCACCTATAACCACCATCATCCACTGAATGTGGGTATATCATTAACTATGATAGTATGGGTAAAATTTTTTTCCTATGGGAACAAAATGGGGAAGATCATTTCTCGATTGTTAGTCTCTGGACATGGCTATAAAGACTGAGAGAAGGGTTTGTAGCCATGTTCATGGGAAACTGTGGCTATTGTTTGGGGGGGGGGGGATTCGGTCTATATCCATGATCCTGACCATGATCATGGCTATAGGTTGTGGGGGTGGGGATATAGCCAATTCTTTTGTTCACTATAGATATAGGGGTTATTTCCAAGGTCGGTCCTGACCATGGCTATAGGTAAAATTAAACATAATTATAATAATAATATAATTATATAAATTAATAAAATATAAATATACATATTTAAAATATATTTTTGAATCTTAATACACACACACATATATATATCAATCAATTATATAGTGGATTGGAAAAGACGACTCTATGATATTTGAATGTCCTAGGATCTAAACCCAAAAAAAAATTTATTTTGGAAGACATTATATCCATGGTGGGGGACTATTGTTATAAATGAGACATGGATTCGATCTCACTAGATTCAACCATGATCTATACCAATAGTCCTACGCATGGAGACATATCAGAGGTCTATTTATGTGGTAATATCCTCAAAATATTATCCTAACTATGGATATAACATTTATCTGTTGTTAAAATGGATATATCCATGGACATGGCCCATGGGTATAGAAAATTATTCCATTACATAATCTTTTAATTGTGCTGCAGCGCATGTCCATGATTTTGCTTCCAAAAGGACATTTTCAACACAAACACACACTCAAAACCAAAAATATATATCAAAAAATTATATCGTATAGTGGAAAAGTAAAATCATTAAAATTTGAGGGTCCTAGGATACAAAACCATAAATAGATAATATTTGGGAAGACAATATATCCATGTTGGGGGCCTATCGTTATAGATGATACATTGATCTGATATTACTAGAAACAACCATGATCTATAACTATGTTCCTACCCATGGGGGAATATTAGAGGTCTATTTATATGGTAACAGCCTCAAAAAATTATCCTGACTATGGGTATAACCCTTATCCATGGTTAAAATGGATATAGAGATAGGCATGGCCCAGGGGTATAGCCAATTTCTCACGTAGTGAATCTTGTAATTGTGTTGTAGGGTATGTCCAAGATTCTACTTCCAGCTGAACATTCAAAGTAAAAATAAATAAATTATGGTTCTCCCATTCTTGGTAATATCAATTTATTATCTTCTATATTTCCATAAAAGACCATTGCTGTGTGAATATACACACCACTTATAGAGATATAGACAAACCTAATACAAACCACGAAGCACCACTTTCACTCTAAATATATCTCTCTATATCTCAAACCTTCTCCCTATTTATATCATTTTATTTTCCCTCCAGTATCCTCTATTTATGTTATATAACATTTTATATTATTTTTATCACTATTTATTCCCCAAAAATTCCATTTTTCTTATTTTCCCATATTTTATCACAAAAAATACCATAATTTCTCAAAATAACTTTCAAAAAAATTTCATCCATTTTTCTTGTGTATAGATGCTTTGTTTTAAAATTAGATAATTTTCATTTTCCCCAAATATGTAAAAAATATATTGTGTAAACACCAATAATTTTAAAGTTACCTCTTTCATATAATAAAGTGATTCTAATCATACCCATGGTATAATCACTAAAACATCCTACCAAGGATATATATTACCATCATTTTATCTGTTTGTTTTTAACCACTAATTTTGAGTCTCTTATATGATGATCATCACACTTAATATAAAACATTAGTGTCAATTAATATAATTATGGAATTTTTTTAACCTCATCAGAATCATTATAGACAAATAGCCTCTAATAGAATATATATTGACACACCTTTTGAAAGAACTATGGATACAAGGAAGACTAGTTTTTTATATCCTTTTCACATACCATAAATATGGTTTAGCCCCACAATTATATGGATTTTAATTGAATGTTATTTTAAAATTTTTATTTTGGGAGAATATATTCCAAATAGGGAATAATGATATTAATTTTATGTTTTCATACATAATCTTAATGAAAATATTATTTTTAAAAGCTCGAGAGGATGTCATTAAGTGTGGTTATGTAATAGAATTTTATATTTGTAATTTTGGGAAAATTATATTGAAATTTAATTAATAAAAGTTATAAAATAATGATAATATTTAATTAAAAATAATTAAAAATTATGTAAAATAAATAGAAATGGAACATGAAAAATTATTTTTTGATTCATCATTATAATTTTTTTCACCCTTTTTTTAATTATATAACCCTTTTTAACAACCTAAATTTTATTTTTTCATCATTTTTTATTTTGCAGTATCTTTAATGGTATAATTAAATGTGTTTAGGTATATTGGTGGTGTTTAGGGAAGTAAGTGATTCAAAAGCTAGAAACTAGTTACAAGAGCTGGTATACACTGTGAATTAATATTCATAATTAGAAAAGTCTCTAATAAGAATCCATGAATTATCATTCAGGGTTTCAAAAACTATTCCCAATTGGAAATGATATTCACATCATTAATGAGTTTTCCATATTTTTTATCATTTGGTGATAGATTTTTTCAAATATAAGTTATTTTTACATATTACATCATGAATCCATAATTCAAAACATGAATTGTGTTTATTTTTTTAAAATTAAAATATTCAATTGATGATTACATTATCATTTACCTCCCACATTCATTCTAAAACCATAGTATTTCACTAGGTTATTTTTGGTGATATAACTCCCACTAGAAGCTGATTTCATTGGATATTATATTTTTTATCTACATAATTCAAATTTTCGTCTTGTAAGACCTAGAATATTGATGGAAGTGGACGGTCTTTGGTTTTTTAAATATATTTTTACCATTTGGTGTAGTTTTCCCATTAGATCGTGGTACTAGAGGTTCAATTTTCTAGATTGTATTCTAGTGATGATTGGTAGAATACCATGATATGGGTTTCTTTCCTTGATGGATTTTGGGGTCTAATATAAATTTGATAAATTTAGGATGTTACATACCATATAGATCCTTGAATATGGTTTATAGAATGATATTATGGTATGTTGTTATGTTTCATGAGTCCCATGTTTGACATTTATCACATTTGTGTGTAGCTTGTGAGACCCATGTATAACCACGATCAAATGTGTCTGTTTATGGCTACAAATATTCATTCTAGATATGTTATGATATACTTTTATGTGTTATTCCCATTTATGTAATTATATAAAGCCATGGAGGACTCTCTCCTAGTAGAAAATGATAGGCAGGCCATCGTGACTTGGTTACCCTTAAAGTGAGATTTTTTGGGACATTTCATGATGGTGATGATGGGATGATATTCATGGTTGGGGTCTAATAGATGTATGGAATAATGTGAGACACATTGTAGGGAAATGATGATCATGTGACCATGAACAGATGAATTTTTTGGATAAAATGGTCTTATGTCCGAAAACATGATACAAATAGAGATTGATGGCCCTATAGAAAGGCCCAGGACTTGGTTCCATTACTGATGATTTGATATATATGATTTGGCCATGTTTTTGAACAATGATCATGACTTATGTTAATATTGGTCTTCCAACAATGAACCAATGTAGGCATGAATGTTGTTTTTGTAATTGCGGTTAACTCATGGATGGTCGATAAATTAATGGATTTTCTATGATATTACATTTCTTTATTATCATGTAACATGCCTCTTATGCCTGCGAAATTATTCTAAGGTCTCATTCGTGGATTCTAGTGGGGATTATAATCACATCTAACACCAGTATCTTGATTCATATACAGACTTCATAATCAGGGTTATATTGAAGGGAATGGGTTGTGTGACATGTTTCTAAGAAGCGTACTGTTGGGAGATGTATGTGGTACCATGGAATACTCATATGGTTTCATCTACAATTTTTTTATTATTAATTATAGTTGTAATGTTATAAAATATAAATTACCATATTGGGGGTCTATTTGTGTAAAGACATAAACCACAACTTCCTAGAGTTGGTGGTTACTTTATTATATTCGCACAATATACGAGGAATAATTTCACAAAGGAACAAATAATCATATAAAAATTAATCGCATTGATATTATACTAATAGAATAATCACATAGAAAATAAATAACAATTCAGTCAATGGGGGGACCCATAATGTCGGACATCACACACATATTTTCAATGCTTCGACCAACACACTATACATAAACAGGTAAGGTCTCATCCAGTTCCAAAACTAGTTATTCTCATGAGACCAACCAATGAATCGAGTGGATATAGTGGGGCCAATTCATCACATGCTAAGCACAATGAATTTATCATATTATAATTATGAAACATAACCAACATAAACACTCGTATTGAAAAACTTGCATATGAAATATGAATACTTTAACCATAAATCATTAATGGTATAAAAATAGAACATCTATAGTCAAACTAATCATAAAACATTAAATAAATTATGGTATATGGTATAATAATAGATCAACCTCAGTCAATCATTATATCCAAAAAGTGATTTTTACATAGATTAAAATACGCTAATACAATCATCAAAAATATTATGGAGAGAAATACCCATTTTTCATAGAAATCGATTATTTGAAATCCATGAAATTATAGAAGAAACAATTTTCCATAAAAATAACCTCATAATATTTTAATGGAAGTATATATACATTATGGTTTCATGAATTTGGATAAATATTCTTATGTCGCCCAAGTTAAAAAATCCTTTAGTATTTTTGTCGAAAAAACTCAAAAAGCACCTAATCTGGAAAAAGATTAAATTATTACTTTCAAAGAATTTTAATAAAACTAAAACATGGGTAAAATGAAATTAAACATTCATATGATAATAAAATAGTTTTAATTTTTTTTAGAAAACATGGGCATAGATGAAAATATTTCCCAATTGTGACTTATATATAAATGATCTCGAATAATAAAGAGATTGGAAATAACCCATAGTAGGAAATTTATAATAGTATAGAATCATTTATCCTAACTTATAATGGTTTAAATCATGTTATTAATTTACACCAAATCCATATCCATAACTATGATATCATATATGGTCCTCTTAAACCATTTTCTAATAATAATTCGTTATTATATTTGTTTTGTGTGTCAAATGATTTATTTTCCAAGGAATGTTCCGTCATGTAAGTCTTATTTCTTATGAATAGGGTATATTTCGATCAAATACAGAATTGTATTAAGTGCATAGATATCATATTTATTAATTATATACATTTTTATAAACATTCTTGAATAGTTATTTTGGAAAATGGATCACATTGCATTGTGAAGACGTCAGGTCATATGTACACACGTGCGACAGTATCATTCCCATAATGGTGAAAGGGTACGTAATTGGATGGTATAATAATCATACATAATCAATATCACGTAATAATTAGTAAATATATATATATATATATATATCCTTTATTTATATTATTATACCCAACCCAGTAAAGTGGTGATGAAAAACAAATTACACCACAACATGGAGAGGGTTAGTTGTACGTACGCATGTGTGATGCCTTGTATTTTTTATGGATTAATATATCATTGAATATGTTTGTCCAATAATCTTAATAACATATTATAATATATATAATACTAGATTATTTTTTTATCATGTAAATAACACATGAATATGATGTTTGAGAAGAAATGAACATGGATGAGTTGGTAAAAATGATTACCTCTTGTTCGGTGGACTTCCTTTAGATTTCATATCAATGGATCCAAGGTTGGTATCTTTTGATGCATATGATTGGAATAACATGATTAAATATTTTTGGTACTGAAATGGGTAGGGTTTGATCAATCTAAAAGGGTCAAAGTGGTGTGAAGAAGTAAAGGAGGAGGTTCCCTTTTATAATTGAGGTGACAGGTACTTTTTCAAGCTCTCAAAATATTAGATTAATATATATTAATTTTCAATTCCAAATAGGTAAAAAGTGAGTTATTTATATTATTAGATGAGTATGGGTTGAAATAATCTCAACCAATACATTTTGGATAGGTTTAGGTCACATTCATACTCTTATCATTTGGAATTGACCCCTATTGAATCCCTTTATATCTTACCATGACAACATAGAGTTGTACAATTTGATGATTAATATAGTTACTATAAAATTTAAAACAAACCATAAATGGATCATGGTTGAAATTTTAAATTTCCTCCATATAAGTTCAGTTAATGTTATATTTTTATGAATTTATATCTTTTAATAAAATATTATCTATTTTAAAATATCATTAATGTCTATCTTTTATACTATTAATTACATTAAATTTATAAAATATCACAAAACATGATCTTCTAAAAGTCCATTAATACATCCATAATATTTATATATTTTTTGGAAAATTGTTGTATGACATTAATTATATGAAATTGTATTTATTTTAACATTTTAAAGAACATTTTTTCTAATATGTCCATTAATTAAACAATTACTTCATCATCATTATGCAAGCCATTAATTTTATAATTTATTACACAAAAATAAAATATTTTATCATAATTAATATAAAAAAATTATTATTAAAATTTATATTCATAGTATAAGATATATTATGAATAAAATGATTTTAAAAATGTAATACTTTTTAAAAACATGACTATGACATATTTTACATTCCTTAAAAGAAAATACTATAAATGGCATTATGTGATCCATGTGACTCCAAGAGCTTATAATCTGTACAAGAATGATTTTGGTCATGAATGACTCATACAATGAAATTAGTACATGTGTTAGGTAATTTTATAATATATATATTATTATTATTACACTAGATTTCATTATTTACCCTTAACCATGGTAATTAAAATTTTTCTGAATTTACTATTCATATTTTCCAAAAATAAAAGTGTCCTATTTGAAAAAATATATTTTGAATTGAAATTAAGTAATTTTGTAAAATTCATTTAAACCTAAAACATATCAGAAAGATACCAAAAATTCAGTGAAATTTAATTTTGATATTTTTATTTAATAGAAGAAGTTTATTTTTTAAAATATAATTTATAATAGTTTAAAAAAATATATTTAAAACAATTGCACCATTAAAAGGTGGTAAAATTTTCTTTTTATAAAATTACATATTTTATGCGTAATTTTTTTTATTCTAATATAATTTATATAAAATAAATATGATGAATGTTAAAAATTTTATTTAATATTATATATATATATATATAATTAATATAGTCCAAAATGTGTGATTTATTTATTTTATTGGTATAAAACACAGTTGTGTTCTATAAAATGTTTTTTAGAAAATGATATAAATTTATTTTAAAAAGGTTTTTTTTCTTAATTTATAAATAATTGGTCTCCAATAATTCATTATATTTAAATGTGTAAACCATATATTCATAATTTATTTTATCATATTCATTCTCTCATTTCTAACTGCTAGGTTATAATGGTAATAATTAAATAATCATATTTATTTATTAATTTATGCTTAATGTGGTGTATCAAGTACACAACCAAACATAGTGTTTCAATTTAAAAACTCGAGTTGTTACGTTCTACCCACTATAAAAAATTTAATCCTCACAATTTGAACTCAGGATAAAAAAACTATGCGTTTTACTTTTCCAAATACATTTGTGAAAATCCAACATTGGAAAAATAATTAATGAAACATACACAATATAATAAAGAAAGGGAATTATGTAGGTCGCCTAAGATAACACATACTAGGGTTCCATGTAATAAAACATGGACATGGTATTGGAATATAACTATCATGTTCATAATGGGAGTGATAAAGATAATGTTCATGAAAATGATAAAAATCAAAAAACAATAAATCTATGATGTTTTAAAAAGGCCATTGATTTCTTAGGAAGAAAAGTAAATGGATAAAATTTTTTATTCAAAATATTTTCTCTAGTGTTGGGGGAGTCATTCATATAATCACATTTGATAATAAACATACTTGATTAATTTCCATGGAAGAAGCATAATCCAATCTTTTGGTTCAGTTGGATCTATTTTGTACTTCATTTCGTACACTCGGAGATGGATTTTTATGCCTATAGAACATTTAATGAAAGATCCATATTTCGTTCCTTTGACCGTAAAACTAAAATGGTCATCACAGGGTATCCAATATGGTAACACATACTTTAACCACAAGAAATAATATATGATATTAAAAACAATCCATTTTTTAAGTAGTTAATTTTATGACTCATCCAAAAATTTTCTATCCAAACGCAATGACCAACGATTTATTAGGAATGCAACTAAATTCCCGAAATCAACTAAACATAATATTTTCCCAAACTACATAATATAAATATTTTTTCACATACCAAATATATTAATACCTTTATCACGTAAAAATTTTAATGAAAACATTCTTTCTTATAATAAAAAAAATTAAATTATATTTTTTAATCCAAATCATAGTAAACCTAGGAATGTTATAGTTAATCATAAAATCCCTAACCCCTTTAATAGACACTAATAATATTCCAAAAAAATATCTTTTTCTTTATTATATCGAAATAAATTTTATATTAATGGTTTTATTCCCTCAATCATGTGTTATCCCAAAATATTAAATTTCCACTAAATCACTTTTCTTATTCAATAGTAACATTAAATATATACTATCTAATAGCTAAAAAATATATACTATAGTAAAATATTTATATGATTCATAATTATTATAACGATAATGTTATATAATATATTTCATGGATCAAAAAACACAAGAACCAAAAACATTCAATTTCGGCTATATCAATATCATAATCATGAACCTTGATCCCTTAGTTTCTTCTGAGGTATGTTCCCTTTACACATTGAGAATTTTTTTATGTAGTGTCACATCTACTAATAATTAAAACATTAAACATTTATATATTCATTCTTTCCCTTTAAATCATGACCATAGTGACCATTATCTCCACAATTATGAAAAAATCTCATTTCATTCACGAAAGTACTAGGGTATTTCTTTCCACAAATATCACATGTGGGAAAATACTTCATTCCTATCATAACAGTATTTATTTATTTCTTGTCCATTCTCTTCTTCATTATATTTTTCTTAATGAAACAATACATAGATAATTATTTCTTTGTCTCGATAGCACATGAGACTATATATTCATATGACGAGAAAGATTGAGAGAATAATCCCTTTAAAAAATGGATTTAACCCTTTAAATAAATCATCAATATTACTTCATGGGATATGTATATATTATGTAGCATGAATTTATAATATTGTAAATTTGTCCCTATATTTTGATAAATTCTCATCCTCCTTCGGACTCATACTTAAAAAATATCACTCCATATTTTCTCATAGTTAGAGAGGGAAATATTTTTACATGAAAAGTTGCTTCAAATCCTTCCATATCATGTTTTAAACTTCTTTTTACTAATAAGTTTTTTGGATAAATAAAACCCATTGAACAGAATGTACATAGAGATAATAAAGTTCCATTATAACCTTTTTCCTTTCATTAATTTCCAATGAGAGAAATATATTTTCTAAGGAACTTCTCAATTTCTCACCTACAGATGTATTTTTACTCCCATTTATTGATGGATGTAGTGTTCTCATCTGGTGGTTTAACATTGTTCCTTTGTATTGTGAATCATGCTACTCCATATGAGAATGGTTATTTCTCATAATTCGAGTTAGTTATCTGAGTACAGTTAAAAACAATTCTGCAGCAGTTTCGGCTCCAGCTCCAACATAATTATCTTAAATAGGAGGGAAATCCCTACATGGATTATGTGTGATTATATATTTTCCATTCCTTATAATAGGTTCCATTTATCGAGAAAATAATAAACAATATTAGATAACAACATTATAAAATATAATTTATAATCTCAAAACTGGTGAACCACATTACCTATTTTGAAAATTTAGGTACAACATATCTCTAAATCATAATATTAGTTCATTTATATATATTTCCAAATTATACCACAGGGTAACATTTTATAATCAATATATTCCCCAATGTTTATTCTAATATTTCTTTGATACAAACTATAATATCCCCAACCATAAATTTCAAGAGTTTTTTGGTTACATTATTACAATGAAATATATATAATGAATCAAATAAAAAAGTATTGAATAGTTATTAGTTTTGTAAAACTAGATACATACTTGAGACATACAATACAATTGAAATTATAAAAAACAATATAATTATTCCATTACTAACATCATTTTTCTCCTACCTTGTCAATGCATGTCAATCGTATTATAAATCATGGCATAGTAGGAAAAATAAAACCCAATAAAGAGGAGAGCTCATATGATCATTTATAGTAACCTTACAGTGGGAGAATGTAGGAACAATAATCATAAACACTATGTATAGGTGAATAACTGAAACCCAATCTATTTAAACATATTATTGATCATAATAGCTAATGAATAAACCATAATGAAATAATGAAATATAAATAATCACATGGATATTATACTAATCAAATAATCACATATAAAATCAATAACTATTCTAAAAATTAGTGGATCCATAATGTTAGACCTCATAAATGTACTATCAAGGATTCAGCCAACACACCATACATAAGTAGGTAAGGCCCTGTCCAATACCCAAACAACATTGTCTCATGAGACCGACTATTGCATCAAGGGGGTATAACAAGCCCCACTCATCACATACCAAGTCAAATTCATTCTTCATATAAAAAATGCTAAAACTTAAAAAACATAAAAACTCTTATTAAGAAACTAGCATACACAATGTGAATAATTTAACCATAAACTTGGAATTGTAACACAAAAACACATCCACATTCAAACTAATAATAAACTATCCTATAAATTATGGTATATGGTACTATAAGTGATCAAACTCAATCAACCATTAGAACCATCAAATTACATTGACATTGATTAAAATACACTAATAAAAAATTGAAATTTCTTGCGAGAAATACATTTTTTACATTGAAATCATTTATCTAAAAGACACACAATTATAGAAGAAAATATGTTTTTTGAAAACAACCTTGTAAAATTGTAATGGAATCATCAAAACATTAAGGCATCATAACTGTGGAAAATTCCACTCATTCCGCATAAGTTAACAATTCATTCCTTCTGTATATTTCTTTAATAATTCATAATGTACCAAATTTAAAAATGTTAAAAAAGATTACTTTAATTAAATTTTATAATAAAGGAAAACATGTGTAAATTTTTTCTAAAAATCTATATGTTGGTGAAAATATTTTTTAAAATATTTTTATAAAACATTGATATGTAAAAAAATATAATCGAGTTTAGGCTTAAACTTATAAAATCCCGAACAATAATGAGTTTTGAAATAACCATTACATCACATTTTACTGTTGTTGAAAAGGATATAACCACCTATATCATGTTTTAAATCAAATTATTAATTTCTACCAGAACCATATTCATATCTATTATATCATATATGATCCTCTTATGTCGTTTTGTTAATAATATTTTGATATTTCCATTGATTCAGGTGTTAACTGATTCTTTTTCCTATGAATGTTTTTTATGAGAGTCATGTTTCATATGCATATGATATATTTCATTCATATATATAATTTTATTAAGTTCATATATATAATATTTATTAATTACATACATTTTTATAATCATTATTTAATGATTATCATAGAAAATTAATCACATCACACCGTGTAGACGGTAGGCAGTATGTATGCAAGAGCAACGATATCTTCCCTTAATAGTGAAAGTGTACGAAATTGGGTGCATAATTATTTATAAAAAATATATATCATGTCATTATTACTTCATATATATCATTATTTCCATCATTATACCAATCCAATTAATGTGATGATAAAAGATAAATCACACCACGTCATGTTGATGGATAGTCATACATACGCATGCGTAGTGATTTCATTTTATAATTTAATGGATAAATAATACAATAGTTT
Source organism: Viscum album (assembly GCA_963277665.1). Classification (NCBI taxonomy): domain Eukaryota; kingdom Viridiplantae; phylum Streptophyta; class Magnoliopsida; order Santalales; family Viscaceae; genus Viscum; species Viscum album. The sequence goes on along the minus strand of OY728131.1, from coordinate 127,059,511 downwards.
TTTCCCATAATATTAATAAAATATCATACTATATATGATACTGGATTTATTAAATTTTCATGGAAAAGACACATGACGATTAAGTTGAAAAACAAATGAACTTGGAAGAGTTGGTAAAAATGATTACCTCTTCATTGGAATATTTCATTTAGATCACTTTTGAATGGATATAAGGATGGTATTTTTTAATGAAAAGGATCTTACGAAATTCAATGTGGATGGTTGGAAGATAAATATTTCTAATTTGGTTGACCTAGAAGGCACAATGTGGGGTTAATAAGAGATAGAGGATGTGCCCTTTTATAATTGAGTTGAGGGAATCTTTTGGAAACTCTCAAAATATTAAATTAATAATATTAATTTTCAATTCAAAATGGATCTAAGGTGAGTTATTTCATAGCATAGATGAGTATTACTCGAAATAATTATAACCAATAAATTTCAGACAATTTTAGTTTCCTTTCTTACACTTATCTGTTTTCATTAAACATTATCGAATCCCTTTAACTCTTACCATGTCAATATAGAGTTTTACTATATTAGGGTTAATATAGTTACTATAAAATGACAACCAAACCATAAATGGACCATTGAATTAAATAAAAAAAATTCCCATTATATTGGAATTATTTAATATTTTTATAAATTTTATATCATTTAATGTAATATTATTTACTTTAAAATATAATTAATGTCATTTTTTATACTATCCATTACTTGGATTTTTTAAAATATAACAAAAAAATTATATCTTCAATTAAACTCTACAAATACATCCCTAATATATCAATTTATTCAATAAAATTCATGGATGATATTAGTTATATCAAAATATATTTATTGTAATATTTTTAATAACACTTATTTGATATGTCCATTAATTAAAAAATTAATCCATAATTATTGCACTTTCCATTAATTTAATTATTAATTACTTAAAAATTAAATATAAATTTACATGATTAAAATATTAATTTTATATCTAAAATTAATATTTACAGTCAAATATATATTATAAATTACAACAAATTTAAAATGTAAAACTTATTAAAAGTACAAGTATGACATATATGAATTTCATAGAATAAAATACTATAAACGGATTAAGGTCGTCCAAGTGGCACCATGAGATCATAAAATCGTCCCTAGGATGATTTTCGTTGAAACTAAATCATCCAATAATATTCTGACAACTGTCATGGTAAATTATTATATGTTTTTATTATTTTTACCATTAATTACCCCATTTAACCTTAATTATAGTAATTAATAAATTATTATAGTTACTATGCATATTTTCCAAAAAATAAAATTTACCTACATGATAAATTTGGAAATTATTATTCTAAATATGGAATAAATTTTTCAAAAACAATAATTTTCTAATATTTAGTTAAAATTAATCCAATCGACATAATGATATGAAGAGTTTTTAAAGTGAAATCATTCAAAATAATGTGTTGTTTTTATATCGAAAATCAAAATTAAATTGATTAAAGGACCTAAATTGAATTAACTTATATAAAATTTATCTTATTATACTTTATAACCAATAAAAATATTATTTAAACCTTTAAATTATTTAGAAGAAAAAGTCATTTTCAATTAAAATTCAATATTTTTTAACTCTTCATTGAAACATGAAACTTATTACAAAAAATAAATTCAATAATATTAAATTTTTATATAAATAAGATGTTTATTTTTTCAAACATAATTTATAAAAGTATCAAAAATTATATTTAAAACAAGTCTTCCATCAAAAGGTGTCAAAACTATATTCTTTATAAGAATACTTATTTTACGCATAAAACATGATTTTTTTCTTATATCATGTCTAAAAACACATACTATGAATGTTAAATATTATATTTAATATTATATATATATATAATTAATATATTCCAAAGAGTTTGAATTTTTTATTTTATTGCTATTAAATAGAGTTAAGCGCATTTCAAAAGATTTTTAGAAAAAGTTTTCCATTTCATTTAAAAGTGATTTCATCTTAATTTATAAATAATTAGTCACAAAATAATTCATTATATTTAAATATGTACACCATATTTTCATAATTCATATAATCCTATGAATTCCTTTGATTCTAACGTCTAGGTTATAATTATAACATTTAAATAATTAAATTTAGCTATTTGTTTAAGATCAATGTGGAATATCATATATACTATAGAACGTTGTATTTCCATTGAACATCATGGGATGTTGAAATTTTATTATATTTGTCACGACCCGTCCTCAAGACCTGTGTCGTGACTATCCCAAACCCGCCATCCATAGGCCAGGGGCTGGTGACTAGAACCAAAGTCGTAAATACAGAAAAATTGGAAGGCATTGCCTTTATAAAGTAAACAAAAACCATAGAGTAAGAAAGCTGATGTAAACACTAAGTAAACTGGGTACAACTGTATTAGATGGAAAGTAAGTGGGCCAGAATACAAACCCAACTGAAAGTAAAGTACAACTGAAAATAAAGTACAGCAACTGAAGAGTAAAGAAGCAACACTGAGCCGTCCACTAGAAATCCCACCTGAATGGTGGGTACAGATAGTCTTCTCAGATCCTCGGGTCCAGCTGTCCACTCCATGTACGTCCCACCCAGGGTCCACATCCAGGTATTTCCTTGATCTACAGGCCTCGACCACGATCAGCGATGTCCGTCGTCTGCATCTAACACAAAGTAGTGATGGCATAGCACGTGTAGGTGTGAGTATACACTACTCAGTAGGGACCCCGAGACCCCCGAAGTTCTCCCAGAATCCACAATGGATAATTCACAAAGGAAAGGTAAAATCACAAAGTAACAACCATCTCTACTTAGATATATTCCCATACATATACCTAAGTCATAAATTCTAGTTTGGATCCATCTTTCGAGCCCAAGTTCGATCTAGTCCACAGAGGATAGCACAATCCAATCAACAAAGGAAAGCACAACCCAATCCACACAGGATAGAAAAACAATCACATCGAAGATAATGATAGAAAGTCAAGACACAACTCACAGAGGTATAATTCTTCGTAAGATGATAGAGATGATCAGATGTAGTCACCGATTCATCTAAGCTATCGGACCCACGTTGGATACAAGGACAGAAAAGATGTCGGACCCACAAAGGATACAAGACCATCTACTCTGCCGGACCCACGTAGGATACAAGTATAGAGTCAAACACTGTCGGACCCACGTATTATACGAGAATAGTAGTCACGTACATAGAGACCCACATAGGATACAAGAACAGTAGTCATCATTATCATACCCACAGAGGATTTCAGTATGGTTGTCGTCGCTGCCGAACCCATGGAGGATCCTAGTGCAGTCGTCATCGTCATAGGAGTTGCAACCAGCTCTAGGGTTCCCTCACACAGCATGCTCGATTCTGGGAGGGTCTGATCCATGAGCCAAGGGGGTCGATACATCAACTGATACGAATTCTAGATTTGATGTATCCCAAAGTTCCGTCTCATCAATAGGAACTCAATGCGACAGACGGTGTGTCAATCGGACGCCCGGTCTGAGAGTTATTGGCTTTTTCATCCCAGGGGCCCAGTTGGTTTTTATGTCAAAACCAACTCTACCATACTTCAACTGCATCCAAACATCGATCATAGTAATCCAAAAGAACCGTCTCACTAAGATAAATCATACAAAGTCGACAGCACGTCAATCGGACGTCTGGAGCTCAAGTTATAAGCGTTTTCACTCCGAGGGCCGGGTTGGTTTCATGTTCGAACCAACCCACCCATACCCAAAGTTCATCGAAACCTTGAGTTTTATATACTGAAATGTTTGCCTTGATCCAAGGATCGCATCGCAACTGACAGTGCATCAATTGGAGGTTTGTAGCCAAAGTTATGGGCCTTTGAATGAAGCTGTCTGATTTGTGGGGGTTTTGGACCCAGACCGACCCGACCCAAGACCCCATGTGTCGGACCGAACCGGGTCGACTCGACCCAGGTCCTGGTCCAGACCACTAGGGCGCGGCCTGGGCCAGCTGGCATGGCCTGGCCCAGCCGGCGCGGCCCGGACCGGGTCGGGCTCCGGCCCAGCGCGGGTGGACCGGCTCGGGGCGGGCGGTCAGGCCCAGCCCGGCTGGTTCGGCTTGGTCCGGAAGCCCACGTACTGAGCTGACGCAGAAGGGGGGAGCCACATCCCCCTTCGAACTAAACAGAGGACCCCTGAGGGGTCTGCCCTACTGTGCTGACCGGTGGTTCAAACCCCTGGTTTTTTCGGATCTGGCCGGCCATAACGGCAGGCCAACTGTACCGCGCGGGACCGGTTGGTCCCGCATACTGTGGCAGCTGCGGCTGGAGGTTCCTGCCACCTTCCACATCTCTGACCCAGCTATAGGCCACGACCTTGGTCTGACCGGCATGGCGCGATGGCATCGCGCCCCTCCGCCGCGGCCCCGCGCTGGTCGCGGCCTCTTTCGGCCTCAACAGCACGCCACGATGGTGCCATGCTCCTTTGCCGTGGTGATATTCCCCGTTCCCGCGTGGCGTCGTTGAATCGTGCCACCTTCGTCCCAAACCACAACGGTGAACATCAAGAAAAGGGGGAGGACGATCGGTCGTGTTCGTGCGGTCTGACCTCTTCCCGTTAATTTGATAACAGGTGGCCAAATATTTAACGATTAAGGCAAGGAATAATCACATCGTAAAAACACACCCGTACCTCAAAGAAGTCGTCGAAAAAAGATTGTCGTGGGAAATAGCGTCATGAGGTAAAGCTCTTTATGTGTTTGATGGAGATCATCCAAGGTAGAGAGGCGTCTCACACCAGCGGTGAAGAGAATAAGAAAGGCATGACGATCACTCCTTGAAGTGATGGTGTTCTTCGTCGAGCTCATGACGTTCTTCGCGTTATTCAACGTGGAAGACGATGTTCTTCAAGACTAGTGCCCCCCTCTCCAAAACTCCCCACACAACGATACAACCATAATAAAATAAGTCTTTTCCTTATTTTATTACTCATTCCAACCTTTTTCAAAAATCAAATTGAATTCACTCAATTATTTAACTTGCATTGTCCAATTACTTTGGTGTTTTATTGGCAAGTTATTCAATGTGGAAGTGTTACAAAATTAATTAAAAGAGGGGGAATTTAATGGGGTGTTGGGGAAATTGAAGGAGGTGGGGGCTCGTGTGGTCCCCAGCCCAACTTCTCACGTCTTCCTTTCCCATAACACTTAAACCATCAGTAGTGTAATAAAAATATAAATTTATAACAACTATATATTTATTCATCACATTTTAAAAAACTCTTCCCGAGAAAACGCACCATCAGAAAAGGGGTTCCTAAGCAATTAGTGGCGCTGCGGTTTCATCGGTGAACTCGGATTTTGATTCGGAGCACCGGTTCAAAAGTTAGGGAAACCTGCTTGTTCGTTCATAAGACGTACCAGAGCTAAACTTCATAAATTGATTCCGGGCACATCGGTCCTCTGAATCCGGTGCCGTCAGAAACTGCACACTTGTAAAATCCAAAATAAAATAAGAAAAAAAATTCCTTGAAATTTACAATTCTTTACATTACTCCCTCCATAGGGCTTTACGTCCACGTAAAGATACATCACAAACTAGGGGAACAAATGAGGGTATTGTGCACGCATCTGAGCCTCCCGCTCCCAAGTGCTCTCCTGGAGCTTCTCATGCTGCCACCTGATGCGCACTAGAGGACTCAACATCCCACATAGGACCCAGTCCTATCGATCCTCGATCTCCAACATGACCTCTACAAAAGTCACCCCGCCATCAATTTCCAGCTGCCCATGGTCGATGATATGCGTCGGGTCGTGCATGTATCTCTTTAGCTAAGATACGTGGAAGACGTCGTGCACCCAGTGCAACTGAGGTGGTCGAGCCAGGCGATAAGCCACCTCGCCTATCCTTCTAAGAACCTAGAATGGTCCAATGAAGCGCGGATAAATCATTCCACCCCGGCCAAATCTCTGTAATCCACGTTGAGGAGAGACCCGCAAGAAAACGTTCTCGACATCCTCGAACTCCAGTGGTCTCTGCCTCTTTCCATCACAATACTTATGTCGGCTCTGAGCTGTCCTCATCCGCTCCTGGATGACCTAGACCTTCTCTGTCATGTCCTGGACCATCTTTGGTCCCACAAGTGCTAACTCCCCAGGGTCTATCCAGCACATAGGTGATCTGCGAGGTCGGTCGTACAATGCCTCGTATGGTTCCATCCCGATGGTGGAGTGGTAGCTGTTGTTGTACTCAAATCCCACCAAGGGTAGGTGATCCTCCCAACTACAACCAAAGTCGAGGACACATCCACGGAGAAAGTCCTCAAGTTTCTGAATGGTCCTCTCCCTCTTACCATCCGCATGAGGGTGAAAGGTGGTGCTCAGATGTAGCTACATCCCGAATACCTCTTGCAACCCCTTCCATTGTCTGAAAGTAATGAGAGCATCTCAATCAGAGATGATAGATGATGGGACACCATGAAGATGTACGATCTCTTGAACGTAGAGGCCTCTCAAGCTCTCCACTGAGACCTACTCTCTGATTGGTAAGAAGTGGGCCGAGTTGGTGAGTCGGTCGACAATCACCCAAAGAGAGTCGTGACCTCTGAAAATACGTGGAAGTCCAGTCACAAAATCCATATATATCCCATCCCACTTCCACTCCGAGACCTCCAAAGGCTGTACCAAGTCTGTTGGTACCTGGTGATCTGCCTTCACCAGCTGGAAAGTGAGGCATCGAGAAATGAACTCTGCTGGAGCATTATTCATACCCGGACACCAGTGCTGTCATCTAAGATCCTGGTACATTTTCGCCACTCCTAGATGTACCGCTAAAGGGGAAGAGTGGAACTCTCTCAGAATATCCTCCTATCAATCAACTGGTACCATGGTATTTCCTCTGAAAAGGACGATGTGCTCTCCTCCCACAGAGAATTCATCAGGTGCCTATCCTGAAGACATCTGTGCACGCCGCATCTCACAGTCAAAGTCCCCACATTGTGCCTCTCTAACCCGTTGTAGTAGTGGAGGAGTGACTGTGAATGAATATAGAAAGGCTACTCCATCACTATCCATGAAGAATATCAGCAAAGCGGATAGCTGCTCTGTCGCCTCCCCAAGTAGCTGAATGCCGGTCCTCCTGGTGAGAGCTTCGGCTACTACGTTCCCCTTTCCAAAAGTATAGACTATCTCGAAGTCATAGTCATTGAGGATCTCGAGCCATCGCCATTGTCTCAGGTTCAGGTCCTTCTACGAGAAGATGTACCCGAGACTCTGGTGGTCAGAATAGACTATAAAGCACTCGCGAATCAGATAGTGCTGGCACATCTTCAAGGCAAACACCACTGATGCTAATTCCAGGACATGGGAAGCATAATTCTGCTCATGCTGCCTCAAGTTTCATGATCCATAGGTGATCCCTACCCTCTCCTGCATCAGGACACACCTGAGTCCGGTCCCTGATGCATCGCAGTAGACTACATACCCTACTCCCTCCTCTGGTAGCCTCAAGATAGGTGCGCTGGTCAATCTCTGTCTCAACTCGTGGAAGCTCTGCTGACATCTAACTGACCACACCAAGAGTTTCCCCTTCTTCGTCAAAGATTAAAGTGGTGCCGCAATTCTGGAGAAGTCTGGCACAAATCTCTGGTAGTACTCTGCTAGACCCAAGAAACTCTGCACCTCTGTCACGCTCCTGGGTGGCTCCCAAGCTAGCACTGCCTCGATCATCGCAGGATCCACCGCAACCCCCGCCTCAGAGATGACGTGTCCCAAGAAGTGGACCTCACATATCCAGAACTAAAACATCGAGAGATTACCATAAAGTTGGTGCTCTCGGACTGTGTCCAATACAACCCGCAATTGGTAGGCATGCTCCTCCTCAGTAGTCGAGTATATCAATATGCCGTCATTGAAGACCATGAAAAATCGATCGAGGTAAGGCTGGAATATCCTGTTCATGAGACTTATGAACACTGCTGGAGCATTGGTTATGCCGAAAGGCATAACCAAGAACTCATAGTGGCCATACCGACATCTGGAGGCTGTCTTCTACACATCGTCATCCCGAACTCTGAGATGATGATAGCCTGACCTTAGGTCTATCTTCGAAAACCACTGTGATCCATTGATCTGATCGAATAGATCATCATTCCTTGGTATCAGATACTTGTTTTTCACAGTCACCAGGTTCAGGTGACGATAGTCGACACATAGACTCAAGCACCCGTCCGCCTTCTTGGCGAACAAAATTGAGGAATCCCAGGTTGAAACACTTGGTCGGATTAACCCCTTTCCCTACAAGTCCTCCCGCTGTACTTGTAGCTCTCGAAGCTCGGCGGGAGCCATCTGATATGCTGGAGTGGATATCGGGGTTGTCCTGGGGAATTGGTTAATATAATACTCTAACTCTTTGCGATGAGGTAGTCCTGGAACGTCGTCAGGAAAAACGTCTGCATAATGATCGACCACCACAGGAAAACTCAGACTTCGCACGTCAACTGATCCTAGGATGATGCTAGACAACTGATGAGTGATCCATTGTCCTCTTTTATGCGTGATTCCATCTTGCACTACATATGCTCCCTTTTCTCTGGTGAAGGTGAACCTACTCCCGTCGGTGCGGACACACCGCACCTTGCGCCTAATACAATCGATTTGATCATGGACTGTAGATAACCAATCCATGCCCAGGATGAAGTCGTAAGGCCTCGACGCCGCTACAAGAAGATCCCAGCTGATGCTCTTGCCTCCTAGAGTAAGCTCACACTACCGGCACCAGTTCATAATCATCGAGTCTGTTCCCGTAGGAGTCTCTAGCCGCAAGGATCGAGGCAATGGCTCTGTCGGAATCTCCGAGCTCCGAACAAGGGCAGCGGAAATGAAATAATGACTCAATCATGTGTCTATAATAACTATAGAAAGGGTTGATTAAACAAAGATAGTACCTCGAATCATCTCTGGTGCACCGTGGTCATAAGCTTCTGCTTCCTTAAACTGAGCCTGCCTCTGCCCGCCAGCTCCCTGTGGTCGTGGTGGACCTCGTGATGGTGGTGGTGGTAAAGCATCAAAGCGTCGCCCACCACCTGTTGCTTGGCCAGCTCCTCTACCTTGTCCTCCTGCTCCCTTCGGACCACCACGGTCGAACCTTTGCCTCTACCTGGGTGGTCCCTCAACCGTCTGCTGCTCCTCTGCATTGCGGGTTGGGCAGTCACTAGCCATGTGGCCCTGCCCGCGGCATGCGTAGCACTGTCTGCTCCTCGTAAGACTAGCTCTGTACTGTGTGCCCCGCACCTCTGATCCAGTGTCCTGAGGTCGTCCGCCTGATGGTCTGGTCCGCCTGGAACATTGTGACATCTGTCGACTGCCAGCTGCATCTGACTCTACTACATGCCGCCCTGCGATAGGTCTTGCTGCTTGTGTAGGCTCAACAAGAAATCTCTCTACGAGAAGGGCTCGCTCTAGTACTCCTTCCTGCGTCGGAATGTTGAGGGAGATAATTGATGCCCTGACCTCATGCCTCAATCCATACTCGAAGGCCCGGGCCCGAAAGAATGGGTCTCATACCATGTCCGTCGAATAGAGCGAGAGATCAGTAAATCTCGCCGAGTACTGGGCTACCATCATGCTGCACTACTGCAGTTATAGTAGCTCTTGAATGCGCACTACACGTAGGGTGGCCGAGACGAACTCCGAGCGAAATAGTCTCTCAATGTCTGACCAAAGGAGAGATGCCTCATCATGCACCTGGAGCATCAGGCTCTACCATCTTCCTGCTACCGCGTGCTGGAGACTCGCTGCAAGGATCACCATGAGGTCAGATGGTGTCCCCACTAACCTGAAAACTCGTACAACAACCTCCAGGCATCCCTCGGATGCCTGAGGGTCCGTCTCCCCACGTAACCTGGGCGGTCTATGACGCTGAAAATCGTACAGTTATCTAAGGCAACGTGCACTATCTGCGGCTGGGGCTGGTGGCATTGGTGGCTCCGTGGGGAGAGGTACCACTGGTGCCTCTACTGTAAAAGGGCCCTGCACCGAGGCCTCATCGCTCGATGGGCTGTCGCCTCGCACAAATCTCTGAACCCTAGCTGGCTGACGTGGTGGGGCCATCCAGAAAAGAAATAGGTGCGCCACAGTCAATACAGTATTCCTTGTGAGCAGACACAAAGTAATCACAATGAAAACCTTTGAAACACACATGCAATCTATGTTTTCGTGCACTAAGTCAGAAATCATAATTCAGGGTCCTGGTGTATGGATACATCGACCGCCACACCAACACTGGACTCCCTAGACTGATAACCACACTCAATACCCTTAACATTATTGCTTCACATAGAAGAATGATCAGAGTCCTGTGTTCTGTAGTAGAACTGAACTCCTCTGATAAAAATTTGTCACGACCCATCCTCGGGACCGGTGTCGTGGCTACCTCAAGCCCACCTTCCATAGGCCAGGGGATGGCGACTATAAACAAAGGTGAAAATCCCCCAAAAAAAAGGAAGGCATTGACTTTATAAAGTAAACAAACACCACAGAGTAAGCAAGCCAAGGTAAACACTATATAAACTGGGTACAACTGAATGTGCTGGAATGTATGTGGGAAAGAATACAAACCCAACTGAATGTAAAGTACAACTGAATAGAAAGTACAACAACTGAAAATTAAACAGCAACGCCGATCCATCCACTGAAAATCCCACCTGAAGGGTGGGAATAGATAGGCTCCTCACCTCCTCTGGTCCAGCCGTCCACTCCATGTACGTCCCGCCCAGTGGTCCACCACCAGGTACCGACCTACTCCTCAAGCCTTGACCACGATCATCGTTTTCCATCGTCTGCATCCAACACAACATTGTGCGGGCATAGACCGTGTAGGGGTGAGTATACTCTACTCAGTAGGGACCCCGAGACCTCCGAAGGTCTCCTAGAATCCATGAAAGATAAAAAAAAGGAAAGGTAAAATTACGAAGTAACAACCAAATCTACATAGGTATAAATGCCCATACTTATTCCTAAGTCATCAATTCCAGTTCGGCTACATCATCTGAGCCCATGTTCGATCTAGTTCACACAGGATAGCACAATACAATCCACATAGGAAAGCACAACCCAATCCACACTGTATAGCAAAAAAATCATATCGAAGATAATGATTGACATTCAAGACTCATCTCACACAGGTATACTTTTTCATAAGACAATAGAGATGATCATATGTAGCCACGGATTCATCTAATCTATCGGACCCACGTAGGAAACAAGACCAACTAAACTGTCGGACCCACAAAGGATACAAGACCAGCTACTCTGCCGGACCCACGTTGGATACAAGAACAGTAGTCATGTACTACCAGACCCACATTGGATTAAATAATAGTAGTCATCGTTGTCGAACCCATGGATGATTTTAGTACAGTCTTCGTCGTTGTCGAACCCACGGAGGATCCCAGTGTAGTCGTCATCGTCGTCGCAGTCGCAGCCAGCTCTAGGGTTCCCGCACACAGCATGCTCGATTCTAGGAGGGTCCTCTCCATGAGACAAGGGGGGTCGATACATCAACATACACGAAGTCCAGAGTTTATGTATCCCAAATTTCCATCTCATCAATAGGAACTCAACGCGACAAACGGTGCGTCAATCAGACGCCCGGTCTGAGAGTTATTGGCTTTTTCATCCCAGGGGCCCGGTTGGTTTTAAGTCGAAACAAACCCGACCATACTCCAACCGCATCCAAACCTCGAGCGGAGTAAATCAAAAAAAACATCCTCACTAATAGAAATATAACAAAGTTGATGGCACATCAATCGGACGTCCAGAGCTCGGGTTATATGTGTTTCCGCTCCGAGGGCCCGGGTGGTTTCGTGTTCGAACCAACCCGGACATACCCAAAGTTCTCTGAAACCATGAGTGTAATATACCGTAACGAACATATCGATCCAAGGATTGCATCGCAACTGACGGTGCATCAATCGGAGTTCAGTAGCCCGTGTAATGGGCCTTTGAACGAAGCTGTTCGATATGTTGGGGTTTTGGGCCCGGACTGTCCCGGTGCTAGAACCCCTAGGTCGGCCCGAACCGGGTCGACCCGACCCGTGTATAGGTCCGGTCCACTAGGGCGTAGCTCAGACCGGCTGGCACGGCCAGGCCTAGCTGGGGTGGCCCAGTCCGGGCTCCTGCGTGCTGAGCGGACACAGAAGGGGGGGGGGAGCCGCCACCCCCTTCAAACCGAACGGCGGACCCGCGGGGGGTCTGCCCTACTGTGGTGACCGAGGGTTCAAACCCCTGGTTTTTTCAGATCTGGCTGGCCGTAATGTCCATCCAGTTGTGCCACCTGGGACCGGTTGGTCCCGCCTCCTCTGGCATCGGCGACTGGCTGTTCCGGCCGACCTCCGCTGCCTTACCACGGGCATAGGCCATGGCCTTGGTCCGACCAACGCGGCGCGATGGCGCCGCGCCCCTCTGCCGCATCCCCACTCCGGTCGCGGCCTCTTTCATCATCAACGGAGAGCCGCGACTGCACGGCGATCCTATTCCATAGTGATATTCCTCGTTCCCGTGCGGTGCCATTTCTCCGCGCCAACTTTGTCCCAAACCACAACGGTGAACATCAACAAAAGGGGGAGAAGGATGAGCCGTGTTCATGAGGTCTGACCTCCTCACGTTAATTTGATAACAGGTGGACAAATATTTAACGATGTACACAAGGAATAATCACATCGTAGAAACACACCCCTACCACGAAGAAGTCGTCGAATGAAGATTGTTGCTGGAAATGACGTCGTGAGGTAAAGCTCCATATATGTTTGACGGAGATCGTCTGAGTTGGAGCGACGTCTCACACCGACTGTGGAGAGAAGAAGGAAGGCACAACGATCACTCCTTTTGGTGATGACGTTCTTCATCTAGGTCGTGATGTTCTTCGCATTCTTCATCTTGGAAGATGGTGTTCTTCAAGACTAGTTCCCTCCTCTCCAAAAATCCCCACACATTGATACAACCATAATAAAATAAGGCTTTGCCTTATTTTATTACTCATGCCAACCTTTTTCAAAACTCAAATTGAATTCACCAAATTAATTAACTTGTGTTGTCTAATTAATTAGGCATTTTATTGTCATGTATTTTAAAGTGGAAGAGTTACAAAATTAATTGATAGAGGGCGGATTAATGGGGTGTTGGGGAAATTGAAGGAGGTGGGTGCTCGTGTGGGCCCCACCACAACTTCCTCACATCTTCCATTCCCATAACAATTAAACCATCTATAGTGTAATAAAAATATAATTTTATAACAACTATATTTTTATTCTTCACATTTTTATCAACTCCTCCCGAGAAAACGCATCAACAGAAAAGGTGTTCCTAAGCAATTACAGGCACTGCGGTTTCATTGGTACCCTCAGATTTCGATTCCGTGCACCGGATAAAAAGATAGGAAACCCCGCTCATTCGTTCACTGAATGTACCCGAGCTAATCTTCGTAAATTGATTCCTAGCACACCAGGCCGCGGAATCAGGTTCCATTAGAAAATGCGCACTCCTAAAATCCCAAAAAAAATAAGATAAAAAATTCTGTGAAATATATGGGTCTTTACAATATTTTTAAAATTTTACATGTCACCTATTATATAATTTATAATTCTAACCTTATGTTTTATTTTTTAATTAATTTATATTTATGTTATTATAATCCATTTATGGTTATGATTACAAAGGTTTCAGTCTCTTCATGTTATTTTAGATCCTCCCTGATAGTCGGTGGACTCTTGTTTATATTTAGGTCCACATGAGGTGATTTGGAACTTTATCTTAGACCCTGCGATTTTCTTATGAGTTATAAAATGTGGTATTAAAGGCATGATGTTTCTATTCATTTATTTTAATACTATTGTATAAAGAAGATATGATTTGTGGAACTAGATTAGGGTATCTTTCATATTCCTTGATATCTCATGTGTTATAAACCTCCAAGTTACCAAGGATTGTATTTATTTTTCAGTATTATGGAATTTTGGGTGTTTTCATGATTAATGAATAGTCATATTGGTTCTCATTGTATATATACATTATTTTTGTTATGAAATAGTGGTTTGTTAACTAAATCTCTTGATTTATGTTAATATATTAAAATATATATCTATATTTATGTGTTGATATATATATATATGTCGGAATTATTTAGGTATACTTGTGAAAGATGTTATGATTTTTATATATATTATTTGGTCTTATGTTCATGTATAGAGGTTTAAGCTTGAGGCTTTCATAGAATTAGGAGTGTAATACCTTGTGTGTGGGTATCTCCTAGGATATGTATTCAATCATATATCCCTTATTTTTCCTTAGAACTGAATATGTTGTTCTATTTATAATGTTTTTACTATCATTATTTGAATTCATTTTAAATTTTAATAAAATTTTTCCTTGGAATCAACAGAACACTTCTGTTTGGGAGGATTCCCCAAATGCTACACAATCTATTGAGGAGGATATATCCAGAAATTCTAATATACCAACTCTAGAAGTTATAGTAATAACCCTACCCCAACCCATAGTCTTTCAAATTTTATATTATCAAGCTTGATTTTTGGAGTGTAATATGGTTTATTTTCATAACATTACATCTACCTTCATTGTAGGTAACGGATGGTCCTCAGGATATCGAGGATTGGATTAACATCGTCAATGGAATCCATGATATGGTCAAGACTCTTGAGTATAAATGTTTGATTTTCAATACATTTATTCTTCATGGATCCTATATATTGTGGGGGTGTTATATAAATGTAATAAAAGTGTGATGGTATCACATGGTAAACTCTCAATGAGTTGTTGTTCGAGGATTTCTTCCCCTACCTGATGATGTTAGGCTAAGAATAGGACTTTCATAATGGGATGATGACTATTTTTTCTTATTCATTTCACAATATATAGATTGTATGAATTATTCCCATTTTTGGATGAGAATGAGGGGAATAAGAATAAGTAATTCGATATTTTCCTTCATCAATATTATAGATGTCTGTTTATAATCTATGACATGATGTGGATTACATAGTTGTTTCATAAGGTCCTAACATTTTATAAGGGGCTAGAAGCATACATGATCAAGGGTATTCTTATAGAATATAGTTTATTGATGGAGGGACTTCATGACATAGAAATTTTTTTCTCTCCTATGAGTAGGATGATAATGGATAATGGTGTTCCTTAGGGTAAAAAATATTTGGTGTAGATTATGGATTATCAGACGATCTCCTTGGGATGGGGACCACAGTGTTTCCTCTATATACAGAGTGGAAATTATAAAAAAATCTTAACGCATAAGATTTTGTTTTAAAAATGTGTCAAGATGGGACATCTTGATTAGTTTTGTTCAAGGGTGTTGTAGATATGATTTCGTAGGGGTGAAAGGAAGACATAAGTAATAACATAGGGAGCGTGATAGGGACATCAGTAAAAGACCCACAGAGCACAGATGTCGGTGATCAAGGAAGGTTATGCCCCTCCAAGGAATGCCCATGTAGTTAAGGAAGGAGGATTATATACATTGGATCAAGTTGAATATAGTGATGGAGAGGGACATTATATAATCATAGGTATGGTTCCGATTATATCCATGATATCTAATGCTTTGAATGACATATGATATTTTTATTATTTTATTTATGCCAATGTTATTGTTGTCCTTGATTTACCTGTTCAGTTTTCTATGAAGACAAACTCTTCTTAATTTTCATTAGAAAAGTGTGTAATATGTGTCTAGTGATGTATTTAATTTACGATAGTTATGATAAGATACGGAAAATTCAATGTATTTTTTTAAATTATTTGGGGATATTACGAGTATGCAAAAAATTAACATCACGTGATTCTAAGGCCCGGTGTGTCCGAAATGAATTTCTAAACATTTATTAAGGTACGTTCAGTAAACACAATTGGAGAGTTTTCTGTCTTTTGAACTAGTGCTCGGATTAAAAATATGTCGGCACTATTGAATCCACAACGTCGTGATTTTCTTAATGGAAGTTTCACTTCGACCACAGTTGGTCGGAAAAAATGATATTTTTTCAACTTTTAAAGAAATAATAATGTAACGTAAATTTTTATTTTATTTCATTTTATTTTTACTACCACCTGTTGAGCAGCGGTGGCGGGGACCTCAGATGTGGTCAAAACATTAATTGTGGGGTGTTAATTGCATGGTTACACATTGGTTGTGTATCCACCCCCAACATAATTAATGAGGCACTATAATTACATCAATTAATGAGGCCCATTAATTACGTCAATTATTGAACCTCATTAATTCTTCAATGTGTTTATCTCCTTTCTCTCCTCTATCTATATGGGGATTGGATTTAGTTTTTGTCATAAATTCATCAAGTGAGGAACCCCGGAAGAAGTGATGCCACACCTTCCAACAGTGAGGAATGGAGGATTCATGACACTCGTTGTGGGATCGATCCGATGGTCAATGGATGACAAACACCAAAACACGTGAACCTTATCCTTCATCCATAATACCTTCGAACATGGAAGCACCACCATCTGGGGCGTCCCCAACGAATCATGAGGTAGGTGTTCACTTTAATTCAAGATTTTCCCTCGATTCTATTCCTTATTATTGTATGTCTGAAAGGTTTTTTTGGGGGGAGGGGGTTTGAATGGGATTCGACATTATTAAAATGTGATTAACTATTATCTCCCTCATGATATAACATTAACGCGGAGGGCGCGGTCCAAAAGGACATGGTGCCTACCCACCGATGCTTTTTTGTTGCATTCTTTGGGGACGGTTTTCCCAATTCAACATCAACGTGAGACAAAATGTCAGGCTATGGAGGTGGTGATCCATGAAGCCCTTAGGCTTAGATGACACAATGAACGGACCACTTGAGAAAGTCTGGTAGCCTGTGGAAACAATCATAGATGCACCTTGCCGGCAGTAGCCGGAGGATTCCCGAGACAACCGGCCATGGGATATGTGAAGGTGATGCACCTTCACATGCAGTGGTTGAAATAGGTGGTCATCCATATGGGAGATGGGTGGCACCTACATGAACCATTGGCAGCAGCAGTCACCCAGGAAGGGGTGGTATGGAACTGTGTCACACCGAACGAAGTGTCCCTCCATCCACTGGGTCACGTTGGTGAAGTGGTTCACCTACTAGCAGATGCGGGCCGGAAGCTGGATGTACAAATTGGCCGGACACACCTTGCAGTCCTGGCCGAACCCATGACCGAGCAGGCCAGCATTGTTGGGTCGAGCCCCACCCATCATGTCGGGCTTACGGTATCTCGGGCCTGCAAACCAGTCGGACCGTCCCGGCAGGCCGGACACTATTAACTGGTACGACCCTTAACGAGTCTGACCCGGGCTGGGTTAGGTAGACCTTGGGACCTGTTACGTTGAGCCGTCCTGACAGAGTCAGACCAAGCCCATACCCAACCAGCCCCCGAATAAAGAAATGCATGTAACTTACAAACAGAGTCTTTGTTTGACACGCCTTAAGTGGCACTGGGACCCATTTTGGGAAGCGGTCCATTCAACTTATTCTTGTTGGCCCGACCGAGCAGGGTCGGACCGAGGATTGATCAATCATGTTTCACGGAAAGGGGTGTAACTAACAGACAGAGCGTTTGATCAATTCGTCATATGTGGAATAATGACTCTTGTGACAAGTTTGTCCTTTGGAAATAATCTAAGTGAGTTTTTATAGAGTTGGACATGTGACCTGGGTTGGATCAGACTTGAATCCAACCGTGCCATTTTTCAAAAGTGCCCATATCTCACAGATCGGGCATCTGATCAACGCGTTGTCTATCACGTTGGGACCCCAATAACAGGGCGATCACTTGTGTATTCTTTTTTTGGAATTATTATAAGAGTAAATATTACCGATGGCTTGAGGAGAAGTGTCTTCAATGGATAATTCGTCCTTTGTGTGGGAATCTAGTGGATGACTGTGACATTAAGTGGAAGAGTGACCAATACTGGTCAGAATCAGAATCACAAGAGTGGTATTATCTACCTATATGAATAATCATCCCTACCTATGTATCAGACACCAATACTGGTTAAAAACAGTTACCAATATGGGTAAGCACCAATGACCAATATGGGTCAGCACCAGCGACCAATACGGGTCACCACAAGCGACCAATACGGGTTAGCACCATCGACCAATATGGGTCAACATACTGTGACCTATACGGGTCATAAGTGAAGTTACTACAAATAGAATGTTCTGGATTTACATCTAGTCATCCATATCCTAAAAACCATGAAGTTATACCATTATAGTGATTTGTATCATTTGATTTTTGTTTCACGATTTAGATCATTCTTGTGATATTACCTTTGTGGTATTTGTTGTGATGTTTTACTTTTTGGATTACTGAGAGACCTTTGGGGGTCTCAAGGTCCCCAAGTAGGTTTTTTTATACTCACCCATGCATGATCTTCACCGGCAAGTGTGTTTCTGGTGAAGACTACTGACGCTGTATGGCAGACATTGGATGTTCGTGTCTTGGTGGAGCTTGGTGCGACGGGAGCAGACGAGATCCTCTTCTTCGAGTTCAGACATACAACTACTACACTCTAGGTAGAGCTCCAAGGAATATGTGATAGTAGTATACATTGTTTTTAGTTTCAAGGTCAATTTTTTTTTCAACCCACTATTTTCAGTTTACTGTTCTACTTGTTGTTGTACATTACGCATGTGGTTATAATATAATTTTGAGGGTGGTTTACATCAGTTTACCTTTTTGAGAGTGTACAGATCTCTAATGAAATACCTTTCCTATTCAAGAAAATCCTTCAGGTCCTAGTCACAAACCGAAATCCTACGGATGGTGGGCTTGGGGTAGTCCTGTATGGGCCCCATGGGACGGGTCGTGACAATGTTGAATCAAAGGGAAGTCAGTTCTACCAAAAGAACTAATAGTCCACTTTTAATGAGGCAATGCTGTAAAGTGTCTTGAATT
This sequence comes from Viscum album, assembly GCA_963277665.1. Taxonomy (NCBI): domain Eukaryota; kingdom Viridiplantae; phylum Streptophyta; class Magnoliopsida; order Santalales; family Viscaceae; genus Viscum; species Viscum album. The sequence goes on along the minus strand of OY728131.1, from coordinate 127,040,519 downwards.
TGGTTTTTAGTACAGGGTGTCTAGTGTTTGTGTGGAGACAAATGTGTCCATACCCCAAGACTCTGATTTATGTATTCTGACTCCATACATGCAAAAACTAATTACTAGTGTTTTGAAAAGTTTTCTTCACCATTCTTCACTCAGATAAACTGGTTTAACTTATTAAACATCGTTCATTTGTTTCTTAGAGGATGAATCTACGAAGATAGCCATCCAGGATTCAAGTTACAGATCACTAAAGTGGCCCATCGAGGGATGAGGTGTTGGTTCAGAGACCACTCTCAGTGATGGTACCTTCGGGTGGTGCACCAGCAGCACCACCACCCATTGAGCAGTAGATGCTACCATTGGGTCATGAACGCTATCTGAGCATTTTTTCTGGGTTCCAACGATATAGGCCTCTGAGTTTTCGAGGCGATACTGACTCCCATGCAGTAGAGTACCAGCTTGAGACGTTTTTGTGGGTATTTCACTTTGTAGAGACACCCACCGAGCAGTTGGTGATCATGGCCGCTAGCCTTCTTCCAGGATCGGTAGGACCATGGTGTAGCTCGATGCATCAGGTTCATGAGAAGATGACCCACACTTGGCCATTAATTTAGATCCTTTTCAGCACGGAGTTTGGGCTAGTGACCCTACGCTCTATACGTATTCAATATATGTTGCTTCTGCATTAGTGAATCCAAATTGTGGCTTAGTACTCGTCCAGATTTAATGACCTCTCCTAATACTCCACTTAAACTATACGATACCCTTACATCAGGGCCTTGGCCATTGAGTATGGGATTTGATGATATATCATAGATGTGACAGCTTCTCTCAGCATCCCGACGAAGGCTGGGGTGCTAGAGTGAGATTTTTTGATTGAGACATTCCTTGTCGAGAAATCACCGACAGTGAGAGCCCCTACTAGAAAACATGTAGAAGTGTCATCTGTAGCATGTTGTTGACAGACGACGCAGAAGCCCAAGCGAGATAGACCTTTTGAAGGGAGACCCGGGGACGCAGGGTTTGAGGTGCGAGGATTGAGAGGCCGAGAGAACCACCAGTGAAGCAAGATCTATTTTTCCTATGAGGGATAGGGAAACAGAGCTCATGACTATCCATCTCCATGCGTGGATGATTTGTAGATGGTGGTGGGGCCACCGAGGCATCGGCAGCGGCAGGTGCATGAGCGTCAGCTAGGTGGCGGATGAGGGAGGGGACCAAGAGGTACAGCGGGAGGTGGTCAGGGTCACCAGGCACCACCACCACCAACCCTAGGCAGTCAACCATGAGCTCAAGGAGCATGTGAATGGGGATAATCCAAAAAACATGTAGTAGAGGCTCACAATCCTAACATTTATCAGATGATATAAGGTATGATCTGTATCATTTCAACATAGAATCCGTTCTTATCAACAAAAGTGCTAGAAATTCATTCCTTATCACTAACTTAGTTTGAGACTCTAATATTGTGACTGAGATTTTAGATCAACCTTTTCATTTAAATAATCCTACGGGAGGAGATTTAGTGGTCACACATTGGTGCCGACAGTGTGATCTTACTCTCATAGGAGAGTGTTTTAGATGAGATATTCTAGTAGCGACGTTGAAGCCCTATGACGTCATTCTATGGATGGACTGGCTATCAACATTTCACGCATAGATTGACTGCTTGAGACATATAGTGCGATGTATGAGTGAAGATGGAGGCTAGTTTCCTTTTTCGGTGAGAAGGAAAACAGAGCAGCATGGTATGGGATTGTGCTCTGGAGGCTGCATCTGATTTCTTATCTACTAGCTTGCATGACCATTGACACGGTGGATGAGGTGAGTCCATTGTTCCCAGTAGTGTTGGATGAACATGATGATGTATTTCCAAAAGATGACCCAGGAATACCTCCTCATAGAGAGGTAGACATCCGGATAAACTTGTACCATGGAATAACACCGATATCTACACCAACATATCAGATGGCCTATGCGGAGCTCCAGGATATGAGGGTATATCTGGAGGAATTAGAGAGGAATGGATTTGTAAGGCCCAATGTTTCTCCATGGGTTTATATAGTGTTTTTTTTCAAGAAGGCAGACGAATGTTTGAGGCTATGCATGGACATTCGGTGCCTAAATCGGGTGACTGTGAAGAATATGTATCCTCTAACAAGGATTGATTATCTGTTAGATCAGTTGAAAGGAGTGAAGTTGTTCTCGAAGATAGACCTCAGTTCATGCGATCACTAGCTTCGTGTGTGATATGACGACTTCCCATAGATGACCATCAAATGTTGGTATAAACATTATGACTACCTAGTGATGTTGTTCGACATGACTAATTCCCCTTCAGTGTTGATGGGTCTCAGGAACAGGATCGTCCATACCTACTTAGACTGTTTTGTAGTGGTCTTCATCAACGACATATTGGTGTACTCGGCGTCTGAGGTAGAGCATGATGTACACTTGAGGATAGTTCTGGACACACTATTGGTGAAGCAGTTATATGGGAAGCTCTTGAAGTGTTAGTTCTGGATAAAGAAGGTTCACTTCTTAGGACATGTAATATCAGATGATGGAGTTGCAGTGGATCCTGCGAAGATTGAGGCTGTACTTGATTGGGAGCCACCAAGAAGTGTTACTGGTGGGTAGAGAATCCTTAGATTAGAATTCTACTATCAGAGGTTCATACCTGATTTCTCAATAGTATCAGCACCTATGAATAACTTGGTGAAAAAGGGGAAACACTTCCTTTGGTCAGATACATGCTAGCAGAGCTTTCAACAGCTGAAGAAGAGCATGAATAGTGCTCACATCCTAAGGTTTCTGGAAGAGGCCAGTGACTATGTGGCTTACTATGATGCATCAAGGAATGGAATCAGTTGCATCCTCATGTAGGGTGATGTAGTGATTACTTAAGGATCATGATAGTTGAGGCCTCATAAGAAATTTTAATATGACTAGGGACTTGGAGTTCGTAAAAATACACTTCGCACTAAAGATGTGGTGACACTACTTGATTGCAGAGTGGTACATTGTTTACTAAAACCACAAGAGTCTCAGATATATCTTCCCATAGAAAGATCTGAATCTGAGACAGCGACATTGGCTAGTGTTCAACCAGGACTGTGAATTTGAGCTAGTCTATACTTCTTAGTGGTGGAATGTGGTTTCTGATGCACTTTGTCGAAGATCGAGTTACCAGCTACTGAACGAGGCTTCAGAGAAGTTATCCTCAATTCAGATATTCTACGTAGATAGAGATGAGACAGTCTACCTTCAGTCAATGTTAGTTTCCCCTCCACTCCTTCAGCGAGTCACGGATGCAGAACTTGGAGACAGTAGGTGTGAGACTACAAGTTCATAAATATCCTCAGGCCATGCACCTAATAGATATTCGGATGGTGGGGAGAATGCTATCCATTTAAGAATACATACCATTATACCAGTGTCACTATGGGAGAAGGTGCTAATGGAGTTCCATACACCCCCTTGGAAGTACATCCAGATGCATTGAAGATGTATCAGGACCTTTGGCGTCAGTACTGGTGTCCAGGAATGAAGAATGTTTTGGCAGAGTTTGTTTCTAGATGCCTCACTTTCCAGCAACTGATGGACGAGCACCATGTACGAGGAGGATTGACCCAAACCATCAAGATACTAGAGTGGAAGTGGGAAGAGATGTCAATATAATTCATGATTGGGTTACCACGTATGTCTAGAGGGCACGATACAATATGGGTGATCATTTACTGACTCACCAATTTGGCCCACATCCTTGTTATTTGAGAGAAGGGTTAGTTAGGTAGCATGGTACGTCTCGGCATTTAAGAGATCATGTGACTCCATGGGGTGACATCAATGATTGTCTCAGACCATGACACATGCTTCACATACTAGTTATGGAGATATATGCAAGAGGAATTTGGGACTATGATTCACTTTTGCACAGATTTTCGCCCATAGACAGTTGTTCATACTGAGCGGACCATCCAGACCATGGATGTCATGCTTCCGGCATGTGTCCTAGATTTTGGTTGTAGTTGGGAGACCACATACTCTTGGTGGAGTTCATGTACAATACAGTTATCAGTCCACCATTGGTATGGACCCTTTTAGGGAATTATACGGATGACTGTTCACATCACCCTTGTGCTGGATAGATCTAGGAGATCCACCACTCATAGTCCTAGATATGGTATAGTCTACCACTGAGAAGGGGCAGGTCATCCGAGAGTGGATGAAGACTGCACATTGCTTAAAGAAGTCCTATGTTGATTGGCGATGGAGACCACTGGATTTTCAGGGGGTGACATGTATTTTTGTGATTCTCCCCCTAACGGGGACTACAAAGATTTGGCCAAGGCAGAAAGCTCTCACCGAGGTTTATCATACCATTCATGATGCATTGAAGGATTGGAAAGGTGGTGTACCACTTGGTACTACCACCACAGTTCGAGAGGGTGCACGATGTCTTCCACGTATCATAGTTGAGGAAATACATGCATGAACCATCTCATGTCATCGACCATGGTGAGCGGGAGATTGAAGAAGGGGAGACTTTTATAGAGTACCCGATGGAGATAGAGGATCGATAGGATCAGATAATTTATGGGTGGTTGATACCTCTGGTGCGCGTTCTATGGCAGTACGGGAATCCCCATGAGATCACATGGGAGAAAGAGGCTCATATGCGGGCCCAATACCCCTCTTGGATTGTGTATCCATGCTTGGATTTTGTGGATGTAAATACCCAAGGTGGGAATAATGTAATGACCTGTAAAATTCTATTTAATTTTTTAATTATTTGGGATTATTAAAATTCTATGAAAACTGACGGTGTGTGATTTGGAGACCCTGTGTGCCCAGAATTAATTTCTAAACATTTTTTGAGTTATCGGTTAGTAAACTCACGGGTAGCATTTTCTATCTTTTGAATCATTGATCAGATTAAAAATCTTATGGAACCGCTGAATCCTCCATGATGGGATTCACTTAAGGGATGTCTCACTTTGACCAAAGTTGGTCGGGAGAAACAGATAGTTTTTTCAAATTTTAAACAAATAATAATATAACATAAATTGTTATTTTATTTCTTTTTCTTTTTCCTATAACTTGTTTATCGGCGCTGGAAGGGACCATGGAGGTGGTCACAACTTTAATTACAGGGTGTTAATTGAATGGTTACAATTTGGTTGTGTAACCACCCCCCGCAAAATTAATGAGGCACATTAATAACATAAATAAATGAGGAACATAAATTACGTAAATTATTGAATCTCATTAATTCCCCAAGGAATTGCTCACCCCACCCCCCTATATTTATATGGATGTTGGGTTTAGTTTTTGGCATGACTTCATCAAGCGAGGAACCCCTGATGAAGTGACGCTACACCTTCCACCAATGGATAATGGAGTATTGATTATTACCATTGTAGGATTGATCCAAAGGTCGACAGATGATGAACACCAACCCATGTGAACCTTCTCCTTCGTCCACAATACCATCGAATGTTGAACTACCACCACCTGTGATGTCCCCAACAATTCATGAGGTAGGGGTATTCTTTAATTCAATATTTTATCTTGATTATGTTCCTCTTTCTTGTATATGAAGGGGGTTGTAGTGGGGGTTTTTAATGGGGTTCAAGAAAATTAAAATGTAATTAATAATTACCTCACTCTAGTTATAACGCTAACGTGGATGGCGCAAGGCAAACAAACAAGGCCCAGATCTTCCTGTGCTTGTTTTTTATTGCTTTCGTCGAGGGCAGTTTTCCCAATTTGATGGAAACGCGAGACCAAATGTCTCGATGTGGCGGCGGTGATCTTGAAGGACCTTACATGAAAATGGCACCAAGAACAGACCAGTGGAGCATGTCCGATGACCCGTGAAAAAAAAACAATGACGCGCCATGCCGGCAGCGGCTGGCGGTGGCCAGAGGAGGCCCGTGGAAAACAACCATGTGAGGGGAGAAGCTGATGAGCCATTTTCACTATAGTTTTTTGAGGTGGTCGGCACGAGCCAGTCGTGCGGGAGAAGGGTACCGCCAGTAGGCACCGCTGGTGGCAGCAGCTGCGGCCAGCAGGCCGCGGTAAGAAGGGACGGTGCGGCCCCGCGCCACGCTATGTTGTGCTGGATAAAATGGCCCCGCATCTGTGGGGACAGCTGGGTGAATCGATATGTTTTCAGGCCGACCGGGCGGGACCCACCACGCTGTCATGCGCTAGTCAGCCGAGCCCCACCCAGCGGGCCAACCCAACCGTGGCCCGTGCCCGCTAACTAGACAGGCCGGACCCATTGAACCGAGCCGAACCTTAATGGGTCGGACCCGGGTGAGGTAATATAGATCCCAGGACCCGTTTCATCGGCCGAACCTAACCAAGTCAGCTTGGGCCTAGACCTAAACAGCCACCGAATAAGGAAACACTCGAAACTGATGAACCATGTGTCTGTTTGACACGGTTTCAGTGTAATTGGTACCCCTTTTGGGAAGCAGTCCCTTTGGCTCATTTTGGAATTCCCAACCGAGTCGGGCCAGACCGAGGTACGATCCCTCCCGTTTCATAGAAAGGGGTGTGACTAACATGCCGAGGCTCTGATAGACTCGCCTTCTATGGCATAATCACCTTTGTGAGAAGGGAGTCCTTTGGAGATACTCTAACTGATTTTTGACATATTTTGACATCCGACCTGGGTTGGATCATACCTAAATCCAACAAAGAATATTTTACAATATCACACAGACCGATCAACTGATCAACGCGTCATCTATCGCATTGGGACCCCTATTATGGGGCGGTCTATTGGGTATGCTTTTTGTGGCACTTCTTACCGGTTGAAATATAACTGATGGCTTGAGGAGAAGAGTCTACCAAAGATCAGGCATGATTCATGCGGGAATCCATTTGCTGACTATGATATGAAGAGGAAGAGCGACCAATATGGGTCAGCATCAAAAACTCTAGACTGGTATGATATAGTTTTACAACTAATCATCCCAACTTTTGTACTAGTGACCAACACATGTCAGCAACAGGGCCTAATATGGGTCAGCACCAGCGACCAACACGGGTCACCACGAGCGACCAATACAGGTCATCACCAGCAACCAATACAGGTCAGCACTAGCGACCAATACGGGTCATCATATAGTGACATATATGGGTCAGCTGTGGAGTTACTACAAATAGGATGATATAGATTTATGACTAGTCATTTATATCCTAGAAACATTCAATTTATTCTTTTAGAGTGAGTTGTCTCTTTTTCTTTATCCTTCATAATTTAGACCATGTTTTTGATATTCCCTTTGTGATATTTCTTCTAATGCATTCCATTGTTGATTACTAAGAGACCTTTGGGGGTCTCGGGGTCCCCTACTAGGTATTGTTATACTCACCCCTGCATGGGATTCTCCCAGAGGTGCGTGTCAAGTGTAGACTATTGACACTCTGAGGCAGAATTTGGAGTCTTGGGACATGGTGGAGCATGGTGGAATGGGAACAGTCAAGATCCTCTACTTTGACTTCAGAATTATAGCTACTACATTCCTGGTATAGCTCTAGGGCAGATGCAAGAGTTGTTTACATTCTTTTCAGTTTTTAGGGCTCGTATTATGTTCAAGTGTTTTTGGTATACAATTATACTTGTGTTTGTACATTACAGTCATCTTTTTACCTTACTTTTTTGGTTATTTACTTCAATTTCTCTTTTTGAGTTTGTACAGATATCTAAGGTAATTCCTTCCCTATTTGGGAAATTTTTTCAACTGCTAGTCACCAACCCCTGGCCTATGGAAGACGGGCTTGGGGTAGTCACATCCGGGCCCCGTGGGATAGTCCATGACATGTTATTTATATATATGAACATCAATGGTTATTAATATTCTTAATTATTAATATTTTTAATGTGATATTTATATTATACTATTTGACAAATTATCTAGATCATATTGATTGTTACCAAAGCCGTATATAGTTCACTACACATATAAGATAGGGGTTTGAATTGACTGATGAGTTGGATTTCAAAGAAGTAGGATGAGACCGTAGCTTATCTATCTTGTAGTTACCATTAAATTTCTAGTAGGTATGTCTCTTATAGTAGATTCATGTGTAGCTCCCTCTATATTCCCTCAATTGATAGAACAAAATTTGGATGTATTCCTATATGACATCCTATGTATTCTTCCTGATAAATCGATTTCATTTGAATTTGATCATATGTATTGGGAACAAGAGATATGGATTCCTAATTATCATATGTTAGAAACATACTTAAGAGAGTCTATGGTGTATTTAAATGATTTTTAGTTGAATGGATTTATCAGACCATGCACATATCCTTGGTGTGATACGGTGTTGTTAATAATGAAGTCATATGGTACTATATAGAACTCCATAGATTCCACGAAACAAAATTAATTAATGGTGAAGAATAGCTATGATTTACAGAGGATTGAAGATTTATTTTATTATTTACATGGAACACAGTTGTTTTTAAAGACTGATCTTTTTTCATGATACCATCATCTATGGGTTTTATAAGGGTATATTCCCTAGATAAATTTTTGGAGTATAAATATAATATATGAGTATCCTTTTCATTAATTTTTGGGTTTATAAATTATCTTGAATTGTTTAATGATCTCATGAATAAGAAGTTCCATCCATATATTTACTCCTTTTTCCTAGTATTAATGGATGATATCCAAATATTTTCAAAGTCATTAGATATTTGTACTATAAACCATATGATTATGGTGAATATATTTAAATCTAGTAAATTTTTTGATAATATATCAAAGTTTTACTTCTGGAGTTACGACTTGTGGTTCCTCGGGCATGCAATTTCTGAGATGGAAATTTCAATGGAACCGAAGATGGTAGAGGCAATTATTTCATAAGAAAATTATTTGAATAATTTTGAGATCAAGATCTTCCCTATTAATTTGGGGTACAATATATTTTTATTCTTGTACTTATCTCATTTGGAAGGGATAATAAATAAGAGTAATAAATAGGGGTGATGTTTGAGTGCACTGATCTGTATAAAAAAGTATTCTTAGAGTTAAGGAGGAGACTAATGGAAGATCTATTTTTGATTCTTCCTAAGCTTATGATTGGGTTCAAAGGGTACAATGCATCATCATTTTTTTGTTTTGGAGAAATGATGATGTAGAGGGACTAGGCGGTCTCTTATGGGTCACATCAGTGGTGATCCCATGAGTGGAAAAACCTAACACATGAATTGTAGTGGTATTTTTTTTCCACACTATGAAGTGTTGGGTACATTATCTCTTCGGAAATATGTTTATTATTTATATAGAACATAAGATATTGTGATAAATATTCACATAGTAATATTTCAACATTATGAAGTGACATTATGTGAAGTATATATTAAAATTTTCTTTTGATATATCTTGTGCTCCATGGAAATGTAATATTATATTCAATGTTCCTAGAAGGAAATCATCAGAGATGAATGATATGGGAGAGAGATAGTCACATGGGGAATAATCTATTAAATGTTTGATAGTTTAGTTTCTTGTGGATGCACTATTGGATCTTGGATTTATTACTTTTGAACCTTTAGTTATCACATATTCATTATTAGATGATCTTATGACAAGAAAAGGAGCTAGATGTTGAGTGTATGATATGTGTCAATGGATAATAGGGTGGGACCCAGTCCCATGGGGATCCTTGAATAATGATAACATTATTTTCACTCAAGGGAGGTTATGCGTTAATATTTACATGATTAAGGATTTGATTTGAGAATCTTATTCTTTGAAATGGGTAGTGCATCCAGTGATAACAAATATGTATGAGGGTATATGATAGCTGTTTTGGTTTCCATGTATGAAGATAGAAACCACTAGTTTAAATCATGATGCATTTCCTTATTGTGAGTAAAGGTAAACAATATATGTCCAATTAGTTTATGTAAACCACATATGGTACCTAAATTTAAGTGGAATGGTGAGATTATAGACTTCGTGACGGGTTACCCAAGAACCTGGGGAGTCAAGGTGTAGATTGTGTGGTATTTGATAGGCTGATGAAAGTAGATCATGACTTATCAATTTTTGAGACCATTTTAATGGATGGTTTTGGAATGTTATTGTATTATATATTTTAAGCCTACATGGGGATCCCTTGAGCGTCTTTTCTGTAAAATACATGAGTTTAAAGTTGCAGTTTTGGAAAGGATAATAGAAATCATTGGGTACCTAGTTTAAATTGAGTACAATGTATTATCCATAGACTTATGGATAATCTAATAGGACTATTCAGATGATATAGGATATATATCATGAATGAATTAGATATTTCATTTTTTCTTGGGATAATCACTAATATTTGGTGGATTATGCATATCAATTAATATTAAACCGTATAAGTATCTTTATGGCTGACAATGTCACACATCATTATTATGGCATGAGGCAAGTGAGATATTAGTTTTGGGACTGAGATATAATGATACGAGAAGACAAACCTTGTAATTCACTGTGGGAGATAAATTTTTTTTGTGGATGACGCCTCAATTAGGTTATCAATAATTTCAAATGTAAGAGAAGTTTGAACTGAGATTCGTTAGACTATTCTATATTATCATGAATATCAGGATAGTGGCCTTCTATTTAGATCGTACTTCAATGTATCAATGTATACATGATGTGTTACTTATCTTACATATTTGGTGGTATATTAATAATCATGCATATGATATTAACTGTGAGGATGTTGAGGTTAGAGTATAAAAAATTGTTTTTGGAGCACACTGTGTAGATCATAGACCATATCAGAAATTTGTTATAGTGGCAGACAATTATTCGTTTTAGATTCATATGATAACTTAGGAGTATCCATGAAGAAAAATCGGAGTTATAATTAGAAATTTGGGTTCATTTTCACAAGTTTTTCTGACATACATATGAAGACAATGCTCAGAGATGATAAGTCATTACAGGGGAAGAATTATAACATTATAGATTTTCACATAAATTGTGTTTTAATATTTTCAACATCATTGAAGGTGTAAATAAATGAGTTGTGTCATGATTGAGGTGTTCATATAATGAAGTGACTCAGAAGAAGGAAACTCTCTATAGAATTCCTTTCATTCCATGAATTTATATTAATAGCATGAAATGATATTCATGACCTGAATGATTCTTCAAGGATTTTATGCTAAGGCAATTGAATTTTTAGTATATCAACTATTATATTATTTGAGATCATTAATCCATATTTCACATCATGAGTATATACTATTATAGATTATTAAATGATTCATGAATATATTTCATTTTATTTTCCTCCCTCCCTCTTCCCCAAACCATTGTCCTTTTATAGATGATTTTGGGCTATCCAACTCCCTGTAGAAGCCAATTTAATTGGAGATTTAAGATTTAGATATAAATAATTGGATTTTGCTTATTTTTTTACATAATCCATTGATGTATGAAACACTTCTGGAGTATGTTTAATACATTTTTAACCTTTTGTGTCATTTTACTCAAGTAAATTCATCATCGTGGCTCTTTATTTATGGATTGGATCTTATTCTTGTTAGAATTTGTGCATGAGCATGATCTGGGTGTCATTCCTTGTTGGAACATGGATTTTATCATAAAATAACTATAGGTATGAAGTTACATACCATGTAAATCCCTTATATGTTTTTTGTATCATATAATGATATGTGCCTATGTTCCATGATATCCATGTTTGTCATTAATCACATGTGTGTATATGTTTAGGCTGTGAGACCGATGCTTGATGATTCCCACATGTGTGAGTGTGCATGTAAAATAATATTAAAAATTTATATATTATTTTGTGCCTATTTTTTTATTCCCTAATATATATAAATTTATAGCCTTTGAGTATTTTCTTATGGAATATAATATAAAGTGGACCATCAGGGATTGGTTATCCCTATAGGGGGAGAATGTACACCATGAGACGATGATAACAATTGACTGAGATATAGGGTGGCTATAAGACGAACCTATTTCTTGACCCAAGACAATGTGGTAGGACACAACAATCGTATTTTTTGACCTAAGGTAGCGTTGGGATAATACTTCCTTGTGGAATGACCCATGATAGACATGGGGATTGACATCCCAGTAGCTAGACATGAGTCTCATTGTCCTCGAGGGTGATCTAATATATATAAGTTGGTCATGATGATGATTTATTACCACAACATTTTTTTACCATTATTATACTATATATCTAATTTATGTGTGATTGGGGTTCATGGAGTCCTGGTTATTGCACAATAGCTCGCAACTTGATTAGTTATTGTATGACATCACAATTCTGTTTTTATCATTCCATACACCTTTTATGCATGTGAAGTTATCTTACGATTAATTTTTTTGTATCATATTGGTTTATATGCATTCCCTACATAATCATCTTTGATGCGCATGAAGTCATTGTGATTAGATTTCCAATAATGGTAAAGGGTCTGACAGTATGTTGCTGATGAGCATAGTGTTGGGAGATGGATGTAGTACCTAGATAAACACATATGGTTTCTGATACAGTTTTATAATTATTATTTCCAATTTTCTCAATATAGTAGTTGACCTACAACATTAGTGGTCTATTTGATTACAATTTTCTTGACTTGGCATGTTAAATATTGTAGCCTTTAGTCATGTTAAAAAAATTTAATTGGTTTATATTTATGTTATTATTATCTAGTGATGGATAATACTACTGAGGGTTTTGTATCCCCATATTACATTAAACCCTCACCACTAGTTGTAATACTCTTATATACAGGGATTCATGTATGAGGTTATGTTTACATCGAGTTAGAGTTGGTGATTTAGATCATTGTGTTATAGTTTTTCCTTTTATGACATGTTTGTCTGCTTTTTAAAAATGATCCTATATACCCATTATTATCTAATTTCATAAAAATTTTATATCATTTAACTTATTAATGTATTTACCCCTAAATTAGACACTTTATTACCATACCATAGATATAAAAAAACCCTTAAAATAACTCATAATATTTTCACATTAGGATGTAAATGTCAAATCAGATATATTAAATACTAATAGACTATCACTCTTGGATGGTGATTCTGTGAACCTATTTATTTAATTTAAATTATTTATATAGGATTTCATTTGGTTAAATATATTTTTTAAATATAATTTTTATAATTAAAAATGAATTTATTTCAAAACATTATTATAGTAAAAATTTTCATTGTAATTCATTATAGATGGGTAAGCTATTTTGGATACACCTAATTGGATAAAATAATTTATTTATTTTTTTGTTTGTGAAAATAATTATATTTATACATGTTGGAGTTGTTTCCATAGAACCAACATGTTTGGTAATTGGTTATATAATTTTCATATTGAAGAATTTCTCATATCAAATATTGATTATTATTATATATGATATTTATATGTGATAATGGCCACAGAATATATGTTTCACTAAACATTCATATTGGTTCCTCTATATTATGAGAATATACAGGTGCCAAACGATTATTCGTGAATTGTTCTTTGACTAGATGATATTTTATCATGGGACACAAACAATGTACGATATCTAGGGTAAGACCACCGTAAGATATTGAGACACCTTCTCATGTTGTTCTCCCTTGATAATCTCTAATATATTTGGTTAAGAGAATATTCCCACTAATAGGAAATCCATATTTCCATGTATCAATTGATGTTCTGTTCTAAAGATTTGTGTATTAATCCTTAGACATTAATATTACCATTAATGTATATCATTTCTCACGTACTCTGATGTATTGATAGAAACCATGAAGATATATGTTCACTGTGAAATAGGATATGTTGGGAGATTCATGAATAAAAAATAGTAATATATAATATGTTAAATTATTTATCCCATTTGTCTCTTAAAAAATTTAATATCTCAGGTACATTTAATGGAATGGAACCACCCAAATATATCCAGGGACGTGGAGTGTGATGGGTGCGTTTATTTTTTGAAAGTTAAAAAAGAGTCATAAAGCATATAGGTTGATGGAACTGGCATGAAACCGTCTTGATTTGTGATATTATGATCCTAATATTATATTTATAGTAAATATTTATGGTATTTTGGATGTTGTTGCAAAGATAAATTCAATATTTATGTTTTCATTGGAATTTTCCTAGGCTATATCCTTTGAATTTAAGAGGCCATACCTAATTTAATGATGAATATCTCTAGGGGGTAACAATGTAAGTGTATCAGCAATATCATTTATATTCTAGTATTGAATTTAATATGTTATAATAAATAATATTTATTCAATTTGGTTGATCACCACAATTTAATCACAAGTTATTCGAAGAATAAGTTATCTAAATAATAATAATAAATAGCCATTAGGATATTTTGAGAATAAAATATTTATAATATTAACCAATTAATAATGTGTTAGTATTTATTTAATAAATTTTCTTTAGTCATGGATGAATGAATGTGGATGACAAAATGAATAATGAGTTTAATGGTCTTATAAGAAATGGATTAAGTTATATTAATTTATATTCATTATGTGTTCCACATGTCAATAATTTATTATTATTGTTATTATTATTTTATATGGGGTAATTTGAGAATATTAACGATGTTTGTGGGATTGTTTTTGATTTTCCATCCTTTAATTACATATAATAAATATCTACTTATATAACATTCCTAATTCACTTTTGGTGTGCACAATGGATAATGAGATATTAGTTCAATCACTAGAGTGATCTATATAAGAATTATCTCTCAATCCTTTGAGAAAAAAAAAAGGTTTATTCATCAATCATGGAGAATATTGCTACCATCATCCATGAACAACACAAGCATTTAGGATCAGACATTCTAAAACTCGATGATTCTATAAAAGATATGAGATATTTTGGGGGAACATGTGAATCGTAGATAAATGGATTTTTAACTTGGATCCAAAAATACAATGATGGTTCCATGTGATCTATTTCAATAATAATCAGTATAGATGAATCAAAATTTTATATAATACTATATATGCATATAAATTAAATTTAAATTACAAGTGAACAACATCTCCATTTGGTTATTTCGTATTAATATAGCATATTAATTGACTATTTATGTTGGGAATAATATCATGATAATGTAATGTTTTTGTTACATGTGATTTAAAACTAAAATTTGAGTTTTTTATCCCACTATAGGATGCTTCTTCTATGCTCAGATCCTACAAGTCATATAAGAGAGGACACATGTTTAATCAATAAATATTCTTTATTTGACAATTCACCGCTTGAATTTATGTTCTATATTATATAAAATGATTCATTTTAATAAACCAAAATCAGTTTCTTTTCTCTTATTCATTCTTGATAACATAACTAGAATTGGGTTAATGATTAAAAATGAAGAATCAAATGTGGAGTTAAATACCGGGGTGCCAAATTCTCTTCCTAGATAAAAACAAAGTACATGCCTTGTAATCTGAGAGTACACACCATGTATTTTTTTATTTCTCATCTGTATCTTCATCTATCTATTAAGATCCAACAAAATTGAATCAAATATATGAATATATAATATCATAATGTAGATCCAGATAGACTAGAACATGACATGTAAAAATTCATGGCATGTAAGTAGATTACATGCCATGTATTCCATAACTTCTCACGGATGAGGACATAGTGTGTCTTAGTGGTCCAATAATTAGATACATGAAACAAAGACAAATATTTCATTTAACACTAATGTTATACGTCGTGTACATAGAAAATTTCTATAGGAGACAACACATCTAGATCAAGTAATGTACTACAGACATGGGTATAATTAATGTATATTCGATGACCTTTTGTACACACTATATAGTGTGTTTTTGGAAGTGTTATAAAACATTTTTAGAATAAAAAATTAAATGTTTACATAAACCTAAATAATATGTGTTCTATGTGTCTTTCATTCTATATTACATACAAAGTCATATGATTGAAAACTATATATTAAATTAATTTTCGTTTTAGAATTTTGAAAAACACAAAACACTACCTCCACGTACACATGTTCACTAAATTAAATTTAAATTAAGTGTATCTTGTTTAAAATTATAGTTGGTGTCCAGTTGAGGATAGTTTTATACAATTAAGAAAATTTTAATTAATTGGGTTATTTCATATAGAATTATCGTAATTAAAGAACAAATCAATGTATTTGATATCTATATTTCAAATTTATGATTATTTCTTGATGTTTGGATTATCATGATATTTAAAAAACACTTATATTTTATTTATTCTTTTAATTTATTAGTTATAAATTATTATTATTGTCTTGTAAGTCATGTAATCCTATTTATTATGTAATGGTATTCGTGCATGTAGTTTATTTCATGTAAACCCATTTATCAAATCTATTGGATCCCCTAACACATGAGTGACTAAAATATTATGTAAATATGGAAATCCCAAGTGATTGGAGGCAGTTCGAGTCAGCGATATGAGGAGAAACCAATCTATGTTATACATAAGATACTAGGTGGAATTATGCAACATGAACCACAATATGGTTCAAGCTTTGTTTTCACCTATGGTCATAGGTTAGTTTGTCATCTTCTAGATAAACAACCCATTAGAAAATATCATTATCATTAAACATATATTTTGATTTTTCAGTTGCATGGTATATTATTTATGTTTGTGGATGCTTCATGATCACCTACTAAATGAATTAACAAGAATACAATATAGAATAAAATGTAATTGTATTATGCATAAATGTTTTACCTGGCATGGTTAATAACTAAAGTAAAATAAACATAATATTAAAAACCCATGTAAAATGATAAAATAGTCATTACATATAATTATAAAAATCCCTCAATTAAAATTTTTATTTTTCTAATACATTCACTATTTATGGTAGAATCAAACACATGGTTTAATTTTCTTGACCCACCTAAGTTGGTGTGATTTAATTTATAAAGAAATTTTAAATTGATGTATTGGGTTGACATAACATAGTTTACATAAATGGTTGAATTCCAAAATAGGAATTATTGTAACTAAGGGGAAAATGATGAGGAAATATTAAAATAATATTTTATGTATTGGTACACCGCTAGACAATTCATGTAACGACGAGTTAATGTTGTTGTAAAGTTACCCCTTCCAGAAACCCTTCAATGAGCTTGTCAGGCCATGTCTGGATTATTGAAAAGGAATATGTACCCTTTACAGTATTATATATCTACGATATTTAAAAACTGACTATGAGGGATGTAATGTTTTAAAAAATAGTTATATATTAATAATAATTTATTTATTTTTAAATTTATTTATCTTTTTTGTAATAAAATTAATTTCTAATTATTTACTCATAAATTTTAGAAATAAAAAATTAAATAAAATCAAAAATGTCATTGGGATCCATACTAGATATTGATAAACTTGTTAATGTTATGAATATATATTTATTGTATATGTACTTGCACTTTATACTATATTGTGAATATAAATTATATGTGATGGAAAAAACACTTCCTAAGTAACTTTCTAAAGAGGCTAGTGAGGAAGTTGTATATGTCTATCTGAATCATTTGACTAATGCAATGGATTTACAATGTTTTATGTTATAAACTATTTTCAATGAACATTTAATGAAATGTGAGTTTATGGATGTTGATGCCATAGTTTCTGACCTCTCTGATCCCTATCAATATAATGTGAGATCCGAGATGTATGAGATCTCCAATTAACTATTTACATGACTGCTTGGGGAGTCAGCACCAGCTGGGGAATATGTTTTCATGATGATTGGATATTCTAAGAACCTTGACATCTTGGTGTTAAGATACCTAATGAGTTTTTCATAGATCGCATTATACCCTTAGTGACAAAAAATATATCCACTTTTATTATGAATAATAATATGGGAAATATTGATACGAAACTATCAAAACGTTATAATATTATCCATAATGCTGATAAAGACATGGGGTGTGTCAAAAAGACTATCCTAATAGTGAAACGGAATAAAGTGTAGAAGGAATAGAGGTTGAAGACTCATTCCCTGTTTTATAATCTACAACACCATCTCTCTAAGAAGAATATGATCTATATGTAAGGAGAGGAATATTATGTTGAATTTTTTTCATGTGGAAATCAGGGCCACATGAAGAGAAATTGTACCTAGATTAAGAATCAATTGGAAGCTTTATGTTTGTCCATTATGAAATATTATATTTATAAACCTACGAGTCTTATATTTTATATTGTATGTTGCACTAAATTTTTTATTTAGATATAGGATCCAGGTATATTGCAGACGGTCTTAAGAGTTGAGTTGGATATATGTTCTTCCAATAGAGAGTGTCTAGCAGCTATATCCATTTGAAACTACCATCTTACATTTCAATATAGATTTCTTTGGGATTAAATAACATTTAATATGCTCCTATTTATCTTTTGAAAATTATTTCCATTCCATTCATAGATATGGATGGATTTATTTTTTACTTTGGAAATAATGGTTGCTAAATTTATAAATACAACATATGTTATGATACGAAACAACTAAATAATGGCATTTATTTATTAAATATTGAAAACGAAATAATGTAACCTCATATGAAAACTAATACACATGACTCTCATGGAACCCAGTTGTTTCATCACCATACTATTCACACAAATGAGATTCAATTGATAAATCTCTATCAAGATGATTATTTAGTCTCTTTTGAGATAATTCCACTTGAAAGGTGTCATATATTTTTACAAAGAAAGATGAAAAACCCATAATAAGGTGGTCAAGGTTAAAGGTCTGTAGTTCATCTAGAATTTGTACACACTAATGTTTATAAAACATTTCTAGTTGAGGAAATAGGTTGATTATCATACTTTATTACATTTATTGAATAATTTAATAGTTGTTTTAAAATATAAATAATAAATTCCAACTCTAAATCATTTGAGGAGCTTAAAGAGTTGGAGAATGAGTCTGAGAATCAAATAGGTAAATAGATAAAGAAGCATTGATTAGATCGAGGTGGTGAATATCTTAACCAAGACCTGAAAGAGATTCTATAGTATTATGATATTTTATCTCAACTAACTCCACTATATACCCCATACTGGAATGGTGTTAGTGAAAGGTGGAACCATACCATGTTAGACATTAAAAGGTCAATGATAAATCATGAATGTATTATGTTATAGTTACACGGGTATGAGTAATATAAATAATTTTAATTAATAGTTTAATTATCAACTAATGTGTAAAACAGTACTCCCATCATGTTATGGAGTTGAAATAAACTCTTTTTTCACATGGTCCTATATGTGGTGAATTCATTTATTAAGGCCATCTCAAGAAACAATCAAGAACCCCATGAAATAACGTGTATTTTTATAGTAAATATTCATGAAACAATGATATAATATCTATACAACCCTTCAAAATAGAATATAACTGCCGCATGATATTCCATCTTTCATGAGAGGGAGCTCAACATCAATGAGGATAGTCGGAGACAGATTGAATTTAATGATGTTGATGCTCAAGATACACAAGATTTGGTACCTAAACCGATTCCATATGTCCTCATGGAATGAGGCATTTTTAAAACACAAGTACTGCCTAAGAGTATAAGAGAGATAATTTAACCATAGAGATATATTTTTATAGTCACTAATGAAGGGGACCCATTATAGGTTAACAATGATGATCATATATCCTATATAATGGAAGCAGAGTAATCAGAGGATGAAAAATGGAATGAATCCATGAATTTTGAGATGGATTCCATGTATCATAACCATGTTTGGGTTCTGATCAATGATTCAGTTATTGAAAAAAAAATTAAATGTAAATGGGTATTCAAGGGAAATATGGACATAGAAGGTAATTTAAATACCAATAATGAATTCCTAGTTTCAATAGGGTTACCGATATTTCAAGGAATTGCACATTATAATATATTGTCTCCATTTTTCATGTTTAAATCCATTAGAATCCTTCTTGACATAATAGCTATCCATTACTAATTGATTTGGAAAATTGATTTCAAAACTATTTTCCTTAAGATTAACATTCAAGAGAATGTGTATATGACATAGCACAAAGGGTTTGTGACTCCAGGAAAATAAAAAATGTTTTGGATGTAGTATATGTTCATTTATGGGTTAAAGAAAGAATCCCAGTCATATAACATTCAATTCATTGAATCCAGAATGGAATTTGGATTCAATAAGAATGAAATTTATCCATTTGTTTAAAAGTTTTTTATTTTTAGTATATTTTTTTCATAAATGATTATATTAATGAGATATTACAAATATGAAATGTTATTCTGGATATATAAAATGTTAATTAATTACTGATTTAGTGATTCTCTAAGAAGGACATGGGTCTAGAAACCATAATTTGATGGATCAGTATCATGTGTGATATGTCCAAGAGGTTTCCGAGATTATTTTAACATATATGCATTGACCAGATATTGAAGATATTTAGTATAGAACAATCGAAGAGAGGATTTGTTCCAGTGTCACGTGGTATAAATATTTTTTAAAAAAAATGTATCCATAGGTGAAATAGTAAAGAGAGAGAATCAATAATATCTAACAATATTCTATGATAGGATCTATCATATATGTTACGTTATTTATGAGGCCTAATTTTGTGTACACTTTTAGCATATCAGAAAGATATCAAGAAGATCGTGTTGAAAATAATTTGAATGTTCTTAAGGATATCCTTAAATAAGTAAGGTGTACTAATGATATGTTTCTTTTTTTGTGGTGGATATGAAGAATAATTAATCCTAGTTTACATGGATTATAGTTTTTAGACAGATCCAAGTGATATAAATTCACAATTTGGATATGATATTGTTTCAATGGAAGAGATGTGATCTAGAAGTGTTCAAAATAGCCAGTTGTCTCCAATTCTAATGTGGATTGCAGGTATATTGAGCTTATTATGCATCAAATGAAGCTCTATGTATTAATAACTTTTTCTAATAAAATTTTGTGGTTCCTAGTAGTAATGAAACAAAACTTGTTTACTATGATAATACTGTAATATTGGCTCTCTATAAAATGCCAACGTCACACCAAAGGAAAACACCCTTACATTGTTAGTTTTTATTGAGTTGTTTTCAAAAGGAGGTTTTTTAATGATAAGTGTATCTATAACAACTAGTTATATTATAATAAGAACAATTTATTCGATATCATATGTGACTCGGAACATTAAGCATAGAACAATATAGAACAACACAAGAATTAATGATAGATTTATTTTTATATAAATTAAATCACTTCAATAGATTAGATTAAACAAAACATGGATTTTCTATTGTCTTACACACAAAACCATGTTTATCTTGCATTACACACAACATTGAGTTTGTCTTTCATCACATGCAACACTGAGTTTAAACTAAAACTGAAATATTTTTAAATTATTATTATTTATTATAATAGGTATAAAGTACCTATTAAATTTTTCTGTATGATTATTAATAAATAAATTATAAAATATATGCTAATATATTTATTATAAATAAAATAACCATTAACTAATAGAATAAATAAATATTTTTAGAAAAAACTATGTTTTTTCTAAAAGTTAGTTTAATTGCACATTTAAGTTAATTTAAAAATATTTTTTACAAATTTTCTAAAATTTATTTAGGAAAATAAAAATCATTTATGAACCCAAAATACCAAAACTATCTTTGGGTGATGTTTTGGGATTTATCTGAAATATTTAATTTTTCAATGAATAGTGAAATATATTGAATTTTAATATATATCTAACTTTTCATTTAATTAATATATTATGATAAATTATATTTTTAATTCATTTTAAAGTATAATTTGGTCATTTATATATCAAATAATCACATTTAGGTCAATTTAATGAATTCCATATTTAATTTTGATATAAAAACATTGTAAATTTTGATCATTTTTCTCTTTAAAAACCCGCTTTCTCGTCCAGTCATTCGTATTAATTTAAAATTAAAACATTACACTTACATAAATTGAATTATGAAAAATAGATTCCATATTTATAATCATTGTAATTTCTAATTTCTAATAATTTTTAATTAATTTTTATCAAAATAGTATAATGAAAACAATAAATATTAATTACTGTAGTTAAGGTGAAAATAGATTTACCAGGGGTTTAACTAAGAACATAAGAGGTAAATATTACCTAAAACATTTTCCAACATCTATTTTAAGGACATATTACAACCTTATGTATTATAATTTTGATAATTTAACATTATTAAATATTTGGGAATGATAAAAGAGTAGTATTATTGAATCTTTTAAAAAACATTACAAGTGTGCCACCCACCTCACTTATAAAAGACCACCCCTATACTCTCTACTTACCACCTTAATAAATATTATTTTCAGATAATACCTACTAAATTATCTTCAAAAATTACCAAAAATAATCCAAGAAGACTAATTTTTTAATTGAATCTATCGTAGAAATGATTTAGAGAAAACCCAAGTAGGAGTCCCGAAGAAGAAGTGATGTTCTTCATTGAGCGTCATTATTTTATTTTATCCTCCAAATCCCTAAATTATTATTATAAGTTTATTATTTAATAAAATATATATTTTCCATATATTTGGATGTTTTAATAATGATTTAATTACCTATATAATCTCTAATTCTATCAAATGGATTACGAAATCATTATTCATTTGTACAACGGACTACAGTCTCATGAACCAATGTCATTCATTCGTCCATTACCACCTTTGTATGATCCTGGATGTTTTCATAATGTATATTTTGTTTATGTTTCAATTTAAGTCCCATTTTTTGGTTACGTAAGTGTTCCACATGTTCATGGGAAGGCCTAGGGGTGTTCCAAGGATTTAGGGCCTGAAAGAGGAGAGAAAACGAGATTTCTGGCAATGTTGAATGGTTTACGCAAGATTTTTCAAAACTGTGGGGTACTCATAGGAAACAATGAAAGGGTGTTATTTTCTAACAGTGAAAGGCACACAATTCTCAAAACCATGTGGGAAAACTGTGTAACCTAGTAAGGTTGTAAAATTTATTAAAATGCTACCCTGGGATTTTTAAGTCTAACTATGTATTTTATTTCTATCTTTCTCCTAAAAACATAGATGTGAGCTTGGATGACCAATGATTCTCAATGTAACTTATCTTTATATCCTAGGATTTTTGGAGCATTGTTGGTTTTGATCGAAGCCCAGGGTGAGTCTAATCATTTCCTTTCATCCTTTTCCCAATTAGGATTACTATATTTCTCTCCTCGCCTTCTGAAGCTCTAAAACCATTATCTTTTCCATTGAGATATAGGCTGAGTCTTCAAAAGTTGGTTGTATCAGGATCTAAAACATTTATTAGGTGTGCTACCATCAATGAAATCAAGGTAGGTTGTCTACAAGTTATTCCCTATATTATCATTGTAGAATTGTGCTTGTCCATAATTTTTCTTTGTCACTTCATGTTGTGATTTTAACCCATTGGTATGGTTTGGTGAAATGGGTTTATTAATAGTTAATGGAAAACCTCATGGTCCCCATGGGATGAAACTAGAAGGATTTGACCTATTTAGGGACACCTATGGGGTGTGCCTATTTCTACCAGACCAAGAAACTATCTTAGTAGATGTTACGTCATTGTCTGTAAATATAAATACCTTATTGGGTATGTTTATTGGTTTAATGGAATAGAAAATGGAATATTATTAATGGTATGTGAAGAGAGATGATATAATAGAATTTTAAATTATTCATAGTGAGCTAGGAATGGAAAAAAGAGATGGGTTAAATGGGATATGTAATTAAAATTAAAATTATGCTAATGGGTCATAGTATGATTTTGAATTCCCATGTTGATTATTTTTTATTATAATCATTATGTGAATTGGTTATGTTTGTTTTTTATGGTTTGTGTGTGGTGAATGACTGGATAATCATGTTCACTTGACTTGGTGGTGGGATAAAATATTGAGGCTCATCCCATGGGTCGGGCTGGACTGCTACCCTAACCCCACCCAGGAATGCATGGGTTGGGAATTATGATAGATGTTCTATACTCCCAATGGTTTTATTCAATGAAACTACCTAGACTGAAGTTCCATGGTATGTGATATTTTTTTATTGATGAGTGTGTTTGTGCCTAGTGAGTTTGTGATATTGACTCATTTTCCCTATACATTGAACTTGATGACTATAACTATTCCATTTAACACATGATTAATGTGAATTAGTTGATGAATATGTTATAAGTATGAATTGGGGAATAATTATATAATAGATTCTAGTATACATAGTCAACTAATAGCTCATGAATTATTTTTATTTACTTATCCTTTATTTTCCCATCCTTTATTCTTTCTTGCATGTACTATCCATTAAACTGGATACATCATAGACTCTACTGGTGGGGGACTTTTGAGTTGTACTCACACCCTTCTTGGGCCACCATTCAGTATCTGATCATACTTCATGGTTGCAGGTTAGGAAATGGGAAAGGGACTTGTGCTCAGAATTTGATCTAGGTTTAGGAACATGCAAGGATGAGGTTCCATACATGGAATCAGGACTACATGGGGATTTTGGTTGTTTATCATTTTTTTGGGTTTTGTTCACTTAGAACTATATCTGGAAATATCATTTTTACTAACAGAACATGGTTTGTATCCATTTTTTGAGATGATTATTTATTCTTGTTCATTGATTAGCTTCTGTTATTTTCACTATTTTATATGTTTAGTGTTGTGTCTCACTCTAAAAAAGAGTGTGTAGTCTGCCTATGTGACTTTTAGACCATCACGGTTAGTTGGGAACCTATAGAGTATGGGGTGGCACACTTGAGGTCATGTAACGACCCATATAGAGGCACCGGTTTAGTGGCACCTTGGTCAGGGCCGTTACAAAGTGGTATCAGAGGAGTTTCCATTCTCTTTATTTTGTCTCATTATTTGGGATGGTAGAGAAGAGGTTACTATGTGAGGGGCCTTGGTAATGAGCCTATGCTTCAGAGTAGATAACCTATGTATGGAGGAAGACACATGTCACTCTAGGTGTAAATTATTGTTCTTATTGCGTGTTGTTACATTTGATGATATTACACCATCACGTGATAGACTTGTCGTATGATATGATAATTTTATGATATTTTTATAATGGATGGAATGGAATGAGTCTACACACTCATGCATCATTATTCTCACCTATGTGAATATGATACATGTATCATGGTAGGAACACACAGGTGACAGTAGTGTGGGACATATAGTGGAGAATGAATTTTATTTTCATAAATGTTAAATGATTACATCTAAAGAAACGCTAAAATGAGTAAAGAGGGGGGATCATAAATAATATGTCAGAGATTATGCTTGATAAAGGGTGGTAATAGAATTAAAATGTAATTGATGTGAGTTGTGATATGGGAAGAGTTTTATATGGTGTATCATTCAAGGCTTGTAACTGTGTGAGTTAGTTATCATGTGTTTCCCATTGTCCTTGGATTAAATATATGAGGGTAGTGTGTTAGGTATAATAATTCTTATTTGGTTTGTGTATGGAAAATGATATGTTTTTGGCATGTGATGAACCTTCCATTATATTTTTCAAAGCATTATGGTTTGAGTTCTAAATTTTATGTTTGGTATTATATAAAAAATGCCACCATGAATACGTGTGCCGGTTGGGCAATACGAGGGCGTTTCTAAAAATTCTCCACCAGTAGTGGAGGAGATATTTTGTGGTTCAAGATAATATGGAAGAGTAGTTCAGATAGAAATTTTCTCGTGTTATATAGATCATGGAATGAGATCCAGGGTGGGATTTACTATGTATGTTGGAGTTGAACATGGAGTTTTCGCTGTAGCACCCTTCGAATTTTACTAGAGAGGGTTAGCCAAAGACAGCTAAGTTCTGGATTGAGTCTATTAAAATAATTTTGGATCATATGGAGACACTTTTAGAGAAGTAATTCATGTTAGCAATCTATATGTTTCAGGGCCATGTAAAGCGCTAGTGGGATATCCTAGTTTAGAATGAATAAGAAGAGGGATGTTGTGGAATAGTTTTCAGGAAACGTTTTTGGAACATTACTATCTAGAATCCTTGTGTTGGGAAACGTTTGTAGTGTTTATGGGACTAACTAAATGAACAATTTCAAAAACAGAGTATGTAGGTCTGTCCATGGACTTCAAATGATTGTCCCAACTTTAGTGGGAGATGATGTAGCTATGGTGATATGTTTTCAAGATGGACTTCAACATGAGATCAGATCCCAATAAAATATCTTTAGGTTGGAGAGGATTTTTTATGTGATGGATCACACCCTCATCACAGAAGAAAAACTCAAATATACATCATGAAGAAGAAATTTTGTTTTACTGGGGCGAACTAGTGGTGCAAATTCAAATAGTAGGAAGCATCGGTTCGAAATTTTTCATTAGGGAAAAGGTGTAGATCCCAAAAAAAGGAATAAGTTGTAAAGGTTATTGATCTATATTACTACTATATGTGTGGAAGGTCATGACATATGTGAAGTTAGTCTTCCTGACTTGAAGATGAGTGCCAAGAATACAGAAAAATGGGCCATGTGTCGAGGTTCTACAAGAACCAGCGACATTCAGAAGATGAAGGAGGAAAGAGATTAGGGTATAGTGCAGGCAGTGTATTGGTTACCCCATATCAGGCAGGTGTTTTGAGCTCCATAGGTCTTACTAGTAGGGGTGGTGGATGTATAACTTTGGGGTGATACCATCCATACTAACAGGACAATACAGAGCAGGGTATTTAGGTCGGAACCCATTGTAGAGGGACATTCCACCTTCACGAAGTTCATCCTAAACATGGAGGTGGTGAGGCATTTCCATATACAGTTGAAATCGTGGTCAATTATCACCTATCGAATGGTCAAGGGTCTGGTGCTCTTCTAATGTGTATAGCATCACTCGGGTCGAATCCTCAACGATGATACTTTTTAATAGTCTTGTGTTTTTAGTTGATTGAATGTTGATAGGGGGGTATGATTGCAGATCATAAATGAAGTTATTAATGATTGTATTTTGAATTAAAATATTGATAATGATTGGGGTGAGTAAATTTTTATGGAGTTAAGCTTTTAATATCCATGAACCTTACTTTATATTTCATTTAAATTAACATCCACTTCACAAGATAACGTTTATTGGAATTCCTAAGTGTTAATTATATAATCTAAGCCTTAACTTAACTAGGATTCTAATCTAAATCAGTACTTGATTGTGGTAGTGTATTTATGGTTCTAATAATCTATGGAATCCAAACATTAAACAAAATTTTCATTAATTCATGACATGTTAAGTCCAACAAACACAATATTCATTCAAAGAATACTAATCGAGCAAAATATCAAAATCACTTAACATACCTAATTTATAACTCAACAAAAGTAGAGAATTAATCACCCATTGAAATTATTAGTAATTTGGTTATAATAATTAGGATGATACATTAAGAATATAATAAAAAGATAGGGATAAGAAAAAAGTGGTGCGTCGAACACAGACATAAAAGAGGGTTATTTTTAAAAATGAACATTAGATTGAATGAGAGAAAAAATAAGGGAAGGGGATTAAAATATATTTAAACTATTCTACGAAAAATAATTTTAAACTACTAAAGCTGTATGAGAATAAGAGATATTGAAGAAGAAGCATGTATTAAAAATGAATTACAAAATTTTTTTTACAAGATTAAAATAGTGAAGAAAAGAAAAGTAAAAGGAAACAAAGAGAGGTTGAAGGGTATCTCAAGTGAAAACATGAGTATTGAAGGTTCTCCCAGGCCCTTGGCATGTCTTCTGTCATGAAAATATGTTCTCCTCTCTTATGAAATTCCATCCTCTTTGTAGGAGAGTATAGGAATGTATTTATAGCCCAAGGAAGTGGACTGTTCGCATTCCCAATCTGTCCCTCGACATGGATCAATGATTTGGTCATCAAGACAGCCGAATATTGAGATATCTCCTTCTTCAAAGTTATAGATAATAATGTTGTTCTACTAATCTCTAAATTTGGAGTAATTTGGTAGTATGGTGACCATGTTATTGAGGTTTCAATAAACATTGCTAAACTGTCCATTTCTATCCACGGTTTTTTGTTGGCCAAAATATGAATGGATTTAGGAATAGTAATATGCCTTCAAATATGAATTCCTTCTTGAAAAAAGTTGGATGACTATATCTCCTCTTTCACACTAAAAACTATCATCTTGAATTTAATTCTAGATCATAAGACATGTCGTGAATTTTGTATTGATTCTAATTCCTATCTAGAATAGTGGGATGATATTATATAAATCATTTGGGATCTTTGTCTTTGTAGTTGGGACATTAAATTTTTATCCAATTCTCCTTAAATTGTCCCCCGAACTCTGGAGGAGAATAATGGAATTTTTACATCCTGATTGATCACCGAAATTAAATCATTATTGATGGTCTAGTTTCTTCACATATTTTGTAGACCTTCTTGAGTGGTCTATATGGGCATTAAAATGGAAAAATTGGCCCATGATCCCTTCTAATAAAATGTTGGATATTGAATTAGGAATCCTAAAAGAGAAGAAATACATAATTTAGATCGGTAGGATGATATTTATAAAAAAATAGTAAACTGACTCAATTGGAATACATCTTAAAATGCTCAAAATTTATACTTAGTATTAAAACATTAATATTTCCCACAAATTATCACATTGAATATAAAATCCGCAAAATGGAGTATATAATAAGTTATTAAAATATTAATAACATCAAATCCACTACAATTATTATTGTGCATGTCCTCATGTGAAACAAATATAAAAACCCAATAAAACCATTTTCACTCACCAACAAATATTAAAATTTTGTATTTCACAATCAGAGGAGGTTTAGACAATATCACTAATCCATATTGAATTCCACCACAAGTTGATACAGAAATAATATTCCAAAAAAAATTAATTTTATATGCTCAAATTTAGAAATGGAAAATGGTGGAACACAAAACACACTCCTCTCAAGATGATAAAATTAATTTTTGAAGCTTCACTCATTCGGTAACCAAAAGTGAAAATCGTAGAGTTTGAAAGATCTCTCAGCTTCCATTCCCTATAATAATGTGCACATGATTCAAGAGATCTTTTGAAGTGGTTTTTCTGTGGCTATGGGATGGTATGAAGATGATATACAAAATACAAGAAAAAGGGGGTAAAATACCAACCTGAAAAAATCAATGTACTTTTTTTTGAAATAAATCATGGAAGGAAATGGAAACACATATTTAATGGGGAATGATTTTGTGATAAAAGACACAAGAGAGAATGAAAATTTTAATGGGATGAGAAGATGAAATATATACAAAACACAAAACTTCTCCCAATGACATAAGTGTTCTTTTTCATTTTCTTTTTCTTTTTTGCATTTTTAGAATGTTGGACTTGAAAGAGTTCTCACACTTATATACCATCCCATGATTGATCTCATCATAACACTAATTTTAATATTTATAACAAGATAAAAGGTTGAGGAAGAGTGATTTTTGACCCACCCAAGGCACAACCCATTCTTATTTTCAATTTTTTGTTTTTTAACACATGTCAATATCATTTACAAAATTACATAAATGAATATACATTACATTCACCAAAACACATTGAATGAAAACCTCTCCCCCACACTAAAACAGATACTTTCCCTCAATCATATTTTAACATGGTGAAATAAATAAAGGGTACCCAAAATAAAATCCAACCCCCCACAATTAAATTTCCAAAAATTATGAAATTAAAATCCTTGTTCATATTGTGTGGGAAAATTTATTGGGCTTGTAATATGGCTATCAAAGAAAAGGTTTTCATATGCTCGAAGTGGCATTAAAAAGGGGGATTAATGTAAGGGAAATAGGAGGCTATTAGGATATTATGATTCTCATGTGGTTAAAAAAATGCCTCTATCATATTAATGCACACCAAAGTAGGAAATTAATTTTGAAGGTCCACAAACTAAGCACTCACAAATGGGGTTAAAAACACACATTTTGAAAATATGGTCATATGTGACCTTGGTGTGAAAGCTAATGTTGTTTCTCATGGTTGGGGAAAATCATTTTCAAATTAAAAAATTGAGCATTAAAAACTTATTATTCTTGACACAAAACTCCTTAGCTGAAGTCATGATGAAAATAAAAAAAATTGACATGAAAACATGTCTTTTTGACTTGCCAAAATGGTTGGACTAAATTTTATCATTTTAAGGTGAGTAATCATGACTCATTATTTTCCATATTTTTTTAGTGATTTTTATTATTGTGTTTTAGTTTTTTATGTTTTCATTTTTAGTTAGTTTTATAAAGACACACCCACAAAAATGATATAGAGAAAAATAAAAGGGTTTGATAAATAATGTGGTAAAAAATTAATGAAAGAGTAATAAGAAGAAAGAGGTAGAGAGAGGAAGAGGAGATAAAGGGAAAGAGGTGCCCCTTGTTTTGATTTTCCGGGTTGTCATCTCTATCTGGTGCTGGGTCTACTGTAGAAGTTGGGGATCTGATGCAAGTAGATGTGGTTCCCGAATTGTGTTTCCTCTCATGGTGATGCTTTAACCGAGGTCCATTAACTGTGAATTTCCATTTAGGCGATGGTTCTTGGACTTGCACTGCACCAAATGGGCAAACATGAGAAACAAGAAAAGGACTTTCCTAATGAGAATTATGATTACCTGGGTGAGGCCGAAATCTAGAATTAAGAATAATTGCATTTTCACCTTCATGAAATACCTTTCGTATGATTTTTTTTTCATAGAGTACCTTAGATTTTTCTTTGTAGATATTATAATTATCATAAGAATCAAGCCACATCTCCTCCAGTTCAGCCAATTGCAATAATCTTTCTTCACCATATTTCTCACAATCAAAATTACATGTTTTCACAGCTCAAAAATACTTATGTTGGATTTCCACCGATAAATGAAATGATTTACCAAAAACTATGCTAAAAAGGTGACATCCCAATGGGTGTTTTATAGGTAGTTCGATAAGCCCAAAGTGCTTCACCAAGTCATTCAGGCTAGTCATTTCTAGTGTGTTTTACAATTCTCTCAAGCACTCATTCACTTCATTATTAGATTTTTCAGCAATGAAATTTGATTGTGGGTGATATGAAGTTGAATTTTTACGTACAACACCATTATTTTTTAAAAGATATTCCACGGTTTTATTACAAAAAAGGGTTCCTAAGTCACTTATCAAGGCATGAGGTGTGCCAAATTGGTGGAAGATGTGTGTCTTTAAGAACTCACCAATAGTATGTGAATTATACTTTCTAGTGGGTTTGGCCTCGACCCACCTAGAAACATAATAAATTACAAGAAGAATATATAAGAATCCATTGGAAGGTGGAATGGTCCCATGAAATCGATGCCCCAAACATCAATGTTCTCACAAAAAAAATAAAGGATTTTTTTGAATTTTATTTCTATTTGAAATTGTTCCAATATTTTTTCAAGTGGGAGATAATTGAAAGAACTCATGTGAGTCCTATAAGATTGAATTCCAGAAGAATCCAGAGTTTAGGACCTTTCAGGGGGTCCTTTTTGGTCAAAAATGGCCACCACGAGGCATTGAGTGACATAATTCTAAGATGGATGAATGTTCATTTTCATCAACACATCTCCTAATAACCATGCCTCGCGAAGTTTTCCAATGTTTATTTTCTTCCCAAAAATACTAATTTGAATCACTTTTCAACTTCATTTTTTTTATTTTGAATTTTTTTTAGGAAAACACAAAAAACCAAGTAAGTTACAATTGGGACATACCATGGTATTTTTGGAGTGAGATATGAAATGATCTCAAACGGAAATTTTGGATCAATTATTTCAGAATGAGAAGAATTACAAATTTTACTCAAGTGATCAACCACATTATTTTTTTTCTTGGTCTATCTTTTATTTCAAGGTGAAACTCTTGGAGTATTAGGATCTATATTATTAGTCATGGATTGGAATCAATTTTCATGAGTACGAACTTTATAGAAGAATGATTTGTGAAGATGATGATTTTGGAACCTAAAAGATAGGGACGAAATAAATCTAAGGCTAAAACCACTGCTAAAAGATCCTTTTCAGTAACAGTGTAGTGATATTGAGTTTCATCCACTATTTTTGAGGCATAAAATATGACATGTGGAATTTTTTTCTTCATTGACCAAGAACATCCCCAACGGATCTATTAGAATCATCACATATCAACTCAAAGGGTAATGAAAAATCTGAGGTTTGGATTATCGAGGTAGATGTAAGAGCTATTTTGAGTTCAATGAAATATCTCTTTCAAGACTCGTCAAAATGGAAGGTGGCATCATTTTGGACAAACTGAGTGAGTGGGAGGGAAATCCGACTGATGTTATGGATGAATCACTGATATAAACTGGCATGACCGAGGAATGAATGGATTTCTCGAACATTGGTGGGTTCATGATTTGACTGGATCACCTCAAATTTGGTAGGATCAACTATAATTCCATCTTGTGTAGCTATGTGCCGTAGAACAGTCCCATTCTCATCCATGAAGTGACATTTTTCAAAAATTTAACACAAGGTTACTCTTGACACACATATTAAGGACCAAAGATAGTGAATTCAAGTATAATTCTAATGACTTACCGTAAATGGAAAATTCATCCACGAATACATTCATGTAGTGTTCAGTCAATTCAGAAAAGATACTCATCATGCACCATTAAAATGTTGTAGGAGAATTACAAAGGACAAAAGGAATTATATTATATGAAAATGTTCCAAAGGGGAAAATTAAAGTAGTCTTTTCATGATCTTGAGGTGCAATTGTGATTTTGAAATAGACGGTGTATCCATCAAGAAATCAATAGTGTGAATTTATGGCTATTCGTTCTAGCATTTGATCAAGGAATGTAAGAGGGTAGTGATCTATTCATGTTTCAACATTCAATTTACTATAGTTGATGCACTCATTCCATTTTTTCTTAATTCGAGTTGTGACAACCTTTCTATGTTCATTTATGAAAAAATTCATCCCACCCTTCTTAGTACAACCAAAATTGGACTAACCCATTCACTATCTGAAATTAGGTTGATAATACAATCTTGAAGAATCTTGGTGATCTCTTCCCTAACTATCACAAGTATGTGTGAATTTAGTCTTCTTTATGGTTGTCTAATTGGTTTGGATGATTACTCAAGATGGATATGATGCATGAATAGAGTATGGTTGATTCATGGAATGACATCTTGGGTCCAGCATAATCCTTTTTTGTTTTCCTCTAACACATGAAGAAGTTTGGACTCATTAGTTTCAATAAGTGATGTAGAGATAATGATCGGATATGAGTGATCATGGATAAGGAATTCATATT
Organism: Viscum album; assembly: GCA_963277665.1. Lineage (NCBI taxonomy): Eukaryota > Viridiplantae > Streptophyta > Magnoliopsida > Santalales > Viscaceae > Viscum > Viscum album. The sequence goes on along the minus strand of OY728131.1, from coordinate 127,007,072 downwards.
TCAGGTGTTTAGGGAGAGGTTTTAGATCAGTCACATATTTAATTTTTCAGTTAGACAACTTAGGAATGGAATAAGGGACTTCATTTTCTCAGATTCATTTTCATTGATACTATCCAAAGTGGAGAAGTAGGGATCAGAGTTGATGTGGGATTGAAGTGTGTTTTCGAGATCCTCTAGATTGATGGAATCTATGAATGATATGTCTACATAAAATTCACCATTTATGAATTTGGTAATCATGTTACATATTTCACAAGATTCTATCTCTTCAGAATAGTATGAACATGATGGAATGGGGATCAATTGACTCTTAGAAGTATCCTTAGAATCCTGGATTGAGAATGCAGAGTTATCATCAAGTAGGTATCACATGGCATTGAAAATGTTTAACATGGCCAGTTGGTCACCAAATTCCATGGATAAGATTCTTTAATGGAAATAAATATTGGTTCTAGCAGCCATGAGGAATGGTCTTCCGAGAATTAATGGAAATCGAGAAGAATTCATCTCACCATCCATGGCAAGGATATAGAAATAGGCTGGGAAGATAAGATCATTAACTCGAACAAGGAAAACCTCAATTATTCCTTCATGACATGTTGTGGATCTATTGGATAATATAATGAAAAAATCCATTAGGTCCAAGGGACCTAGACCATGGTTGGATAAGATGGATTTATTCATGACATTAATTGAGCCTCTTAGGTCTATGAGTACATCATTAAAGTGTGAACATCCAATTTGAATTGGAACCGTAAGGGTCCCTAGATCTTTTCACATTATTGGAATAGACTACTGGGAGGGAACATTATCGAAGGTCATATGATTCCTCCTGTGGGTGAAAAATTCCATAAGAAACTTGGCGTACTTATGGATTTTTTGTATGGCATCTAATAGGGGAATTTTGACATTAACACGTCTAAACATGTCAAAATTTTCTTGATTGAGTTAATAGGACTTATTTTTCTTATAAATGGCTTGAGGAAAAGGAATTTGATTCTTAAGTTGAATGGAAGGAGGTGAGGGAATGGATTTAGATTATTTTTCAAGATTATTTTTCTTTTCCTTTTCTAGGTCTACATTCAAAGGGGGGTTGGAGGACTTATCATGAGGCATTGCAATTTTCATTCCCGATCTATGTGAAATTTAACTTACATTACCCTTGGGGTTGGGTAGTGGTTCCATTTGGGAGTTGGGAAGAATTGCATGGATTCTTTTGACTAAGGTAGGATGCAAGTTGACAGATTTGGGTTTTTGTGTTTTTAAGGATGGAATGAGTGAAAGAGGCAAGATCTTCCCCCTGCACATTCCCATGGTTTCTTGGAAGAAGAGTATTGTCCGGAATTGGGATTACCTTGATTATTGGTTCATGGAAATGGGATTTTATTAGTTTGGTAATTAATAAGGATAACTAGGACAGTGGAATCTTGGAGGAGGAGGTGGATTATTTCTCCATTGTTGTTGAGGAACAAAAGGATATGGTTTTTGGAAGTTACAACACCTTGACCATATTGAAACTGGTTTGATATTTGAGGAGCAAATTCAGGGGGATGAGAGATGGGATTACCATACCTCAATCCTTGGTTATAAGAATAAGAGAAGGGAAAAGAGATAGGTTGGTTGTAGTTTCTATCAAACTGACCTGCTAGTTGAGGGTTGGTGTTCTACTGAGAATTGGCTGAATTGAGCTCTATTGGTCTAGATGAATCAGATGGATCATCTTGATGTTCTAGAAATGTGTCAGTTTGATTAAATGGGGAGCTAAAGATTCTACAATTCTTGATTGGTTTAGGGAACATTTATTGTGGAGAAGATGAGGTTGGGGATTTGGATGCCAGAACAAGTTGTCGCACAAGGCCTATAAGTTCACTCATCCACTTTGTCATCTCGTTCGGCACTATGGATTGATTGTCTTTGACTTTTTTACTTTTGAATTGTTGTGTGCTTGCAGCCCTGTTACTTATGAGATCTCTTGTAGCTGCAAGAGTTTTATCAACAAGAGCACTGCCACTTGCGGCATCAATGAGAGTTCTCTCCATTTCCCATAAACCCTCATATATGTATTGTATCAAGAGTTGGTTAGGTATTTGGTGGTGCGGTCAAGTTGTAACAAGATTTTTGAACCTCTCCTAGTACTCATGGAGTGATTCATTTGATAATTGACAAATACCACTTATTTCCTTTCGGATAGAAGCAGTATGAGAAGTAGGAAATAATTTTTCTATGAAAACTAACTTCATGTCATTCCATGTGGTTTTGGAACCAGGAGGAAGGTAGAAGAGCCATGACATAGAAGAGTCATCTAGGGAGAAAGGGAATGCTCAGAGATTGATTTGTTCCTCAGAAACCCTTTGAGGCTTCATGGTAGAGCACACCACTTGGAAATATTTTAGGTGGTGATATGGATCCTCACTAGCTAGCCCATGGAAATGTGGAAGAAGATGAATCAAACCCGATTTGAGTTCAAATTCAGAATCTCTATCTGGATATTGAATACCAAGAGGTTGGTAATTCATAGTAGGGGCAACATGTTCTCTTCGTGTTTGTTCCCTTGGATTTGCAAATATCTAATTCAAATAAATTGGAAAAGGACTGGTTCTTGAATTATTTGATTATATTTTATGTTCCTTCTAAGTTGGCAAAGTGTTCGCTCCATTTCATGGTCAAAAAAATTCAATAGATTGGTTTGGAGGATATGGGGCATTCATAGAGATTATGGAAGAATGAGGAAGATGACTTTTTCTTTGTGTCTTTTCCGTTTATGATTTTTATGAGAATGTGGGTTTTTCTTGGTGAATTTTTTTTAATTATTTTTTATAAAAATTAGTTTTTTTCGATTTTTATAAAATTACCAGAAAATAAAAACTAATTAAAGCACCATCCCTGGCAAGAGTTCTATTTGAAAGTGTGTCCGATTTTTTCCTATCGACCGATCAAGATTCCGGTGCTCTGTTAATGTGTATAGCAGCACTTCGGTCAAATCCTCGATGTTGATACTTTTTAATAGTCAATTGTTTTTAGTTGATTTTATTTTTATTGGGGGGGGTTAGTTTCCCGAGCTTAAATGAAGTGATTAATGATTGGTATTTGGTTTAACAATTTTATAAATATTGTGTTGATTTAATTTTTAGGGAGTTAAGAGTTTGATATCCTTGATCTTTTCTTTATATTGTATTTAAATTAATACCATCATCACAAGATACCGTTGATTGGAATTCCTAAGTGTTAAGGATTTAATCTAAGCCTTAACATAACTAGGATTATAATATCAATTAGTACATAATTTTTTTAGTGTATTTATGGTTCCAATAATCCATGGAAAACATATTTTAAACAAAATATGTCATTAATCCATGACATGTTAAGTCCAACATTCACAATTATAATTCAACGAATACTCATCGAAAAAAAGCTCTCAATCACATAACATACATAATTTATAATTAACCCTATTTATATATTTATCCATCCATTGAAATGATTAGTAATATTGTTATAATGATTTTGATGATAATTTAACAAGATAAGAAAAAGAGTGGGACAAGAAAAAAGTGGTTCGTCGAACACACACACAAACGATGGAGATAATTAAAAACGAACATTAGATTGAATAAGAAAGACAAAGAAGGGAAGGGGATTCAACTATATTTAAACTTTTTTAATAACATAAATATTAAAATAAATATGGTGGTTTAGAATAAGTGATATTTAAGAATAAAAATTCATTAAAAATAATTACAAAAAAAATACTTACAAGATTACAATAATGAAGAACCCAAAAGTAAATGGAATCAAAGAGAAGAGGAAGGGTATATCAAGTAAAAACATGGGTATAGAAGGTCCTCTAAAGCCCTTGTAAATGATTTTTTCAGTAAAATATTGGATCCTTAGTACTGAAATGTCATCCCCTTTGAAATAGATGAGGGGGATGTATTTATAGCCCATGGAAGTGGACTGTTTGCATTCCCAATCTGTCCTTCCACTTAGATCAACGTTTTAGACATCCAGACACCTGAATCCTAAGAAATCTCCTTATTAAATGTTTTAGGAAATAATTTCTTCCAAATAGTCTAAAAATTTAGAGGAATTTCGAATTATATAGACAAACTTATATTGGTTACAATAAACAATGTTAAACAGTCCATCTCTATCCGTACTTTTTTTATGGTCAAAATGTGAATGATTTTGGAATAGTAAGATGACTTAAAAGTATAATTCTTTATTCAACAAATCCTTCCAAATTTATCTCCTATTTCACACAGTAAAATATCATCTTCATTTGATGAATATTTTAGGATAAATTTCATTAATATAGTACTAATTTTAATTCCCAGAAAGAAGGGTGGGATGAGTTAAAATGAATCATTTAGGCCCCATTTATTTGGATTTGTGCCTTGAATGTTTTATACAAGACTCCTTACATTTTCCCCCGAACATTTGAGGAGAATAAAAGAATATGGACTTCTCTATTGAGCCTAGAAATTAAATCTTCATGGCTAGTCTAGTTTCATCACATATTCTATTGGACTTCTTGTGTGGTCCATATGGGCCTTCAAACAGAAGAATTGAGCCACGATCCCTTATAATGAAAAGTTGGATATTGAATTAGAAATCCTAAAAGACAAGAACTACACTATTTGGATTATCTGGGTGATAGTTATAAATAAAATAGTAAACTAACTCAATTGGACTACTTCAAAAAATGCTCAAAATTTATACTTAGTATTAAAACATTGATAATTCACAAAAACTAGAAACATTTCATATAAAATCAATAAATGGAATATATAATAAGTTAAAAAAATATTAATAACATAAAATATTCGAGATAATATTTTTATAGCCTCTACACTCCCAAATTCTATATTTGAAATAGGTGTCACACATAATTTTATCTCTACACAATTTGTAGTTCTGTTGGTCCTAGACATTGAATGAGTACATGTGTTTATTTTGATTGATACTCTATTATGGTTGTGATTTGAGTACATAATGTAGTGTAGGGGTTGTTCTTTTGAGGTTGGTGGTTATCATTTTATACAAAACATGTTTTTCTTTGAGATGTTAAGTATTGACCTAATTTTGGGTAGGGACTGACTAGTTATGTATATGGAACATATCAATTATTACCATCATAGGGTAATGTTCACGTCTCCTGATGAAGACACTTATTTCTTTCTAGGTGATTGGGATTTTTGACGAGTCCACATAGGGCCAATTGGTTAGAAGTTTGGGGAACTCATAGCCCAAGTAGCATGCCTTATTAATGATAATGAATGAGGGGGATAACATGTATTTCCACCTGTAGTGGGACGGTTTCATGATGCGTTTCATGAGGATTTATTGAGACTTACACCTGAAAGGGTTGTGGAGTTTAGAATTGTGTTTCTACTAGGGGATGAACCAGTTTCTATTCCACCTTATCTAATGGAACTAGTAGAACTCCAAGAGCTGAAGGTTCAACTATAAATGTCAGATAAAAAGGTATTCATTCGAATTAGTATGTCTCCATATGGATCTCCTGTGAAATTTTTCTATAATTTAGACATATTTTTGAGGTTATGTGTTGACAATAGAATGTTGAATCAGATAAAGGTAATGAAATGATACCCAAATCCCATAATTAATGACCTATTTGACTAATTGAGGGGTTCCTTAGTGTTCTCTACGATTGATTTGTGATTGGATACCATCAGTTGAGGGTGAGATATTTTGTCGTATTGTATATATCATTCCAGTGTAAGTATAAGTTTTATAATTTTTTGGTGATTTCATTCAGGTTGACCAATGAACAAGCTATTATTATGGTCTTAATGAATCAGGTATTTCACCGATATAAAGAACATTATATGGTTGTCTTTGTTGATGACATATTGGTGTACACATGATCTCTTTAGGATCATAAAAAACATCATAACATAATCCTGAGAACACTAAGATAGCATAACCTTTATGCTAAGATATCAAAATTTGAGTTCTTGATTGATATTTTGAATTTATTGGGACACATCATTTCTGATTCATCTATGTCAGTGAATCAAGAGAATGATCAGGTTGTGGTGTCTTAGGAGATTCCCAATAAAGTTTCTGATGTTCATAGTTTTCAGGGCTTCTCCTAATATTACTAAAGCTTCATTAAAGATTTATCTCATTTGGTAGAACCACTCCAATGTTTAACCAATAAGGCATTTAGATTTTACTAGTTGGAGGCATGTGAGAGTTATTTTCAAGAGCCGAAGAAGTTGTTCAATACTTCACTGAAATTTATATCACCAGAGCATGGTAAGTGGTACCCTTTGTTCTGTGATGATTCTGGTGTTGGAATCAGGTTAGTATTAATGCATGGTGATCAGGATGTAGTGTGTGGGTCAGGAAAGTTGAGACCACATGAAAAAATTACCCTACCCATGACCTTGAGCTAGCTGTTGTCGTTTATGAGTTAATTTGATAGAGGAATTACTTGTGAGGAGAATGATTCAAAGATTTTATTGGTCATAAATGTTTACATTATACCTTATATCAATGGGATTTGAATCTTCAACATTTATGGTTGGTCAAGTACCTCAAATCCTTTGATTTTGAGGTGTTTTACACATAGGGGAAAGAGAATAGTGTTGTGGATGCTTTGTTTTAGATGACTCAGAATCCAGTAGTTCATGAATGTAGCTCTGAGTGGAAAATGATGGCCTTGTATTCTAAGATGTGTCTGGAGGTATAGAACATACATGAGAATATGACCCTTGGGTCTATAGCGACTGAGTATATTCTTTTGTTCTAGGTCATGGATAATCAGATGGAGGATCCAGATTGCTTGGATATGATGGAAAATCATAAAGGTGTGGATCCACCTTTTAGCTGGGATTTTGATGAGGATGAAATTATTTATTATTGGGGCCATGTTGTGGTATCCAAAAGTGTGTGATAAGAGTTGATGTGTGAGTTACTTGCCAAAAAATTGGAAGTAAATCCAGGTATTACTAAAATGTATTTTGATCTTCATCGTTAGTATTGGTGGCTGGAAATGAATAAAGAGTTTGTGGGTTTTGTGGCACAATGCCTTACCTGTCAATATGTGGAGGCTAACTATAAACACTCAAGAGGTTTGTTAGAGTAATTTCGAATTCCAGAGTAGAATAGGAATGAAATAATGATGGACTTCATTGGGGGCCTTCCGAGGATGCCTCAAATGTGTGACATCATATGAGTGATTGTGGGTCCACTGAATTAGGTGGATTATTTCTTACTGATTCCAAAAACATACACAGTTGATTAGTTGGGAGAATTATATGTCCAGGAAATTGTGAGGGTTCATGGTGTGACAATAACCATAGATTCTAATAATAATCCATGTTTCACTTTTCACTTCTACAAGGGGTTAATGAGGGTTCTTATTACTTAGGTGTTGTTGAGTATGGATTATCACTCACAGACTGATAGATTGTTAGAGCGTACAATTCAAGTGATGGAAGAAATGTTGAGATCTTGGGTCTTGGATTTTAGTGGTTCATGGGAGAAACATTTATCACTTTTTATTATTTATTACAACAATAGTTTTTAGGATACGATTCACATGGATCCTTTTGAGTTAATCTATTATATGTTGTGCAAATACCCTTTGTTATTGTTAGAAGCTAGGGAGTTTGAGATGTTAGGTCAAAGTCTCATGCATGAGACATCGGAAAAGGTTTCGTTGATTCAAAAAAATTTGATGAGGTCACAATGTAGATAAAATTCATATTCATATTCACATCATAGACCTTTTGAATTCAAGGTGGGTGATAATATGTTACTTTGAGTGTTTCCAAGGTTGGTTTACTGTTGAATCTGAAAAACGGGAATGTTGGCACCCATGTATGTGGGACCACATAAGACTATTTAGAGGATCGGACCAATGGCATACATATTGGATCTCCCAAAATGGTATAGTGGGATGTACAATGTTTTCCATGTTTCAAAACTCAAACAGTATCACATTGATCTAACTCATGTGATAAACATTGATGATGTCGAGCTTTAGGTTGATGTATCCTTTGAGTAGAATCCAATTCGTATTGTGGATCATAGTCAGAAGACCATTTGGGGAGAGGTTGTTCATTGGTTCATATTATATGGAAGCATGGAAATGTTCATGGGGAAACATGGGAGTGAGAATCAATTATGTTGGAACATTGGCCTAATGTGATTTCTTTGGTGACTTAATGATGCTTTGGAAGAGCGGCTCATGCACGAGCCGTCATAAGGTTGGGAGGTTGTATAATCCCAAATTTTTCCCATAAGGTATTTTTTGTTTATATTTCAGTTTATGTTCATTATTTTTGATAAATCAGTGTTCCCCATGTTCATGATAAGGTTCAGGGTGTTCAAAGTGGTTGGGGAACAAAGGAGGGGAAAAGAGCATTATAAATATGTTACAGGGTTTTCTCAAAGTTTGTACAAACAATATGGAACTCCTAGGTAACGATGCATGTTATTTATTTAAAGATAGTGGAATGTTCATGGTTTTTAAATGGTTTGGAAAATCAAGTAGGAAAACCGTGCAGCCCAGTAAAGTAGAAACATTTACCAAAAACATACCCCTGTATTTTTAAGTCTAAATCATGATTTTCCCCTTTATTCCTCTTGCAACCCTATATGTGAGATTGGGAAAGTCATACTTCCCTAGTGTAAATATAATTCAATATTAGACCTTTTAGAACAGCATTGGTTCCGGATCGAATCCCCATGTGAGTTTAATATTCTCTTGGCTTCCTTTTCCAGATTATGACTGGTATCTTTCTCTCCTATCATTCTAATGCTCTAAAACCCTACATTTTTTTGGTGAGATCTATGTGGAGTTTTCAATGTGTGGATGAATAGGGTTCTAAGGATTCTATTAGGTGTGGGTCTCTCAACAGATTCAAGGTATGTGGTCTACATGTTATACCCCATAGTTTTTTGTAGATTTTTTCATGTCCAACTTTTTTCTTTGTCACTACTTATTGTTCTTTTGATCCTATTTTAAATGTCTGGTGCAATGGATTTATAAATGATTAATGGGACCCTCATGGTCCTCATGGTATGCAGTGAGTATGATTTGACTTATTTAGTGCCTCCCATGGGGTGAGACAATATTTCGTGGACATAGAAACTATCTAAGTTGACGCTACGTCATTGTGTGTTAATGTAAATCCCTTCGTGAGTATTTCAATATGTTAGGTGGTCGTAAAAATGGAATGTTAGTAATACAACTACACTTTTTAATAGAATATGAAGTGGGATGATATAATAGAAATATTAATTATGCTTAGTGAGCTTGGAATGGAAACAAAATATGGGTTAAATGGGATTAGAAATGTAAATGGAAATTGTGTTAACATGTCATGACATGATTTCGAATTCCCATATTGATTATTTTGGAATGTAATAATTATATTAATCTATTTTGTTGTTTAATATATGGTTTGTTTTCTTTAAAGGTTGGGGCTGAAGCCTCAATTTATTATTTAATGAAAAGTCCTCTTTAGACTGGGTAAAGGGTGTCCCATTACATTGCCCGATGGCCCAAGGCCATGTGGGCTGAAAACAAGGCTTGAAAGCCCATTTTTTTCCCAGAGAGCCCCTCGGTGAATAGTAATGCTATAGTACCCACTTTGTTACAGTACCTACTACAGTACCACCACCGCTACAGTACCTACTACAGTCCCTCCGCCACTACTACATCACTACTACAATACCCTGCTACAGTACCGCTACAGTACCCAGCAAATCTCCCCTTCCCGGATTTGATCCTGGGTCTTTTGGATGCCAGGAAAGAGCTTGTACCACTACGGTATAGGCTCATTGGAAAAACAAAAATACATTGGGTTGATAGGCCCAAGGGGTTACACGGTATAGTTGGGACATCACCCACCACCGAGCGCCATTATGTACTCCCCCAGCCGCAGACCCAGGTGTAACGACACTCGGGCATTCTGACGTACAGTGCGGGTTGCCTTGTAAGGACTCGAACTCGGAACCTCGGGGTTAGGACACCACCACCTTGAACCAACTCACCCAGCCCCCGCAGGCGTTTAAGATATGGTTTGTGTGTGGTGAACAAATTGATAAGAAAGTTCGCATGACATGGCGGTGTGATAAATGAATTAGGATACTCCCACATGTTGGGTTGGAATGATACTCTACCACCACCTAGTAATTAAGGGGTTGGGGAGTCATACTGATGCTCTATGCCCCTAATGGTTGTTTTTAATGATACTACCAGAACTGAGGCTCTTGGGTATGTGAGATTTATTGATTGTGGAATGTGTTTGTCCCAAGTGAGTTAGGGAGCTCAAATCATTTTCTTTATACATTAAACTAAATGATGATTCCTATTTTACTAAACATGTGATGAAATTGAATTACATAAACAAGATGGTATAAGTATGAAAGGGGAACAATGCAATAAATAATTCATGCATAGCAAGTCAACTAATAGCTCCCATATTGTCTGATATTAACTTGTCCTTTATTTATCTGTCCTTTATTCATAATTTCATGGACTATATATTAGACTGAATATTTCGTAAACATTTTTTGTGGTGGATTACTGAGTGTAGTCACACCTCCTATGGCCGACATTGGTTACTCGAGCAAACATCAAAGTTATAGGTCAGAACTAGTGCAAGGGACATGTGCTCGAAAGTTAATTCATGTTTGGTGACATTGATGTTATTAATATTTTTATGACTTATTATATTCCCCCTTTACTTATTTTATATGAAATGTGCATAATTTGTGTGAAATATTAATGTTTTAATTTTAGGTATAATATTTGAGCATTTTTAGAAGTAGTCAAATTGAGTCAGTATAATGTTTTAATTATAAATATCACTATACTGATCCAAATTGTGTGGTTCTTATTTTTTTGGATTCTCCTTTCAATAAAAAACATTTCATTAGAAGGCACCATGATCCAATTCTGCCATTTGAAGGGTCATATGGTCCTCACAAACAAGACCAAAGAATCTGTGAACAAACTGGACCAGCCTTGAATATTTATTTACTGGGCTCAATACAGATATCCAAAAACCTTAACTCTCTACCATTATTCGGGGGACACTACATGTCATCTTGGATAAAAATTTCATGGCCCAAATCCAAGTACAAGGGGCCCAAATAAATCTTTTAAGTCCAGCCCACCATTCTGGCCGAGAACGAAAATCAGTATAGTATGCATGACATATCTCCTGATGTAATCATCCAAGAGAGCTGAGATTTTTCAGTGAGAAAGAGGCGATGTAGGCGGCCGACTTTGTGGAAGAAACCATTCGGATTTGAAGGCATCTTAATATTCAAAAACCCTTTCACATTATGGACTTCAAAAAGACTGGATTGAAATGGACAGTTTAAGTTTGTTTATGTAACCGGCCATAACTTTTTATCCTTACGTCCAAATTACTCCAACTCTTGAGAGTAGTCGGACAACATTATTTTATACAACTTTGAAGAAGGAGATATTTGAATATTCGTCTGTCTAAATTGCCAAATTGGCGATGCAAGTGGAGGGACAGATTGGGAATGCAAACAGTCCACTCCTTGGGCTATATATACTCTCCCCTTCTCTCCTTGAGAGGGGTTGGCATTTCAGAAGAGAGGAGATCATATTGGCACGACCAAAGCTTTGCCAAAGGCTTGGGAGGACCTGCCATACTCAATTTTACACTTGAGAGACCTTTCCTCCTCTCTTTCTTTTCACTTCCTTTTGTGTTCTTCATTTTTGTAATCTTGTAATTCTCTTTCTTTGTAATTCTGTTTTAATGAAAGTTACTTATTCATATCTCTTATTCTATTCCACCTTCTGTATTTTAATATTAATGTTCATAAAATAGTTTAAATTCAGTTCAATCCCCTTCCCTTCTTTAGCTTCCTCATTCAATCGAAAGTTCGTTTTTAATTATCATCATTGTTCGTGTGTGTGTGTCGACGTACCACTCTTTTCTTATCCCTTTCTTTTTCTTCTCTTATTAATTTATAATCATAATAATTATAACCAGATTATTAATCACCAAAATGGCTGAGTAAATATCTCATTGGGGTGAGTTATAATTTAGGTTTGTTAAGTGATTGAGAGCTTCTGCTCGATGAATATTCTTTGAATTAACATTGTGTATGTTGGACTTAACATGTCATGGATTAATGACTTGTTTTGTTTAACATGTGGTTTCCATGGATTATTGGAACCATAAATACACAACCATAAATAATATCTGATTGAGATTATAACCTTAAGTTAAGTTACGTCTTGGTTTAAAGCCTTAACACTTAAGAATTCTAATCAACATCATCTTGTGACATGGGTGTTAATTTAAATGCAATATAAAGCAAAGCTCGAGGATATCACAAGATTAACTAACCTAATGATGAACTCACCCCAATCTTTATCAATTTGGTAAATCAAACATCATCCATAAACCATTTCAATTATGCTCTGCAAACAAACCCCCCTAATCAAAATACAATCAACTAAAAACAAACGACTACTACAAAGTATCATCGCCGAGGATTCGACCCGAGTGCTACTATACACATTAGCAGAGCACCGGAACCTTGAACGGTCGATAGGCGACAATCGGCCGCACTTTCAAATGGCGTCGTTTCTGGGGATGGTGCTTTAAGTATTCATTAGTTTCTGGTTATTGTAAAAAAAACCCAAAAAAAAAATACAAAAGTTAAAAAAAAATTGAAAAAAACACAAAGAAAAACCCGTATTCCTCTTAAAAATCATAAACTGAAAAAAATACAAAGAAAAACCCGTCTTCCTCTTTCTTCCAAAATCTCTCTGAATTCCCCGTAGCCTTCCAAACAATCCCTCGGATTTGTTTGACCCTGAAATTGAGCGAACACTTCGCCAGCTTAGGAGGAACATAAGAGATACTCAAATAATTCAAAAACCAGTCCTCATCCAACCAGTTGAAATTGAAATGGCCAATCCTAGGGAACAAACCCTAAAAGAGCTTTCTACCCCTGATATGAATTACCAAACTCTTGGAATTCAATATCCAAACATTGAAGCTGACTTCGAACTCAAATCGGGTTTGATTCATCTTCTCCCTCATTTTCACGGGCTAGCTGGTGAGGATCCACATCTTCACCTTAAAGAGTTCCAAGTGGTCTGCTCAACCATGAAACCTCAAGGGGTTTCTGAAGAACAAATCAAGCTTAGATCTTTCCCCTTTTCCCTAGCGGATTCTGCCAAGTCTTGGCTCTACTACCTCTCACCTGGTTCCATAAACTCATGGGTTGACATGAAGAGACTTTTCCTTGAGAAGTTCTTTCCCGCTTCCCGAACAGCTTCTATCCGAAAGGAAATAAGCGGCATCCGTCAATTCCCTAATGAATCACTCCATGAGTAAGATTTTGGCAACTTGTCCACATCATCAAATCCCTAACCAACTCCTGATCCAATACTTCTATGAGGGGTTATTGGCTATGGAGCGAACTCTCATTGATGCCGCAAGTGGCGGTGCTCTTGTTGAAAAAACTCCTGCAGCTGCAAGAGATCTCATAAGTAACATGGCTGCAAACACGCAACAATTCCATACTCGAGCACATGCTCAAGTGAAACAAGCCCAAGATAATCAATCCATAGAGCCCAACAAGATGACTGAGTGGATGAGTGAACTTACAGGTCTTGTGCGTCAACTAGCGGTGGCTACCAAAGCCCCAACCTCATCTTCTCCACAGTCACTATTCCCTGGACCTATCAAGAATTGTGGAATCTGCAACTATCCATCTCATCCAACTGACACATGTCCACAACTTCAAGATGATCCATCTGATTCATCTAGTCCAATGGAGCTCAATGCGGCATATGCTCAGCGAAACTTCAACCCTCAACAATCAGGTCAGTTTGTTAGAAACTTCAACCAACCCCACTCTGAGCCCTTCTCTTCTACCTTTAACCCACCTCTGAGGTTTGGTAATCCCATTTCTCATCCTCCTCAATTCCCTCCTCAAAACCCAAAAAAATTCCAATATGGTCATGGTGGTGGTAACTTCCATCAACCTTATCCTTTTATTCCTCAACCTCAAAGGAACAATCCCCCTCCTGGATTCCACTATCCTAACGAGCCTTCCCAATTCCCCACCCAATACAATCGCTTTCCCAAGAACCAAAACCAAGGCCAACCCAATTTGGGACAAGCCTCTTCTTCTAAACAACCATGGGAAAGTGCTGTAGAGGATCTTTCTTCCTTCACCCGTTCTAGCCTCAAGAACATTGAAACCCAAATAGCTCAACTTGCATCCCACCTTAGCCAGCAACAGCCATCCAATTCATCCCAACTCCCAGCTCAACCATTACCCAACCCTAAGGGTAATGTAAGTGAAATTGCACTTAGATCGGGAAAGCAAATTGCAATGCCCCATTCTGATTTCTCTACCTCCCCTTTCGATGTTGATCTTGAAAATGAAAAGAATAAAAAGCTGGAAAAGGAACTTGAATCCACTCCTTCACCTCATTCCATTCCTCTAAGGAACCCAATTCCTTTTCCTCAAGCCATCTCCAAGCCTAAGAAGTCCTTTGAACCTGATCCTGAAATGCTTGACATGTTTAGACGTGTTGAAGTGAACATCCCCCTCTTAGATGCCATCAAACAAATCCCTAAGTATGCCAAGTTGCTTAAGGAATTGTGCACCCATAAGAGGCAACTTAGGAACATTGAAAATGTTTCAACCCAACATTCCATTCCCATAAAGTGCAATGATCCAGGGACCTTCACGGTTCCATGTCAAATAGGGAGTTCCAACTTTGATGATGCACTCATAGACCTTGGAGCCTCAATAAATGTCATGCCCAAATCCATTTTCTCCAACCTTGGTCTAGGTCCCTTGCACCCAACGTGTGTTGTAATTCAATTAGCCAATTGAAGCACTGCCAGTCCTGAGGGGATAATTGAGGATGTTCTTGTTCGGGTCAATGATCTTATCTTCCCAGCTGATTTCTATGTCCTTGACATGGATGGTGAGACGACCTCTTCTCGATCTCCCCTAATTCTAGGAAGACCATTCCTCATGACTGCGAGAACCAAGATTGATGTCCATTCAGGCATCTTATCCATGGAATTCGGTGACCAACAGGTCAAGTTCAACATTTTCCAAGCCATGCGATACCCATCTGAGGATCACTCTGCATTCTCAATCCATTCTTTTGAGGACACTTCTAAGATTCAATCGAACCCCAATCCACCATGTTCTTCATGTTATAATGATAAAGGATCTTGTGAAATCTGCACCATGATTAACAAAGTCATAAATGGTGATGTTGATGTGGACCTCTCATTCATAGACTCCATCAATCTAGAGGAACTTGAAAACTCTCTTGAATCCCACATCAACTCTAATCTCTACTTCTCCACCTTGGACAGTGTTGAGGAAAATGATCCAAACCCATCTGGAATCCTTTATCATGCTCCTTACTTGTCTAGCTCTCAAATCAAGGCAGAAACTGATCTAAAACCACTTCCTTTACACCTCAAGTATGCATTCATTTTCCATGATCCCTCCTACCCTGTCATTATCTCTGCTTCACATTCTGAAACTGAGGAGTCTCAACTTGTTCAAGTGTTAGAGGAAAACAAAAATGCCTTAGGTTGGACCCTAGAGGATATTCCAGGAATCAACCCTGCCCTTTGTATGCATCACATCCATCTAGAGGAATCATCCAAACCAATTAGGCAACCACAAAGAAGATTCAATCCACTCATACTTGAGGTAGTTAGGGAAGAGATTACCAAGCTTCTTCAAGCTGGTATTATCTACCCAATTTTTGATAGTGAATGGGTTAGTCAAATTCAAGTCGTTCCTAAGAAGGGCGGGATAACAGTTGTCACAAATGAACATGGAGAAGTAGTTACAACTCGAGTGAAAAACAAATGGCGTGTGTGCATCGATTATCGTAAATTGAATGCTGAAACACGAAAAGATCACTACCCACTTCCTTTCCTTGACCAAATGCTTGAGAGATTGGCCGGAAAGTCACACTATTGCTTTCTTGATGGTTACACAGGATACTTCCAAATTCCAATCTCACCTCAAGACCAAGAAAAGACCACATTCACTTGCCCCTTTGGAACCTATGCCTATAGGCGAATGCCTTTTGGCCTTTGTAATGCTCCTGCAACATTCCAGCGGTGTATGATGAGTATCTTTTCTGAATTCATTGAGAATTGCATGGAGGTCTTCATGGATGACTTTACCATTTATGGCGAGTCATTTGAATCGTTCTTACATTCACTCTCTTTGGTCCTTCAAAAGTGTGTCAAGTGCAACCTTGTGCTGAATTTTGAAAAATGTCACTTCATGGTTTCAAATGGGATTGTTCTAGGGCACATAATTTCTCAAGAGGGTATCCAAGTTGATCCAGCCAAAATTGAGGTGATCCAATCACTTCCTGAACCCAAATCAGTTCGAGACATTCGGTCCTTCCTTGGTCATGCCGGTTTCTATCGGCGATTCATTCAGAACTTCAGCAAGATTTCCCTCCCACTCACTCGTTTACTTCAAAATGATGTCACATTCAATTTTGATGAGGCTTGCAAGAGAGCCTTCATTGAACTCAAATATTCTCTCACATCTGCTCCAATAATCCAACCCCCAGATTGGTCCTTACCATTTGAATTGATGTGTGATGCTTCTGATAGGGCCATTGGGGCTGTTCTTGGTCAAAGAAGAGAAAACATTCCTCATGTCATCTTTTATGCCTCAAAAACTTTGGATGAAACTCAATCACACTACACTGTGACTGAAAAAGAACTTTTAGCTGTGGTTTTTTCCTTGGATAAATTCCGGCCCTATCTCTTAGGTGCCAAAATCATCATCTTCACGGACCACTCAGCATTAAAGTTCTTACTTAAGAAAAGTGATTCCAAACCAAGGCTAATAAGATGGATTTTAATGTTCCAAGAGTTTGACCTTGTGATAAAAGATAAACCTGGAAAAGAAAACCCTGTGGCTAACCACCTGAGTAGAATTTCTAATTCTTCTCATTCTGAAATAATTGATCCTGAATTTCAAACTGAACACCTCTCCTCTCTCACTCCAAAGTTACCATGGTATGCCCCAATTGTCAATTACTTGGTTTTCGGTGTTTTCCCTGAATATTTTTCAAAAGAACAAAAAGAAAAGATGAAAAGTGATTCAAAGAATTATTTTTGGGAAGATAATAAACTTTGGAAAACTGGGGCTGACATGGTAATTAGGAGATGTGTTGATGAAACTGAACAATCCTCCATCTTGGAATTCTGCCACTCAATGCCTGGAGGTGTCTACTTTGGACCACAAAGGACTTCTCGAAAGGTCCTAGATTCTGGATTCTTTTGGCCTTCACTCTTCAAGGACTCACACGAGTTCTGTCAATCGTGTCCAACTTGCCAAAAGTTTGGCACAATTTCCAAAAGAAACGAAATGCCTCAAAAGCCATTAATCTTCTGTGAGCTTTTCGATGTTTGGGGCATCGATTTCATGGGACCATTTCCCCCTTCCAATGGATTCTCATACATTCTTCTTGCGGTCGATTATGTTTCTAGGTGGGTCGAGGCCAAACCCACTAGGAAAGATGATGCTCAAACTGTGAGTGAGTTCCTCAAAACCCATATCTTCCATCGATTCGGAACACCACGTGCTTTGATAAGTGACTTAGGAACTCATTTCTGTAATAGAACCATGGAGTCACTTTTGAAAAAGAATGGGGTTTTACATAAAACATCCACTGCATATCACCCTCAAACAAATGGAATGGCTGAACTTTCTAACAGAGAAGTGAAAAGAGTGCTTGAAAGAATTGTTAAGCCCACAAGAAAAGACTGGCCCGATAGACTTGGTGAAGCACTTTGGGCCTATCGAACAGCCTATAAGACACCCATTGGGATGTCTCCATTTAGGCTAGTTTTTGGTAAAGCCTGTCATATACCAGTTGAAATCCAACATAAGTCATTTTGGGCTGTCAAAACTTGTAATTTTGATTGTGAAAAATCTGGTGAAGAAAGATTGTTGCAGTTGACTGAATTGGATGAGCTTCGACTCGATTCGTATGAGAACTCCATTCTCTACAAAGAAAAGGCAAAGTCACTCCATGACAAGAACATTCTTAGAAAGGTATTTCATGAAGGTGAAAAGGTAATTCTCTTCAATTCTCGATTTCGACTTCACCCAGGTAAGCTTAATTCTCGTTGGGAAGGTCCTTTTGTTATTACTAACGTTTACCCATTTGGTGCAGTGCAATACCAAGACCCTTCTTCAAAAAGAACATTCACGGTAAATGGACACCGGTTAAAGAATCACCATGAGAGGTCTCACAATCCAGGAACCACGTCGACTTCCATCGAAACCCCATCCACTTCAATAGAACCACCACTGGATGGAGACCCGCCAAATCCAAACCAGGGGGCACCTCTTTCCCTTTAACTCTATCTCTCCTCAATCTCTCTTCCCTCTCTTCTTCTCTCTATTTCTTCTTCTTCCTCTCTCCCTCTCATTTTTTTTACAACATTCTTCCACAACCTTTTTTCTATTTTCTCTTTTGTGTGGATGTGTCATTAAAAATAAAAAAAATTAAAAAAATTTAATTAAAAAAAATGAAAATTGAAAAAAAAGGGGTGTCATAATTACTCATCATCCAATATTGAAATTATGTCCAACCATTTTGGGGAGTCAAAAGGCTTGTTTTAAACTCAAATATATTGAATTTTTATCTCAAACTTGGGTAAACAATTTTGTGTCAATAACAAACATTTTGAATGAACAATTTTTGGTGGAAAATGATTCTCCCCTACCGTGAGGAATAACATTAGCCTTCATTACAAGGTCATCTATGGCCATATTTTTCATTGTGTGTCTTCACCACTGATTGTGAGTCTTGAGTTCGTAGACCTTCGAGCTGAATTTCCATCTTTTGTGTGCATTAATATGATAGAGGCATTTTCTAAGCCACATGAGAATCAGAATAGCCAAATAGCCTCCCGTTACCCTTACATTGATCCTACTTTTGAAATCCCCTTTGATCCTATGAAAACCTTTCTTTTGATAGCCACATTACAAGCCTAATACCTTGTCCCACCCAACATCTTCATGGATTTTTCATTGTACAATTTATTGAAATTTAAGTGTGGGGGGAATGGACTTCATTTTTGGGCGTACTTTCATTGATTTCCAATGTGTAATCATATGCTTGAGGGAAATCTTCCATTCAAGTGTGGGGGAGAGGTTGTAATTATGTGAGCTTTGGGGTGTATATGTGTAATTGTCATTTGTACAAAAGTCATTGAAAAGTGTTAAAAAAAAATGAAAAAAAATTATATAAAAAAATGAAAAAAATAAAAAAAAGGAATGGGTTGTGTCTTGGGTGGGTCAAAAATCATTCATAATCAACCATTGATCGTGTTATAAATTAGTTCCATGTGGAGATCAAGCATGGGTTGGGAGATGACTGTGAGACTTGTTTCAAGCACAACTTTCGAAAAAAAAGAGCAAAAAAAGAAAAAAAAGAACACTTGAATCATCTTGTATTGTGCCATTATTGGAAGTCTTCCATGTTGTACATATTCCATCATCTCAACCTATTACATTTTCTATCTCCCTCACTTTTCATTCATCACACATTCATTCCCTTGTAAATATGTGTTTCTATTTCCTTTCAAATCAAATTTCAAAAAAAAATGTGCATTGATTTTTCCATGTTGGTGTTTTTAACCCCTCTTTTCCTTTGGACATTATATACCTACCGTCCCATAGCCACTGAAAAACCCCTTAAAAGACCTCTTGATTATTGTACACATTAGATTTTGGAATGGAAGCTGAGAGCTCTTACAAACTCTTGATTTTCACTTTTTGTTGGTGAATGAGTGAACCTCCTAAAATACATTTTTATCATCTTGAGAGGAGTAAGTTTTGAGTGCCTACATTTTCCAATTCAAACCTTGAACATGAAAAAATGAATTGTTTATGATGCATTATTGTGAACCAAATTTGTGATGGAATTCAATATGGATGAGTAAAATAGTCTAAACCTCCCCTGATTGGAGAAAACAAAATATTAATATTTGTTGGTGAGTGAAAATGATTTTGTCATGTTTTTATATTTGTTGCACATGAGGACACACGCAAATCTAAGTGTGGGGGAGTTGATGTTATTAATATTTTCATGACTTATTATATTCCCCCTTTACTTATTTTATATGAAATGTGCATAATTTGTGTGAAATATTAATGTTTTAATTTTAAGTATAATATTTGAGCATTTTTAGATGTAGTCAAATTGAGTCAGTTTAATGTTTTAATTATAACTATCACTATACTGATCCAAATTGTGTGGTTCTTGTTTTGTAGGATTCTCCATTCAATATACAACATTTCATTAGAAGGCACCATGATCCAATTCGGCCATTTGAAGGGTCATATGGTCCTCACAAACAAGACCAAAGAATCTGTGAACAAACTGGACCAGCCTTGAATATTTATTTACTGGGCTCAATACAGATATCCAAAAACCTTAACTCTCCACCATTATTCCGGGGACACTAAATGTCATCTTGGATAAAAATTTGATGGCCCAAATCCAAGTACAAGGGGCCCAAATAAATCTTTGAAGTCCAGCCCACCATTCTGGTCGAGAACGAAAATCAGTATAGTATGCATGACATATCTCCTGATGTAATCATCCAAGAGAGCTGAGATTTTTCAGTGTGAACGATGAGATGTAGGCGGCCGACTTTGTTGAAGAAACCATTCGGATTTGAAGGCATCTTAATATTCAAAAACCCTTTCCAATTATGGATTTCAAAAAGACTGGATTGAAATGGACAGTTTAAGTTTGTTTATGCACCCGGCCATAACTTTTTATCCTTACGTCCAAATGACTCCAACATTTGAGATTAGTCGTCCAACATTATTTTCTACAACTTTGAAGAAGGAGATATTTGAAGATTAGTCTGTCTAAATTTCCAAATTGGCGATGAAAGTGGAGGGACAGATTGGGAATGCAAACAGTCCACTCCTTGGGCTATAAATACTCTCCCCTTCTCTCCTTGAGAGGGGTTGGCATTTCAGAAGAGAGGAGATCATATTGGCACGACCAAAGCTTTGCCAAAGGCTTGGGAGGACCTGCCATACTGAATTTTACACTTGAGATACCTTTCTCCTCTCTTTCGTTTCACTTACTTTTGTGTTCTTCATTTTTGTAATCTTGTAATTCTCTTTCTTTGTAATTCTGTTTTAATGCAAGTTACTTCTTCATATCTATTATTCTCTTCCACCTTCTGTATTTTAATATTAATGTTCTTAAAATAGTTTAAATTCAGTTCAATCCCCTTCCCTTCTTTAGCTTCCTCATTCAATCGAAAGTTCGTTTTTAATTATCATCATTGTTCGTGTGTGTGTGTCGACGTACCACTCTTTTCTTATCCCTTTATTTTTCTTCTCTTATTAAATTATAATCATAATCATTATAACCAGATTATTAATCTCCAAAATGGCTGAGTAAATCTCTCATTGGGGTGAGTTATAATTTAGGTTTGTTAAGTGATTGAGAGCTTCTGCTCGATGAATATTCTTTGAATTAACATTGTGTATGTTGGACTTAACATGTCATGGATTAATGACTTGTTTTGTTTAACATGTGGTTTCCATGGATTATTGGAACCATAAATACACAACCATAAATAAGATCTGATTGAGATTATAACCTTAAGTTAAGTTAAGTCTTGGTTTAAAGCCTTAACACTTAAGAATTCTAATCAACATCATCTTGTGACATGGGTGTTAATTTAAATGCAATATAAAGCAAAGCTCGAGGATATCACAAGATTAACTAACCTAATGATGAACTCACCCCAATCTTTATCAATTTGGTAAATAAAACATCATCCATAAATCATTTCAATTATGCTCTGCAAACAAACCCCCCTAATCGAAATACAATCAACTAAAAACAAAGGACTACTACAAAGTATCATCGCCGAGGGTTCGACCCGAGTGCTGCTATACACATTAGCAGAGCACCGGAACCTTGAACGGTCGATAGGCGATAATCGGCCGCACTTTCAGACATGCATGGATAAGGTTCAAGAAAAGAATCCAGACTATTTGGAGTTCTGTTGTTTGTCATTATTTTGGGTTTTTTTCACTTGGAACTATAGTAGGACATGGAATGATTACTGATTGACCATGGATTATACTCATTTTTGGAGACGATTATTTATTATTGTGAAATGATTAGATTTAGTCATTTTCCCTATTTTATATGTTTTCTATTGTGCATAACATTGAAAAATAGGGTATAGTCTCACCACATGACTTTTAAACAGCTGCTACAAGTTGGAAACCAATGGCGTTCGGGGATGCACGCATGAGGTCATGTGACGACCGAGCTCGGGGCGCCGTTTTAGTGGCACCCGTATCAAGGATGTTATAACCATTCACAATTGGGTATGATGATGGATCCAAGGTTGATATATGATATTTATAGAATATTTATAACAATATATTAATTATATAATTTATATTGTTTTTCTACTTTCCATTTCATAACAGATATGATGATGTTGCTCCTGTGTATGGTGGACTACCGCCTTGTGAAGCGATGTGATTTGTCTTTCACTAATGCCTTACATGGACTATAATAAGGATAAAGTTAATGATAATTAGATATAAAAATGATATAATTATTATATTAATGAAATATTTTATATCTTTAATGATAATACATATTATTTTTTTCTTACATATTCACTAACTTAAAGATGATAACATCGTTCATGAATGCATGGACAGCCACCTTCCCAAATCGATAGACTATAAAAAACTGTAATTTTAGGGCATTTTTTAGAGCTGTTTTTTTAAAAACACCACTTGTTTTTAAATTTAGTGATGTTTGTCAAAATACATTTCCATATTAGTGGTGTTTCAAAAAAACATCGCTATATTAGAAACATTCACTAAAAAAATGTGGCAAAGTTAGTTGTGTTTCCTTAAAAACGTCCCTAAATTACCAATGTTTTCTAAAATCATCGCTAAATTATCCACATTTCTTGAAAAGTGACATTAAATTCACAACATTTCCTGAAAAATGTCGTCAAATTTGTGACATTATGTATATATATGAATATATATAAACACTGACACATATATGTAAACACACACACATATATATATATATATTTATTTATTTATATGCACACACACCCACCCATATATATATATATATACATATATCTATATATATGATAGAAAATATATATTTTAAATTTAGTCACACTTTAATGAGAATTTGGATATTTTAGTGACATTTTTACCATTGTTTTAAAACATGGATAATTATATATATATAATTATAATTATAATTATGTATATGAATACATACACACTGGTATTCAAACATAGACACATCTGTATGCTTATATATAAATATATATATATAATTTAAACATAGACATAGACACTGACACATGCATATAATATAAACACACACATAGACTCACAACCATATATATAATAAAATATAAATATATAAATAAACATAAAATATAAACATATATTTATATATATATATTATTTAAACATATATATATATAATATAAAAAATAAATATATATATATAGAAAATAAACACACACACACACATATAATATTAAAAAATATATAATATATAATATATACATATAATATAATATAATATAATATGAACATATATATACATAAAATATAAAATATATGATATAAAATATAAAATATAAACATATATATATATCACAATATATGTATATCAATATAATATATAAATATATTATTAAATATTAAATATTTAAATGTATGTGTATATATATAAATATAACATAATACAATTAATTATTTTAAATTTAGTAAATTTTTCAAGAAAACATTACTATTTTAGGGACATTTGTACCAGCATTTTGAATATTATATAATTAGACACACACACACACAAATATATATATATATAATCATATATATATATATATATATATATATATGTTAATATAATCCTATAATATATATAAAATATAAACACACACAAAGATATATATATATATATATAATACAAATATATATATCATAGATATAAAAATATTAATATAAATATATATATATTATAATTGTTAAATAATGAAATATATATATATATATATATAAATTTAATTAGATACCAATAACTAAAATTGGTTAGTTGGTAGATTCATTAACTGATAGCAAATAGACCACTTGATCAACTCTTACAGGGTTCTTTTTTCCCTTAGTGGGAGCAGGGCTGTACAACATGGGTGACGATGCAAGTATCATGACATGATGGGTGAGGCCCATACTGGATGGGAGGGATGTAGGGGGCGAAAGTCGTGAGGGATGTGGGGTAGGACGCAGGGGTGAGGGATGTAGGGTAGGATAGAAAGAATGAGGTAGGGGCACAAGAGGGGTGATTAGGAATGATTGGTGAGATTGTAGGTACGAGAGGTGTAGAGTAGGTTGGTTGGGAATGGATGAGGTAGCCGATATGGGAGGGGCAGAGCAAGAAAGAAGAGTGCTGGGGAGGGTAAACTGTAGGGGGAGAGCAGGGAAGAAGATAGAATAAGAGTGGGTCGGGTGAGGTGGGGTGGAGCACTGGAGTATTTCAAAAATATATGTAGACACATTTTTATACATTTCAAACACTAAATACAAAAACTACCGATGCCTTTAAACATCAAAAAACATTGCTCATTAAGAGACATTTATTACCGACAATTGTCGAAAACATCATCAAATGATGTGTTTCTAAATATAAACACCTTAAAATTTTGATATTTTAAGAACATTTATTTACCAATGTTTCTAAAAAACATCAAAAAATGATGTGTCTATAATTAGTGACGTTTTAAAATGTCAGGAAATTAGAGACATTTATAATCATCCATAGTTGGAGATACATTAAAAGGTCACAAAATTTGAGATTCATTAAAACGTCACAAAGTTATAGACACCTCATTTAGAGTCATTTTGGAGAAATATTTGAAAATGAATTAGCGATATTATAAAACACCGCTAATAAAAAAGCGTTGCTAATTAACAATATTTTTTTGGGATGTGACACTTTTTGCATCACCACACCACATGGATGATATATATAAGTGAATTTAAAGAAATAATATGGTATATATGCTATTATGATCATTATTTGAACATCAAATATCACATACCATCCTTCCAAAAATATCATTTAAAAATGGAAATGTTACCCATGAATATGAATGGACTACCATCTCAATGGTCATAATGTCATAAATATTTTTGTAACCATGTTTCATGATTTTTTTAAATAATTATTGATGAAAAAATATAAAAATTATTTCATAATTATTATTCTTAATATGAAATAATAATATAATACATTCACAAAAATAATCTTTCATGAGGAAACACATATCAGAAAACAATAAAATTTACTCTTGAAATAATGAAAATAATGAAAGGTTGTTAACGAATAGGAAATAAGATCAAAAAAAGATAATATATGACATTATAAATATAAATATGGTTCTCGTATAAGTTAATAAAATGATTAAAACTACTATATTGGAGTTTAAATATTGTTTAACTAAAAGGAAGAGGGAGGTTAGATATTTCTTAACTCAATTTACACTGATTTGGTCAAAATTCTACTTCATTGATTATTTCATTATAAGATTATGTGTATAATGAATTTTGATTACCTTCTATTTTATTTACCCTTGTTTTAAGTTTTTTATATTTAAAACACATAATTAACATATTTATTAATTCTCACATCAATGTTATGATCATTATTATTGTTTATTTCACAATCACATTCTAATCGAGATTATCTATTCATGAATTCAATTTGAAGGAAATTATTTTACCATTTCAT
This sequence comes from Viscum album, assembly GCA_963277665.1. Classification (NCBI taxonomy): domain Eukaryota; kingdom Viridiplantae; phylum Streptophyta; class Magnoliopsida; order Santalales; family Viscaceae; genus Viscum; species Viscum album. The sequence continues at coordinate 126,981,181 of OY728131.1, read as the reverse complement.
AATAAACCAATTTATGTTTATTATAATCTGGTTATTAAAGAAAATTATGATAAAATTATCATTTTACCACCTTTTTTTGATTAAATTAATTAATATTGTTTATGAAAATATGAATTCATTTATCTCCTAGGTTAGAAATATATTTTCTTTAATACCAAGTTTTCTAAAAAAAATTAAATATTATTTTTTGACCTTTTCAAAATTATTTATTCAATAAATTTTTACCAAAAAAGTTATATTTAAAAAAAAATTATGTAATTTCATGTCAGTTTGAAAACAATGTAAATTTAGATTTTACTGAAAATGAAGAAGTTATCTTATTATCATTTTCTGAATAGGTATCATTCCTATCATTTTTCTATTGGAAAAGGAAAATTTTTTTGACTTTTAATTCTTGCATGGCATCACCAGTATTCATGAGCATCATTTATTTTACACATAATTTGGATGTTTTTTAGGATCATGTTAATGTTTTTTAAGATTAATTTTCAAATAAATGAATTTTTCTAAATATATTATGTTTAAAAAATGTGATTTCAAAAAATAGAAATGATATTTCCCTCAAGAATGTTTTGAATGAAAATTTATTGGTATTTCTATTCATCTACAACACAAACCCCTTATTATACTTATGATCCACTATGGAAATGTTGTATTGATATCATATTTATTTTTAAGGACAATTTATGTCTATTTTGACTATGGATATACTATTTTGTTACCATTTTCCATATTACTCTAAATGGTTTATGGTAGTGTTTATTGATTGTGAAAAGTATTCAAATTTTTCATTCTAGTTTTTCTATACTAATTTTAATATTGTTTATGGTTCTACCCTTCATTTGAAGAATGTAATAAATGTAGTATGTGATTGGTTGGGAATGGAATTTATATAGCCCCTCGATGTATCAACATATCTCATGATACAAATCAATTTATAGAATTAGATTGTCTTATACCCATAAATTTAAACATTATTGAGGAAATATCTAGAAAGAAACATTATTGATGATTGATACTGATAGTTATGACCAAAAGTTTTCATTCCAACATTATAAATTCAGTTATTGATATTTCAGGTGATTATTTGATTAGTTATAATATTCATCATTATTTCTTAAACCTCATGTGATTACTTATATGATTTTAATTAATCATCATTTATTCCTTCTATATTATCCTCTTGTTTTATAATAAATGGAATGTGATTCAATTGCATAACTTTCTATGTTTATTATTATTATATATTCATAATAAATTCCACTATATTAAACAATTATTATGCATTAGACCTCACTACCATTTTTTCCATTCCCTAGGAATATGTTAAGTTTACTATGTTTTTTATAAAATTATATTCTATATGTAATGATTTTATACTAAAAAAATATGTTCTATTTTTCTAAATGTTATGTATAACACAAGTATATATATCTTGTTTACTAAGTCTAATAAACTATTCGATCCTTTAGGATGATATTCCTTGTATCTTATGCCAATGTGATAATGTAGACACGAGCTCTAGACTAATGGGGTTAGGGTCATTACGATTAATATTTGAGGATGTTTAGTAGATACTATTAGAAGTACATTAAGGAAAATATTGATATAAAACATATTCCTATGATTGAATTTGTGGATAAGTATGGAAGAACATCCTAATGTTTTTTGTGTTAGATATTATGTGTATTTTCCTAGAAATACATCCCAGTTGGGATACTACAAGTGGTTATGATTTTAGAATAGATGTACCTTGGGGTAATAACCCAAAAAATGGATCATTAGGATTGACCCGATCATCACACAACGCACGAAAATGGGACTTAATGCACAGTTGGTTTGATAATATTGAGGGATATTCTTAGTATCATTCCCAATTTATTTAGAAACCATTATGAATGGTTTTAAAAAAAGATATGCTCTCACGAGCAGTCCCCTAGGGATCATTCCTTGACTCTCCCAAGCCCACTTCCCGAAGAACAGATGTTGGCAACAAGCACCAAAGGTCTCAACCTAAAAGTGGGAGACGTTTTCTTGAGTACATGTACACGCACACACAGAAGAACAACCAAAAACTATAAGAATCACAATAATTCCACAAAATAATAACCACTTAGTATGCATATATTGGAAGGTCACATGGGCCATAATAAAAACACAACAAAAGACAACTAAAAACTGAAGAGTACAAGTCAAAACTGTAAACAAACCGGCTCCTGAGAACCCCACGTGATGGTAAGAGTAGGCTAGATACTTTTTTGTGGGAGTACACCCTACCTGGATGATCTCATGGGGCCCTTCCTAGTCATAGGCCTCCAATTCCACCATCAAAACATCTATCGTCTACACAAGAGTAAACAAGTGCGGGTGATGCCTATGTAGGGGTGAGTAACACAGTACTCAGCAGGGGACCTAGTCCAGAAAGGAGAAATACCACAAAGAAAAAACAAATAAAAGTAATAAAATTAAGGCCACAATGTAAGACCATAATGTAAAACCACAATGTATAGAAATCTCAAACTAGATACAATCTAAATCATAAGAAGAACGTTCATCATCTATAGTGAAGGACGTTTCGTACTGTTGAGGGACACATTCCTAAGAATACATTATTTGCATGTCGGGACCCTAAGCATCGACAAAAATATTGCTCTCTTATGGGGCCACTAAGGATCCACACGGATGTAGCGCATCTACCAGGCCACTAAGGAGACAGAGATCTCATGCACTTCTATCGAGCCTCAAAGGATCCATATTGTTTTTTATCGTCTGCTGGGATACTAAGGATTCACACAGATACTGTGTGTCTACCGGGACACAAAGTATCCAAACATCTTATGCTCATCCCATAGGACGTACCACAACTCCATGAATCCCCACATAGAAAAACCCAAAGGAACTTTTAATCATAAGGCTTCCAATGCAATAGACGACGCGTCGAACAGATGCCCAATCTATAAGATATGTGAATCTTAGTAAAAATGTCTCGGTTGGATTTGAGTCTGATCAAACCTGGCAGTATTCCATACCCTAAAAACCTCTCGTAGATTATCTTATAATACCCACCTCGTCACAAGGGTCCTTATTCCATAAACAACGTGTCAATCAGAAACCCGATATGGGTCTGGGTCGGTTTGGCCCGGCCACTCCATTGCGCCATGTCCAATGGGACTAGCTAGTTCAAGGCTAGTCAGACTGGGGGTCCAGCTCATGGGTCACCCTGCGACCCAGTCTCACCTAGCTCAGACCAAAATTTTGGGTCTATCGTACCAGTGCAAGTCAGCTAGCTAGGCATGGGTTTGGCCCACTGGTGTGGCTCCTACCCGTTGGTCCTGGGTCCGGTCCACCGAGGGTGGGTCCAACCCACCGGGCGGGGGTATGACCCGTCATTATGGGTCTAGCCCGGCTTTCTTTCTAGGGTGCGGCCCACTAGGAAGATACCAATCCCCCAAAGACAGACCAATGACATTTACCAGGGATGTGGGCGCCATATCTGTGTCCCTTCCCTATTCAAATGCTACCCACAATGGGTGGGCCGCTCCTCCCACACTGTTCCCACCTAGCCCCATGTCCATCATCTACGTGGCGGATGGGCCGCAGTATCCCCTCAGCCGCGGTCAAGCGACTACGACTTGCAATGTCACCCAAATAGCCTGGATGGGGGCTACCGCTCCTCCATGCTCCTGCGGCATGCTGTCTCCCTCCACTCACGTTCGCCACCCCAGGCCGTTGAGCGCGCTGACGGTTCCTTTTGGAGGCCACTGTTGTTTCTACGGTGGTCCATTTCTCAATCTCCCTGTTCCTACAAGATCTTAATTCTATCACCTTCACTTTGGAGGCCTCAAACTCATATTTCCAACAATTCGATAATTCATCAACAGAGTGTTGAGATGGTATGTAAATCTGATATACTCTATAATACCAAATATAGGATCAAAATAATAGTGATACTGTATGGAGTATCTAATGTTTCTATAAATAAAAGTGGGGGTGTATTTTATACTTTAAAACTTCTTTGGTAACTTTTAAAGTTGGTTAGAAACCTTCCTATTATTTAATAAGGTTAAAAATTTTATATTCACAAAACATCTATGTTTTACAAACTTGCATGATTCCTGAAATATGATTCCGAGAATGAAATTCCGGAAATATGGTTACGAAAATGAAACATAATGAATGGTTACAAGGATGAAGATTCTACCTTAAAGCATATAAAATCTAACTAAATCAGGGTACAAGTAAAAGTAATTATAAGATAGTTATACTTTCCTCAACAAAACAAATTCAGTGGAAAACTTGTAACAATACAAGTAACAAGTAGTTAATCTGTTAACCTAAAGAGAATGGTATCCAACAACCATGGATAAAGTTCCCTTGATTTACAATTTAATGAAAGTATTTCTTACCCAGACCAAGATAAGCCCTCGATACGAAGAGCAGAGTCTATCTTGTTATCCCCACAAGCCCTCAAAATCAAGGTAGTTTGCACCTCTATCTTCCTTAGCAAGTAATCCCTCAACTTCAAGGTAGTCAACACCTATGTATTCCAATCCCGGGAATCCCTTTATTTTACATAGCAAAAAACAGAGTCACACAAATCAAATATGAATAAGTAGTTCTGTAAACATTTATCATGAGAGTCTTTATCTATAAATCACTTCTACAACATGTTTTCTCTAGAGTCATAGAACAATTCATCAAAGTTGTGAGCTCTTTCAAATGAGATCCTATTTAATGGGACTCCTTTAACAGTCGGCCCCATCCTCCAATGGTCATATTTTCCTTGATTTCGGAGGGACCTATACAGGTGTCACTGAAACAACTATTAGTTTGTAACTGAACGCACGACATTGTTTTATAGCAAAAAAAAGTGTAAGCAAAAACATGGCTACATAACAAGAATCCAATAGTCATAATATAAGCAAATGAAAGCTCGGATTCTAACCAAAAATTAATGTGGAGTCTATAATATAATGATATTCGGATTTTGTTTTCTAGGAATTTGGAACCTAAACTCAATAAAATTCAAGAATCGGAATTTAAAGGAAATTTAGAATCTGAATTTACATTGATTCAGAACCAGAACATACAATGTTCGGAGTAAGAGTTCATGAAAAATTCAGAGTCAGAACTCAGAAGAGTTCGGAGTCTGAATTTTAAGAACTCGGATTCAGAAGTCAGAAGAGTTCGTAATCAGAATTCTATGAATTCAGAGTCAGAACTCAAGAGAGTTCATAAGAAGAATTCTGAGAATTATGAGTTAGAACTCAGAAGAGTTTGTACCCAGAATTCATATTCAGAATTCAGAGTCAGATCTCAGAGCAGTTCATAACCAGAATTATGAGTATTCATATCCTAGAACAGAATGATTCATATCTATGTAATTATAGGATTCCGAGGCTTTTGGTTACAAACTGAATTTTTCACTAAGAAAAAAAATTTATGTTATGAACTATACAAACATGGTAAGGATAAATTTCCATGGGGAAGGAAATTTTTCCTTATAGAGGTAAAACACAGGGTAAATTGAAATTTTCCTTGAGATAAGGTGTTAGTGATTTGCAAAACAAGAAGGGATGATAAATTCATAAGGAAAACTTTTTGACTTAGCAATCTCCCCCGAGTATGAAGGAATTGGAAAGTCATAAGGAAAACCATATTGACTCAAAAATCTCTTATTTATTGAAAGCACACACATCCTTATGAAAAAAAAAATTATTACATAGAAATATTTTTCTATAGTTTGAAATAAAACTTATCTCCCATATCATATAAGCCATGATAAATATGCATAACTCCAACATAGGATTTTGGAAAAGTAATGATCATATTCTAGATTTTTGGAATGATATTTTTCAATTTTTTGAGTACGGAAATCTCTGTAATGAGAACTCCCCCTTAGATAAACTCCAACTTCCTTATGGATATTTCTTCTTCACATAGAATTCCTTTTCCTTCTCCCCTATTGTGATTTTAAAAAATAGTTTGAGGGAATGGAAAAAAATATGTTACTTGAAATATTAATTCTAAACATGCAGACAGAAAAGAGAAACCATAATTTTCATTAATATTGTAAGAATTTTTTCAAGGAAAAACAATACAAAAAAAGATCGGATTGGATCTATTTTCCTTCTTTTTCCTTGGGTATGAGTTTCTTCCCAATGATTGTCAGCTTATTTAGATCCTTGTGATCTTCCTATGCTTGCTTCTCTAAGGCTTTGATCATATCATCATAAGCATTCTGAGCCTCTACTTGAACCTTCAACATGTCATATTGCTTCACTAACATCTCTTCAATCCCAATACGGAGATCCCTTCCAGTTTTCTATCTTTGGAAAAAATAAATTAATTTATCATTCATATCCTTGACCTCCTGAATCTATGTTTTGTGCTCAATATTTAGTTTTTTATCAAAGATTTCTGTGAACGCCTTGATTTTGATATCTTTAGTATCAAAATATTCCTTAACATCAACTTGGAACTCATCAATATCTCTCAAATATTCAACAATATTATTCAACCAGCTGACCATTTTCTTACAAGATTTCTGTGGGCATCGTAGTGGATAAGGAAGTTCTTGTAATCAGACTCAATCATGACACACCTATCCATCACCATGGATATAGAATCTGAATTTTGATTCATGCTATATTGAAGAATCTGACATCTGGAATAAATGGTGGGAAATATCGTAATTGTGTCAACAGGCTTCTTTAGTGATTGAATGACAAAATCATGTCCTAGTGCTAATGACTCCGAATCTGACACTTTTCATGGTAAATCTTCTTCTTATAGCTCGACATGTTTCCTCTTAGAAGACCCACCGGCTTCCTTCTTCCTTAAAATCGATTTGGACGGGGTATCAACAACCACTAGTTTCCCCTTTATGGTTTTCAGATCAGCTTCTTCATCTGGATACTCATGTTCACTGTCGGACAGCTGAACAATTCTATCCTCATTTTCCTTGCCCTTCTAGGCTCTATCCTCAGCATCCATAGGGTTGATAAAGTGATGATTATAGATTTCTTCCTCAAAAAATTTATTCACTTCCTCTTCATCCATCTCATCAATTCCAGGGGTAAAATGTTTCAATGATCCGGCTTGAGAAGTCCGGATTGATAATTTTTTGGAAGCACATTCCTTCTCATGAAATTCCTCATCTTTATTTATTAGATCAGCTGTATCATCACTTCTTTTAGCTTCTTGTACTTCTTCCACAGCCTCTTTCTATTCAGCAACCTTTTCAAGGGCTTTTTTCGGACTCATGGATTTTTTTTCTTGGATTCTTAGGCAAGGGTTCTACTAGGAATGATTTCTGTGCAGGAATGTTCTCAGATTCTATTTTTATATCCCTCAGAAGGGATTGCACAATTTCTGCCTCATAAATTTTCTTCTTCTTCTTCTTCTCTTTGGTTTACCTTTCTAGCTCATCAGATGTATTTTATTTTAAAGCTTTGGCCTCCGTAGGATCCAAACAAAACTATGGCTCTCCTTCCTTCCTATTATTTTTTTCATCCCTCCACTAGGAAATGAAATCATCCAAATAGGATTTCTGATTTTTGGGTTTTGGAGGTTTGGATTGGGATTCTTTGGTCTTAGGGGTTTTCTCTGCTTCATCCACTTCCTTCAATTTTCTTTTTTTCCCAACCATCTTTGATGGTTCAGCCTCTTCTTCAACCTTCGGAACGACTTCTTCTTCTTCTACTGGATTATCATAAAACTTGCCAGAATCATTAGAAAATCCAACATTCATTCTCATCAAAGTATCATTACTTAATAACAACAATTTTCAATTTATCGGCCTGGAACTGTAAGGAATCTTGATGGACTCAAGACACCAAACAATCAACATGGATAGTAAGGCAGGATAAATGATTATTTATGCTCTCAAATTCCAATTCATGATATTCTCTGTAATTATGAGAATATGATTCATCAGATTGATCTTAATTAGATTTACCAAAAAATCCAAGACATATATTTCAGTTTTCTTCAGTGGGTCCTTGTGACCCTTCTCGGTACGATAAAACCCAGAACCCATAACTCAAGAATCTATAATTAGTTGAAAAATGAGAAATATTATCGGTCTTAACATCTGTAAGTCCAAGACTATCCATAGCCTTTACCATTACAAAACTTTCTTGTAAATCCAATAATTTGTGAGAAAAAATTCTACTTCTCCTTCATAGGATAACCCTACCAATATAGAAGCCTTGGTGTATGAAAGCGCATATTTTTTTCCATAACTCTTGACGGAAAATATTTCTCTTCTATCTTCCTTGAAAAAACAAACTGATTCCTAAAATTCTATCACCAGATCCAGATATACTACATCCTGAGCTCCTGGCATAGATATGGATACACTCTCCCATCTATTAATCTTGATGTTCATTGAAATAATAGAATCATACTTGTTGAAGAGGTTCAGATGTACCAACCTCTCCCTATATATCTGTCACTCCACAATCGGCTTTAAAGTAGACATCTATTAAGAAATAACTTCACCATAAATTCAGAATTTTTCTATTCTGATAAGTTTAGAATGAGATTTTGAAGTGGGGCAGAGCTTCGACACCCAAACGTATGAAAAACCGATGTGGGACAACCATCGGGGGTCCCCTTTTATAGGTGTTGATGTGATGATACAACTTACCATCTCAATCCAATGGCTCAAAATTCTTCGGATCAGATCTAACGGTTGAAATGATAGTCATGAGGAAAATTTTGTAGGATCTGATCTTTTGAGGTTTTTAACGGAAAACAATTGGATTTAAAAAAACTATAATCCAGTAATTTAAAAAAAATAAAATAATCCACCAGTAAGTAAAATGTGATTACGAAAACTCAAGAAAGAATCATACCTTTCCGATTTCTAGGTAGATTCTTCATAATAGATAATATTCTTCTTGAAGAAATTATATTTAAAAAAAACTTGACTATAAAAACCCCCATTACGAAAAACATTTTGAGTACACAAAACATCATTATGAAAATTTAAAGTATGAAAAAACATTATTATGAAAATTTCACGTATGAAAATCATCATTAGGGAAATTTCAAGTATGAAAATCTTCATTACGAAAATTTTATGTTTGAAAATTTTCATTATGAAAATTTCAAGTATGAAAATCATCATTACAAAAATTTCCAGTACGATAATATTCTTTATGAAAATTTCAAAAAACCAACTACAAAAAATTATCATTACAAAAAAATTTAAAAACTAACTAACAAAAAAAGTTCATTTCAAAAAATTTTAAAAACTAACTATAAAAAATTTTCATTACAAAAATATTGAAAAACTAAAAAACAAATGTACCCCTCCTATGAAAAAAAGTTTATTACTGTAAGGATATTTGTTTAATATGATGTTAACAAGGAAGATTAACTTATGGTTATCATTCCTAAATTCTGTTTAATGAATTCAAATCTATCAGGGGGTAATGATTTTGGCAAAATATCAGCATATTGATCTTGCGTTCTGATAAATTGAACAATGATATCTCCATTTTTTGTGTGATCCCTAAGAATGTGATGCCTAATATAAATGTGCTTTGCACAAGATTTATGTGCAGGTTTCTTAATAAGGGAAATGGCACTTGTATTATCACACAAAATTTGTGTTTTGGTAACACTCATACAATAGTCTTTGAGTGTGTGTTTCATTCACAACACTTGAGCACAACAACTTCCAGCTTCTACATATTCCGCTTCATCGATGGAAAGTGATACTGAGTGTTTCTTCTTTCATGACCAAGAAACAAATGAATATTCTAAGAAATGAAAAGTTCCAAATGTACTTTTTCTATCCATTCTACATCCACCAATGTCATCATCTGAAAATATTTTTAAAACAAAATCTTTCCAGAAGTGTAAAAGAGTCCTAAATCCATGGTTTCCTTAAAGTAACGAAATATTATTTTCACTGCCTTTAAACGAGATTCCTTATGATTGGATTAATATATTACACATAAGAATACTGAAAACATTTTGTCTTGATGATTAGATGTCATGTAAATTGAACTTCCTATCATACCTCTAAAAGATGTTTGATCTACTGGTTTCCCAGCATCATTAAGATAAAGTGTGTTTGAGGTACCAATGGGAGTAATTATACGTTTAGTGTTTTCATATTCAAAATTTTTAAGAAGATATTTAATATACTTATGTTGGTATATATAGATTTCTTCTAGTTTTTGAGAGATTTGAAATCCCAGGAAAAATGTTAACTCACCCATCATACTCATATCAAACTCAGATTTCATTAAATCTGCAAAGGAATGGGTTAAAGATTGCTGACTTGAACCATATATAATGTCATCCACATAAATTTGAACAATCAAAACATTTTTCTTATCTTTCTTTATAAAAAGGGTTGGATATGCATTTCCCTTAACATAATTATTTTGAAGCAAAAAATCATGTAAGTCTATCATACAAAACTCTATGTGCTTGATTAAAGCCATATAAAGCTCTGGTAAGCCTAAAAACACGATCATGATGTTCTATATCTTCAAAACAAGGAGGTTTTTCAACAAAAAGTTCCTCTTGAACATAACCATTAAGGAAATCACATTTCACATCCATTTGAAAAAGTGGGAAATTGAATAATTCTTCAAAGGCAAGTAGGATACGAATAGATTCATGTCTAGATACTGTAGCATAGTCTTCTTCATAGTCTATTACTTCTTGTTGATTATAGCCTTTAGCAACTAATCTAGATTTATTTCATACTATTATTCCATTTTTATCACACTTATTTCTGATGACCCATTTTACTCCAATAATTGAAGTTTCCTCAGGTCTTTAAACCAAGGTCAATACTTTATTCCTTTTGAATTCATTTAGTTCCTCTTTCACAACTTTTCTCCAATCATCATCACATAAATCGTCATCGGTGATTTTTTGTTCTAATTGGGTATGAAATGCTATTTGTTCTACTTCATTTATTAAGGAACTTCTAGTCCTTACAGGTTGATTCACAACACCAATGATTATATCATTGGGATGATTCTTTCGAATCAACTGATTTGGATTTTGTAAAACATATTCACCAACAAATGGTATGAAATCTTCTGGGGTAAATGTTTCAAATGTATCTTCTTGTCCATTTCCCTTATCAGAAGGATATTCTATTAAAGGTTGATAATTAGTTTTTTAAAACACATTCTAGGATGTTGGTTGGGGTTTTTTAAAAACAAAAGGATCAGTTTAATCAAATTTAACATGTACTGTCTCTTAAATAGTACAAGTCTTTTTGTTGAAAACTATATAAGCCTTAGAAGTTTTGGAGTAGCCTAAGAAAATTCCTTCATCAGATTTTGTTGTGAATTTGTAAACATTATCTGTAGTATTCAGAATGAATACATATAAACCAAAAACCTTGAAGTAGGAAAGTCTAGGTTTTCTACCATTCCATAACTCATAAGGTGTTTTATTAAGAATAGTTCTGATCAAAACTCAATTTATAGTATAACAAGCAGTACTTACAGCTTCAAGCCAAAAACGTTTGGCTATTGAATAATCAGTCAACATGGCTCTAGTTATATCTTGAATAATTATATTTCATCATTCAACAACACCATTTTTTAAGGTGTTCTGGGTGCTGAGAAGTTATGCGTAATGCCTTTTCTACTAAAAAAAGTTTCAATATATGAATTTTGAAATTCTCTTCCATGATCACAATGAATATTTTTCTACAGAAGATTTTTCTCATTTTTTACTTGTGCTCAAAAACATTTGAAATAAGAAAAATCTTCAGACCTATTTTCTAGAAAATAAACCCATGTAAATCTAGTGTAATCATCAACCAAGAAAAATACAAAATACTTTCCTCTAATTATTCCAGTTTGTGTTGGACAAAAAAAATCCATATGCACTAACTATAATGCATCAATAGTTGTGACTTCTCCGACTAGTTTAAAAATTGATTTATGTTTCTTTCCATATTGAAAAGGATCACAAAATTTTGAAGAATCAAATATAATATTTGGTAGATCCATAACTAATCTTTTCTGAAATTTTTTTCATAAGATCCTAAGGTTACAGTGTCTTAAGATACTATTAAATAACCAATAATGATCATCCATTGCACTAAGGGAAGGTTTTTCTTGGCTCCTATGGTCTTATATGTTTAGTGTGTAAACATTCTCTTACCTATGGACAGAAAGAAAAAACACTTCCATGGAATTGTGTACTAAAAACTTGTCATTCCTAAAATTCACATGCCATCCTTCATCACATAATTGTATTATGCTAATTACATTGCGAATAAGACCATTAACAAATAAAACATTTGGAATCAAAGTTTTTCCATGAATAATGATTTTACCTATGCCAATAATTTCTCCCCGAGCATTATCTCTAAAAGTTAATTTTTCTCCATTAGTCTTGGTAGTATTTTCAATGTAGTTTTTGTTACCAGCCATATGTCGGGAACATCCACTATCCATGTTCCATGTATTGATGTTGGTAGTCTTTCAATTTTCTTGAAAATACAAAAAAGTTAGGTTTTTGGAATCCATGATTTCTTGGATCTGGAAATCTTAGAAAGCAACATTTAGGCACCCACATATTTTTAGGAAAATAGGCTTTATGAAATCAAAAAGACTGAGTTTTGTTTAGGGAACAATTTTTTGCACAATTCCCACCACACTGAAACTTGGTGCAGAATGGATCACATTGAGGAACAAAGTAATTGTTACTAAAAACTAGTTTAGAACTTGTGTAACCAAAACAAGAACTATTCCTTATTGGTCGGATTTGAGAATTCATCTTATCAAAATTTTCCTTACCTTAGATAATGTTTGACATACACTTCCTTAGGGAAAAAATTTAGGATTTGAGTTTGATAACTACATTCTTGTCTTCCAAAACATTTGATTTTGAACTAGAGTTAGCCTCGAAAACATTTTTATTATAAATTAGGTTTTCTAGATCTTTATAATGTTTTTTCGTCTTAAGATTCAATTCCTCAATATTTTATAAAATACTTTCAAAATCAACATTTTTCATATCAATATCATTAGAAAGATATGATATTTCCTTAGTAAGAATAGTATTCCTAGAATTTTCCTTATCAATATTTTTCATGGGTTTCGAATTCTCAATTTCAAGAAGTTTGTAAAACCTAGAAACTTCTTCATAGGAAGGTAAAGTATCATCTTCATCAGAAAGAGATTCTTCATCTAAAGAGTTATAATATTTATCATTACTATAACTTGCATTTAAAGAAACCTTGGTCATTAATTCAGCATTGTGTACCTTATCCATTAAGAAATGATTATCAATAGGTAGTCTGGCTATTAGACTGAGATTCATCTGTCCAGGAGATTCTTAATACAAAGATTCATCTGAAGAGTCACCACCACTGGCACTCCAGGTGTCATTAGCTTTCATGACATTCTTATCATTAGCCTTATAGTACTTCATTCTGTTTCTCTCATTATTCTTTTACTTCATTATTTTCTTTTATGCATAAGAAAATCAGGTCCTAAATGTCTAGCTCTCTTACATTCACCACATGTATCTTCAGAATATTTTTTATCATTATTTTTATTCTTATTATATCTGGATTGACAGTTTCTCTATCCAGCTATCTTGTTAATCATTCGAGCAATATTTTATAATTCATTTTTTTAGGATTCACTTCCACTAAATCAGGATTAGATAACTACCTTCTTATATTTGGATCTATTAACTCTCTCAGGAGTCATAGGTTTCATATGATTTGATGTTGTAATAAAAGAAACCCTACCATTCCCATTCTTCTTCTTAATATTATCAGCATCTCTCTTCATTCTTGTCTAAGGTTGAAGAATAGTTCCAAACAACTCATCAAGAGTATTATAAGTAACCTTTCTGTTCTCATCAAAAGCGGTCATTTTAGGTTCCCACTCATTCAGCATGATGTCTATGATCTTATCAACAAGAGATTTATCATATAATCCATTCTCACTCATAGATTTTAAACTATTCACAATATTCATGAACCGTTGTTTAACCTTACATATGGTTTCTCCATAAGGAATAAAAAAACTATGGTATTCACCTCTGAGCATGGCTCTTCTAGTTTCAAAAACATTGGAAGTTCCAAAGTGTGTAACTTCATGTTTCTTCCATATACAATTTGCTGCTTCAGAAGATGAAATTTGGCTATATATATCTTGTCATGGAGAAAAACAAAGTTTGTCATACCTTATAATTCAATTGATATTCATTCTTTTCTAGATTTTTGAAGGTAATTACTTGCTTGTCAAGGATTTTATATCCTCTAGTAAGCATAATAAAATTATCAACTCTAGTATTGATAACAAAATTATTCATAAGATCTCTCAAATATTCATAATTATTTCCATAAATTTTTTTTGGTCTGGTAGGATTGAGATTGTCTATGGAACCCACATTGATTCCTTCCATCTTATAGAAAAATATTGATACAAATACTTGTTAATAGAAAATGTTCAAAAAAGGGAAAATATTCCTAAGAAAGAAAAATATAGATCAGGAGTATCTCTAAGAAAAAATGAATCCAAACTATATGAGTCGGAAAAAATGATTCCTTGAAAAGTATGTGATAAATTCTCTTCTGAATCTAATCGTGAGATTCATTCAGATTGAACTAATGCTCTGATACCAATTGCTGAGATGGTATGTGAATATGATTTACTCTATAATACCAAATGTTGGATCGAAATAATAGAGACCCTATATGGAGTATCAAATGATTCTAAAAATACAAGAGGGGGTGAATTGTATACATTAAAAATTAATTGGGAACTTTTAAAGTTGGTTAGAAACCGTCTTGTTGTTTAGAAAGGTTAAGCAAGGTAGATTCACAAAACCTATAAGTTCTACAAAATTGCTTGATTCCGAAAATATGATTTCGAGAATGAAATTTCGGAATGATGGTTCTGGAAATGAAACTTAATGAATGTTTACAATGATGAAGATTCTACCTTAAATCATATAGAATCTAACTACATCAAAGTACAACTAAAAGGAAGTATATGATAGTTATACTTTCGTCAACAAAAAAGATGCAGTTGAGAACTTGTAACAAGACAAGTAACAGGTAGTATATCTTTTAACCCAAAGATAATGGTATCCAAAAACCTTGGATAAAGGTCCCTTGATTTATACTTTTTAGAATGTCTATCTTACCAACACCAGGGTAAGCCTTGATATGAAGATCAGAGTCTGTCTTGCTATCCCTGCAAGCCCACAACATCAAGGTTATCGACACCTATTTCTTCCTCAGTAAGGAAGCCCTCAACATCATGGTAGTCGGCAGCTCTATCTTCCAATCCATGTGAGACCTCGATTATACATGGAATCAATCAGATTCGCACAATGAAAATCTGAATAAGTAGTTCAGAATGCACTAGGAACGAGAGACTCTCTCTAGAAATCACTTCAACAGAATGCAATCTCTATAGTCATAGAACAATTCATCAAAGTTTTGATCTCTTTCAAATGAGGTCCTATTTATAGGCATCACCTCAATGGTCGGATCCCTCCTCTATTGGTCATATTATACTTGTATTTCAGTGGGCCCTGTACACGTTTCACTCAAGAAACAGTTTGTTAGTAACTGAAAGCAGGACATCATTTTATAGAAAAAAAATGTGTAATAAAAAACATTGTTACATAACTAGAATCCAATATTCAGAATGTTTGAAAATGAATGTTTGAAATCTAACCAAAAATGAATTCACAGTGTATAATACAAGGATATTTAGATTCTGTATTCTAGGAATTTGGAACCTGAACTCAATAGAATTCCGGAGTTTGAATTTCAAAAAAATTGGAATATGGATTTACACGAATTTTGAACCAGAACATACAATGTTCAGAGAAAAAGTTCATGAGAATTCAGAGTCAGAAATCAGAAGTGTTTGGAGTCTGAATTTAGAGAAGTTGGAGTCAGAACTCAGAAGAGTTCGTTATCAGAATTCTGAGAATTTGGAGTCATAACTCAGAAGAGTTCGTAATCAGAATTACGAGAATTTGGAGTCAGATCTCAGAAGAGTTTGTAACAAGAATTCGTATTCAGAATTCAGAGTAAGAACTCAAAGGAGTCCATAACCAGCATTCTAAGAATTCAGATCCTAGAATAGAATGCTTCATATCTAGGTAATTAGAGGATTCCGAGGTATTTGGTTATAACCTAAGTTTTACACTTAAAAAAAACTATTATATGAACAATAAAAACATGGTAAGGATAAATTTATTTGGGGAAGGAAATTTTTCATTATGGAAGTAAAACACATGGTAAAATGATATATGACTTGAGATACAGTGTTTGTGATTTTAAAAACAAGAAGGGATGGTAAAGCCCTAAGGAAACCTTTTCGTCTTACCAATCTCCCCCAAGTATGAAGGAACAGAAAAGTCATAAGGAAAACATTATTGACTCAACATTAAGAACACACATGTATAGGGGTTTGGGCCTTTTTCGTGACATCCAGATCTGTATTCATTAGTAGTTTAAAAACATGGGGAGCTCCATGGATTGTAGTTCAATCAATACAATATATAATTTAATCCATGATATGGAAATCCCAAAATAAATCACCCTCCCGCAAGAACGCATGATCCACAGATCAACTTTTTCATTGGATAATCCATGTTTTTTGTTTAGAATAAGAATGGATAAATAATTAGTCAAAACAATAACCCCACCCCACTTTTATGTCTAATACAGAAGTGTTCTGTTCGTGGTGGTTCAAGATTTGTTGGTGATTAACTCTTTCTGGCATAGTTATCATTCTTCGCCTCTCGAATCCATCCCACCAGTGTTGGTTGTTCTTCATTGGAGAGGAATTCCACTATAGGTTCATCAGAGAATCCACTGTTTTTAATTCCCACTCTCAAACTCATTAGATAATTAAAAAGGGAACACGTTGCATCGTTTCTATTATATTGTGACATTCCGTCATTACACTGTTTCATTTATGACATAACATAGTTTTTACACTTTCACAATGATACGTTAATGATAATAATTTAATGGGTCTAGTTGACCATATATCTCCACTGGGAACTATAACACCCCATGGTTTTCTTAAAATAAATGGAAATGCCTGAAATTTTGTATAAGGTAGATAATTATTAGTAGCCTTTAAACTTAATTTTATTGATTCTTGGTTTTGAATTTCAAAAAATGGTCATCGACAATTGTGTTCAGTATGTTATTTGGAGTCTATTAGAACCAACTTCTTTTTGGTGAATAGTAACATACCCTTAGGAATAGTAATATGAATAGTAATATGCCCCAAATGAATAGTATATTGTATTATTACTTTATTTTATTGAGTATTTAAGATAACCACATCTTGATTAATTTTTCAATGTGATAAAAAAAAGTTATAATTTTTAAATTATTAATTTTTGATTTAAGTATGATTTTTTAAAAAAATTATATCATAAATAATTAGAAAATTATACTCATAAAATGGATTTAATTTTTTAATTTTACACATCGATAAATGGTTAGGGTGAATATTTGGTATTTTTTTCAAACAGTTGATATATAGGTGAATTGTAAAAAATACAGTTTTGAGTATCGGTGTGTTAATGACATCATTAATGATGTAATAATGATGTAATGAATCTAGTCGACTTGTGTACTTTAAAATATGTTATTAGGTGGCCCATGTGTCTTATAACATGGTAAAATACCATGGTCAAGCCCATGTTTTTTCAAATACCACTAATGAGGTGTCCTTTGAATATTATTAAAATAATCCCTCACTTTTGCTATAAATACCAACCCATTCCTTCATTAACATCATTAAAAATTGCTCATAACCAATGATATTCACTCCATACCTCCCTAGTAGTCCTCTTATGGTTTCATAATGCCCCCAAGGTCCCAAACTTCACCTTCATGGAGTTACTCTACAATGTATGAAAATTCTCAATTTCTTTCTTTTTTCATTTCAAGTTTTCTTTTATGTGGTATAACATTCATTTTTTCATACCATGTTATTATTTACTTGTTATTCTTAATCTATTCTATATTATGATTCATTTATATATGGTTAACCCTTGTCCACTTTATTTTTAATATTTTCTAAAACCATGTTTCATAGTCGTTACGCTGCCGATTTTTTTAAAGAGATTTCTCAATTATTCTTTTATTTTGAGTTCTTTTCTTCTCTTATTATTTGTTAATCTCATATTATCTAAGAGGAATAAAATCTCCAGAAATCAAGTATATTTTGGATGTTATCATGTTCATGTAAAACTCATCATCATTATTCTTCTCCACTCCCACTTATTCATGGAATAAAAACATTGTCTGTAATGTGTCATATTACCGACATCGTGGACGATGTGATTTCAATTTCCATTAATTTATTCAAGTATGGCCATGAAACCATTTCAACAGTTGAACCAGGTTATAATATATGTATTATGTTTCATCCATGGTTCTGGAAATCTTTTTTACTTATGGTTTTAATTTAATAGACAAAATGAGGTTATTATTGTCAATGAACCACTAAAATGATCTAGACGGACATAATTAATGTTTTAACTTATGAATAATGATCATATAAAAAATCCAAATGATTAATTGTATAAATTATGGTACTGGAAATATGTAAATACCTTTCCATTATAATTATAGAGTTTCACTTCCAATCGACAAGAACATCTATCATTAATCTATCATGGAAATCATGTAAGGAACTTACCCAAAATAGTGCAAGGAACAAAATAAAAACAATTAAGATGTAAAATGAGGTTATGAAATGATCATATAAGATGTAATAAACATGAAAATGTTTCTTTTAAATACTAATAACACACTTTTACCAATTATACAAGAATTTTAAACAAGTTTTAAGTAAGACAAGCATGAGGTAAGGGAATTGTTAACCTGATTTCCATTTATTGGGTTAACCTTATACTTTGACATTTATGTGGTATTGAAATTGATTGTGTGATGGGTTTTGATTATATTTTATTTAATTATGTATAATTACAGTGTATATACATATTCCATTCACTCTATTAAGTCTTTCTTCAATTGTATAATATTTGTAAGGGGCTTTTCTTTTAATATCCTATTTTAAAATTCTATTTTACAAAATTCAAAAGAAATGTTTTATGATTTTATTCATGTTGTTTGGTTATGTTATGGTTCTTGGGAATTTTTTATGATAAATGTTTGGACCTATATTTCCCTCCAATTATTTGGGTATCTGTAAGTTGTAGGTTGGTTGTATGCTTACTCCAAGTGTAACTACGATGGTTACACAAATAATAAGGTAGCCGTGAGGGTTACAAATTATAAGCGATCTGAGAGGGTTACAAGATTATGTAAGTAATTCCCCAAGATACATTTATGGTTCTACATATGTTATCATGTGTTTTAAAAATCTCATGTTTCACAATGTTAGTATATATCTACTTTTGATAAGTATCTCTTTTTAAAAATTGATTTCACACGTTACAAGTATTCATGGACTAATGTGTTCCTTCCTTCTTTTTGTATCCATTACTGAATTTTTGTACTCATCCCATGTTTTTAATGATTTTCACAGGTTAATGGATATGTAAGACAAATAATTAATCCATGTTAAATGTTTAATAATTGTCAAGGAATCATGTTTGATGTTTTGATTTTTTTTTTTTGAAAAAATGGAAACTATATTTATGGTATCCATTACGCAACAATGTGTAATTTTATTAAAGTATTTTGTTCTTATTATATAAATATATAAACTTAAAAATATCCCCAATATAAAAGGATGTGTTTTCTTGATTAAATTCAATATTATTTATGTCATAAGGATGGGTCCCTATAGTTGGATTTAAAGGATGGTTTAGATAACATTAGGGGTTATGAAGATGTTACAAGAATACCATAAATGATTTTAACTCTATAATTAATTTGAAATGATATAGAATTTAATATTACCATTTTCTTCATCTAAGATATGTTTTTTCAGAATGGTTTTCCTTAGAAGGAACCAGGATGCTGAAGAGGAGGGGCACCGACAGGACGATGACCTTCCAGATCTACAGCCTGAAATGGTGGTGATTGGAACCGAGAAGTTTGTGATAGTAATGGCATAGATAACACATGAAATAAATGGTGGTGGAATCCATGTAAGAGAAAAACTAGAGTTACCACAATGTAACATGATAGTAGTAGAACATTTTATGAGACAACTCCCTCATGCTTTCAATGGATCTTCTGACCTAGAAGCAGCTAAAGGATTGATCAAAGCCCTTGAAAATATATTTCATGTTAATATATGTTCATACAATAAAAAGAAAAGTCTATCCATTTATCATTTTGAAGTTGAATCAGATTAGTGGTGGTCAATGGTAAGGAATATCAGGGGTAGAGTGGATATTGATTCCATATAGTGGGATGAATTTATAATTTTTCCCTTGAAAAATATTTTCCTCAGGTGGTGCGACATAGGATGGAGAAGAAATTCCATGAATTGAATCAAAAAGAGGAGGATTCAGTGGTTGTGTAAGAAACGAAATTCACTCGACTGGCGAGGCATGCTCCAAATCTTATTCTGGATATTCATAGCAAAATCAACCACTTTTAATCAGGACTGAATCCAAGGTATCAAAGGGAATTGGCCTCCCATGAATTTAAAATTTATGAGAAACATTTCTAATGTGATGAGAGGGTAGAATTGGAGTTTTCTAATGATCACGTGCACTTTGGAAACAAGGAGAATAATAGGTCCAGGTGGCAAGATATGGATAAGAATCAACCGAATAAATTTGATGGTTTGAAAATTTAGTTTCTAGTTTTTGAAACGTGTGGCAAGAAACACCCAGGGGAATGTCTTAGAAAAACTGAGACGTGTTTTATATGTGTTATGTTTGGACATATTGCACGAGGTTGAAATGAAAATGATCTTAAGACTAATCCTGATAAGCAAACTGTAAAGTGTTTTAAATGTGGTTAGATGGGTCATTATGAAAATTCATGCCCAAAGTGAGATCCAAATGATGCAAAGAAGACATAATATAAGCAGAAAGGTGTGGTGAGATCCTTTTTGACTACATCAGCAGATGTTGGGCCATCCAATGAAGTTTTGTCAGGTTTATTGTTTTTTCACACAGATTTTTCTAAAGTATTTCTTGATACGGGGTCTACACATTCCTTCATCTCTGAGAAATTTTCAGGTAACTTAGAAATATAACCTCAATAAAACAGACTTGAATTTATTGTCAAAACACTAAGGGGAAATATTATAACAAAGAGGAATTATAAGAATCTTTCTACTGTGGTCTGTGGAAAGACATTACCTACAAACCTTTTTGTTTTAACCATAGCCGAGTTTGATGTTATTCTAGGAATGGATTAGCTTTCTGTTTATTATGCTATGATTGAATATAGAGATATTGAAATTTTCTTTTCAGAGAGAGTTTCTGTTTATATACAAGAATGGGGTCAAACAATTGATAACATATCAGGTAGCTGAGAAACTATTGAAATATGGAAATGAAAGTTATCATTCTCATATTTTGGAAAACAGGGGAACTAATTCGATTAATGATGTTCCATTAGTAAATGAATAGCTGGATGTTTTTCCTGATGAGTTACCCGGTGACATACTTAATCGTGATGTCTAATTCACAATTTACTTAGTTCCAGATGCTAAGAAAATTTAAAAATCCCCAATATTTTATTGCTCAAATAGAGCTTCTTGAATTGTAATATCAGTTGCAGGATTTTCTTGATAAAGGATTCATTCATCCTAGAACTTCACCATGGGGTGCTCTTATTTTGTTTGTTAAAATGAAACATGGTTCGATGAGACTTTAAATTGATTATAGAGATTTTAATAACATTATTATTAAAATACGTATCCTTTTCCTCACATCAATGACTTGTTTGATCAGCTCTTGAGAGGTCATTACTTTTCCAAGATTGACTTGAGATCTTCATACCATCAGTTGAAGGTAAAGGAGGATAATACCCCGAAATCAACCATTCGTACTAGATATAGGCATTATGAATTTTTTGTTATGTTTTTTGGGTTAACTAATGCACCTGTTGTATTCATGAATCATTTGAATAGAGTATTTCATGAGTTCTTGGATATTTGGTTGGTTGTATTTATTGATGAAATTGTAATATTTTTTAAAAATAAATATGAGATGGAAAAGCATCTAAGGGATGTTTTACAAACCTTAAAAGAAAATAATTTGTATTGAAAATCAATAAAGTGTGTTTTTTGGTTAAAAAAGAGTAATTTTCTCGAGAACATTATAAATAAGGATGGAATAACAGTTGATCATGCCAAAAAAAGTGGGTGATGAATGGCCAAGACCCACAAATGTTACAAAGATTCATATTTTTCTTGGATTAGAAACTTATTAGTAACGTTTTGTTGAGAAAGTTTCTCGGTTATCTATTCTGATAAATAAGTTAACACAGAAAGGGTTTAAATTGGATTGGACATAAGAATGAGATGTTTGATTTCGAGAATAGAAGAAGAGATTGGTAAATGCTCCAGTTTGTCCTGGCATTCCTGAAATGTTGATTTATTCATCTCTTGTGATGCGTAATTTATGGGACGTGGTTGTGTTTTGATACATAATGATCAGGTAATTTCTCATGCTTGAAGACAACTAAAACCTCATGAGTTAAATTATTCCACACTTGATTTGGAACTAGCAGCTATGTTTTTTTCATTGAAAATTTGGAGGCCTCATTTATACCGAGCCAAATGTCAAATATATACTGACCCTAAATGATTGAAGTATATATTCACTCAGAAGGAATTAAACAGGAGGCATAAAAGATGGATTGAACTGATAAAGGATTAAGATTTCATGATCAATACCATCCTGTAAAATAAAAAAAGTTGTGGATACCTTGAGTGAAAAAAATCATCCATCATTAACCAGGTTGCGTTTGGAACACGATCCCTTGATTAATGATTTTTTTGATTTTCACATAGAATTTGTTGGTGAAGGGAATACATCTGCTTTCTTTCATGTTTCAATATAGTCTTCGTTGTCAGAAAAAATTATGTGAGCTCAGCAAAAAGACCGTGAACTTTCGAAAAAGGTAGAATTTGTTAAAGTGGGTAAGTTTCCATAATTTATCATGGACAAAGATTGTCTTTTAAGATTTTTTTAAAGGTTTTGTGTGCCTTGTGATTCCCAGTTGAAGAAATAATTATTGTGTAAAGCTCATAGTTCCCTTTTTTAGTTCATCCTGTAAGTTCTAAGATGTACAGAGACATTTAGGAGTAATATTGGGGGGATGTAATGAAAAAATATATTTATGTTTTTACCATGAAATGTTTGACATGTCAACTGGTTAAAGTAGAGTGGCATTTACTGAAGGGGTTGCTTTATCCTTGGCAGTGCTAGAGTTGAAATGGGAGAATGTATTCATGGAAATTTTGATGGGACTACCTAATATATCTCAAGGTAACAATGCAATTTGGGTTATTGTGGATCGGCTGACAAAATATGCACATTTTCTTTCTATTCAAGATACAATGTCTTTGGATTAGTATTCTCAATTGTACCTAAAGGAGATTGTTAGGTTACATGGAGTGCCTCTTTACATTGTATCTGATCGGGATCACAGGTCCACTAATAACATTTGGAAGGGACATCAAAAGTTGTTGGGAATAAAGTTAAATGTCACTACAACTTATCATCCTCAATCAGATGGGCATTTAAAATGAACGATTAAAACATTGGAGGATATGATTCGAGCTTGTTCAGTGGACTACCAGGGAAGTTATGATCATCATATTTCTTTATTTGGGTTTTCATGTAATAATAGTTTTCATTCTAGTATCCAGATGGCACCTTTTGAGGCTTTGTACGAAAATCAGTGTCAGACTCCAGCATTTTGGGATGAAGTCGGTGAACGAATGTTGATGGAGATAGAATTAGTTTTCTAAGTGGATGAGCAAGTTAAGATGATCTAGTATCACACTATGATAGCTCAGAGCAAGCAGAAAACTTATTCAAATAACAAAAGTAAAAACATCTCATTCGAGGTAGGTGACCATGTTTTCCATAAAATCTCTCCTTGGAAATGCGTGATGTGTTTCGGTAATAAATGGAATCTATGTCCACGGTTCATCGATCCTTTTGAAATCATGGAGAAAGTTCGAATAGTTTCATACTGAGTAGGTTTGCATCCGAGTTTGCCTTGGGTACATAATGTTTTTAATGTTTCGATGATGAGAATGTATGTGCCCGATTAGCCACCTATCTTGAGCCCAGAAGCAGTGCAGTTAGACGAGAACCATTTTTATGAAGAGAAACTTGTTCAGATAATTGATCAAAGGGAACAGGTATTCCAGAACAAGGTAATCTAATAGGTAAAGGTTTTGTGGAGAAACTGCATGGTTGAAGTAGAAAAATGGAAGTCTGAAAATTCTATGAGGGAAAGGTACCATCCCTTGATTAATAAGTTAATAAAATTGCGAGGAAACAATTTATAGAAAGTGTGGATAATGAAACACCCCATGGTTTTCTTGAAAATAAATGGAAATGCTTGAAATTTTGTTTAATGTATATATTTATAATTATTCTTTAAACATAATTTTACATCTTCTATGTTTTGAATTTCAAAAAATGGTCATCTACAATTGTGTTCAGTATGTTATTTGGTGTCTATGGGAACCAACATGTTTTTTGTTGAATAGTAACATACCCTTATAAGTAGTAACAAGAATAGTAATATGACCCTAATGTATAGTAAATTGAATTATTATTTTATTTTCTTAAGCCTTTAAGTTCACGACATCTTGATTAATTTTTCAATGTGATATAAAAACTCTTATAGTTTTTAAATTATTAATTTTTTAATTATGTATGATTTTATTTAAAAATTAAATTAAAAATATTTAGAATGTTTTTTAAAAAAATTTAAATCCATTTTTTAATTCTACACATCGATAAATGGTTAGGGTGATTTTTGGGGATTTTTCTGAAATAGTTGATTTGTCGGTGAATAATAAGAAATATAGTTTTGAGTTTCAGTGTGTTAATGACATTATTAATGATCTAATAATGAAGTAATAAATCTTGTCAACTTGTGCACCTCAAAATAGGTTATGTGGTGTCCCAAGTGTCTTATAACAGGGGAAAATACCAAGGGAAAGTCCACGGTTGTTCAAATACCACAAATGATGTGTCCCTTGAAAATTATTAAAATAATCCCTCACTTTTTATATAAATACCAACCCATTCCCTCATTAACTTCATTCTGAATTCTGCATCAATGAAGCTCTATCCTTCATACCTCCCTAGTATTTCTCCCAAGGATTCCTCAATCCCCCAAGGTCTCAACCTTCATGTTCATGGAGTGACTCTACAAGGTAAGAAAATTCACAATTTCATTCTTTTTCCATTCATGTTCTCTTTCATGTGGTATAATATTAAAGATTCTATAAAATGTTCTTATTTCCTTCTTATTGTTGATATATTATGTATATTGATTCATTTCTATATTATTGACCCTTTTCCCAACTCTTTTTAATATTTCCAAAAACCATGTTGCAATGTCCTTAGGCTGCCGAATTTTTGTAAGGGATTTATCAATTATTATTTTATTTTCAGTTCATTTCTTTTATTATTATTTATTCATCACTTCTTACCCAAATGGAATGAAATATCCTGAAATTATGTATATTCTGCATAATCTCATGTTCATGGAAATATCATCATCATTATTTTCCTCTTCTCTGTGTTCTTTAAGGAATAAAAACATTTTCTGTGATATGTCAAATTACTGACATCATGGACGATGTGATTTAAACATCCATTAATTATTTCAAGTCTAGTCATTAAATAATTTCAATGGTTGAAATAGGTTACAATATATTAATTATGTCTCATCCATGGTTCTGGACATCCTTTGTACTCATGGTTCTAAATTATAAGACAAAATTAAGTTTTTATTATCAAAGAACCACTAAAATGATCTAAACGAACATCATTAATGTTTTCACATATGCATCATCCTCATAAAAAAATCAAAATAATAAATGGTATAAAATATGGTACTAGAAATATGTAAATACCTTAACATTCCAATTATGGAGTTTCACTTCCAATCGAAAAGATCATCCATCATGAACCTGTCATGGAAATCTTGTAAAAAACATAGCTAAATAGTCAATGGAAGAAAATACTAACAATTAGGTGGTGAAATGAGTTTATGAAATGATAAATTATGATTTTATAAAAATAAAAATGATTATATAAAATACTAATAATAATATTTTAACCATTATACAGGATGTTTAAATAAGTTTGAAGTAAGTCAAGCCTAAGGTAAGGGATTTCTTAACCCGATTTCCATTCTTTGGGTTAACCTTCTATATAGTTATTTATGTTGTATTAAAATTGATTGTGTGATGAGTTTTTCTTATATTATTTTGAATTATGGATAATTACAGTGTATATACATATTCCATTCACTCTATTATGTCTCTTCAATTTTATGATATTTGTAAGGGGATTTTCTTTTGAAATCCTATTTTAAAATTTAGTTTTACAAAATTTTAAAGCAATGTTTTTATGATATTATGCATGTTTTATGATGATATTCTAGTTTATTGGAATTGTTTATGTTTTTGGATGGGAAATATATTTCCCTCCAATTAATTGGGTATTTTTTATGTTAGAGGTCGGTCATATGGTTACTCCAACTATAACTGCGATGGTATCACAAATAGTAAGGTAGTCGTGAGGGTTACATATTATAAGGTAGCCGAGAGGGTTACATGATTATGAATGTAATACCCCACGATATCATTATGGTTCTACTTATGTTCTTATGTATTATGAAAATATCATCTTTCCCAATGTATGTATATATTTATAGGTGATAAATTAGTCCTTTGAAAGTGATTTCATTCGTTACAAATATTCATGGACTAATGTTTCATTTCCTTCTTTTTATATCCCTCGCTGAGTTTTTGTGCTCATCCCATGTTTTAAATGGTTATCATAGGTTAACGGATATGTATGAAAAATAAGGAATCCAAGTTAAATGTTGATGAATTTTCAAGGAATCATGTTTTATATTTTAATGTTTTATATTTTGAAAAAAATGGAAACAGTTTTCATGGTATCCACTCTGTAACAACGTGTAATGTTTTAAATGTGTTATGTCCCAATTCTCAAAATATCAAAACATGAAAAGATCATAAACATAAAAAGAGGTTTTTTCATGAATAAATTAAATATATTTCATGTAAAAAGGCCTGGTTCTTATAAGAACTCCGCAAACATCACCCCATCGTCAATGTACAGCTCGCCCCAGTTGATGATGTGCAATGGATCATGAATATAACTCCTCGGCTGAGCACATGGAAAACTTTGTTCACTTGGTGAATCAATGAGTGAATATCTAGGTGGTATGCCACCTCACTAACTCCACTCAGAATCTAAAAAGTTTTGATAAACCTCAGAGATTACTTGTTACCCTGGCTAAGACTCCCCAATCCACATTATAGTGACACCTAAAAAAACATAGTCCCCCCCCCAAAATCCAAGGGTCTCCATATCCTAGCCACCAATACTGATGCTGGAGCTCCGGGTAATTCTTCACCACACTAGGATGTACAAAAAATGGTATTTATGGAACCACCTCAACACCTCATCCTGTAACATCACTAGTACTATGACGTTTTTTATGAAGAGGAAGACGTGCTCCCCACCTATCGAAAATCCATAAGGAGAATGTCCTATGGATAACTAACCACATCAGACCTCACAGTAAACATCAAAAAACTATGCCACCTTGACCCCCTATAAGATTTCGGGTGAGATATTCATTGATTGCAGGTAGGCTACTCCATCATCAACCATTAAGGATATCAGCTTTGTGGATAGCTCCTATCTCGCCTCACTCAACAGGTGTAAGCCAGACAACCTACTAAGAGCTTATGCCACCACATTCCCCTCCCCATAAGTATAGACTATACCAACATAATTGTTTTGAAGGAACTCAAGCCATCAACACTCTCTCAACTGCTGAAAATCATATGGTAACCTTTCCATTCCGGTGATTTTCAACCCCTTTTTACTAATTGAGATACCCATCGACCCTTTGGTAGTGGGTACTCATTCTCCACAACCACTTACATAAAGTGTTGTTAATCTAAATATAACCTCGAAAAAAGGGACTTACTATGATCTTCCTCTCAAAGTCCCCAACCAACGCCCCTAATTGCGAAACTCTACGAAAGCCATCTAATATACTGATGTAGATATCAGTGCCATCACGGGGTGCAGAATTATATAGAGGCCCCTCCATCTATGGGGAGGTAACCTTGGAAACTTATTTTTAAAGGAAGTTCCTCCAATATTACTCTAATGTTGGAAACTAAAAACTCTAGACATCTACTTCCACGAGGGTAAGGCCTGCCGACTCAAGAGTGATCGGTTGCACCCTCTTATGCATGATTTTATCACATGCTACCTGGGTTTTCATTTTCGCTGACCAAGAAAACCCCCATTCAAATGCTCCGAATATAACATATATTATTTTTTCCTAAAACAGACAATCTATGCATGAAATTTGGATGACCAGTCAATACCCAAACTAACTTTGTAAGGCCTCGACACTGCCACCAAGAGGTTCCAACCGAAACTCTCACCTCATGGGTAAGATCACACCATCAACATAACTGTGATTATCAAGGCTCCATACATATTTATCTACAAATTTAATGATCAATTCAATGGTTTAATAAGAAAATATAGGTCTTGAACATGATTCGGGACAAGATTTAATGATTAGCTTCACTGACTATTAATAATGTTTCTAGTAATAGACACAGACCGTACATCGAATCATTCATGGAGCCTTCGAGTCATACTATTTGACTGCATGAAGCTACTCCCTTCCCCTATCCTCTATCACCCTATTCCATGAGTGGACCACATTGGGGTAGTCTTTGTATCATGTTGAAATGTATACCCCCTCCTGATGCTCTCCAATCTCCTCTGCCAAATCTATCGCCCTGTAGATTTATCTGTTCCTCTCACTTCCTCATCCCTGGTAGACCATCCTTTATTTCACTATCAGCATGACGGGCTGGAGAATCCCTTCGGAGATATCCCCAACAATATTTTGAAAAGCATAACCTCTTCCTTGACTGACTGGACACACCATATGAACCCTGATCTTTAGCCCCCATCCTTAGGACCTCTTCTCATAACGCCTCCCAAATCCATGTATCTGAGACTGATGTAGGCTACTTTCATGCCCACAGCTGACACCTCTGGCTATATCTTCTCATCCAAATGACCTCCAACCAAAAATTTTCTCTCTATATCCCTAGCATAAGTATAAATTCACAGAGGAATAGTGTTGGCTCGGATGTCCCAAAACACATCTTGCTCAGTGTTTTGACCCCTGAAGCACTGATCATATCGTATTCATCATGTACCCTGAAAAGCTAAAATTCCTTGATTAATAATCATCTACCAAAATTTCATCCTATAGAAGCTATTGGGCACACATACCCCATAGATTTTATGGTGTGATCCCTTTAATTGAAAATTTTATCATGCTCTGTCCATGGAAAAGTAGCCTCATCGTATGATCGACTAATCTGAACCCTTCCACCACCCTACTGAGCCACGTAGATGGCTCATTGACAAGCCCACCATCTTATCTAATGGTGCTCGGGCTAGATGGAAATTAACTTACCACCTCAAGCTAGTTCTTAGCCACCTGTGAGTCGGGCTCGCCTCAAGACCCGAAGGGTCTCTGTTTCTAAAATATGTGTAAGGCACTGATTTAACATGTATCCATTACCGGTATCACCCATAGTAACTACTAACCAATGGGAAATGGTATCATTGGGACTCAACCCCAAGGTACCATCATAAAAAAATCATCGTACCAAAGCCTCACCACTCCGTGGATGATCCTAATTTTCACAAGCTGGAATCATGGATGAGTGTTTGCATGGTTGAATCTTGATAGAGAATCAAGATGAACCATGGTTAATAAGTCATACCTGGTGAGATGAATCCAAATATATCAATAGAAAAGACATTCCAAAACACATGAATAAATTTTTTTAATGTACAGTGTGGGAGAACAGAATTCATGGTCTCGGTGTATGGATACGTCGGTCGCCGCCCCAACACTGAACTCCCTGGACTGAAATCCAAAATCCAAACACTTACACTATTTAACCCATCAAAAAATATAGACTCTTAATTACATTATAGAATAGAACACGTTTGATTACACATTGAAAAGACCTGTCCCCTGGGGCCCTATCTATTACTCCCCCAATCCGACCTCCTAATGGCAGTGGGTTTTCGAATAGCATCGAAGGCATCAACTAGTAAGTGGGAGGAATTTTCATGAGTACCTGTACAACTACACACACAACCACAACCCAAAACTAGAAGAAGAAAAATCATTCCACTAAATAATAACCAATGAGTACGAGTAAATTGGAAGGTCAAATGGTCCAAAATACAAAACTAATAAAAGATAACTAAAAACTGAAGAGAACACGTAAAAACTATGAACAAGTCGGCTATTGAGAAACCCATCTAATGGTAAGGTTAGGGTAGCTACTAGAAGCTGTGTGACAACGACCTATCTTACCGATCTCACATGACCCTTTATTATCCTAAGACACCATTTCCACCATCGAAACGTTCATCATCTGCAGAAGACATAACATATGTGGGCGAAGCCCATGCAGGTGTGAGTATCACAGTACTCAAGAGGGACCCCAGTCCACTAAGGTGAAATACAACAAAGAAACCACAATGTAAAGCCACCAAGTACAACCACAAAGTAATACCTTAAAGTAATGACACAATGTAAGACCACTAAGTATAGAAAAATCACACCAGGTATATTCAAAATCATTTGATGAAGGATTATAAGCTATAGTGAAGAATGTTTCAAACTATTGAAAGACTCCTCCCTGATTAATCGTTTCTCTCCTGGCGGGCCAGTAAGGGTCCACATAGCTACAACTCATCTACTATTCCACTAAGGATCCACACGTCTTCTACTTATATTCTAAGCCATGAAGGATCCACATGGCTCCTTCTCATCTGGAGGGCCATGAAGGATCCACCAGGTTGTTGCTCCTCTGTTGGGCCACTAAGGATCCAAACGGTTGTTACTCGTCTACCGGGCCACTATGGATCCACACCGATGTTACTTCTTCCATCGGTCATACCTCAATATCTATGAAACACCACATAGAATAACTCAATAGACTGTCTCATCTTATGGGTTCCAATTCAATAGAAGTCATCTCAAACTGATTCATGGCCTGTAAGATATTGTAATTTTAGTAAAAAGGGCTTAGATGGATTCGAGTTCAATCCAACATGTTCGTATGCCAACCCCCTTTAAAACACCAATAGAGTTTCTCAAAAGTACCTCCTTTTCACAGGGGTCCCTGTATTGTAGTTGGTGGGTCAATCAGAAACCATGTATGCATGTTATTGATATTTAAGTGAACTGAGGCTGGTTGCGTCTGGGCCGAATCTGACCTGGTCGGACCGACTAGACCAACCCGGCATGGGGGTCCCACATACCCATGTTTAATAAAACTTACTCGACCTGGACCGGATCAGGATTGGGTCTGTTCGGTTCTGGCATGGCCAGTGGGCCACACTGGACCTAGCCAGGTAAGGCCGGTGGTCCAACCAGCTGGGTCACCCGGTGACCTGGTCACATTCAGCTAGGCCCAAAGGGTGCGGGTCTGGCCTGTCGGTGCGGGTCTGGGTTGTTGGGTACTAGTCTGGCCTGATGGCGTGGGTCTGGCCCAGCAGGCATGCTGTGACTCGACCCACCAGTAGGATCCTGGTCTGCTAGAGGTAGACTGGTGGTATACACCCTAGATGCGGTGGCCTCTATTGTGTCCCTTCCCTGTTCGAATGCAGCCCGCAAGCGACAACCACTCCTCCCATGTGGCGCCCTCCTAGCACAACGTCCACCATCTGTAGTGGTCGATGGGCTGCAGCTTTTCATATCACTCGTGAGGCCCGATCATGGTTCGTGCACTCCTCTATACCACTATGGCCGACCGACTGTAGACTCATGACGTCGCTGTATGCCGATGGATGTGCTACCTCCCTCCTCTGATGGCCATCGATGTGGGCAGCCGCCAGTGTCATTGGATCCTTCTGTGGACCACCACAGTTTCACTGGTTGTGTTTTTCTCGATCGGTCTATGCCTACGAGATTATATGGTTTCCACCTTCAATATGATGGCCTTGAACTCTCCTTTCTTCCCTTTCACGAATTCATCCACGAAGAACACACATGCGGGGGTGGGGGGCTCGTGCATTGTTTGTGACAGACCATTACCTCCACATTAGAAGTTTAAAAACATGGGGAGGTATGAGGATTGTAGTTCAATAAATACAACTGATAATGTAATCCTAGATAGAGAAATCCCAAAAGAAGTCACACTCCCAAAAGAATGTGTGATCCATAGATTAACTTGTTCATGTGTTAATCCACGTTTTTCATTTAGAATAAAGAATGAACAAATCGTGAATCAAAATAATCCCCCTAACTCCCATTTATGTCTGACACTGAAGAATTATGTTCATGGGGGTTCAAGATTCATTGGTGATTGTCACTTCCAGTCTTCATTATCATTCTATATGATTTGTCACCTCTCAAATCTGTCCCACCGGCATTTTTTGTTCTTTTTTGGAGAGGAATTCCACCATAGGTTCATTAGAGAATTCACAGTGTTTAATTCCCACTCTCAAATGCATTAGATAATTAAAAAGTAAACACATCACAACATTTTTTTTTACATTTTGATGTTGTGTCATTACAATATTTTTTTTATGTAATAGCGTAGCTTTTATGGTTGCACAATGATCCATTAATGATATATGTTTAACACGGATTGTCATGGCACTATAGTGTCTCCATCTTCCTCTCAATAGAGTGAAAGATAAAATAAAATAACTTTTTAAAATTATTTTATTATTTTTCTGAAAAATATTAAATCTAACATTTCTGTCCAACCGATGATGGTCAAAGTTTAGTCCTTTATAGAAAAATCATTACTTTCTATGTTCAACGGTGCCCTCATATTTCTGATCTGAGCACTGTTTCAAAAGATTAAAAGACCTGCTCACACGGTTAATTAAATAAACCTAAAAAATATCAAAAACTAACTTTCAACCTCAACCTGCGTCAGTCAATGTTAATCTCCTGCTAAGGGGAACATGACCCCATGGGGAAAATGGTACTCTCATATATTCAATCCAAGTTACTATTTAGGAGTTATAAAAATATTACAATAAAATAATTTTTAATTAATTATTTTATTTATAGCCAATAACTAATCACCACTATTAGACCTTTCCAACCAATGATAGGATCTACATAAGAAAATCATACCCTCATGGGTTCATTAGTGGTTTCCGATTTTTAATCCAAATCACCATTTGTGAGTTATAAGCATTTGAAAAATAAAACAATTTTACTTAATCATTTTAAATATGGTTATTCTTTTTTCATGTATTCTCATTGTATGCCTACATTAACTAAACATAAGGCACTCCTAGGTTTAATCTTCTATCCATAATGCAATAGTGCCCTTGGATTTCTGATCTGAGCAACCTTTTATGAGTAATTAAACATTTTCATGAAAACAACTCACACACGCTATTTAAAGCTTAAAATTTTTCAAGAGATCATTCTGGGCACTCTGGGCCTCGGAAATGAAATTCGTCTTAATCCCTTGTCTCAAAATAATTACATATAAATAAAAAAAATTACACGGAAATTCTGAGACATTACATATTCCCAGTGAAACCATGTTTATGATCATGATATTAGCTATGCATAAACTTTTCAATTTATGTTGAGTACTTCACATGATTTGAAATTATACATTATATTTCATAATGATATTATCTAGTATAGTTTATGTGATATTTTATAACTACATCCTAGTATAAGTAATGGGAATCACATCAATTCACACAATCCAAAGTGTTAGAATGATTATATCGCTAATGGTTTTAAGATAATCGTTTAAAGATGAATAATATCCAAAAAAATATCATCATATAAGGACATGATATCATTTTCTAACAAGTTAGTGAAATAATTATATATGTATCATGGATTTGGATGGAAGTATGAGAAGAATAGTATTTCCACAAAAATGAAAAATAAATTTAAGAATATAATGAACAAATTAATCACATGTGATTATTTTAGAAAGAAATACCCATGTTGTTTATTAAAAGGAATTGAAGTTTTCTTCAATATTGGAGAGAAAGAAATATATTCTTGTTATTAAAAGGTTAAGAATTTTTTCCAGTATAAAATTGTTCAACGTAAGGAGATTGGGCACTAATCAAATAAAAATATTAATTTTTAATGGAATATACCTCAAAAGAATATAATGGATCGCGGTGAAGTATATTCTATTTCAAAAAATGAAGAGGATTGATTAATTATCTTTTGGATGGTTTCAATAATTATGTCATTTGAGAATTTTATCAATTATATAATAGTCATAATAATTATGAAATGTATATGGATTGAATTGTAATATTATTTCTATAAGGATTTGAATGATTATACAAAATGGTTCCAAGAAAAGTTGTTTAGTAGCAATTTTATATTCTTGGAAAACAAATGATTGAGGGATGTTAACCCTTATTATTTTCTTGATGTTGAGATTCTGGTGTTGGGATAAAGAGATGATAGATATTGATAAAGTAAAATTTATAGTACTGATTACCTTGGAACTGATTAATGATTTGTTAAGAAACTGGCTTCCACTAACTTTAATGGGGTTTAAAACATCTACAGATTTACGAAATATATCTAATAAATTCGGTTTTATTTTCGAAATATGTAATAGTTAATTTTTTTTATAATGTTTTATGGTAATTTAGATTATTACCATGATTTAAGAGAATACATGATGAAGTTATTCACATGTTTTGTATATGAATATTAAGAGTTACTTCATCCTCTGGATAGATTAATGATATGTTAAATTTTTAAATTCAGTTACATTCCTTATAATATTCTGGATTATAATTTTTTGGAATGTTTATAAGGTTATCCATTTATTAAATGGTTTTAGTTGAACATTAGATGAGGTTTTATATATTAAATTAATACAACACCATATGTATATTTATTCATATTGGATATCTTGTACTAACCATATTGGTTTTTGAAAATAGATAAGGACAGAATGAAATACTTGTTACTATTTTATGGATCATAAAATCCATTAATAGTAATCTCTAGTTCATTATGCATAAAAAACTCATTTTTGGATATCTATTTATTCGATTAATCAATGGATTTTAAATTGATTGAAGAAAAACCAAAGGATGAAATTGTTCTTATGAAATTAAAAACTATCAAGTAAGTATATTTACTAATATTCATAGACAATAAAAGAATTCATCACCTCCAGGTTAATGATATTTAATTAAATTCTATCATTATAACTTCATTTATGTTGAACTGATGGTCTTTTAGATTGTTATAGTTTTTTGGATTTGAGTTCCATAACATTCCATTGATCATCCACTTGTATAAGATAAATGTCCTCTATAACTCTCTTTAGTTATTTGTGATTTTATTCCATGACTATATCTTTACACACCACCAGTATTCACTTACATATAATCCATGTTATGTGTTATTCCATATGACCTTTGTAATACCTTTTTTTATCTAATTAAAGAATATTTTATGAACCATTTTGTGACATGGGTTTCCCAAACATGGTATTTGAAAATTTTAAACCCATGGTTACAAGGATCCATTTTAAATTATGAGGATAAAATTTATTTATGGTGCATATAATGGAACACCCTAATATTTTAAAATAAAAACATTGTAGTTGATATCATATGTGACATGAAACATTATGATTATAAGAAATTGTAACACCACAAGACATTACGATATAATTATTTTTAAATAAATTCAATCTCTTAAATTTCTAGAATTGCATGAAATAATGAGTTCATCATGTATTACAGACAACACTATGTTTTTTTCTGTTACATGCTACACTGAGTTTATCTTGTATCATAGACAACACAAAGTTTATAAAAGATTTGAAATTTTATTAAAATATTATAGTTTAATATAATAGTTATAACCAATCAATTTAATTTTTTGGTATTAATATTACTAACTAAATTATGAAAATTAGGATAATATATTTATTATAAATAAAGTAATAATCCTTTAAAAGAAAAATTATCCTTTAAAAAAACTGTATTTTTATAAAATAGGGTATAATCACGCATTTAATAAATAATTTAAAATAACTTTTTACCATTTTAAGAAAATAATTGAGAAAATAAAGCTAATTATTTAACCCACAACACCAAAATCATCTTAGGGTGAATTTTTGGGATTTATCCAAAATATTACAATTTTTATGGATTTTGAAAAATATTATATTTTAATCGAAAACAACCTTTTCATTTTAATAATTTATATGTATCACTAATATTTTTAATGAGTTTTAAAATAAAATTAGTTCAATTTTATATTAATTAATCCAATTTAGTTCGGTGGAAAAAATTTCATATATTACTTTTATATAATAACATTGTAAACATTTAAACATTTTTCTTATTAAAAACCTATTTTCATGTCCTATCTATGAGATAAATTTAAAATTAAATTTTACCACTTATCTAAATTCAATTTTTCAAAAAATGGATTCCATATTTTGAATATTTATAATTTATAATTTTTAATATATTCAACATAATTTTTTAACCAAATTAATAGTGAAATTAGTAAAAATTAATTAATTCGGTTAAGGTAAAAATGGATTAAATGGGGGTAAAACTATGAATATAATAGCTAAAAATGACCTAAAATATTCTCCAAAACCCAATTCATAGACGTATTTCCACCTTATCAATCCTAGGATAGATAAAACATTATTTTTTAATCTTATGGATTGATAAAAACGTGTTTATGATGGAATGTTTTCAAACAATTACAAGTGTACCACTCACCTCATTAATAAAAGGCCACCCCTCTCCTCTCTTATTCAAAATGTAACACCTATTTTTTTGATAAAATTCCAAAACAATTAACCTACAAAATTCCATCCCCATATAATATTAGACATATTGTTTAAATAAATCAATACTTAGAAGGATTTAGTGAAAACCAAATAAAGATACTTGAAGAAGTGGTAATTCTCTTCAACGAGAATCTTTTTTTTCTTTCCTCCACCTACTTTAATTATTATTATACCATTATAATATAATAAAATATTAATATTACAAATAATTTTATCTTATTATAATAAGTTAATTACCTATAACCATCTCCGCATCCATGAAATGGGTTATGAAATCATCATTCGTGTGCATATCGGTCTACTTCCTTGCGAACCAATGTCATTCATTCTTCTATTACCATCATTCATGGATGGGTTTGATGATGGAATATTAGTATTTATATTATATTTTTAAAAAATTATACCTATATATTCATAATAACATATATATTTTTTACTTTTCATTCCATAGGATTTATAGTAACAACGCTTTTGTGTGCAGAAGACAATCGCCTCACGAAGAGATGTAATTATTATTTCAAAAATTATTTACATTGAGTGTAATAAGGTTAAAGTTAATGATTAAATGTGAAATAATTGACATAATAATTAACATAATTTTATATTTATTATTCTCTAAATTTTATATATATCATAATATTTCTTACATTTGGACTCACTTTAAGATGATAACATCGTTCGTGTATGTATGGACTACTAATTTCACAAAGTGATGTGAATCACTTTTCATTATCAAACCACATGGATGATATATATAAGTAGATTTAAATAAATAATATTTTATATTTGATATTATTATAATTATTTATAGTGAAATAATTACATACCACCTTTCCAGAATGATAAATGGAGATGGAAATGTTACTAATGCATATGTACAACCTACTGTCTCTATGATCATGACATACCTAATTTTTAACAACCATATTTAATGACTTTGTTTAAAATTATAATTGATGTAAAAAATGATAATTATGTCATTATTAATATTTTGGAGATGATATACAAATATAATATAGGCCAGAAACGGATCTTTCATTAGGAAACACCTCTAAGAAAACAAGGCAATT
Organism: Viscum album; assembly: GCA_963277665.1. Taxonomy (NCBI): domain Eukaryota; kingdom Viridiplantae; phylum Streptophyta; class Magnoliopsida; order Santalales; family Viscaceae; genus Viscum; species Viscum album. Next base: position 126,943,023 of record OY728131.1, on the reverse strand, counting down.
AATGTCTGAAACAATAAAAATAATGAAATATTATTAGAGAATGAGAGATACGATGTTATAAATGGATAATATATGATATTATAAATATTTATATGGTTTTTTATAAGTTAATTTCTTGTTTAAAACCATTATAAATTAGGTTAAATCATGTTTAACCAAAAGGGAGTATGAGGAAAGGGATTTTGTAACTCAAATTCCATTCATTGGGTCAAAATTACACTTCATTGATTATTTCATTATAAGAGTATGTGTATAATAACTTTTTATTATCTTATGTTATATTTGAACTTGTTTTAAGTTTATTTATAGTTGATAAAGATATACAATTCATTGCTTAATTCTCACTAAAACATTATCATCATTGTAAGGGATTATTGTTTAGAATCACATTCTAATCGAGATAGTTTATTCTTGAATTCCTATTGAAGGAAAATATTTCACAATTTACTAATTAAAAAAAATTATTTTACAATATTTATGCAAGATATTTTAAAGTAATATTACCATTTTACAATTTTTTTAGAAAAATTTAGTGATAAATTTTTATAATAAAATCCATCTATATTTCTCTATTCGATTAGGAATCCATTTTATTCTAAATAAATGATTTCTAAAAATATTTTAATTTGGTTTGAAATTATATTAATCATTTATTACAGTAATTTTTACCCACTTTTAATCTTTAAATACTAGTTTCTAGGTAATCGTATTTCGTTTTCAAAAAACTGTCTATTTAGCTTTTATAAAAAATGTGAAGGGAATTTTCTTGTTGTTTTCCAAATAAGTCATTTTCCTATCACTTTTACCATGAAAAAGGAATGTTCTTTTTTAACTTTAATGGAATGTTTGAAATTACATGCCATCATTATCATAATTTATTTGAAACATAATTTGAAATTTTTTGATTAAATATTTAAGGGAAATGTTTTACAAATTGATTTTCAAAGAAAATTATTTTTTAAATATTTTAAATTTAAAAACATATTCTTAAAAATGAAAATTATACTTCCACCATGAATGTTTTATATGAATTTTTTATGAAATTTCTATTCATTAATGAAATCATCCCTTTATTTTAATTATGATACACTAGGGACATGTTAAATTAATATCATCCATATTCTTCATTTGGATGGTTTATGACTAGTTTGACTGTGGATGTTTTATCTTGATACAATTTTTCATATTAAATTGGATGGTTTATGGTTATTTTTTTGAATGGGGAAAGTATTAAAATTTCATATGTTTTTTTCAAATAAAAGATTAATGTTATCAATGATTCTCCCCTTCATATGAAGAATGAAACAAACTAAGTGTGCGATGTGTGGTGGATGAACATTAAATATCCCCTTGATGCATTGATGGGTATTATAAGACAAATAAAATAACAAAATTATATGGGTTTCATGCCATTGATTTTAGTTAACATGGGGATAGATCTCAAATGTAATGGTCTTGAGGCTAGATCTTAAAAGTTTAGGGGTCCTACATTATACATTACATCATTATGAATTTAATTATTTATATTCAACATTATTGTTTGATTAGATGGAATATCCATTGTTATATATTCTAGCTCTTGTGATTATTTATATGGAATTACCTGATACTCATTTTTTTCCTTCAATATTCTGCTCATGTTATTGATAAAATTGAATTTTTCTCATTTACATACATTTCCATGTTGATTATGATTATTGCTTCTTGAAAACATAAAATATAAATAACCTTAATTGATTATTATTGATCGCCCTTATTTTATTTGTCTCAACAAGGTACCCTTGCATTGTGCTATATTTTATATTCAAGGATATCCTTGATAGAATAATTATATTCTCAAAAAACTATTATTATTAAATTTCTGTGTTTAAATTTAATGTATGATTCATGTTTTTATATAGGTTACTAAGAATACTAAACTATCAGGATTTTGGGATGTGATTCCTTATATCAAATAAATATTGAATAAATCGTCCATCAAATATGAGATACTTGGGTTAGGGTCATTACAGTATCCACAAAGGAACTTATTGTGTACCCATAAATGAAAACATTCTCATAGTAGAAGCATGTGTATCATCTGAGAGATTTTGGGATGAATGTTTTTTTAAAAGGATCTATTGAAAGTGGGATTCTGTTGGATTTGGGGGCCCTATAAACAACTTGTTTCATATATGAATATTTTTTTTCTAGTTAAATAATTTTTTATATCTTATAAACAGAAAGTATGATCCAAGCAAGCTTGGACCACCAAATTTATAAATAAAATAAAAGTGAAAAAACAGGAGAAGGAAGAGAGAGTGATTACAAGTCAAAACATTCATAGTCACCACCCCCATACCCGATCGTGTCATCAGCATCAGCTGATTCCCATTCTGATTGGGTCTCGTATTGTTTAATAAGCTTCTTATAGAACTTCCGTTTGTCCATCTGCTCCTTCGATATCTTCTCAATCTTCTTCTTGGCAGACGCCCTAGTGGTCACGGTCCTCGGAACTGCAGAGTAGTCCTTCCTTGGTTTCCTTGAAACAGGTGCACAACTGACACCCTCATTGTCAGAGCTTCTTTTCTTTTCTGCTCGGACAATATCACTATATGATATCGTATTTGCATCCATACCTCTTCCCTTGGTCTCAACATGAGAGGCGCCCCCTTTGCAGAGGGTTAGGTCCCCAACTCCAGGAGTGGATTCCTCCGCCCTTCCTTTCTCAGTAGTCTTTGACTTGTCACCATTGCCCGAGACCCTGATCGGTGTACCCACCCTCCCCTGTTCATCTTCAGAAATGTTCCCCCATTTCTCAGGTAACTCAGATATCTGAAATTGCTTCTGGATTTCATGATGATAATCAACATGTAATTTCACATCACCCTGATTATAGACATCAACCTGGTGAGAGACAGTGATCAAATTATCAGAAGTGATAACCTCCTGATCTCTAGAAGGGCCGCTATAAGATCTTGTCGGAGTAGAATCAACAATCAACTCTTTTCCCTTTAAAGGAGTCGGCACATCAGGGACTGCCTTCATAGGAGGGTCGCTGTCCTTGATGACATGCTTTGGAGAGGACGATTCCGTCAAAACATCCTTTTTTCGACAGAGATTGGAGGGGTGTCCTCGCATCCCACACTCTTTACAAGAGTTTTTTTACGACACAACTCCAAAGAATTCCCCACAGTCATGCATTTAGTGCAGAAAAGAGGCATATTTTCATATTAAACATCAATATGAATTTGATCAGACGGAATATAAAGAGTTACCGTATCAATGAGAGTGGATCTGAGATCAACTTCCACCTGCATTCTAGCGATGTTCCCAAATCTGACATCAGTTGTTTCCTTGTCAAGGCGGATGGGAGTTCCAATTGCCGTTCCAATATCATGCAGGATCTCTGGATGCCAAAGAACCCAATTAAGACCATGAAGACGCACCCATACCTGAGCGAAGACATTTTTTTCATTCGAGACATTAAAGTCAAGTGACCATTCGTGCAGATGAAGCCATCCCGGTTTTAGAAACGTGGAACCAGAACTCCATGCCCTAATCTTGAGATCCGCTGATGGAAACAAACAGTGAAAGAATCCCCACCCAAGGGAGACACATTTCCAGCTAGCAAAGCCCCACAACATCGAAATTCTACGGAATAAATCTTCACATTTCTAGGGTTGCGCACTTTTAGGAAGAACAATGCGAGCAATCAATGAGTTCTCACCCAATGCCAACCTTTCAGCAATCACACCGGGGTTCGCCTCAACGTGAGCCAAAGATCCCTTTCGGAGAATCCTTCTAAAGCAGGAATTCTCAGCCTTTTTCTGATCCGATAAAGAATCCTTCATCACATCAACAAATGAACGTTGACCACATGATGCGGCACCAGAGGGAACCCTCACCGATTCCTGAAACTAACCAATATTGACATCGGAAGAGGTAATCTTCAAAACATCCTTTACCTTGGACCTCGAAGAATCCCAAGCACACTGGTTAAGGGATTTGCAGGGCGGAGGTTTCGCAGCGACGCGATTCAACCGGTCCACCCTCGCCGCACCATCCTCCGATCTCGGCAAAGCAGTCTCACAAGAGGAGATCTTCGCGCCACCAGCCGATGTGCCATCAGCAGAGGAAGCCTCCAGATTTTTGAAGCTGCTCGGGTCCGCATCCTTCTCAGAAGGCCGTTGCTCGCCGGAGGAGACCACACCACCAACCAACGCGCTCAAATCATGAGAGAAAGCCGCTGGTTTTCTGAAATCGGAACTCGGCACAGAGGAAATACCGCTCGGAACCGGATCCTTCCCCATCGTTCGCATGTCGAGGTGATTGAATCCAAGAAAGTGCGGAATCACCATCTCGGTAGAAAACCCTAGCAGACGCCATCACCCCGCGCCGTCGCTCGGTTCGCCTCCCATCTAGCAGACGCCAACTTATATTGATTAGTCTTCTACGTGCTATTTTTATGTGACAATTTCCTTCTAATATATTTTATGTTGAAAGGCCACATCATTTCCCTACTATGAATGAAACCTATATTTTCCCTAACATTATTCGTCAACCTTATTCTATACCCATAAGATATTTTTTTATTAGACACAGAAAATGCAAACTATCAGGGCTATGGGTTCATAAGACATTATAGAACCTTCATATGGTGTTTTCTCTTGGTAAAATCTATGATAGGAGGTTATGAAATGATAATAGTTAATAGGAAATTCATATTTCCACTTGTTAATGGATTTTCCTATCTATTGACATTTGTATTGATCCTTAGACTTTAATATCATCATTATTGGAAATCATTACTCAAATTATTTGGATCATTGAACAGAAATGTGGTGAAATATCCTCCGGGGGAATTAGGATATGCTAGGATTGGAATGATATACCATTATAGTATAATATGAGAAAATATTTATCTACTTTTTATTTAAATGTAAGATATTATATTAGGACCATTTATTTGAAAAAACACTTAAATAAATATATGGTCGTGGTATTTCTTGGGGTTGATCATTTCTGAAAATTTAAATAACGATAAATTGATTATATAGGTTGATTAAACTAGAATACGACTGGTATGATTTGAGATATTTTGATAAGGGGATTATATAACATTGTAACCATTCCTAGTATGTTGGAAGTTATTTCAATGTTAAATTATTTTTTTATAGATTCTTGTATTTTTTCAAGACACTAACATTGTAATTTAAGAATCTAGGCCTTAGTTGACTTACTAAAAGGACTATATAATCGCACAATAAGTGTATCCGCAATATAAGTAAAATTATAGTATTGAATTTAACAAGTTATAATAAATAATATTTATCCAGTTTTGTTTATCACGTAAATTTAATCACAAGTTATTCAAAAATAATAATTGAGTTAAACAATAAAAACAATAATTTAATTTTAATTTTGTATAATATGATATTTTTTATATTTATTGATGAATAATATAGTTATATATACTTATTAAATAAATAAATATTTTTGATGGATCAGTAAATGTGGACAAGGTAGAGTGAACTGAGTTAAATGGTCCAATTAAAAATAGTATAAATGATATCTGATTATATACATTATGTGTTTTTCGTGTCGTGCATTTAATCATAATATTTATTTTATTATTATTTTAAATTGATTAATTTTATAATATTAATGATGGTTGGGTTCTTTTGTATGATTTTCCAACCCTAAACTAGATATAATAAATATCAATTTATATAACCTTACTAATTAGATTTTGGTTTCCATAGTAGATAAGGATAGATTAAATAAATCCCTAGAGTGTTATCTCTCTTCCTCATCTCTCAATATTATAAAATAATGCCTATGGTTAAACATCCTTCTTGAAGAATACTTTTGTGATCAACCAAAAACAACACTAGTGGTCAGGACCAGTCGTGCTAGCCTCTATTAATTTTATAGATTAGATCATATATTATGGTGTATGTGTGTATCACTACAAGTGGTATTATTTACATGGATCCTATAGTAAAATTATGGTTTAATAAAATCTATTCAAACGATCATCAATGAAGACTGAATTACGTGTAATGGTAATTCTATATCTTCTAATTAATTAATTATAAATTACATGTAAAGATCATATTCTTGAAAGTATGGTGTACTAATGTATCTTATTAATATACTATTCTTTTATATGAACTGATGATTATTTAAATAAGGTATTTCATTTTATTTAAAAATAAATTTCTATTTGGTCATTCCAGGATATAATGCTTCTATTGCTCCCTAATCATACAATACATTTTTTTTGTGCTAGAGGACATGAATTTTTCAAAGTGCGGATGTTTTTCTAATATCCATTTATTTATAAAATTTAAATCACATTAATTTTTTATTTTTAAATGATATTTAAAAAAATTCCATCAATTTTCCTTTTTTATCAAATACATATAAATTGAACATTATTCAAATATATCTGATTTTCATGAATCATAGTCATTTTAATTTAACAATAATAATTAGGATACAAATGGTGTTACTTTTTATGATTTATTGATAATTTGTTTTTCTAAAAATCATTTAACCATATACTAGATATTTTTAGTCACAGAAATGGTCATTAGAAGCACAAAATAATTCCTAACACAATTATTAGTAAAAATATAAATTTAGAAAATATTTATTTCCTTGTAAAAATACTAAAGATTAAATTATATAAAAATGAACCAAATATTATATGGAATTAATTTCTAACCTAGATAAAACATTCATGTCCCAACTCAACATAAATTTTTTCGAACATAGGCAAGGAACCTATACCCTTTATTCCACCTCGATTGAAGGATAAACCAAAACTCTATACTTTTACCAAAATACACATGTTTGATTAAAATGTATTTTATTGGGAGATATTAAATATTCTTATGGAAAAGTTTATAAAAAATAATTATTTTAAATTGAAGATATTGTTGATGTTTAAATAATTCATATTTATAACTTGGATGGAATCATAATCTGACACTATACTATTTATTTAGTAAAATAATTTCCTCCTATATTCTAATAGCCTTCAACTTTTGTGGGTATATAAATATTTAACACATAAAAAACTTTCAAAAATAATAGGTTTCAGTATATGGTTTTATATATGTTTAATGAGGACATCTATATGTTCATAGCCTTAAAATTATCATAATCTTGAATTAAGTTAATAATTCACATAGAGATTCATTTCAAGTTTAGATCATTAGAGAATTAAGTCTTAACATATACATAAAAACATGACTGTTACATGTAGAAAATTATACTCACTATCATTTTTATCATAAAAAACACTTTAAAAAAGAAACATGACATCATTACATATTTTAACAGCAAAACATTTCCCCGATCCCATACTTGACCCTAATCATCATTATTTCGTTTGAAAAAAATTTCAAAACGTGGGATGAGCCCAAAATACTCCATAAGGGATACATAAATAAAAAAAATATTAGTATTGGTATAACATGAAAACCCAGAATAATTTATCATATATAATACTTTTCACCTTTAAGAAGTAGTAAATAAACTTCACTGAATATAAAATCATTTCATACCCCTGTCATGACCAATATATTACCATAAATCTCATAGAATTAAACATATATCATATAAAGGTGACTTGGGAAATAATCATTATTAAATTTAATAACCATACTGTTGATATCCACACATATCACTAAATGGAATATTCATACGGCCGACTTCTATATACAATGAATTTGAGGTTATAACATAACCACCTAAACTTTTTTTATCACATAATCACCCCTCATTTTTGTATCACTTAAGAACACATCATTGGTTTATCATTTATCCACTCTTCAAATGTCTAAGTACGAATATATAATCATAATACATATAGCATAGAAAATACCAACCTTTCAATAAAAAAATTTCATTTGAAATAACAAGAAATAATTTCATGATATTGAAATACTCAATAAATTTTAAAAACCATTTTCAATACCAAAAACAAAAAAGGAAATAATTTATTTCTCTTCCTTTTGAAAATATTAAGGCTTATAGAGGAATCCAAATATCAAATAATTATTATAGAGTTGGTGTGGTCATTGTCGTCGGATACATTAAAAAAATTACTTTTGTTGTTTAGTAAAACTAATTGTAGAAAAAATAATCCCTTTGAATGAAAGTAAAAGTCAAAGGGGTTTATTAAAAACCTTTTTAAATAAGGATTTGTATATTATCAAATCATTCCTAAATAAAAGGATATTGACATGAAGCCTCTTACGTCACGTCCGACATGACTCGTTCGCTATTAAATCTCATGAATAATAATATTATGAGAATTTATACTTTCTCAAGAATATTTTTCAACTTTATTACCCCTTTTATATCACTTATTACCATGAATATAAAATTACATAATTATTTAAGTTAATATCCATCGTTGTGTCAATATTGTGTAGTTGACTCAAAAATGATATTATTTTAATTACAATTTTTCCATGTGGTAAAAATTCCTTTTTATCTATAATAGTATTAATGATTTAAATATCATATATATCCAGTATAATCATCAATAAAATTTCAAGAGATAGTTAATGAAATGCACCGTTCATAGAGACGGCACACCGTACGTACGCATGAACATTGCATTCATTTATTTTTCATATTAAATAAATGAAAATAGAAATGATAAATAGGTATATTATAATTAAATTATAATATAATATGATATTTACATAACCCAAGTTCATTTATTTGATACATTAGACGTTCAATTTATTGCATTAATGATTCATATCACTTTGAGGGGGAATTAGTCCACACTTCCTCAAATAAATTATCGTATTTTCACATTATGGAAAGTATAAAGGTGTAATTTAGATAAAAATAATAATAGGGACAATATAAATATAATATATATCATATATAAATATAGTTCTATCACAATGGCCACCGGGAGAGGTGGTAGGGAAAAACTAAACAATTTTCGTTTTATGAGATAGTAGTTCGCCATACACAGAAACAGTATGTTCGTATCCATTAGATGGAGGTGCGTGTAAGTGTAATTTTAATCCTTCTAATTAAAAATAATAATATATTGAATATATTTGTGTTGTTATAAATGAATGGAATAAAGAGTGTTTAGGGGGATGGATATGGAAAATAAATGGGAGAAGCTTGAGAGAAGACATTACCTCAAATCAGGTAACTCCTTTTGATTTATGCTAAAAGGATATCTTGAATTTTCTTATTCCCAAAGTTAGTCTTCTAATAAAAATAGATTCATGTTAGGATATTATTTTGGTAGAGTTTGGAAAAATCATGTCGTTTGATAGGTGTGATTAAGGGGTTTTAGGTGGTGGCCTTTTATAAGTGTGAGGAGGGGTACTTTAGGAATGTCATGAATGATTATTTTATTATAAACTGAATTTTGATTTTTAAAAGGTCAAAAACTTATTTAATTCGAAGATAATATGAATATTTTTATACATCCCATCAACCAATATGGGATGGACATTATTTGGTTTCAAATTTAACCTTATCATTTATCTTTAACCATTAGTTAACTAATTTAACTATTACCATGTATTATTGTATATTCATACTATATGGTTCATATAGTTAATATAAAATAAAAATAAAACCAAAAGTGGTTCATTAATGTCATTTAAAACATTATCTATGTCATTGAAAGAATGTTATATTTTTAGGACTATTATATCGTTTAATAAAATATTATTTATTTAAAATACTCATTTATGTCAATTTTTATATATTCATGTCATGACATTTTAAAAATGAGTATTTTGGAAAATCATCATTAATTCAAGGATAACATGATATAATAATCCATAAATTTATTGTATGGGATAAAAAAGATCAAAATAAATTTATTTTAATTTTTGAAAATTCATTTATTTAAATCATTCATTAATAAGGTAATCACCACATCGTCATTGGGTCATAAACATATTTATTTATTTGATTTCTAAAAATTGTATATAAAATACCATGATTCGGGATGTATTTTTATCTTTCAAATTATAATGTATAGTCTAAACTATCACTTATATAACCTCATATAAAATTTATTTTACTAAAAGAAACATGTTTATTTTACATTTTTCATTAGTTTAAATTAATTCTTATAAAATATCATTTTCCACATCCAAGTGGCTACATGGTGTCCCACAATCAACCCCAGGATTTCCATGGTCGCCATATCTCATCCAATAGGATTAGTACATGTGTTTGGGTTGTTGTATATTATTAAAATATTACTTTTTTACACTTATTTACTAGATTTACCCTTTAACCATGGTAAATAAAATATTTACTGATGTTACTATTCATAATGTATTAAAATAAAAGGTATGTATTTAAAAAATTTGGACCTCATGATTTTAAATAAAGGATATATATTTTTAAAAAATTCAAAACCTAGAAGTCGAATAAATTGATTTAAAATTAATTCTCATTATCAAAACCAAAGAGTAGGTTTTTAAGAAATAATAACTATCCAAAGATTGACATGTCTTTATGTCTAATTAAAAAGTGAAATTATGTCCAATGAAAAAATTTTGGTTAAATGATAAAGAAATAATAGAATTAAACATTAAAACCAAATAAGAGGACAATAAAACTATATAAATAAATTAGATTAAAATACAATTTTGACCTAAAATGTAGTATTTTTCACTATTCATTAAAAATGAATTTATTAGAAAAATACCAAAAATTTACCCAAAGTAATTGTTGATGTCCTGATTCTAAAGAAGATGTTTATTTTGTAATATGTATTATATAAAAGTGAAAAATATATATTTAAAAAGGGTTTACCATCAAAAGGTGATAAAACCACCTTTTAAAAAATATTAGAGTATTTATTCTTAAAATTCGATTCATTCTCATTAGTCCTTTAAATTTAATTGAATAAATTTAAAAAAAATTAACAAACATGTTTATTCATAATATGGTTAGTTCTATTCACTCCTGCAAATACAATGAGTAGGCGTTAACTACCATTTGAAAATAAGAATAATATATCTTTTTATCACAATGACGCGTCCTTGTTTGCAACATAATATTTCAAAGAAATCCATTGTTGTGTGTCGAGTATGAAATCGAACATATCATCCCTTTTAAAGTAAAATTAATATCTATTTCACAAATATTAAAAAATATGAATTTTTTTTATTCTTTATTTACCTAAGGTGTTACATCCTTCCCCCATTTTTGAAATTGAATCCTCAAAATTTTATTTACTTATCAAATAAGTATGGGTATTTATCCCTCATATCATTTCAGATTACCATGTTTCCTCTTCAACCATATGGATTTTCCAAAAAACCTTTACGTGATTAATTTCTATATTCTGCAACACATTCTCTCTTTGGTGAGGAAACTAGACTGGTTGTTGCCCATAAGATAGATTTTCTTCCAATTAAACTACCTATAGACTCAAAACATGAGATGGACCCAGAATATACTTCCTCAACATTGAAACATGAAAAACATTGTGCACTTGGGATAAACTTGGGGTTAAATCCACTATGTAGTCAAGTGATCCAATGTTCTCCCAGATATCATAGGGTTTAATGAACCTCGTACTTATATTTCCATTCTTACCAAAACAAATCACACTTATCCACAGAGAAACTTTGAGAAAGACATGATCACCTACCTTAAAATAAAGATCCTTCCTTCGGTAATACTTATAACATTTCTACAAGCTCTGAGTTGTTCTCATGTTCTTTTGAATTAACTAAACTTTATCTACAATTTCTTCTAAAAATTCTGGTCTCATCAACTTTCATTCACCTATATCATCCCAAAAAAGAGGGATTTCGGCACTGCTTTCCATATATCGTCTCATACGAAGCCATCTGTATACTAGAATAAAAACTGTTATTATAATAAAACATAACCAAAGAAATATATCAGTCCCAACTTCCTTGGTAATCCATTGAAGAAGCATGTAGAATATCCTTCATGTTATGAATTCCTAGTTCTAGATGCCCATCTGATTGAGGATGAAAAGTTTTACTGATATTTAAATTAGTTCCCAATGATTTCTGAAATCCTTTCTAAATTTTATAAGTGAACCTGATATCACGATCAGATATAATAGAGAGGTGAACTCCATGAAACCTAACTGTTTTATTAATATAAAATTAGGAAATATGATCTGGAGATAAATTATCTCAAATATGAATAAAATGTGAAGATTATTTGATCGATCAATAATAAACTAGATTTCATTTTGACCTTGACATGTTTTTGATAACCGCACTACGAAATCCCTAGACATTTTTTGGATTTCCACTCGGGAACTTGAAATGGATGAAGCATCCCATTTAGTAACTTCCATTCTACTTGAACCTATTGAAAAGTCAAAAAGTTCACTCTAATGTCAGTAATATCTCCTTTCATTCCATCCCACCAGTTATACTCCTATAGATCACTATACCATTAAGTACTCCCAGGATGAAATGAAAACTGGGAACTATGAGCATCACATAACAACTCTTTCTTCAACTTTTAATAACTAGGAACAAATTACCACCTTCCAAACCTAAAAACACAATCTTTATCAATTTTAAGTTCAAGAAACATACCCTTCTATACAAATTCTACCCTTTACTGCCACTCACTATCTTCTTTTGGTGAATTCTAGTTTCTATCTAAAAGAGATGATTTCACAACCACCTGAAACAAAATATAGAAATTCCATACAGCAACAACTTCCATTCCAAAATTAATCAAATGAGAAACCAAATGATCTCATTCAAAATGTAGCATGGTTAATATAAAATTACTCTTTCGACTCAAAGCGTCAGCCACTTTATTTTCCTTCCCGATATGATAACGGATCTTAAAATCATAATCATTGACTAATTATATCCATCTAATATGTATCATGATTAATTATTTCTAAGTGAATATATACAAAAAACTTTTTTGATCAGTATATATTTAACACATTACGCCATAAAAATGATGCCTCCAAATTTTTAAATCAATGACAATAGCAGCTAATTCCAAATCACGTGTAATGTAATTTAACTCATGAATTTTCAACTTACGTGAAGAATAAGAAATTACTTAATCATTATTCATTAGGAAACAACCATTTCTTTTCAACTAAGCATCACCATAGATAAAAAATGTACAGTTTCTAGAAGATAATTCCAAAACTGGATTACATACCAATCTTATTTTCAGTTCTTGAAAATAATCATGACATTATTTTGTCCAGATAAATTTAACACCATTATGAGTTAACATAGTCATAGGGATAGATAACTATGAAAAATTTTCAAATAATATTTGGTATTAGCCTACCAAACCAAGAACTCTACGGATCTATATGATATTTGTAGGTTTTAGACCCTTTTTAACCACTTTTGTTTTAGAATTATCCATAGTTATTCCATTTTTAGAAACAATATGAACATGTAATGACATTTTCCACAACCAAAACATACACATTCAAAATTCCCCGTTCAATTTTTTTCCTTTAATGTTTGCAAGACAAACTTTAAATTACTTTTATATTCCTCCTTACATTTGTAATATACCAAAATATCATCAATAAACACAACCAAAAACTTATCCATGAACTCAGGAAATTTCAATTCTTAAAATAACATTAATATAGAAGGTGCATTTGTGAAACCACAAATAATAACTAAATATTTATAACGGCCATATAGAGTATGAAACAATGTCTTTGGAATATTATCTTCCATTACATTCAACTGATGGTTCCATGACCCCAAGTTAATCATTGATAAATACTGAGCTCCCTGGAGCTGATCAATAAAATAATCGATATGAGGAAAATGATACTTGTTTGTAGTAGTGATACTATTAATCCCTCAATAATCAATGAAAGTTATAATTTAACGATCTTTCTTTTTAATAAAAAAACTAGAGCACCCCATTATGATATTCTAGGTTGAATGAAAACATTATCTAACAACTCCTAAAATGGTTTATCTAAATATGATAGTAAATTTGATCCATTTTATAAGGGGGTTTTGAAATTGCCTTTATATCAAGAACTATGTCAATAGTAAATTCATCTTCCCGATAAGGCATTATACTAAGAAAATCACCCGAAAAATCATCAATATACTCTTTTACCACTGGATCCTCATTAATCTGTACAGTTACTTTGTTTTCATAAATATGTGAAATGTAACATTCATTTCCCTATTTCTCTCGTTTATTAGCATCCAAATATATTATTAGTGTGCAGGTTTCAATATTGTACACAAATTGAAATTCATCCTGAATATAATCCTCTTTAGCACTACAATCAATATTAGCATAGTAAATAGAAGGCCAATTCATTACCAAAATAACATCAATATCCACTAGAGGAAAAACAGGTTTCTACATATGTTATTTCAACATATAGGGATAGTAAGATTAACATAATTTATTTTCGTGTCCAACATTACCCAACATGTGTTTACCATATGTTCTGGATTCATTTCATGAGGTGTAATTTCAAATTTACCTGAAAATTTCTCAGAAATGAAAGAATATATAGATCCTAAATTAAACTACACATTGGAATAATTTGAAAAAGAAAACAAATTATTTTATACCACTTCATTGGATAATCCCACATCAACCGTTGTATTAGAAAAATATTTATCCACACACTTCTTGTTTTGTTATCTCTGGTTTCAACCCTGGGTAATCAACTTTGGACACACATTAGCATAATGTCCAAACTCATTGCAACTAAAACATCATACCCCTGGATTTCCATTATCTTCAAGATCATCTTCGGTATAGTTACAATAAATATTTACAGTCTTTCCACACCTAAATCACTTTTCAGATTTTGAGAGAAATTCTCCTGGATGCTTTTTTCCACAATTCTCACTAGATGCAAATTTCATTTTCTTACCTACAGAATTATTTGATGAATACTTTCCTTTATCCTTACAACAATACGCATTCTTTTGATTGATCTCATGGATCCCTTAATTATTAGAAAACTCATTTTCAACTTTTTCATCACATCTAACAAGTTAATTATTACATTTGAATTCACGATGGGCTAATTCCTTTTAATATCACATCTTTAATATTGAGTAAAACTGATTTATCATAATATCAAGATCTAAGATGAAATTTGGAGCATACCCTGCCAGTTGAGTAATGATTTATTCATAAGAAGCCACTGAGCCATCCTCCAGCCTCAATTCCCAAATTTGTTTCCATCTATTGCTGAAACACCTTAGGAAAATATTTCTCAAGAAGCATACGATTGAATTCATACCAACCAGGGAATCAATATCCTCACTATCACTAATATTTTTAACCATCGACCTCCGCCGATATAATTATATTTCAAAAATTTAAATAGTAAGACTATCCTTTTGATTGTATGTACACCCAATGAGATGGAAAATCGTTTCCAGTGCTTTAATCCACTATTCAACTTGCACAGGGTCAGATGATCCTCTGAATGATAGGGTTTGTTGCATCGTAAAATTCTCCACTATAGACATATTTCTCTATGGTTGATTTGGTTGACCACATGCATGGAAAAAATCACTATTTATCGGTTGAGTCAACTAATCCATCACTACAAAAAAATTGTTCAGTTCCGATTCTAGTCATATCAGGATGCTGATTTTTGAAGCATATTCTCATCTGTATGTCTTCCCAACATAGCTTCCCTATTTCCTCTATGAAAACCATTATGAACAAACATATATTAGAATAAGTTACATGGTAATCTTCAAATAATATTTCATTTCAATTGGGATATAATTTAAAAATTATTTATGGATATTCTGTTAATAAAATTCTAACTCCTAAAGTTCTCTATACCTGCCTCTCATACCAAATATATGTCCCCAACCATAAACAATAATTAGTCTTGAATTAGGTTAATAATTCACATTGAGGATATTTTCAGGTTTATATATTTAGATAATTAGGTAATAACATAAACATAACAACATTAATGTTACAAGTAGACACTTCTACTCACTGTCCATTTTTTTATAAAATAAAAACTCTTTAAAAAAGAAACATGACATCATTTGAACTAATCACATCCTTGACTCTAATCGTCCTTATGTCTAATGAAAAACATTTCAAAATGTGTTATGAGGTTAAAAATATTATGTAAGGGATACAAAGAGAATGAAAACTATTCTTCTTGTGATAACATGAAAACCAAGAATATGTTCTCATAAGTAATAATTTTCACCTTTTAGAAGTAGTGAAAATACTTCAATAAATATAAGTTCACTGTTTACCCATTTTGTAACCAAAATATTACCATAAATCCCATATAAATAATCAAATATCCTATAAAGGTAACTTGGGACATAAACATAGATAAATGGAACAACCATGCGGCATACTTCTGGACATATCACTTAATGGAATAAACATACGACCGACATCCATACCCAATGAATTGGAGGTTATAACGTAACCACCCGTACTTGGTTTATCATAGAACCACCCATATTTTGGTATATCATGTTACCACCTGTCATTTTTTTATCACGTAACCACTCGTCAAATGTCCATGTACCATTATATAAACAAAACACACTTAATATTGCAAATAACAACATTTCACTAATAACATTTCATTTGAAATCAAAAGAAATAATTTCAAGATATTGAAATTTCAACACATTTCAAAAACCATTTCAATACTAAATTAAAAAAAATGGACTAAGGGATTCTTTTTCCTTTTAAAAACATTTGGGCCTATAGAGGAATCCAAATATCAACCTATGATTATGGTGGCGGAGAGGTCATTGTCTCCACATACATTAAAAAATTCATTTTTTCATTTAGTAAAATGAATTTTTGAAAAAATATACCCTTTGAATGAAAGTATAATTCAAAGGGGTTAATTATACGCCTTGTAAAGGAAGGAGTTGTATATTATCAAAACATACCTCCATAAAAGGGGATTTAGATGATGTCCCTTACCTCGCGTCTGACATGACTTGTTCAATCTATAATATCCTAAATAATAAACTTAAGATAATTTCTACTTGCTTCGAAACATTTTTCAGTTTTATTATTCCTTTTATATCACTTATTACCACGTTATAAAAATTACAAAATAATTTATGTTAATATCTGTCGTTTTGTTGATATTGGGTACCCGAGTCGATAGGGATCTTGATATAAATAAAACTTGTCCTTATGGTCAAAAATAAATTGTCTCTAAAAAATTATTCATGATTTAAATATCATATATTTCTAGTAAAATAGTCTATAACATTTTGAGATAAGAAATGAAATTCACTGTTCATTGAGATAGTATGTCGTACGTACGCATGAACGCCACTTTAATTTATTTTTCATTTTAATGAAATTAAAACATCAATTATTAATATGTATATTATAATTATAGTATAATATCATATGATAAATATGTTACATAAGTATATTGATTTTACACTTTCTACATTCCATGTAAGGCATGGATGAGTCATATCACTTTTAGGGGGTGGTAGTCTGCAATTCCTCAAATGAAATTATTATATTTTGATATTATGGAAAGAATAATGTTTATATTTAAATAAAATAAATAATAATTGAAAGAAAATAAATATAATATATATCATATATAAATATAGTTCCATCATAATGGTCACCATGATAGGTGTTAGGGAAATATAGAACAATCTTCATTTCGTGAGGCAGTAGTTCACCGTACACATAATCAGTATGTTCATATCGATTAGATGGATGTGTGTGTAAGTGTAGTTCTAATACATCTCATAAAAACATCCTAGTATATTTAATATAATGGTGTTTTCAGAAATTAATTGAATTAAGAGAGTTTAGGGGGTTAGATAAGGAAAATAAATTGAAAATCTTGAGAGAAAACATTACCCCAAATCGGGTAACTCCTTTTGATTTAAGATAAAAGGATTTCTTGAATTACCTTAGGCCCATGTTAAGGATTTTAAAATCAATAGAGGTATGTTTCTATTTTATTTTGGTAGATATTTTATGAGCCATGGGGCCTTAGATTTGTGAGTAAGGGGTTAGAGGTGGTGGCCTTTTATAAGAGTGAGGAGGGAACTATAGAAATATCTTGAACGATTATTTTATTGTAAATTGAATTTCTATTTTCAAAAGGTCCAAAACACATTTTTTTAGAAGCTAAGAAGAAGAGTTTTTGAAATCCTCTCCACCAATAGGTTTTAGATAAGTTTTGCTTTCAAATTTAACTTTATCATTTAGCTTTAACACTTAGTTAACTAATTTATCTTTTTCCAGGTATTCTTGTATATTAATAATTAATGGTTAATATAGTTACTATAAAATGAAAATATAACCAAAAGTGGTAAATTATTGACATTTACTACATTATCTAAATCATTTGGTCGAATATTATATTTTTGGGCTATTATATCATTTAATAAAATAGTATATGTTATAAAAAATCAATTATAAATTTTTTTGTAATGAACCTGAATTCTTATTGTAATTTTTTTAATTATATGGGAATATTACGAGTCCGTGAAAATTGAAGGTGTGTGATTCTAAGGCATGGTGTGCTCGAAATAAATTTCTGAACATTTTTTAGGTATGTTTAGTAATCGCGCGAGCGACATTTTGTAACTTTTGAACCAGTGTCTGGAATTAAAATCTAAGGACAATGTTGAACATGCAGCACTGGTATTCGCTTAAGGAGACCATTGCCTTGACCATAGTAGGCTGAGGATGGAAGTCAGTTTTCCGGATTTTTGTCAGAGTGTTAAAAGAATAAAAATAAAATAAAACAAAAATTTTTATTTTATCTTCTTGAAACCTCCCATTTAAATAAATTGTGGTGGGGACCACCTGAACTCCTCTTTAATGTAAGTTAACAATTGGAATTTGCACAATTAATGTCACAACTTTAATTTAATTAATGTGACAACTTTAATTCAATTAATAATCTTAACTCAATTAAATTTGGCTCCTCACCAATTTGGATGGGATCATTGTCAAAGGGGAGAGCTTGGGAGAACTCATAAGGAAATCCTCTAAAGAAGAATGAACCTCTAACATGGACAATGCTCAAGACAAATCAGAAGCGTCTTACAGGAGCGACGAATGCTGATGTCGACATCATCATCTTACTCTTCGCAACACCTCCAATGGAAGATCGAGGTAGAGGTTCTAATTTGAAGTATGATTAAATCTATTTTTCGATTCTTTGTCTTCTTGATTCACAATGACAGTGGCCAAACAAACATGGAAATCATTTTGTACTTATACATTGACAATTTTCTTACGTTCATTATTCATTTTTTGTGTGTTGTTCGACGGTAAATAATTTAGCGCACTGAAAACACAATTTCTCATTGAGCATGACATATGGACGCCGATATCTCGACCTGAGGATAGTGAATATGCAAACAAAATTTTTTTAGGGCTTGGAATGAAGCTGAAATGATGTGTGGAAGAAGGGCATCCCACGTCCACACCACCGGTTGAGGAGGAGGCAGTGGCTGTCAATCCCCTGCGGCGTACCAGAGGGCAGCCGACACCTGGTAGGCTATGTCTTGAGCAGGTGATGCACCCGGGGAGCGGCTGACACCCGGCCGACCGTGGGAGGACAACGACGTCGTCACGCCGCTGGGAGGAGAACCATTCGAGAATCCGGCAGACCATGACGCAGCTAGTAGGACCTACTCTGTTGGGTCCCACATTCTAGAAGGTTGTATGGTCTGTTGGACCATTCATGATTCTTGGGGGCGGTTCCCCCCGAGTGGCGACTAGGGTGGACCTCACCCAGCTGGGCGGATGGCACCTAGCCTAGTGGGCCACACCCAGCTTGTCAGGCTGCCCCTCAGCCGGCCGGGCCTGGTCGACCTGAATCGGGTCGAGTTGGGTCGACCCAAGACGGGTTGGGTCGGGTCAGTCCGACCGGGTCATCCTGGACTGGGGCCCATCTGGACCATGTATCACCTTTTTTGGTCATATATTGAGAACTGGGCGTCCGTTTGATGAACTGTCTATGGTGCCGATATCCTTGGATCGAGAAGTTCCTTTTCAAATAATCTAATTGAGTTTTGAATAATGTTAGAGTATTTCCGGGTTGGATCGAACCTGAATCAAACTAGGCCCTCAGAACAAAAACACTAATAACATATTGACCGGGCATCCAATTGATGTGTCGTTAGTCGCCTTGGGTCCCTTTCGATGTGAAGGACCTTTGGGATTCTTCTTCATGGTAACCTATGGTAATTAATGTATCGATAGATGGATTGATAAGAGGAACCTCCCGGAATCAATCATGCATAGTGCGGGAACCCTACGACTAGCTGTATTTGAAAAATCTTCAGATCATGTGTGGGTCATCTTCAGATCCTGCGTGGTTCAGCGCTCAGCGATATAGTGTGGGCCAGCGCATACCGATCATGTGTGGGATAGTACTCTGCGATCTTGTGTGGGTCAGCCCATAACGATCATGTGTGGTTCAGCACTCCGTGATCCTGTTTGGGTCAGCGTATCCGATCATGTGTGGGTCATCATTGAACCTATGTGGGTCAGCAACAGACCTTCTCGATGAAGTATGATTATCTAGCAATACAGTTAATAGTTTATACTTCCTTATTTATGTTATACCTGGTGTGAGATGAGACTTTAACTTTGTGGTACATACCATTGTGGTATTCTTCTGAGTGGAGTTACATTTGTGGTACTTACCTTCATGGTGTAACGTTCATGGTATTTTTTCCAACATAGAACAGTTGTATTTCCAGCTAAATAATTGGGCCTTGTGTTTCCTCGTAATGCGATGGGTATACATGATAACATAGGTATGTAAATGGGAATATACCTATGTAGGGTGGACTGTTGTTTTCTAGACTTTTGGTTTATCCTTCGTGGATTTTGAGAGACTTTAGGGTGTCTCAGGGTCCCTTTTGGGTATCGTTATACTAACCCCTACACGGGCTACGCCCACACCTTGCTGTGTCTTTTGCAGACGACGAACATCGTTGTTCGAGGTCGAGGATACCTGTCTGGAGGCTGGTTGAAGGTAGACATTAGATGAGAAGATCCATAGGGATGACCGTTCGAGAGATTTACCTTCCCATCAGGTAGGGTCCTTGGCGGGTGTTCACATGATATGCCTTTTTTTCAGTTTTACTTGTACTTTACAATGGTTCTTGTATTATGGCCCCTTTACTTACTATAAATAATCTTTTTATTATTCAGTTTACATTGTTCTTGTATCTTGATGTGAGCATGGATGTATGGAATTACAGGTTATAAAGGAAATTACTTCCCGGCTTTAGGGACATGCCTTTCTGGTGCTAGTGCCCAGCCGCAGGCCTATGGGAGGCGGGATAGGGGTAGTCATGGCACAGGCCCTAGGGTATGGGTCATGAAAAATTCGTACCATAGGAGTTCGGTTTTATCGAGGAACATGGACTATAATCATTTAATATGAAATATTGTTATGTGTAATGTGTTTGGTTATCAGTTATGGGAATCTATTGTTTGTGCGGCAACTGACGTATCCATACACCAGGGCCCTGACTTCAGATTTATGACTCAGTTCCTGAAAAAAATGATTGCATGGGTGTTTTTGAAATGTTTTCTTTATGATCACATAGATTTAGCTCACCAGTTAAAACTTAATAACCCTGGCATATCTGTTTCTTTTCAGGATGCCTCCCCGCACACATCCCACTAGAGTTCTAGGAAGAGTACGTGATGGCAGCCCACCGAGTGACAATGCTTCGGAGCATGGTCCCCTTATGGTAGTCGTACCACTAGGTGGTGTACTAGATGCACCGCTACATGTTGGGCAACCGATGCCACTAGCCAAGCAGTAGAGGGTGAATGCCGACTGAGCGTCTTTCATGAGTTTCAGTGCCATAGACCACTATGGTTCCTAGGCAAGAACGATCTACATGTGGCTGAAGACTAGCTGGAGGCCGTGGTTAGTGTTTTTTGACTAGTAGGAACACCAGCTGATCTCATGGTGGTCTTTTCCCCTAGTCTTCCCCAGGACGCACTGGGTAGATGGTAAAGCTTTATGCTCCCAGTTGACGATGAGGTCACTCTAATCTAGGAAGACTTCGAGAGACTTTTCAGGGCAGAGTACATCCCAGCAACCTTACGATCAGTGCGTATACAAGAGCCTCTCCACTTGCTGTAGAGCAGCATGATTATGGCTTAGTATTAAAAATGGTTCACCAACCTCTTGCTCTACTCTGCTGACAAGGTGTGGGACCCATTCTTCAGTTCCCATATCTTCAAGAAGGGGCTTAGATGGGATATTAGATCTTTGATGATTTCTCTCAGCATCCCGATGCAGGTGGGGGTGTTAGTGCGAGCACTCTTAGTGGAGAGTTTCTTTGCTGAGTAGTCACCGGGAGCGAGACACATCACCAGATGCTATGTACTAGAGTCATCTGTAGCTGACAATATACAGATAAAATAGAGGTCCAGGAGGACCAAAACTATAGGTGGATGACTACTGGATACAAGGTTGGTTGTGCAGGGCTCTCGAGACAGAGCAGCACTGACGATGCGTAGGCAGTGTTACTCGTGCGGCGGGCAGGGTCACATGGCTCGTGACTGCCCGACCTACCATATGGACGACCAGTAGATGGTCAGAGGACTACCTGGGCAGAGGAAAATATTTGATCAATGAGGTCCGAAGGCAGAGAGTGGACATGGAAGAGGAGGTGGCCATGCAGCAGGGGTGATTCAAGATTCTACCGCCACCACCTCAAGGTGGTCCACCCTGACCATAAGGAGTAGGTGGACAAGGACAAGCTCAGCCCCAAGAAGGTAAGGCCTATGACCATGGAGCTCCATAGATTATATGAGGTATGAAATGTGTCTCCTCTACCCTAGCTTCATTACTTATAGATATGGTTTCCATTCACTCTTTTATTGCCACGACCCTCGTTCGGAGCTCAGAGATTTTGATGGAGCCGTTGGATCGATCCTTACGGCTAGAGACACCTACAAGAGTATATTCAATGATTACACACTGGTGCGAGCAGAGTGAGATTACTCTACGGTGTGATAGCTTTGGTTGGGAGCTTTTAGTAGCGGTGTCGAGGTCTTACGACGTCATCTTGGGTATGGACTGGTTATCCACAGTCCATGCTCAGATCGACTGTATTAGGTGCAAAGTGCGGTGTGACCGCATAGGTGGGACCAGGTTTTCCTTCACCTATGAGAAGGGAACCTTTTAGAACAGGATAGCCTTACCTGGAGGAGGGTGTATCGGATCACACATCAGTTGTCTGGCCTTACTCTCAGAGTGGTTGATTTTGAGAGTCTGAGCTATCCATTAGTAGTGGACCAGTACACTGACGTTTTCCCTGATGATGTTCCAGGTCTAACTCCTCACAGATGGGTGGACTTCTATATCGACTTTTACTCTAGGATGTCACCGATATCTACTACATCATATCGGATGGCTCCCATGGATCTTCGAGAGCTATGAGTATAGCAGAAGGATTTGCAGAGCAAAGGGTTCATTAGGCCCAGTGTTTCTCATTAGGCAGCCCGTATTTTGTTTTCCAAGAAGGAGGATGGGAGTTTGAGACTCTGTGTGGACTATCAGTGCCTAAAACAGGTGACCGTGAAGAACAAGTACCCACTCTCGAGGATTGATGATCTCTTTGATCAACTGAAGGGAGCTCAATGGTTTTAAATGATAGACCTTAGATAAGGCTATCTCAAGCAAAGAGTATGAGATGAGGATGTGCAAGAAAATGGCCTTCAGATGTCGGTATGGCCATAATGAGATATTGGTTATGGAATTCGGTGTGTTTAATTCCCCAATAGGGTTCATGGGACTCATGAACATGATCATCAAGCCATAACTCGATCGATTTGCAGTATTCTTCATCAATGAAAACCTGGTATACTCAACTATGGAGGAGGAGAATGCCAATCATCTGTAGATAGATCTGGACACACTCAAAGAGCACCATCTTTATGGTATAATCTAGAATTGTCAGTTCTGGATCCGAGAGGTTCACCTCCTATGTAATTTCATCTCAGAGGTATGAGTTACAATGGATCTAACAAAGATTGGGGTTGTTCTTTCTTTGGAGCCACCCAAAAGCATGACAGAAGTGCGGTGTTTCCTGAGATTAGTCGGTTACTACCGGAGGGTTGTGCCTGACTTTTCCAGAGTTGTGGCACCCTTATCAGCATTAATGAAGAATGGGAAACCCTTCATGTGGCAGGAGAGATTCCAGTGATATGTATAAGAGCAGATACAGAGACTGACGAGTACCTCCATATTGAGACTACTAAAGGAGGGGGTAGGGTACACATTCTACTGCGACACATCAAGGATCAGGATTGGATGTGTCCTGATGTAGTAGTGAGTAGTGATCGTGTATGGTTCTCGATAGCTGAGACAACATGAGAAGAAATACAATACCCATGACCTCGAGTTACCAGTAGGGGTCTTCGCCTTGAAGATGTGGTGACATTACTTGATAGGAGAACGTTTTTCAGTCTAATACGATCACAAGAGTCTCAGGTATATCATCTCTCAGAGGTCCTGATCCTTAGATAGTGGTATTGACTTGAGTTTCTCCATTACAATGACTTCGATATAGTATGTACACCGTGGAAGGGTAAAGCAGTGGCAGATGCACTCAGTAGGAGATCTAGTATACAGTTCATGAGTGAAGAAACAGAGAAGCTAGATGCTCTGAGGATATCCTATGTAGATCGAGATGGAGCAGCTTATCTTCAGTCTCTGACAGTCACTTCCCCACTCCTTCAGCAATTCAGGGAGGTGTAGTTTGGGGACACTGACTGCGAGGCTCGGCGTGCTCAGATATCCATAGGATAGGCCCCTGATAGACTACTTGTAGGTGGGGAGCACGTCATCCTCTTCAGAGTTTGTAGTATGGTTCCAGTGGTTATATGGTAGGAAGTATTGATGGAGTTCCATACATCTCCTCTATCTGTACATACAATAGTGGTGAAGATGTATCAGGACCTTCGATGTCAGAACTGGTGGCCAATAATGGAGAAATATTTAGCATAGTTTGTCTCACGATGCCTCACTTGTCAGCAAGTGAAGCTAGAGCATCATGTTCTAGCAGGTGTAGTTCACCCACTAGAGGTTCTAGAGTGGAAGTGGGATAGAATATCCATGGACTTCGTTACAGGACTTCCACACACATCTAAGGGATATGATTCCATCTGGGTGATCGTTGATCAACTCACCATGTCGGCACACATCCAACCAATCAGAGAGGAGGGATCAGTAGGGATATTGGGACTCCTCTACATACAAGAGATTGTGCGGCTTCATAGGGTTCCATTTACGAGTGTCTCCGATTATGAGGCATGTGTTACTTACAGGTTATGGAAGGGGTTGCAGGAGTCGTTCGGGACAAAGCTTTATTTGAGCACCGCCATCCATCCTCAGACGGATGGTCAGACAGTGAAGACCATTCAGACATTTGAGTACATGCGGCGTGCTTCCGTCCTTGATTTCAGAGGCATCTGGGATGATCACTTTCCATTTGTGGAGTTTGTGTACAACAATAGTTATCACTCCACAATCAGTATGGAACCATTCGAGGAATTGTACGGTCAACCTTGCATGTTGCCTTTGTGTTGGACTGACCCAGGGGAGTCAGGTCTCATTGCACTCGAGATGATACATGCTACTATAGATAAGGATAAGATCATCCAGGAATGGATTAAGACTGCACAGAGTAGGCCGAAATCTTATGATGACCGGAGATGGAGACCTCTGGAGTTCGAGGATGGTGACAATGTATTTCTACGGGTTTCACCCCGATGTGGTTTGTGGAGAATTGGCTGGGGAAAATATTTATCTAAGAGGTTCATCGGATCCATTCAGGACCTCAACAGAGTTGGTGAGGTGGCATACCGCTTATCTCTCCCCCCTCAGTTGCACCAGGTGCAGGAAAGTTTCCACATATTCTAGCTGAGGAGATACGTAAATAATCGGTCACTCATCATTGACTAGTTCGAGCTGGACATCAGGGATGGGGAGACATTTTCAAAGGTTCCAATGGAGATTTAGGATTGATAGGAGAGTCCTAAATGGGTGGTCGAAACCTCTGTTGCGTGTACGTTGGCATCACGGGATCCTCTGGGAGAGCACAAGGGAGAGGGAGGCTCATATTCGTGCTATGTACCCTCACTTGTTTCCCTAGTTTATGTTGTGGATTTAGGGGACACAAATCCCTGAGGTGAAGAGAATGTAAAGTCCCATATTCTTCCTTTTACTTTTTTAATTATATTGAAATATTATGAGCCTAGGAAAATTGATGGTGCATGATTTTGAGGCCTGGTGTGCCTGGAATAAATTTCTAATGTTTTTTAGGTACGTTCAGTAAACGGGTGAGTGGTGTTTTGTACCTTTTGAACTAGTGTAAGGAATTGAAATCTATGGACACATTTGAACTCACCATGCCGATATTCCCTTAAAGATACCTTCACCTCGAATGTAGTAGGTCGAAGGAGGGAGTTAGTTTTCAGGATTTTTGTGGGAGAGTTAAAAGAATAAAAATGAAATAAAACACAACATTAATTTTATTTTCTTGAAAACTACATTTTGAATTATTGGTGGTGGGGACCACATGAACTCCCATTTAATGTGAGATATCCCATGGATTTCTCCAAATTAATGTTCCAGCTTAAATTAAATTTATAATCTTAACTCAATTAGAGTTGGATCCTCACCCTTTTGGTTGGGATGTTTGGAAAGGGGGAGAGAATTGGAGAACTTGGAAGGATATCCTCCAACGAAGAACAAAACTCCGAAGCGGACGATGCTCGAGCGAGATCGAAAACGTCTTCTAGGAGTGACAAATGCCAATGTCACCATCATCATATTCCTCCACACAACACCTCCAATAGACGATCGATGTATGTGTTTTAATTTGTAGTATGATTAAATCTATTTTTTTTCTTCATATTCTTGATTCACAAAGATGATGGCCATACAAACATGTCAATCATTCTGCCCTTATATCTTGACCCTTTATTACGTTCTTCACATGTTCTTCATCCGTTATTTGATGTCAAATAATTAATCATGTTGAAAACACAATGTATTGTTGAGTGCGATGTATGGACGTGGAGATATCGACTCGATGATCGTGAATATATGGACATAATATTTTTCAGGCTTAAAACGAAGCTGCAATGATGCGTGGAAGAAGGGTGGTGCACATCCACATCGTATATTGAGGAGGAGTCCATGGCTGTCGCTCTTCAACAGTGCACCAGAAGGTGACTAGAATCCTTCCTTCCACGGTTCGAGCCGGCGGTGCACCGGAGGGTGGCTGGCACTTGGCTTCCCATGGTTCGACTAGGTGGCGCACTAGAGGGCAGCCGCCCTGGGCTGTCCATGACATGAGCAGGCGGCACACCTAACGGGCTGTGGGAGAACAGTGGCGACATCACACCGCTAAGAGGAGAACCAGCTGGGAATCCATGCGAACATGATGCACAGAGATGGACCCACTCCATTGGGTCTTGCATGCTACCAGACCAGCCGAGCAGGCCATATCTAGTGGGCCGCACCCAGCCAGCCAGACAACACCCATCCGAACAATCCACACCCAGCATGCCGCACCCAACGGGACATGCCCAGTGGGCCGGGCATGTCCTCATCCTAGTGGTTCATTCCACTATGGCCCTACCAAAATGGTCTGGACCTATGTTGGGCCGGTTCGACCATAACCAGCTCCAGTCGGGTTGGACCGGACCCAGTTTCGCTTTTTTTGGTCATATCTTGAGAACCATGCATCTGTTTGATGAACCTTCTATGACACCAGGATCCTTGGATTGGGATGGTCCTTTTCGTATACTCCACATGAGTTTTGGATAATGTTGGAGTACAACTAGGTTGGATTGAACCAGAATCCAACCGGGCTCTCGGAACAGAAATGATAATAACATATAGATCGGACGTCCGATTGATGTGTCGTCAGTCGCGTTGGTTCCTTTTAACATGACAGACCGTTGGGATGCTTCATCATGGTAGCTTTTGGTAGTTGATGTATCGAACAATTTCTTGAGGAGAGGAACCTCCCAGAATAAAGAATTCTTAGTGCGGGAACCCTGCTGTTGGTTGTACATGAAGAATCTACAGACCCTATGTGGGTCATCATTAGATCCTATGTGTGTCAGCGCTCAACGATACTATGTGGGTCAACATATACTTATCCTATGAGGGTCAGCGCTTAGTGATCCTGTGTGGGTCAACACATACAGATCTTGTGTGGGTCACCACTGAGCGATCTTGTGTGTCTCATCGCATACTGATCCTGTGTGGGTAATCTCTAGATCTTGTGTGGGTCATCGTCAGATCATCTGTGGGCCATCTTTGATCCTCTGTGGGTTAGAAACAGATCATCTTGACGAAGTAAGATGATCCTTAAAAATAGATAATCATCTATACTTCTGTACATAAGTTATACCTAGTGTGAGCTGAGTCTTTAGCTTTTTGGTACTTACCTTTGTGGTATTCTTCTGTGTGGAGTTAACTTTGTGGTACTTACCTTCGCGGTGTTACCTTCATGGTATCATTTCTTACATGGAATAGATGTATTTCAGGCTAAAGAAATGGGAATTGTGTTTCCTCATGAATTATATCGGTATACTTGATAACTTAGGTATATGTATGGGCATATACCTAAGTAGGGTTGACTATGGTTTTCTTTCTTTTTGTTCTATACTTTGTGGACAATGAGAGATAGTAGGAGGTCTCGAGGTCCCTACTGAGTATCATTGTACTCACCCCTGCACGGGCTACACCCGCACCTTAATGTGTCTTGTGCAGACGACAGACAGCGCTGATTGAGGTTGAGGGTACTAGACTAGAGGATGCTCGGAGGTGGACATTAGACAAATCCATCTCTAGGGATGCCTGTTCCAGAGATGTATCGACCATTCAAGTGGAGTACTTTGCGGGTGTTCATAGGAGCTATTGTTTTCAGTTTTACTTGTACTTTAAACATGGGCTTGTATTTTGGACACTTTACTTACTGTACACACTGTTTTTACTATATAGTTTACTTTGTGCTCGTAGCTTACTATGAGCTTAGTTATGTGAGTTTACAGGTTATAAAGGCAATGCCTTCCCGGTTTTAGGGGGATGTCTTTATGATGCTAGTCGACAGCCCCTGGCCTATGGAAGGCGGGGTTGGGGTAGTCACGGAACGGGCCCCATGGGACGGGTCGTGACATTTTTATACTATTCATATCAATACATTTAAAAAATCCTAAAAATTTGATTATTTGAAATATAACTTCATTAATTCAAAAATAAAATGTCATAAGCAACAAAAAAATTTGCGAATGACACAAATCTTTTAAAATTAAATTTATTTTAATTTTTATGATCTCATTTATTTAAATCATTCATTAATAATGTAACCACTACATCATCATTATGTCATAAATATGATAATTTTTATGATGTATAAAAATTATAAATAAAATACCATGATGTAGGAAATCTTATTATATTTCGAAAGACTATTTATAGTTTAATATATCACTTATATAACCCCATATAAAAATTATGTAACTAAATGATACATGTTTATTTTACATTTTTCTTTACATTAAATTAATTCCTATAAAATGTTATTTTCATATCCATGTGGATCCATGGGGTCCAAAAATAGACCCAAAGATGCCCATGGTTTGGCATATCTCATCAAATAGGATTAGGAAACGTGTAAGGATAGTTTTATATTATTATAATATTATTTATTAACCCTTATTTACCAGATTTACCTTTTAAACATGGTAAATAAAATAATTAATAATGTAGCTATTCAAAATGTCTAAAAATAAAAGGAATCCTATTTACACAATTTGGATCTCCTAATTCAAAATATTGAATCCATTTTTCAAAATTAAAAATACAGAAGTGGAATAAATTAATTTAAAATTAATTTTCCATTTAAAAAATCAATGTGTGTTTTTAAGAAGTAATAACTATCAAAAAATTGACATGTGTTTCTTTATAATTAAAAAGTGAAATTACTTTCAATAAACAAAATTGCTTTAAATTATAAAAACATAATATAATTACACTTCAAAACAAAATAAAAGGAAAATCTAACTATATAAATAAATTAGTGGAAAATAATGTCTTGGATTAAAATGCAGGATTTATCACTATTCATTAAAAATGACCTTTATCATAAAAATACCAAAGATTTACCAAAAGTAAATTTATATTTCCCACTTCTAAAAAATGTTATTTTTTCAAATGGATTATATAAAAGTGACAATAACTAGATTTAAAAAGGGTTTTCCCTCAAAAGTAGGTAAAATTTCATTTTAAAAATTATTAGAATATTTTTGCTTAAAATTGGATTGATTCTCGTTCTATGCCTCTAAATTTTATTGGATATATGTACAAACATTTAAAAAACTTGTTTAATCATAATATGGTTAGTTCTGTTCATTTTCACCAATACAACGACTAGGCATTATCTACCATTTAAAAATAATAATAATATATTATTATTATTTTTCTATGTATAACTCAGCCCTGTGTGAAACATAAGATTTTGGAGCAACCCATTATTTCATTTCGGTTATGACATCTAACA
The DNA here is from genome assembly GCA_963277665.1 of Viscum album. Classification (NCBI taxonomy): domain Eukaryota; kingdom Viridiplantae; phylum Streptophyta; class Magnoliopsida; order Santalales; family Viscaceae; genus Viscum; species Viscum album. Next base: position 126,912,433 of record OY728131.1, on the reverse strand, counting down.
TAGAATCCATATAATGTAAAATTAATATTTAATTCCCAAATAATAATAAATATGAAAACGTCATATTCTTTATTTATAAGGGAGGTGACAATATCTATGTAATAGGAAATTTTTATTAGAAAGAAGAAACACTATTCTAGGATTTAAATAAATGTCCATGAGGAATGTGAAAAATAATATAGTATAAAAAATATAAGAATATATATTAGAAAAATAAATCACCACTTACAGTGTAATAAGATCTTCCATACTCTAGTTCCAAATAGATATATCTCTACTCCATTAGACTTTTACACCATTATATTTCTATATCCTTGTGTCAATTGAAAAAATTGTTGTAATGTTGATGGAACATTTATGAAATATTATTATTCAATACATTTTATAAAATTATATTTTATGTTACTAAATAATATCTAATTACATTTATAATGCTATAATCAAAACCTTTTTAATTTTATGTAAGTGTGAGTTATTTTCTTTTTTGATTCATTGTGAGAGTTGGGCTCATTTCACTCTCATCTTATCCTATTATTTTTCAATTTTATTTAAACCTTCTTCATTAAAAAAAACTAATCATATTATTCAACATAAAAATATTATCTTAATCCTCCCATTTGGGAGAATCATAATTTTTAGTCTTTAAAGTTGATTGAGCATGATTCTCATATTAAATTATTTTTATTAATAATGTTTATATTAAACGAGATATGTCAAGGTTTATAACATCTATTTTTTTAGCACGTGGCTTCCATATATTTCTAGAACCTCACATGATCAAGGGTTCAAGGATTTTAAAAACATCAATAAGCATGATCATATTATGACTGATGTTTTAGTTATGTCTTAGATTAATGTCTTAAAATAGGTGATCTCTAATCAAAAATAATATTTTCACATGGATGTTAATTTAATACAATTCTTTTTCAAATCTCAATGATATTATTAGAATATGTACCCAATAATGGTCTCTACATATCTTGTATGTAATATATTAATTATTAATCATTTCTAAAATAATTATCAATAGATATGTGAAAAAATAATCCTCCCATTCAAGAAATAAAAGTGGTTTATTAATTATGAAACAATACAATCATCAAGGGTTTTAATTGATTCCTCTATAAATATTGTAGTAGATAACTATAAATTCTATGTTCAATATTTTATAATTATCCATTATACAAAGAATAAGGAATTTTTAAAAAATTCATAGTTGAGTGGCATGTGATATAATGATTAACATAGATGAATATAAAGTGATTTCATTATCTAATGGAATGAAATTTGATGTATCCATTAATCTATATCAGCTTTTATATGAAAAATCAGGAATGAAAAAGTTTGTATTTAAGAGATTGAATGTTTTCATGTTTTTTAGTTATAATAATTTTCTTGAATGAAGGTGTTATATGATTTTATATTATATATTATATATATATAAGGGTTTATTTTTTAGAGATACCATTGTTTGGTTGAGTTAACTTGAAGTCCCTTCATAGCTTATGAAGCATTTATTCTTTGATTGGGAACACTATTTTCATATTTTCCGGAATTATGAATTCATAATTCTGTTAAATAATAAAATTGATCATAGGGTTATACAATGTGTTATGTAGATATAGATTTATTCTAAAAAAATATTTTATAAAACTAAATTATTTTATTTAATATATTTTAGAAAATATTTTTCTATGATTTATAAATGAATTTTGGGTATATTTTAACAATTTGTTGAATAATATGTGGCATTAAATGAAATATTATTGATGTTTACCATAATTTTTTTTTCATGTCTGTGATTTCAATTACTAAAACACCATAAACGACTATATTTGGATAATTTCATTGGTTATAAAATGAAAAAAATATTATCATTTATAAAATGGGATTATCATTAGATGTGATAGCAATTAAACAATAATGCTAAAAAACTTCAAATATTATATATTATTTCATCAAACATACATTTAAATATTAAAACACAATAGAATTTCTTCATCTAGGAATGTAAAAAACCAGTTTATTTTGACATGTTATCAACATACCAAATAGTATTGACATGGATGTATTCATCCATCAAATTTGTTATTTTAAGTAGTTGAGTAGAAAATTCTCCCAAATGAAATATCCTGATAAATTAAATATGTTATCTACAATTTTCATGGAAAATTTTATATATTTATAATAATAAATTGATATTTTTTACAAGAACACATAGACATAGAAAACAATCTATTATTTTTTAAATGAAGATTTTGATTTTGATGTGTAAAGATAGAATATTAAAGTTCATTATGATATTATTATATATCAATAAAACCTAACGTCTGATATGAAATTATTATAAAGTTCTTGATTCATATAGGAAATATATTTTTACACTTATATAAATGAAAAATTCCCCAAATATGAGATTATATATCATCATATATTCATTCTTTTATTTTTCATGTTGTAATTTTATTTCATGTCATCATTGTTTGTTCCCTAGAAACTCTTTAATATATTGATATAGAGAGAAACCCTTAGTTATTGATCAAATATATAAAAACTAGAGTTTCTCATGATTATTTTACTTAGATTATTTTAAATCAATTTTTTCTTCTCTATGAGAAATAGAAATATATTTGTTAATGTGTTTAGTTGGTGAAAATAACCCTTTCGCTAATATTACAAAAATTAATTATTATTTCCTTAAAATTATTTAATGCTTACCTATAATTGGACCATTCTTTATATAGTGTATTTGGGTCAAAAAATGAATGTATGGTGGATGATTACAACCACATGTATTTTGATCAATTAATTGGGTTTCCTCTTCATGATTTATACATCACATGATTAGGATGATATCAATTAATAATGTGTAAGGTTTCACAAAATGAAATTATAATACATGGTTGATTCATACTATATCCTATAGGCTCATAAAAGGGAATAATATCTCAATGATCATGGTATTATGAAAATTATATTTTAGAGATAATGAGATGTTTTAGAATGAATTATATCAAGTTTTTCCACTATGTATTGAACGAATTATAATAAAACCTAAAGTAGGGTAGTGGGGGAATACACTTAAGAACAATCCCAAGTATGACCACCACTTTCTATTATTGAGAATTTTATTTTATTTAATGACATCGTACTTTAATCATAAAAAACTAAAAACTCTATTTACTCTATTTATTTGCATAAAATATATAAAAATCATAATAATTAGAATACATTATAAAAATAATCCTCTAAGAAATATGAAATATGTTTCCTTTCTTTTTAACATTTTTAGTTTCCTTTATAAATATTATTATTGAGAGGCCCATTAATATTACCCAAAATCATATATCCATATAATGTTTTTTTAGATTCACATGGAGGGTACCCACCTTTATAGATTGGAGACCATTGGTTTTTATATATGAATCTTCATCAAGTGTGTGTTAAATAGATAATTCGACTAAAATGGTTATGTTTTATTATTATTAATTTTAAATAATATAATGGATATATTAATACATGGGGTATTTTTTTCTTTGTTATTGTTTGGTTGTGTTTTTATTCTATAAAAACCCAATGGATAATTTTTTTTCCAAATTATTTACACATCATACACAAAATAATTGATTGGAACCTAACTTATAGGTTTATTATAGAGGAGTGTTTAATTTTACAAAAATTTAACTTGGTATTTTATGTGGGTATAAGTAATATTTATATTTAATTTCATCATACATATTATTAATATTTCATTTCATGAATTCCCAATATGTATGTATACTTCTAATGATTTAATATAAGTATCTAATGCCATAAAAAATAATCATTTTCAATCATGTTAATGTATAAACCTTATATAAGTAATTATTTGTGTTTTATAAAAATTTTAGAACTTATTTAAAATATTTAATAAATACACATATCCATCACATGAAAATATAATAAGAAACAACTATTTATACGAATAGAATCTTTAGAATCTAAAAAACATGTTCAAGATCACATATAGAATTACAATTAGTCAAAACACAATTTTTAATACAGTGCCTTGTCCCCAAAATAATGGCACATATATCTTAAATTCTCATTATCCATTGTCCATTGATGGATTGTAATATAATGTTTCAACATTACATTTGTTCTAAATATAGAATTATAAGTATAATATAAACATACTATAGAATTAATTTTATAAATAATCATGTTTGAACTAATTTAAATAAGATGTTATTTATTATATAAATCTTCTTAAATGTATTTTTTAGATATAATAAAATTATTTAAATAGGTTATATTTAACCATATCAATTTTTATAATATAAAATCTTTATATATTCAAAAATATAGCCAAAATATGTAAATATATATATATATTTACATTAGATATATTGTCATGAACTGACCCAACAAGACATGAAAAATAACTATCTAATGTCCATAAAATACTGAAATGAAAATAATGGTAAAATTGAAATCATATATCAATAATCCCACAATAAGAGAACTACAGAAAGTATTAAATATGGAAAAATGGTTTAAATACATGCCCAACGATAACTCTAATGTGAAGTCCAATTGGGACATAGAGAGGGGACTGATGTCCAATGCAATACTAGTATACAACATAGTCCATGTATCCCATAGTATCTCTACCCACCCGTAGTTTACCACAGACTATGATAAAATTTCCACCATTTGTATAAGATAGAACACATGCATATAGAGACCATGAATGGGTGAGTATAATAATAACCACTATGACACCCCGAGATAACCAAACACAAAGCAACAAGAGTAGCTAGCTATTCATAGGAAATGCAAATCATAATGTGATACATATAGTAAAACATCTAGATATACTCATAATAAACACACAGTCCCAAGGTAAAATGGAAAATATAAAGCCAGCTTTAGATTCCTATATGAAGGATCCGTACAATTCCCATCCGAGATATTTCACTCCTTGAGCTTTTCCATCCCGGAAAACACTAAAACTCACGAACACAATCCATAATTAATATAGCACTAATAGTGTCCATCATAGATTTTATAATCATTTGGACTATCCATAATAATTTTAGTCTGTAATTATGAAGATAATGATACATAGATGAGCACCACACCCAAGTACATGGGGTGTACTAATAACTTAGTCTAGAGTACCCTACTATGTAGAGGATTGATTCCCATATAGCATCGGTCATGATGTTACTAAGAACTCCACCTAGGGAATGATGATGATAAAGGATCTCACTTCAAGCCTCACAAAAGGATTCCAACAACTCTATTAAATAATACCACTGAAGGTATTTTCATATGATGTTTAATATTTGATTCTATACTAAACCTTATGGAACACCGTCTGGGTAAACACTCAATCGATACTAGTCCAAGGAGGCTCACAGAAGCACTAAACTAAGCTGAGCTATGAAGAAGGGGGAATCCAACCTGTCCTCAAAGGAGTACATGGTGTGTCCCTGGGGGTACATGGTGTGTCTCACTAAGTGTGGAACTACCTATTCATCTAGTTCACTTTGAATTCACTTTTTGAAAATAAATGTTATGTCTATAAAGTAAAAATAGTAGAGATTTTCTCATTGAACTCAACATTTCGTTTTACCCATTCCCACGTACACTGAACATTGTATGTGCACTCTGGCCATTCCTATGTACCAACTAGTATACATCTATCCAAGTTCGTGAACCAACCCATGTACACCTGGACATGTCAATGTATCCTACGAGATACATGCCAAACCTCTAACACCTGTCACACGATGTGTGATGGGGTCACGATACATGTGGTTTTTAACTCTGATAGAAGCCTTTGTGCCACATTAAAGTTTTTATATGACATGGGCTATGATGGAAACCAATCGATTGGTAAATTGATTCAATTTCATCATGGGATATGAAATTGTTATAAATCTAGAAAGAAAATGTCCGACCTTGATTTGAATAAATACCTGATAAAGAATGAATCCATATTATTGTTGTTAGAAATATCCATGATTCCCTTTAGCACACCCATAAGCGTATTCCAATATATTGATTAGCTATCTCAATTTCTTCCAATGATCCTCCATTATATCTTTATCAATTCATAGGATTATACAGCTAACCTGGTGAATTGTTTTTAAAATGAATATTTTAATAGGGATGGTTAGGTCACTGTTTTAATAAAATATAATAATATTATTCAAAAAAAATATTTTATTTATTTTCCCATGAGTGAAATTTAAAATACGATCTCACAGTAACAAAGTGTATATTGAACCTAGGGTAAAACGCATGACATGAATGCAACATTGCCCTTAGATTTCCAATTTGGGACTCCTTTTTGAGTTATACATATTGCCATGAAAATTTTACAGATGTGATATTAATATATTTAATATATTTCAAGAATTATTTCCAGTAACAATGGGTCTCAAAATCTCATGCAGTCTCACCTCCTAGCTCAAAAAGAAATCCTAGAAGTATACCAATGTTTTACATGTAAAAAACTAATACATTAAATTATTGTAACACCTGAGACTTTTATGTTATATAAATCATCAAAGGAATCCTTTTCTACAGAACACTTTCTTGGCTTGCTTTACAGAAAATCGCGACCTTCCTCGATAGCTTGCATCGTACGCAATACCGAGTTTCACTAAACAACGATATGCTATTAAAATATTATTAAAACTAGCCATTGTGAATAGTAAAAACCACTTTTTAAAATTTTATAAATTTTATTTTTCAAAATGGACTTCATTTTTGGACTCATAATATCGAAATTAGCCTAGGGTGAAATTTTGGTATTTTTCTGAAAACTTTCAATTTTTGATGAATAGTGAAACTACTAAGTGGCTGTTAAAAAACTAAATTTTTCATAAAACATAATTTTACCGCTTCTGTGAGTGGAATTTCAAAAATCCAAGAGACCCAGTTGATGTCAGTAAGTAAAATGTTGTTCAATGAGATGAAAATAATTTTTTGGTGAATAATAACTTTTTACTTTTTTTTTAACCACGGTTAAAAGTAAATAGGGTAATTAAGGGTAAAATGATATTATTATTACCCTAACACATGTCATAATTCTATTGGAAAAGTGTAATTCGACCAAAAAAAACTTAGGAATACAATATTACCATTTAGTCCCACATGGATTAGATTAGGACATTTATTATTAATTTATTTAAAGAAGGGTTAAAATAGTTAAAATCAAAGTTTAATAACTAAATCATATTTAATTTGGGGTTATACATAAGATAAATTCGCATATAAATATTCATTATAAATATAAAAAGATTTCCTACATAATGGTATTTTATTTTCAATTTTTAGACGTTAAATAATTTAATTTATTTATGACACAAAGATGATGCAGTAATTGACTTATTAATGAAATATTGACATAATTGATGTTATAAACACCAAAATAAATGTAATTTTACACTTTTTATAAATTAAAATAATTTTATAGTTTAATATGACATTTTAGTATTGATTTAATTAACATTTTTTTAACTTATCATTCTGTTATGATTTTCACAAAAATCAATTACTAAATAGTGTCAAAATTGACATAAAATAGTTTTTAAAACAAATATTATATTATTAATTGTTGATTTATTCCTAAAAATCTAAGGTTCTGTCAAATGACTTAGATAAGGTTATATATATTAATAATAAACAATTTGGGGTTCGTTTTTCTTGATATAGTATGTTTATTAACCTTATAGTATAAGAACACAAGAAGACACAGTAAAAGTAAAATTATTTAACTTAATGTTAAATTTAAATGATAAGGTTAAAATAGGAACCTAAACTTGTATAAATTCTATTGGATGAGAGTATTTGACCCAACCCCACCTTAGCCTAGAAATAAATCAATTTGGAGCTATTTAAAACCGAACTTGACTTTATAATAAAATAATATTTTTAGTTATTCCAAAGGTGCCCCTCTCGTCCCTTATAAAAGGGCACCTCCTCCCTCTCTTCCTCACACCACTTTTAGCCTTCATGCTCGGCCAAACACTGTCACTTTCTCCTCTCCACTTCCCTAGAGATATCTTAGAGGTCCTGGTCTTCTTCAAAGACCAATTTTAGTGCCCTAAAAGGAGGTCTCAAAGAAGCAATTCAAAGAAGAGGTAATATCCATTACCGATCCTTTCCAATTTCTTTCTTCTTCAAACATCTTCTTCTTTAGTTGTTTCATTATGAAGTAAAAACATCAGTATCACTCATATACTGATATGTTATTATTGTATGAAACAACACTATTTAACCATTTATCCATCCTACGGAAAAAGAAATCATCGTGCGTGCGTACGTACAGAATACCGTCTCCACGCCGTGGTGAAATCTATTTTCCACCACCACCGTACATGGATGGTTATAATGGTGTAAATAATTACTATATATGACTAATATAAAGTGATATTGATTCTGAGATAGTATACATACACTCCAATACAATTCCACGATCATAGTAATGATATCATCACTCGTGCGTACGTACGGAATACCGTCTCCACGATGTGATGCGACTCGTTATACATGATCCTCATTTCATAATGATTATATAAATTAATTGAAGGAATGTATATGATATATATTACACTAATACCATTCTGTAAATGAGGTATCTATATCCTAAATATATGAATAAGAATTTATTCGACAAAACACGCATAAGAACAAAAAGTTATAAACACCCGAATAACAAGTAGCAATGAAATATTACTACTAAGAAGATAAGAATATAACCATATATGATATAATAAAAATATGTATGATTCTGGAATAAGTCAATAACTTTATTTAAATCATTATACAGGAGGTTCGGACACTTACAAAGCAAGTCGGACCTAAGGTAAGGGAAATATCACAATCTCATTTTTATCCGAGATTGTTTATACTTTGAAATTTACTAGGGTGTATTTTATCATCCACATCCATGTTTCCTCAATATTTAATATTATTTCCATCCACCTATAATTGTTTAAATACAATTTTACCCTTCGGCGAGTTTTTAGTAAAGGATATGAAAGGAATATTTTGTCATTTTTCATACGAGGTACTTTTTGACTTTTCCGATAAAAGTACGAAGAATGTTTTTTTATCTTATACGGCATGAATGGATTTTTAAAAAATTATTTCCAAGAAGATTAATTTACATGTTTTCAAGTTTATTTTTAATCAACTTCTTTGAGTTTAAAATTGTTTGACATCTTAAGAAAAGAAAAATGTTTTTGGAGTAGAAAGGATATTTTCCTCAAGAATGGAGTTCAAGTGTTTTCTCAAAGTTATTTTCCATCTAAGATAATAAAGGGTTCTGTTTTTATCCCTATTATTAAATGGATTTTGTTATGTTGTGATGGAAATATTTTTATGAATTCCATTATCCTATATGAATTGTTTTATGATTTCATGATGTTTAAGATTGCCATTTTTATTACAAGGGTTATGCTATGATGTATAGTTTATGATTTTGTGGAACACATAAGAATGGTATCATTATGAGATTGGTGGGACCTATATCTCCCTCCAATGCATTGGGTAAAGATTTTATATCTCATGAGATAGACATGGCTGGAACAGTAGGTTATATTGGTTTAGTGAAACAGGACTGAAATGAGGGTGACTCGGTTTAGAAATGGACTTTGTCCACTAAGATAGTCTTGGCAATGAGTCTTGACTAATAAGATATGATACTCTATGATTATGTGTGTATGCCACAAAGTTTCATGTTTTAAGTTATGATTATTGGGATTTCCTTTCACTACTATGATTTATCCCATGTTATGAAATTATGCTCTCTTTTGCAGGTTAATATTTCCAAAATGTTATGTTCTTATGAAAATGATGTGATTCATATTTCTTTTCTTTATCCTTCATGAGCATTTGAGCTCACCCTTTTATGTTTTCTTTTCCCCAGGATATAAAGAAAGGTTTTAGGTAAAAAGGAATATCTTTGTGTGAGATCTTGATGATCTTTCACCACGATTAGAAGATTATATTCTGAGTTTCCAAAGACACTAAACTATTATGGTCCTTGTGTGTTTGTTTTTCTTATGTATTTTGTATTCCGTAAAAGTAATGTAGTATTCATGTACGTCAAACTTCGGGTCTCTACAGTTGGTATCAGAGGAAAGGTATATTCAACCTTTAGAAACTAGGATGTGAAGGCCTTAGTAAGAACCCTAAGGATAATTCTAAGCATAGAACACAATCTTAGTGTTTTAGAAATGGACATGATAACCTAGGATAAGACCTTATGTGTGAAATTATATTCTTGATTATGTGGTTTTCCTATTATAATTAGTGTTTCTCACACTATTCTTCTTGGTTTTATTCAATGGCTGGAACCCGAAGGAACCGTGTTAATGCAGAATGCGACGGGAAATGCAATGATTGTCCCCCTGAGCAACCAAATGTTATGGGAGCTAGAATGAAAAATCTTGTAGCCATGCTGACATAACTTTCTCAAGCTATGAATCATGTAGGACTTCCAAATGAGCAAAAGAAGGAGCAACATTCTGTTGAATCCTTCATGAGACAGCGTCCACCTTCATTCAGCGGGTCTACTGATCCATTAGTTTCTTAACAATGGATTAGTACTACTGAAAATATATTTTCAGTTATTCAGTGTTCTGAGCATGATAAAGTCATCTTATCAGTGTATCGTTTGGAAGGTGATGCTGATCAATGGTGGAATATTATTAAGAATACGAGGCAAAGGGATGAAATTGAGTCCATGGAATGGGACGAGTTCAAGAACTTATTTTTCAATAAGTACTTCCCTCGTATTCTCCGAATAAAGATGGAGAAATATTTTCTTGAACTGAAGCAAAAGGATGATGAATCTGTTGGTACCTATGAAGTAAATTTTACAAGACTTGCAAGGTACGCTTATGGTATTATTATCCAACCTGAGAGTAATATAGATCGATTCTTTAGTGGCTTAAAACCAAGCCTTCGAAGGGCCTTAGCCATAGGGGACTTCAATATCTACGAGGAAATCGTTCGATGTGCTCTCAAAGTTGAGATGGATATTGGAGTAACCCATCAGTCATATGGGTTTGATAATAAGAGGAAAGTGGAATTCAAAGGAAAATCTAAAGAGCACACTGAAAAGAAGATGATCTTTCCCTTATGGACAAAGTGTGGACAGAAACATGGAGGGAGTTGTCATAAAGGGACAAGTAAATGTTTCAAATGTGGAAAGGAAGGTCATCAGGCATTTGAATGCCGCGATGATGGGAAGAAAATGTCTAATGATGCAAACAATGGAAGGGATACACAGAATGAACCTACTACACTTCAATGTTTCAAGTACAAGGAGATGGGGCATTATGCCAATAAATGCCCAAATCCAAGGGTTGATGATGATGGTTGACGTCAACTAAATCTTAAGGCTAATGAAAAAGGAAAGTCACATGCAATTTCTATCAGCGATGTGGAGTACGATAACGATGTGGTGAAAGGTACACTTTCCATACACTCTAAAGTATCAAATGTTTTATTTGATTCTGGATCCACCCACTCCTTTATTTCTGAAGAATTTTATAAGGTTATCACCATATTACCTCAACAATTAGATGATGAGTTAGCTGTGACAACACCTAATGGAACAACAGTCACATCAAAAGTTTATAATTCTTCTCAGGTTTATGTTTGAGGGAAAGTGCTTCCTGCAAATCTTGTGATCCATCCTATAGTGGAATTGGATGTGATTCTTGGCATGGATTGGCTTTCTCTACATGGAGCTCATATCAATTGCCAAAGAAGGGAAGTCACATTTCATATTCTAGATCAATTTATGATCGTCTATCGATACAAGGATGAACATAACCTTCCAGTGGAAATTCCTTCCATCATATGGGTCGTGATTCCACTAAATGAAGGTTATTTATCTCAAATGGTTGGTGAGAAACTAACGATTAAGAATATGCCCATTGTACGGGAGTTTGATGATGTCTTTCCGGATGAATTACCGGGTCTTCCACTAAATCATGAAGTTGAGTTTTCAATAGAACTCGTACCGGGTGCTTTGCATATTTCAAAGACACCGTATAGAATGGCCCCAATTGAGTTGCAAGAATTGAAGAAGCAACTCCAAGAGAATCTTGATAAGGGGTTCATACGCCCTAGTGCGTCACCTTGGGGAGCACCTGTTCTGTTTGTTAAGAAGAAAGATGGATCAATGAGACTCTGCATTGATTATCGAGAACTTAACAAGATCAATATCAAGAACAAATATCCTCTCCCGCACATTGATGACCTATTTGACCAACTATGCGGAGATCAATACTTCTCCAAGATTAATCTTCGTTCAGGGTATCATCAATTAAGGGTTAAAAGGTAGGATATACCAAAGACGGCTTTCCGTACAAGGTATGGACACTATGAATTTATAGTGATGCCATTTAGTCTTACTAATTCCCCCTGCTATCTTCATGGATCTGATCAATAGAGTCTTTAGAGACTATCTTGATCAGTTTGTGGTAGTCTTTATAGACGATATTCTTGTCTATTCAAATAGCATGTAAGAACATGAAGATCACTTGAGAATTATATTGAAGACCCTGAGAAAGGAGAAGCTTTATGCCAAATTTACCATGTGTTAATTTTGGCTTCAAAAAGTTGCATTTTGGGTCACATAATCTCAAAAGAGGGGATATCTGTGGATCCAGCAAAAACAGAGGTTATCGAAAGATGGTCGAGACCATCAATAGTGACTGAGATCTGAAGTTTTCTTGGTTTGGCTGGATATTATCGACATTTTGTGAAAGATTTTTCATGATTATCTAATCCACTCACCAATTTGAGTCGAAAAGGAGTTATGTTTGTTTGAACGGAGGAATGTGAAGAGAATTTCAAGGAGTTGAAAAGAAGGTTATCTGGTGCACCTGTGCTCACACTACCTTGTAGTGGAGAAAGGTTTGTGATCTACAGTGATGCATCCAAAAAGGGATTGGGGTGTGTTCTTATAAAAAATGATATGGTGATAGCTTATGCCACACGACAGTTGAAAATACATGAGCAAAATTACCCAACTCATGATTTGGAGTTAGCTGCGGTAATCATTTCATTAAAGATTTGGAGGCATTACCTTTATGGTGAAAGGTGTGATATTTATACTGATCATAAAAGTTTAAAGTATATATTCACACAAAAGGAGCTGAATATGCGCCAAAGAAGATGGTTGGATCTGATTAAGGATTATGAATACTCAATCCATTACCACCCTGGGAAAGAAAACAAGGTGGAAGATGCATTAAGTCGACAAGACCATGTTAGTTTATCCAAGATGAGGATCACAAAAGATCCAATATAAATGGATTTACAAAGGATGGATCTTGGAATTATAATGGAAGGGGAAAAATCTTATCTTTCTCAAATGAATGTCCAACCATCTATACATGTGAAGAATAAAGAGGCACAGAAAGAAGATGTCGAGTTACAAAAGAAGGTGAGAAATGTTCTTGAATTCAACCTTGATTGTGATGGGATAATAAAGTTCAGGAATCGGGTTTGTGTTCCTCCCATCCCCAAATTAAAGAAGGAGCTGCTGGATGAGGCTCATAGTTCTTCATTCTCTATTCATCCTGAAAGCACGAAGATGTATAAGGACCAGAAAGAGTACTTCTGGTGGGATGGCATGAAAAGAGATGTTTCTAAATATGTCTCTCGATGCTTGGTTTTTCAGCAAGCTAAAACTGAGAGACAGAAGTCTAAGGGGATGTTACAACCATTACCCATACCCGAATGGAAATGGGAAAACATCACTATGGACTTTGTCACGGGACTTCCTAAAACATCCAAAGGCAATAATGCTATCTGGGTCATAGATGATCGTCTTACAAAGTCTGCACACTTCATTGCTATTAGAGAAGATTTCTCTCTCGATCAGCTTGCCAGGATATATGTAATGGAAGTGGTAAGATTGCATGGAGTACCACTTTATATTATATCTGTTCGGGATCCAAGATTTACCTCAAAGTTCTGGTGAAGTCTTCAGCATACTCTGGATACAGAGTTGAGTTTCAACACTGCTTATCATCCTCAGACAGAAGGTCAGTCTGAGAGAACAATTCAAACTCTAGAAGATATGTTGAGAGCTTGCTCTATGGATTTCAAAGGTGGTTGGGATCAACACCTACCTTTGGTGGAATTTTATTATAATAATAGCTTTCACCCCAGTATTCAGATGGCTCCTTATGAATCTCTCTATGGATAGAAATGTAGGACTCCAACTTTCTAGGATGAAGTTGGGGAAAGAAAGCTATTATGACCTGATCTCGTTGATGAAATGGCAGAAAAGGTCAGATTTATTCAACAACACATAAGAGAAGCTCAGAGTCGACAGAAAAGTTATGCCGATAGCTGAAGAAAAGACCTAGAGTTTGAAGTGGTTGATAAAGTGTTCTTATGAATATCTCCCTAGAAGAGGGTTATGAGATTTTAAAAGAAGGGGAAGTTGAGCCCTAGATATATCGGTCCTTTCGAAATACTGGATCGTGTTGGGAAGGTAGCATACAGATTGGCGCTTCCACCGAATCTCTCTCTAGTTCACGATGTGTTCCATGTATCTCTCCTGAGAAAGTACATACCTGATCCTTCACATGTACTCAGCTCAGAAGTTGTACCGCTGGAGCAAGATCCTTCTAATGAAGAACAACTGATAGAGATTCTAGATCATAGAGAAAAAGTCCTACGAAACAAGACCACTCGATTGGTGAAAGTTTTATGTAGGAAACACCAATTTGAAGAAGCTACATGGGAGCTTGAGGATATGATGAGGGAGAGGTATCCTCATCTGTTTGTTACAAAGTGACGAATTTTGAGGGTGAAATTAATTTTAAGGGGGGTAGAATGTAACACCCGAGACTTTTATGTTATATAAATCATCAAAGGAATCTTTTTCTACACAACACTATCTTGGCTTGCTTTACACGAAATCGCGACCTTCCTCGATAGCTTGCGTCGTACGCAATACCGAGTTTCACTAAACAACGATATACTATTAAAATATTATTAAAACTAGCCGTTATGAATAGTAATAAAAACTTTTTAACATTTTATAAATCTTATTTTTCAAAATGGACTTCATTTTTGAACTCGTAATATCGAAATTATCCTAAGGTGAAATTTTGGTATTTTTCTGAAAACATTCAATTTTTGATGAATAGTGAAACTACTAAGTGGCTGTTAAAAAACTAAATTTTTCATAAAACTTAATTTTACCGCTTCTGTTAGTGGAATTTCAAAAATCCGAGAGACACGGTTGATGTCAGTAAGTAAAATGTGGTTCAATGAGATGAAAATAATTTTTTGGTGAATAGTAACTTTTTACTTTTTTTACCACGGTTAAAAGTAAATAGGGTAATTAAAGGTAAAAATGATATTATTATTACCCTAACACATGTCCTAATTCTATTGGACAAGTTTAATTCGACCAAAAACAAACTTAGGAATAAAATATGACCATTTTGGCCCACTTGGATTAGATTAGGACATTTATTATTAATTTATTTAAAAAAGGGTTAAAATAGTTAAAATCAAATTTTAATAACTAAATCATTATTAATATGGGGTTATTCATAAGATAAATCCGACTATAAATATTCATTAGAAAGCTAAAAAATTTCTTACATAATGGTATTTTATTTGTAATTTGTAGACATTAAATAATTTAATTTATTTATGACACAAAGATGATGCAGTAATTGTCTTCTTAATGAAATATCGATATAATTGATGTTATAAACACCAAAAAAATGTAATTTGACAATTTTTATGAATTCCACTAATTTTATAGGTTTATATGACATGTTATTATTTATTTAATTAACTTTTTTTGAACTTATCATTCTGTTATGATTTTCAAAAAAATCAATTACTAAATAGTGTCAAAATTGACATAAAATAGTTTTTAAAACAAATATTATATTATTAATTGTTATTTTATTCCTAAAAATATAAGGTTCGGCCGAATTACTTAGATAAGGTTATATATATTAATAATAAACAACTTTGTGTTATTTTGGCTTGATATAGTATGATTATTAACCTTATAGTATAAGAACACAAGAGGACACGGTAAAAGTAAAATTATTTAACTTAATGTTAAATCTAAATGATAAGGTTAAAATAGGAACCTAAACTTGTCTAAATTCTATTGGATGAGAGGATTTCGACCCAAAACCACCTTATCCTTGAAATAAATCAATTTGGAGCTATTTAAAACCGAACTCGACTTTATAATAAAATAATATTTTTAGTTATTCCAAAGGTGCCCCTCTCCTCCCTTATAAAAGGGCACCTCCTCCCTCTCTTCCTCACACCACTTTGAGCCTTCAAGCTCGGCCAACCCCTTCATAATTATCCTCTCCACTTCCCTAGAGATATCCTAGAGGTCCTGGTCTTATTTAAAGTCAAATTTTAGTGCCCTAAAAAGAGGTCTCAAAGAAGCAATAAAAGAAGAGGTAATATCCATTACCGATACTTTCCAATTTCTTTCTTCTTAAAACTTCTGCTTATTTATTTGTTTCATTATGAAGTAATAACATCAGTATCACTCATATAACTATATGTTATTATAGGTATGAAAAAACACTATTTAACCATCTATCCATCCTACGGAAAAAGAAATCACCGCGCGTGCGTACGTACGGAATACCGTCTCCACGCAGTGGTGAAATCTATTTTCCACCACCACCTTACTTGGATGGGTATAATGGTGTAAATAATTACTATATATGACTATTATAAAGTGATATTGATTCTGAAATAGTATAAATACACTCCAATACAATTCCACGATCATAGGAATGATATCATCACTCGTGCGTACGTACGGAATACCGTCTCCACGATGTGATGTGACTCGTTATACATGATATACATTTCATAATGATTATATAAATGAATTGAATGAATGAATATGATATATATTACACAAATACCATTCTGGAAATGAGGTATCTATAACATAAATAGAAGAATAAGAATTTATTCGACAAAACACACATAAGAACAAAAAGTTATAAACACCCGAATAACAAGTAGCAATGAAATATTACTACTAAGAAGCTAAGAATATGACCATATATGATATCATAAAAATAATTATGATTCTGGAATAATTCAATATCATTATTTAAATCATTATACAGGAGGTTCGGACACTTACAAAGCAAGTCAGACCTAAGGTAAGGGAAATATCACAATCTCATTTTTATCCGAGATTGTTTATACTTTGAAATTTATTGGGGTGTATTTTATCGTCCAAATACATGTTTCCTCAATATGTAATATTATTTCCATACACCTATAATTTTTTAAATCCAATTTTACCCTTCTTTGAGTTTTTATTAAAGGATATGAAAGGAATATTTTGTCGTTTTTCGTACGAAGTACTTTTTGACTTTTCTGACAAAAGTATGAAGAATGTTTTTTTAACTTATACGGCATGAATGAATTTTTAAAACATTATTTCCAAGAAGCTTACTTTACAAGTTTTCAAGTTTATTTTTAATAAATTCTTTTAGTTTAAAATTGTATGGCATCTTATGAAAGGAAAATGTTTTTGGAGTAGAAAGGATATTTTCCTCAAGAATGGAGTTCAAGTGTTTTATCAAAGTTATTTTCCATCTAAGATAATAAAGGGTTCTGTTTTTATACCTATTATTACATGGATTTTATTATGTTGTGATGGAAATATTTTTATGAATTCCTTTATCCTATATGAATTGTTTTATGAAGTCATGATGTTTAAGATTCCCATTTTTATTACATCGGTTATGATATGATGTATGGTTTATGATTTTGTGGCACACATAAGAATGGTATCATTATGTGATGGGTGGGAACTATATATCCCTACAATTCATTGGGTAATGATTTTATATCTCATGAGATAGACATGGCTGGAACGGTAGGTTATACTGGTTCAGTGAAACATTACTGAAACGAGGGTGACTCAGTTTAGAAATGGACTTTGACCACTAAGATAGTCTTGGCAATGAGTCTTGACGAATAAGATATGATTCTCTATTATTATGTGTGTATGCCACAAAGATTCATGTTTTATGTTATGATTATTGGGATTTCATTTCACTACTATGATTTATCCCATGTTATGAAATTATGATCTCTTTTGCAGGTTAAGATTTCCAATATGTTATGTTCTTATGAAAATGATGTGATTGATATTTCTTTTCTTTACCCTTATTGAGAATTTGAGCTCACCCTTTTATGTTTTCTTTTCCCCAGGATATAAAGAAAGGGTTTAGGTAAAAAAAGGAAGATCTTTATGGGAGATGTTGATGATCTTTCACCACGATTAGAATATTATATTCCGAGTTTCCAAAGACACTAAACTATTAGAGTCCTTGTGTGTTTGTTTTTCTTATGTATTAAGTATTCTGCAAAAGTAATGTAATATTCATGTACGTCATGCTTCGTGTCTCTACAATTATTCCCTCCTTTAAGGATTTCCTGCCCTGAAAAGCACAAACCATGAAAAAAGAGGTGATACTGAGCAATCAACTGGGCCTACTTCTCCCATGATCTCTCTCATTGGTTCTTAAATCTATTTAAAAACATGACACCAATGAAAAAACATTCCCACAAAGGGTTTTTCTTTTATCTGTCCTCATCTTCACTGACCCCTTGAAAAAAAACTCCACCATCATGTACCAGATCACAGTAGTCGATATCGTACAATGAGTACTGCACTTAACTCTTCACCTATGACATGTGGAGTACACCAAGAAACCCAAAACTACTATGGAATAGGGATAATAATAACTACAACTCAGTAACCAAACAAAAAAGTCAGAAAATAAAGGGTATATGATTCCTTTATATATCATACCACCCTGGTAAGACTCTGTAAATCACCAACTAAAAATCCATCCTTAATCTATCCACGAGTGACTCCTGATGTTTTCTAGGATGTAATCATCCTTCCCAGGATAAAATATATTCATTACAACCATTACTAAACCAAAAAATAGGTCCCAATAACTATTATTCCCAAGTTTCAACCACTATAATAGTGGTATTCATGGTCTCTCATCTGTGTCCTTAAAATTGCTCTAGTCCGATGATGGAGTGACAGTCGCCATGATTTCAAAAATCCACATATGATTAATGATCCACCAATAAATGGTTCAAAAATTCACCTGAAAACATAATCATGTCCATGATAACAAGAACATACCACTTTTACATAGCCAATAGACTGTGGTAAAACACTATGGTCAACTAAAGACATCTCTCCAAAGGATTATTTCATCCTCTCTATAATTGTGCCATAAAGTAATCATCATATTCTGAAATGATAATCAATGTAATTTCCCAAATATAGACCAATAAATGAACCCAAAATTTCCATGAACATATATTTTGGTCATCACCCATAAATAAACGAAACAAAAAGATTCTATCTCAAAAACATGTTGTAACTCCATTGGTTTCCCAATTGATTCCAAGAGATCATGATACATACATACCTCTTATATATGTATTGATAAAGGAGAAAACCAACTTAGCACCACTTCTCACATCACAGATGGAATCACCATCTGTCTATAGAATAAGGATAGTGTGATTCCCTCCTTCAAGGAATCTATATTGGTTTAAACCCTCCTGGTTCATTGCATTTACAATTTTTTTGGTTTGGGTATCTTGGGAAGGAGTTTACCAAAAAAACGATTCCACCAAAAGGTTCCTCCAAAATGGTGTCACCTGTCATGGAGAAACGATGACTATAGTACCGTAGTGGTCACACTTTCATGGTTTCACACCAATATGGTGGCACCCCTTATGGTGTTCCACTGAACCGGTGACACCGTTACGGTGGCACTGTGACGGTGGCACCATAGTAGTCGCACACAAAAACTGTGGCACCTCTTATAGTGTTCCACCAAACTGGTGACACCATTATGGTGGCACCATGATGGTTCAACCGGTATGGTGTCTCACAAAATTATTTCACACCCTTTGTTTTTTTCCAGTTTACGACTTTTTTTAGTTCCACTCCCACAATGTATCTTTTGACGTAAAAGTGTTTTAATACCCCTTTAAACTCCATTTAAAGACCATAAATGATATCTAAAATCACCCAAGATTTAGGAGACCCTTGAAATAAAAACAAATGTTACTTTTTCCTCAGTTTCACCCCTATATCCCGTACTTTTCCACTTCGCCCCTATTACGTGGTTTTCCCTCTGTTTAAAGGAAAACCTTTAACTCCGAACTGCTATTGCTACCTCTCCAAGGATAATTATTAAATAAAAATTAATTCCATCATGTCTAACTACCCAACCATGTGGAGAAATCACCATACACCATTAATGCTATTAAATATTTCTTATCCCGTAACTCAAAGATCTCACCTTTTATCACTCAGAGTTTCATTCTTCTTCTCAACTGGTCTCTTTTCCATTCCTTGGGGAATTTAGAGTCCCTATTCCTGAGGCTAGTTGTGAGCCCATGATGGATCATTTTTTACTAACTCTTGGTGTCCTTCTGGTTCTTCAGGTACAAGTTGTCCATCACCATTTCATATATCCAGGATGAAAACATCAATCATTGATCAGCTAGGTAGGGTTTCCTTTCATCTATATTTAATATGTATCTTGTGAGGTGGGTAAGATAATTTCCATTCATGGGTGGATGAATCCAGACATTAACGAAGATAATAAATGGTTTTTAAATAATGAAGGTGTTTGTTTGTTGATGATGTTGTGCTCTTTTATCTTTTCTTATATTTTGTGAATTATAAGGTCTTATTTCCACTGAAAATCATGGCCATTAGTGGTCCTTTATTGTGCACTATTGAACCACTATTTTCTGGATAATCTTGTGATTGAATTGATATAGCATGGAAACTGGTTAATCGCATAAACTCAGTTAAAAAAATTGATGCCAAATGAACAATAATCCTTGTGTGATCACCCCGGTTAACCAAACAGAATGAAGTAACGTAATGAATTGTGTGCTTAAATATGATAATTCTCTTGCTCTGTTCTGGTGATGTGTATGGCTATTCTGTTTGATTCCTGTTGGGGTGAAGTGGACAGGGACATGATCCCATTTTTTTGAGTTGTTGGTTGTAAACCTGAGAACATGTGGGGCAGTATGTTGGGCCTTAGTTTGGTTCCAGTACTTTGAGGGATCTCACAGATCCCTTTTGTTGTTGTGACTTTACAAGAGAATCGGGCGTGAATGCTTAAATTACTGATTGAATGTTTTTCATTACTTTTCTTGTGGCTATGCCTGTTAGTTTCCCATTAGTGAAGAATTATTTAAATGTAATCACATGAATATTATTACAATAAAGGATTCAATGGGGGATTGTTTTCTAAGAATGATTTGTGCTTTGGTTGTGGTTTTTGTTCTTTTATATGAATAAATAGTAACAAGGGTGTTTGTTTATGGGCTGGTTTTGGAACCCTTTGGTTGGGATGAGTTATTTTATAATTATACGTATATATTTAGTTTTTTGTTTCTTATTTATGCCCCACCAGAGTTGATCACATTATGCCAAACACCCCCATTTCATTGGGGTGTTTTTCACAACATCTGATTTGGTGGATGGTTATTAGATCCTTATTGCTCCCTCTCCTGTGTAGTCCAATACAACTTGGTCAGGATGTGATGGAATGAGGTCCAATATAGACAATATTCTTTAGGAATGATGGTTTTGGCGATTGGATCAGGTGTGTGCAGACAGGTTTTGTTTCCCAAGTTTCTTTGGGATAAGGCCCAGGTGTCTTCGGGCTTGGCGGCGGTTGTTCTGGAGCAAGTGTTTGCGGGCATGGTTATATATGGTTATGGTGGCCAAGGTGTTTTTAAGTAAGATTCATGGTTGTGGTGGCCCATAAGGTTGTTGTTGGGGAGGTAGTGGGACTGCATTGAAAATGGTGGGGGAGGTCTGACACATAGGATGTCTTCAATAACCAGTGGGAATGTGGTGCAAGGTACCCAAACATATATGTGCTATGTTACCCAACTTGGGTTGTTTGGGTATTGTGCCATGGTGATGTTGGGTGGATAAATTCCTTTCTAGGTGTTTTGGTTACCTCGCTTTTCTCTTGGGGAATTAGAATTCCTCCCCACTTATGGACGATAGTTTTGGTTTTCCTTACTGAGTATACCTGTATACTCATCCTAAGTATATAATAATACTTTGAGGATTCCAGGAGGACTTCAGGGACCGTGTTGGACCATATTAGTCCATACATCAGGATAGTTTCCGATTTTGGTTTTCTTCTTTTTTGGTACTTTCCCTTTATAGATTTCTTATTATTGTATGTTTTTATCTTTTATCATTCACATGGGAATGGGATTTGGGTTTAATTTTACCTTTAGTTTTGTGGTTGTTGGGTTTTTACCATTTTAACACCCGAGACTTTTATGTTATATAAATCATCAAAGGAATCTTTTTCTACACAACACTTGCTTGGCTTTCTTTACACGAAATCCCGACCTTCCTCGATAGCTTGCGTCGTACGAAATACCGAGTTTCACTAAACAACGATATGCTATAAAAAAATTATTAAAACTAGTCGTTATTAATAGTAATAACCACTTTTTAAAATTTGATAAATTTTATTTTTCAAAATGGACTTCATTTTTGGACTCAGAATATCGAAATTAGACTAGGGTGAAATTTTGGTATTTTTCTGAAAACTTTCAATTTATGATGAATAGTGAAACTACTAAGTGGCTGTTAAAAAACTAAATTTTTCTTAAAACATAATTTTACCGCTTCTGTGAGTGGAATTTCAAAAATCCGAGAGACACGGTTGATTTCAGTAAGTAAAATGTGGTTTAATGAGATGAAAATAATTTATTTGGTGAATAGTAACTTTTTACTTTTTTTTAAACGGTTAAAAGTAAATAGGGTAATTAAGGGTAAAAATGATATTATTATTATCCTAACACATGTCCTAATACTATTGGAAAAATGTAATTCGACCAAAAACAATCTTAGTAATAAAATATGACCATTTAGGCCCACTTGGATTAGATTAGGACATTTATTGTTAATTTATTTAAAGAAGGGTTAAAATAGTTAAAATCAAAGTTTAATAACTAAATCATTTTTAATATGGGGTTATACATAAGATAAATTAGACTATAAATATTCAGTAGAAAGATAAAAAGATTTCCAACATAATGGTATTTTATTTGTAATTTTTAGACATTATATAGTTTAATTTATTTATGACACAAAGATGAGGCAGTAATTGTCTTGTTAATGAAATATTGACATAATTGATGTTATAAACACCAAAATCAATTCAATTTGACACTTTTTATGAATTCCACTAATATTTTAGGTTAATATGACATGTTAGTATTGATTTTATTAACCTTGATTGAACTTATCATTCTTTTATGATTTTCAAAAAAATAAATTACTAAATAGTGTCAAAATTGACATAAAATAGTTTTTAAAACAAATATTATATTATTAATTGTTAGTTTCTTCCTAAAAATCTAAGGTTCGGCCAAATTACTTAGATAAGGTTATATATATTAATAATAAACAACTTTGGGTTCGTTTGGCTTGATATAGTATGTTTATTAACCTTATAGTATAAGAACACAAGAAGACACGGTAAAAGTAAAATTATTTAACTTAATGTTAAATCTGAATGATAAGGTTAAAATAGGAACCTAAACTAGTCTAAATTATATTGGATGAGAGGATTTCGACACAACCCTACATTAACCTCAAAATAAATCAATTTGGAGCTATTTAAAAACTAAATTGACTTTATAATAAAATAATATTTTTACTTATTCCAAAGGTGCCCCTCTCCTCCCTTATAAAAGGGCACCTCATCCCTCTCTTACTAACACCACTTTTAGCCTTCATGATCCGCCAAACCCTGCCATTATCTCCTCTAAACTTCCCTAGAGACATACTAGAGGTCCTGGTCTTCTTCAATGTCCAATTTTAGTCCCCTAAAAGGAAGTCACAAAGAAGCACTTCAAAGAAGAGGTAATATCCATTACCGATCCTTTCCAATTTCTTTATTCTTCAACTTCTTCTTATTTAGTTGTTTCATTATGAAGTAATAACATAAGTATCACTCATATAATGATATGTTATTATAAGTATGAAACAACCATATTTAACCATCTATCCATCCTACGGAAAATGAAGTCACCGCGCGTGCGTACGTACGAAATATCGTCTCCACGCCGTGGTGTAATCTATTTTCCACCACCACCTTACTTGGATGGGTATAATGGTGTAAATAGTTACTATATATGACTATTATAAAGTGATATTGATTCTGAAATAGTATACATGCACTCCAATACAATTACATGATCATAGGAATGATATCATAACTCGTACATACGTACAGAATACCGTCTCCACGACGTGATGCGACTCGTTTTATATGATCTTCATTTCATAATGATTATATAAATGAATTGAATGAATTAATATGATATATATTACACTAATAACATTCTGGAAATGAAGTATCTATAACCTAAAGAGAAGAATAAGAATTTATTTGACAAAACACGCATAAGAACAAAAAGTTATATACACCCGAATAACAAGTAGCAATGATATATTACTACTAAGAAGCTAAGAATATGACCATATATGATATCATAAAAATAATTATGATTCTGCAATAAGTCAATAACATTATTTAAATCATTATATAGGAGGTTCGGACACTTACAAAGCAAGTCGGACATAAGGTAAGGGAAAATATCACAATCTCATTTTTACCCGAGATTGTTTATACTTTGATATTTACTGGGGTCTATTTCATCATCCACATCCATGTTTCCTCAATATGTGATATTTATATCCTTATAAAATAGTTTATATCTAATTTTACCCTTTGGTGAGTTTTTAGTAAAAGATATGAAAGGAATCTTTTGTCGTTTTTCGTACGAGGTACTTTTTGACTTTTCCGACAAAAGTACGAAGAATGTTTTTTTAACTTATACGGCATGAATGGATTTTTTAAAAATTATTTCCAAGATGCTTCCTTTACAAGTTTTCAATTTTATTTTTAATAAACTTCTTTTACTTTAGAATTGTATGACATGTTAAGAAAGGAAAAATGTTTTTGATTTAGAAAGGATATTTTCCTCAAGAATGGAGTTCAAGTGTTTTATCAAAATTATTTTCCATCTAAGATAATAAAGGGTTCTGTTTTTATCCCTATTATTACATTGATTTGATTATGTTGTGATGGAATTATTTTTATGAATTTATTTATCTTATATGAATTGTTTTATGATGTCATGTTGTTGAAGAATCCCATTTTTATTACATGGGTTATGAAATGATTTCTGATTTCTGATTTTGTGGCACACATAAGAATGGTATCATTATGAGATGGGTGGGACCTATATCTCCCTCCAATGCATTGGGTAATGATTTTATATCTCATGAGATAGACATGGCTGGAACGATAGGTTATACTGGTTCAGTGAAACATGACTGAAATGAGGGTGACTCGGTTCAGAAATGGTCTTTGTCCACTAAGATAGTCTTGGCAATGAGTCTTGACTAATAAGAAATGATTCTCTATGATTATGTGTGTATGCCACAAAGTTTCAGGTTTTATATTATGATTATTGGGATTACATTTCACTTATATGATTTATCCCATGTTATGAAATCATGATCTCTTTTGCAGGTTATGATTTCCAAAAGTTATGTTCTTATGTATATGATGTGATTGATATTTCTTTTGTTTACCCTTAATGATCATTGGAACTCACCCTTTTCTATGTTTTATTTCCCCATGTCAGGAAGAAGGTTATTAAGTAGAATATGCGAAAAAGGGACTCTAGATATGATGAAATAAATGGGAGGAAACGTAGATGCTTTATGAACCAGTTGTTTATGTTTTCCAGTTTTTAAAGACACTATACCTATACGGTCCTTTCTTGGTTTTGTTATATGTTGTAATAAGTGTGCTTCAATTCTAGAAGATATGTTGAGAGCTTTCCCTATGGATTTCAAAGGTGGTTGGGATCAACACCTACCTTTGGTGGAATTTTCTTATAATAATAGCTTTCACTCCAGTATTCAAATGGCTCCTTATGAAGCTCTCTATGGAAAGAAATGCAGGACTCCAACTTGCTGGGATGAAGTTGGGGAAAGAAAGCTATTAGGACCTAATCTCGTTTATGAAATGGCAGAAAAGGTCATATCTATTCAACAACACATAAGAGCAGCTCAGAGTCGACAAAACATTTATGCCGACAGCCGAAGAAAACACCTAGAGTTTGAAGTGGGTGATAATGTGTTCTTACGAATATCTCCCTGGAAGAGGGTTATGAGATTTGGAAAGAAGGGGAAGTTGAGCCCTAGATATATCGGTCCTTTCGAAATACTGGATCGTGTTGGGAAGGTAGCTTACCCCATTGGCGCTTCCACTGACTCTCTCGCAAGTTCACGATGTGTTCCATGTATCTCTCCTGAGAAAGTACATACCTGATCCTTCACATGTACTCAGCTCAGAATTTGTACCGCTGGAGCAAGATCTTTCTTATGAAGAACAACTGATAGAGATTCTAGATCGTATCGAAAAAGTCCTACGAAACAAGACCACTCGATTGGTGAAAGTTTTATGGAGGAACCACCAATTAGAAGAAGCTACATGGGAGCTTGAGGATATGATGAGGGAGAGGTATCCTCATCTGTTTGTTACAAAGTGACGAATTTCGAGGGCGAAATTCATTTTATGGGGGGTAGAATGTAACACCTGAGACTTTTATGTTATATAAATCATCAAAGGAATCTTTTTCTACACAACACCTGCTTGGCGTGATTTACACGAAATCGCGACCTTCCTCGATAGCTTGCGTCGTACGCAATACCGAGTTTCACTAAACAACGATATGCTATTAAAATATTATTAAAACTAGCCGTTATGAATAGTAATAACCACTTTTTAAAATTTTATAAATTTTATTTTTCAAAATGGACTTCATTTTTGGACTCGGAATATCGAAATTAGCCTACGGTGAAATATTGGCATTTTTCTGAAAACATTCAATTTTTGATGAATAGTGAAACTACTAAGTGGCTGTTAAAAAACCAAATTTTTCATAAAAATTAATTTTACCACTTCTGTGAGTGGAATTCCAAAAATCCAATAGACATGGTTGATTTCAGTAAGTAAAATGTGGTTCAATGAGATGAAAATAATTTTTTGGTGAATAGTAACTTTTTACTTTTTTTACCACAGTTAAAAGTAAATAGGGTAATTAAGGGTAAAAATGATATTAATATTACCCTAACAAATGTCCAAATTCTATTGGAAAAGTTTAATTTGACCAAAAACAAACTTAGGAATAAAATATGACCATTTAGGCCCACTTGGATTAGATTAGGATATTTATTATTAATTTATTTAAAGAAGGGTTAAAATAGTTTAAATCAAAGTTTAATGACTACATAATTTTTAATATGGGGTTATACATAAGATAAATTCGACT
Source organism: Viscum album (assembly GCA_963277665.1). NCBI lineage: Eukaryota > Viridiplantae > Streptophyta > Magnoliopsida > Santalales > Viscaceae > Viscum > Viscum album. Next base: position 126,884,926 of record OY728131.1, on the reverse strand, counting down.
ATAAATATTCATTAGAAATCTCAAAAGAGTTCCTACATAATTGTATTTTATTTGTAATTTTTAGACATTAAATAATTTAATTTATCTATGACACAAAGATGATGCAGTAATTGTCTTATTAATGAAATATTGACATAATTGATGTTATAAACACCAAAATAAATGTAATTTGACACTTTTTATGAATTAAAATAATTTTTTAGTTTAATATGACATGTTAGTTATGATTTAAATAACTTTTTTTTAAATTATAATTCTTTTATGATTTTCACAAAAATCAATTACTAAATAGTGTCAAAATTGACATAAAATAGTTTTTAAAACAAATATTATATTATTAATTGTTATTTTATTTTTAAAAATCTACGGTTCGGAAAAATGACTTATATAAGGTTATATATATTAATAATAAAAAACTTGGGGTTTTTTTGGCTTGATATAGAATGTTTATTAACCTTATACTATAAGAACACAAGAAGACACGGTAAAAGTAAAATTATTTAACTTAGTGTTAAATCTAAATGATAAGGATAAAATAGGAACCTAAACTTGTCTAAATTATATTGGATGAGAGGATTTCGACCCAACCCCACCTTAGTCTTGAAATAAATCAATTTGGAGCTATTTAAAACGGAACATGGCATTATAATAAAATAATATTTTTAGTTATTCAAAAGGTGCCCCTCTCCTCCCTAATAAAAGGGCACCTCCTCCCTCTCTTCCTCACTCCACATTGAGCCTTCATGCTCGGCCAACCCCTGCCATTTTCTCCTCTCCACTTCCCTAGAGACATCCTAGAGGTACTGGTTTTCTTCAAAGACCAATTTTAGTGCCTTAAAATGAGGTCTCAAAGAAGAACTTCAAAGAAGAGGTAATATCCATTACCGATCCTTTCCAATTTCTTTCTTCTTCAAATTATTCTTATGTAGTTGTTTAATTATGAAGTAATAACATCAGTATCACTCATATACTGATATGTTATTATAATTATGAAACTACCCTATTTAACCATCTATCCATCATACGGAAAATGAAATCACCGCGCGCGCGTACGTACGGAATACTGTCTCCACGCCGTGGTGTAATCTATTTTCCACCACCACCATACTTGGATAGGTATAATGGTGTAAATAATGACTATATATGACTATTATAAAGTGATATTAATTCTGAAATATTATACATACACTCCAATACAATTCCACGATCATAGGAACGATATCATCACTCGTGCGTACGTACGGAATACCGTCTCCACGATGTGATGCGACTCGTTCTACATGATCTTCATTTCATAATTATTATATAAATAAATTGAATGAATGAATATAATATATATTACACTAATACCATTCTGTAAATGAGGTATCTATAACCTAAAGAGAAGAATAAGAATTTATTCGACAAAACATGCATAAGAACAAAAAGTTATAAACACCTGAATTACAAGTAGCAATGAAATATTAGTACTAAGAAGAAGAATATGACCATATATGATATCATAAAAATAATTATGATTCTGGAATAAGTCAATAACATTATTTAAATCATTATACAGGAGGTTCGGACACTTACAAAGCAAGTCGGAACTAAGGTAAGGGAAAATTTCACAATCTCATTTTTATACGGGATTGTTTATACTTTGATATTTACTGGGGTGTATTTTATCATCCAAATCCATGTTTCCTCAATATGTGATATTTATATCCTTATAAAATAGTTTATATCCAATTTTACTCTTCGGTGAGTTTTTAGTAAATGATATGAAAGGAATCTTTTGTTGTTTTTCGTACGAGGTACTTTTTGACTTTTCCGACAAAAGTACGAAGAATGATTTTTTTAACTTATACGGCATGAATGGATTTTTTTAAAAAAAATCCAAGATTATTCCTTTACAAGTTTTCCAGTTTATTTTTAATCAACTTCTTTTACTTTAGAATTGTATGACATGTTAAGAAAGGTAAAGTGTTTTTGAAGTAGAAAGGATATTTTCCTCAAGAATGGAGTTCAAGTGTTTTATAAAATTTATTTTCCATATAAGATAATAAATGGTTCTTTTTTATCCCTATTATTACATTGATTTGATTATATTGTGATGGAATTGTTTTTATGAATTCCTTTATCTCATATGAATTGTTTTATGATGTCATGTTGTTTAAGAATCCCATTTTTATTACATGGGTTATGAAATGATGTATGATTTATGATTTTGTGGCACACATAAGAATGGTATCATTATGAGATGGGTGGGACCTATATCTCCCTCCTATGCATTGGGTAAAGATTTTATATCTCATGATATAGACATGGCCGGAATGGTAAGTTATACCGGTTCAGTGAAACAGGACTGAAACGAGGGTGACTCGGTTCAGAAATGGACTTTGTCCACTAAGATAGTCTTGGCAATGAGTCTTGACTAATAAGAAATGATTCTCTATGATTATGTGTTTATTCCACAAAGTTTCAGGTTTTATGTTATGATTATTGGGATTACATTTGACTTCTATGATTTATCCCATGTTATGAAATCATGATCTCTTTTGCAGGTTATGATTTCCAAATGTTATGTTCTTATGTATATGATGTGATTGATATTTCTTTTGTTTACCCTTACTGAGCATTTGAACTCACCCTTTTGTATGTTTTATTTTCCCAGGTCAGGAAGAAGGTTATTAAGTAGAATATGCCAAAAAGGGACTCTAGATATGATGAAATAAATGGGAGGAAAAGTAGATGCTTTATGAATTAGTTGTTTATGTTTCCCAATTTCTAAAGACACTATACCTATACGGTCCTTTCTTGGTTTTGTTATATGTTGTACTAAGTGTGCTTCAATTCTTAAGTAATAACAATGTATCTAAATTATGGTTCGTTATAACCATTGTATCTCCTAATCCTACTAAATAAAATGGGTAATGCCTTCCATTTTACATGTTATTCTATACCCATGGTGGTAGTGACAACTTCAGGGCCTATTAAAGGCAGAACATGTGGTCCTTATATATCCTTCAACTTGAGGAAGGAATAGTTTGGCAGTTTTCTATCCCATCCCTCATCATGGTGAAGGTGGGTGATGATAGAATTGTATCAAAGGTGATGGTTGATAGATTAGATGGCTATAGGGGTTATGAACAGTGAGGATTTCATTTTATGGTAGGAAAACAATGTTAGGAAATAATGGTGTGTGAAATAGTCAAGGTTAGGCCGACTAGGACATGGGATTTAGGGCCCCCCATGATCCATTTAATGGACTTTGGACCTACCCAATGACCAAGTGAGGCTACATTGATTGCAGGTTAGAGAACCTAGGAAAGGTACATGAATCCTAATGACTTGTATTCTTGTTTGTTCTGGGTGTTCTGCGAATATAAATAAATATCATGTTTATGAAAATTTTAAATGAAATCTTCTACACTACTCGGGCTTATGCATTCCTTGTTTACCATGCATCTATGGTTCTTGGAAGACGACCACAAGTAGTGCAGGTGATCGAGGACCAAGAGGCTTATCTGGTATATCAGTGGAGGATTGATCGAGAGTAGGAGGACGACTAGTGGCAGAAGATACTTTGTGCCTTTCAGTGGAAGACCCTCGATAAGTACGAGGGTAGCATCTCAGACATGGATATCGAGAGTTGTATCGAAGAGTTTGTGATATATTTCAGCTTGATCAGGGCTCCGACTGAGTACTGGGTTCCCTTGGATGTCAGTCCGATGAGGAGAGTATCATGCTAGTGTTGGATGCACTTCCTCAGAGAGAGGATGAAGAGAGAGATTTTGTGGGCTGCCTTCGAGAAGGTGTTTTGGGAAGAATTCACTTCTTCTTTGATTAAGTCAAAGAAGAGGTAGGATATACTCTTCCTTCAGTAAGGGAGTATGTTAGTGAGGGAGATGGGTATGAAGTCCATGGATCTCCTCCATTTTTCTCTAGACCTTTTTTGGGATGTGGATTCACGAGCTAGATGTTTATACTAGGCACTCCGACCTTCACTTCAGTATGCTATTACTTCCTTCACCCTATCGACGTACTTGGATGTCCAGAAGAAGTTTGAAGTAGTAGAGAGGATACACATGCTGGGAGTTGTTCCGTGAGAGGGGATCTAGTTGGTCTCATCAAAGGGGAAGGCCATCAACAACATGAATCTAGTGTCAGGGCCTTCTAGGTTTTTCCTAGTGGGGAGCATGCCCCAGTAGTTCCAGTTTTTATCTCATATTCCTCAAACTTTCCTTAAGGGCTCAAGATTGATATGATTCATAAGTGGTAGCCATTAGATCATTTGGAATCAGTTCCCAGACCATGTGTAGTATAGTGGGGTTGGGTAGGTTAAGCACCCACCTTAGCATCAATAGTTTTTAGCCAGTCCCTTTCAGCAGCATCAACATGGACAGCGAGATCCCGCTCCTCCAAGAGAAGATGTTACAGGAGGAGGCCGACCTCATGGTTCTCCTCAGGGATCACAACCTAGTCATGGTCATGGAGGTGGCCAAAACCCAAGGGGCATAAGAGTTTCATGTGGTTAGTATCACATCGTAGAGGCAGCAGTTCAAGAGGTTCCAGAAGTCATTAGATGTATGATCAACTTGTTTAGTACGCTTACATATCCATCATTTGATTCATGAGTTTATCACTTCTTTTTAGCACCTAGTCTATCCCATATACTATCTCTAGAAATTGAAAGACTTCATGTACCCCTAGTTTTGAGTACGCCTATCGGAGGTCAGACCAGCTTGTCTTCTGTTTTCTGGGGATATATGCTGATGTTGGGGACACTTCAGTCTAGTGGAGATCTTATTTTTCTACGGATGCAGCCGTATGATGTTATTTTAAGCATATACTAGCAATTATCTATGTGTTCTGTTATCTTCTACTTCCAAATAAGGGTCTTGTTTTTAGATATGGGTAGAAAATGTGTGACTTCCATCGGCAAGAAGGATTTCTAGGAGGGCAGTCGGTGACTAGAGCCCCTTATTTCTTTTTAAGATGAGAGATCGGTGGAGTCAGTAGCTACAGAGATGGTGGAAGACTCAGGGATTGTCAATGTGTTCTTGGATGTCCTCCCAAGATAGGTGTCCACTCTTCCCCCTCGTCGTGATGATGAGTTTGGGATAGCCTTGAAACACGATGCCCATCCGATTTCGAGGGCTCTCTATCAGATGGAGGCTTCTGAGATGCGGGAGTTATGAATTCAGATTGATAATCTGATGAAGAAGAGTGTTGTCTGACCGGGCACATCACCATGGTGTGCTACTGTATTTTTCACAAAGAAGGCATATAGTGGTCTCAGGCTGTGTATAGATTGCCATAGGCTGAACCATATGATGGTCAGGAGCCGTTACCCCCTTTCAAGGATCAACTAGTTTTTGATCAGTTGAATGGGAATGATGGTTCTCCAAGATGAAACTATGATTAGGATATCACCAGTTGAATTGAAGGAAGGTGACATCTTGAAGAATGGATTTAGGTTCAGATATGGGAACTTTGAGTTCGTGGTCATGCCATTCGTCGCTATGAATGCACCAGCCATGTTCAGGGGGCTCATGAACACCATCTTTTGGGAATATCTAGATGGAGTCATAGTCATGTTTATTGATGACATTCTGATATACTCAAGATCAGAGGAGGATCATGCTGAGCATCTTAGGACTGTTTTAGAGGTCCTCCAACAACACCATCTATACAGGATGTTTTCCAAGTGCATGTTTTGTACACAATAGGTACAATTAAATGGATAAATTGTGTCCCTGAAGGGAATAGTAGTGGACCCATTGAAGGTCAGTGCTGCTGTTTCTTGGGCATCACCCATAAACGTGTCAGAGGATCATAGTTTTATCTGTCTAGCAGGTTGCTATTAGATATTGGTTCCCAACTTCTACCAAGTTACATCAGCTTTGACATCCATGACCAAGAAACACCAGGATTTTGTATGGAGAGATAAATTCCAGGAAACGATCAGTTATATGAAGGAGAAGTTGGTTAGTGCCCCAGTGTTGTGATTTCCAGAAGAAGGTGTGACATTTGAGGTGTTTTTGATGCTTTGGGCCAAGTTATGGCGTGAGTATTTATGCAACAGCATGGGTGATCTCTTATGGGTCTAAGAATTTATGTCCCCATGAGAGTTACTATGACACCCACGATCTGGATCATGCATATTTCATGTTTGAGATAAAGTTCTGGCGGCATTACCTCATCGGGGAATGCTTTTTGGTCTTCACGGATCACAAGATCTTGAGGTATATCATCTCTAGAAGGACCTAAACATGTGGAAGAATAGGTGGATGAAGTTTATTTTTCAGGACTATGACTTTGATAGTTCATACACCTCAGGAAAGGGGAACGTGGCGGCCAATCCTTGAGCAGGAAGTCACAGAATGATGTGGTTCTAGAATTAGAATATTCTGGGAAGGTGATGTAAAATTTTTCATCCCTACACCTTGATGAATGTGTTGATAATAGAAGAGATTTTATGTTATAGATGATAGTGAATTCCTCTCTATTGTATTAGGTGGAGGAATCTCAGTGGGGGGATGTTGAGGCCGAAGTGATGTGCGATTATGTTAGCCAGGGAAATACTTAGGAAGGATGGTCAGAAGATGAAAGGAATTAGAAGTTGTTTCAGGGAATGTTGTTCTTCTTGGTGGAAATGCATGGGATATTTCTTGGTTAGATCCAAAATACACCACTAGAGGTTCACCAAGGAGTTTCCAAAATGTATCAGGGATTGAGATGTTAGTTATGGTGTCCCATGGTGAATTGGATAGTGGCGGGGTTCATGGAAAAGTGCCTCATGTGTCAGCAGGTGAAGGGTGAGCACCATGTTCCAGACGGTCTGTTCTATCCTTTAGATGTCCCTGAGTTGAAGTGGGATCAAATCTCAGTGGATATCATCACGTGACTACCCAGGTTTCAAAGAGGCTGTAATGCTATTTGGGTAGTGGTGGATAGACTAATTTAATTAGCACACATCCTAGCCATCAAGGAGTTGATTGTGGTGGATGCATTAACAAAGAGGTATGTGGAAGAGGTGGTGTGGTTTCATTGAGTTTCGAGGTCCATAGTCTGAGATTGGGATACAAGGATTACCTCATGGGTCTGGAAAGGATTACAGCATGCTTTTTTAACCCAGTTATTCCTTAACAATGCTTTCCACCCCCAGATAGATAAGCAGATAGAGTAGACCATCCAGACGTTGGAGGATATGCTAAGAGCATGTGTTTTAGACTTTAGGGGATCATGGCTGTGACACATTCCTCTGTTAGAGTTTTCCTACAACAATATCAATCACACAACCCTTGGCATGGATCCATTAGAATACTTGTATTGGAGAGTGTGTTGCTCACCCGTGTATTAGACAGATGTTGGGGAAGAAGGTTTACATCACCCAGAGATAGTGCAGAGCTTAACTGAGAAGGTTCAGCTAATTTGGAAGAGGATGAAGGAGACTCAGGACTGGAAGAATTCTTATAGTAATCATAGGAGTAGACCCTTGGAGTTCGAGGTTGGGGACCACGTGTTCTTGAATTTCTCCCATCAGCATTATAAACATATGTTTGGAAGGGATGGTATTCCTTCTCCCAGGTGCTTCAGACCCTTCTAGGTGTTTCGATCAGTCGGCGAAGTGACTTATCAACCGGAGCTATCAAAATCGCTACTGAAGGTGAACTGCGTCTTCCATGTGTCTCTACTCTGTCAGTATCTACATGATGATTCGCATGTCCTCAGCTGGAGAAAGCTGGATATCGAGGACAATGTGACATTTGTAGAGTGGCCAGTGAGGATCTATGATCATGAGAATAAGGTGCTTAATGGAAAAACCATTCCCTTGGTTCTTTTGTTATGGAGGCATTGTGGCCTCGAGGAGAGTACCTATGAATGGGATGCAAAGATTCACACCCATTACCCATATCTATTTTAAATTTTTTTTCTGTATTGTTTTGTTCATGAATGTGATGTAATTCTTAACCTTGTTAACAATTAGATGTGCCATTTCCCATGTTCTTTAAATGTGTATGAAGAGTTCTAACTGTGGAGAGGGGAGGACCTGATCATTAATCGGGATGCAATAAGGTGGATCCGATTAAACCTGTTTGGGTGAGTCAGTGCCTCCCAATTCAGTTAGTATCATGACATGAATGAAGGCAATCCCTAATCCATATGACTGGATAGTATGAAAATTACATGTTTTTGGGGATACTAAGTGGAGGGGAATGGTAGTGCATCTACAATTGATCAGTATGAGAGAGAGGTGTTCACATATGTCAAGGAGGATTACTCATAAGAGGTATCTTTCGACGTGGTTTTCTGGCGCCCCTCCCTTTTCATTTGGTTGACTCCTGGATTCTTGAGGATGGGAATAGTTTTAGGGTATCTTATGTAATGGAATAGACCCTCTTGGTCCATCAAATTTCCGAAATTTTTTGTGTTTGGGGTATCCTGGGAAAGTGTTTTCCAAAAACTCAATTCCACGAAATAGTTCTATTGAAATGGTTGCACCGGTCAGGATAGCATTAGGACAGTGGATCTTGTTGCACTATAGTGGTCGCACCGTGACTGAGGCACCATAATTATCACACACCGAAGTTGTGGCAATGATTATGGTGTTCCACCGAACTAGTGGCACTATTATGGTATCTCATCAAACGGTGTCCCACCAGTTGTTTTTTTTTCAGTTTCCATCATTTTCCAGTTCAACTCTTGAAACTTATCATTAGACATAAAAGTTTTTTAATACCCCTTTGAAATCCATTTAAATCCCATAAATTATATCTAAAATCCCAAAAGATCCAGGTGACCCTTAAATTTCCAAAATGTGCATATTTTTACCTCGGGGTCAACCCTCCCTCTCTTTCTTTTCAGCTTCGCCCATGTTACATGGTTTATCCCTATTTTAAGGAAACTCTTTAACTCACATCAGTTACGGGCACCTCTCAAAGGAGTATTATTAAATAAAAATTAATTCCATCATGAGTAACTGTCCAACCACATGGAGAAACCACGATCCTCCTTTAAACAAAATCCAAATTTCATATCCCGTAACTCCAGGATCCAACCTTTTATCGCTCGACGTTTCTTTCTTCTTCTTCACTAGTCTATTTTCATTTCCTTGGTGTGTTTGTAGTACCTATTCATGTGTCTAGTTGTGCACCCATGTTGTAGCATTTCCCTCTCACCCTCAGAGTCCTTGGAGATCTTCCCATTCTAGTCGTGCATACCCAGTTCTTTGAGAAAAGAAGAAAACTTCAATCGTTGATCATCTAGGAAGGGGTTTCCTTCATATCTCTTTATTTTGTATCATGTCTGGTGGGTACAATAATGTCCCATTGGGGATGAATGAATCCAAACCTCAACAAAGATAATAAATGGGTTTCAAATAATGATGGGGTGTGATTGATTTTATTTTTTTTCTCTTTTATCTTATATTATATATTGTAAACTATACAGGATTAAGTCCACTGAAAATCTTGGTCATTGCTGGTCTTTTCTTACGCACTGACAAACCTTTGTTTTTTGGATAATCATGTGATTGAATGGATGTAACATATAAAGAGGCTAATCACATAAACTCGGTTGATTAATTAAATTCCCAAAGAACATGGATCCTTGAGTGATCACCTGGTTAACCAAATGGAATTAAGAAATATAATGAATGGTGTGAATAAATTTTAGAACTCCCATTCTCTGTTCTAGTGATGTGCATTGTCGTTCTGTTGGCGCCTTGTGGGGTGATGTGGATGGGAATGGGATACCCTATTGTTGAGTTATTGGTTGTGGACATGAGGCTCTATGGGGCCATATATTGGGGATTGGTTTGGTTCTAGTACTTTGACGGATCACACATATTCCTTTTGTTGTTGTGACTTTATAGGAGAAACGAGTGTGAATGTTTAAATTAATGCTTGGCTATTTTTCCTTCCTTGGATTGTGTCTATGACTGTTAGTTTCCTAGTATTGAATAATTATTTTAATGGAAACACTAGAATATGATATCAAGAATGGGATCAATGGGGGATTATTTTCTAGGAATGAGTTGTTCTTTGGTTGTGGTTATTGTGTTTTTGTATGAATGAATAGTAACAAAGTTGTTTGTGTATGGAATAATTTTGGAACCCTTAGTTTGGGATGAGTGATTTTTTACCTATACGTATAAATTTAGTTTTTTTTTCTCATTCAAACCCAACCGAGTTGATCACTCCGTGCTAAACAACCCCATTTCATGGGGGAGAGTGTTTTTTCCAAACATCATATTTGGTGGCTAGTTATTAGCTATTTTTTCTCCCTCTCCCGGGTAACCCAAGGCTCATCGAGAAGGTTGTGATAGCTTGAGGTCCGTTATAGCCCAAGATTCATTGGTTAGGGTGGTTTTGGTGATTGGAATAGGTGTATGTGAGCGGGTTTTGTTTCCCAAGTGTCTTCGGGATGAGGCCCAGGTGTCTTCATGCATAATAGAGGTTGTTCTGACCCAGGAGTCTATTGTCGTGGTTACGTTTGGTTGTGGTGGACCATGTGGTTGATGGTGGGATGCATGTTTATGGTGGCCCATAATGTTGTTTTTTGGGGTTGTAGTGGGACTACAGTGAAAATGGTAGGGGTTCTGACGCATAGGATGTCTTCAATTAAAAGTGGGAAAGTGGTGTGGGGTACCCTAACATCGATGTACTATTATTATTATGTTACGTGACTAACTTTATATAGGGAATGTGATTCGGTGAGGTTGGGTGGATAGTTTCCTAACTAGTTGCATTGGTTACCACATTTTTCTCAAAGGGAATTAGAATGCATCCCCACATATGCATGAGAGCTTTTGGTTTTCCCTACTGAGTATACCGGTATACTCACCCTACTTATATAAAACAACATCATGGTTTCCAAGAGGAGTTTGGGGACCGTACGAGACCATAATAGCTCAGATGTCGGTACAAATTTCATTATTTTTTTCTTATTTTTTGGTAATTTCCCTTTGGAGTTTTCTTATACTTTAATGGGTTTATCATTGAACATGAATACAGGAATGGGTATTGGATTAACTTTTAACTTCAGTTTTGGAATTTTTGGGTTTTTACCATCGTATTTCCCAATTGTACTAAATAAAAGGAAAATTCCTTCCCTATTACATGTTATAAAATACCCTTGGATCTAGTTGCCACTCCAAGACCTATTGAAGGTGGGACTCAGGGGTCATTATCTCTTCATGAACTTGGGGAAGGAAGGGTCTGGCAATTCTTTGTCCCATACCTCATCACGGTGAAGGTGGGGCATGAAAAAATCCTTATCAGGAATGTATCTAATGCATATCTGGTGACACAACATCTCAAAATCAATATCCTGAAGTTCTTCCTCCATCGATCTCAGATGAGGCGGAGGGAAACCACTTTCGAATGGAGGTACACTACACTGTCCTTAACCACATGGGTTCAATTGAAAAGAGGCCATATGCTCTTCCACCTCCCCAAACAATGGTATACAAAGAACCTCACTATGATCATATGCTATCATGACTATTCCATTTGTCTCTCTCAAGATCACATCTCCTCAACCTATATAGGGACACTTTAACTCCAATTTCTAAGAAGATATATCTGGAGAACCGAATCCATGAAATCTTATATATGACTATAATGCCTGAAGCATATCTAGATGCATCCCCCTATTCATCAAATACTCCAACTCTAATGACAATGGAACGAGGGTTCCATGGAATAGGAATACCACAAACCAACAAAAGAAATGTTAAGGATATGGATAATATTTCTCAAGAACTCTTCAATGACATTCATCACAACAAATGTTATCACTAAGGACTAAAAATGACCAAATAGTCTCTCTGAAGACATGATAGGTACGCCCACCTTTCAAACCAGAATGTGGTGATAACCCATCGTGAGGTCAAAATCAGAGATATACTTCACCATTATCCATTGGGTGATGAAGCCATCATTTCATAGTATTGGACACATTTCCTCATGTCACCTTGTCTACATGACACTGATCTATATCCAACCTCAAGAACTTATCCACCTATCAGGTGAAAAACACATGGATGACCAAGAAATCACCCTAGGACTTACAATGAACCATTATCTATAAAATCATAAATGTACAGTTAACTCATAAAACTACCCATGGCCATGTAATATATTATCATTGATAGTGGCTTATCCATAGTACATGTTCACGCATAAAACAAACAATTGATGGTGAGTTAAACCCAACATGTCATAAAGAATTATTCCATGATAATCCACCACCATCACAAGAACTAAAAACTCATAGAATCTATTTCTCCAAATGTGTTACTAGCCAACTGATTGGAATTCGGTCATAAATGCATCACATGAGATTACCCTACTCTATCTGGGATCTCTCTTTATCAAAGGAAGAAAAATATTTCTCAACAAAATGGAAGCACTGCTACTCAAATAAGTAGAAAAAATATAACAATGGATGGTCAGAACCCAATCCATATTGGGTAAAAATCGTAGGGTCTCACCTCCACTATGAATAGATTCAACATGAGGCTCTTTATCCCCTCCCATAGATAGGCCACATTGTCAGTAGAAGTGTGTAATAACTGATCCACTCTCTATGAGTCTTAAACAAAAGGGTCAATAAACAATTGATCCAATTATTTATTTAGTCTCAAATAGGGGATATAATGATGGAAAAGTGGATCATAACATTGTTTATAAGATATAACTAGTGAAGTGAAGACTCACATCATAACTCAAACCGCCCTTAATCTCTCTAAAAGATCATAACACTTAAAAACATCATTTATTTGTCCCATATAATTACAAAAAATATGGCCTTTATTGACAACTTGGAACACATAAATAACCCAGTAAAACAAGTTAGAGAAACTCATACACCTTACCTCGACACTATCCACTTTCGGTGCCACTGACTTGTCCGCATGGGTTTGGATCACATCTCAAGAATGAGTATTGGTGGGGGAATTTTTCCTCTTTATAAGATGTACAAAGACACATAAATCATTACTAACATAGGGATCTAAAAATTACATTTGTCACCCTGGAGAATTCTCATAGCTTGGACCATCATTAGAGAGGGGTCTCATCAAAGAGGGACACTCACACTATAGGCCAATGCCAGTCCTCCGTCAACAGAAAAGGGGTATGACCCACCCTGTTACTTGGGAGATATATAACCCTAGAAAACATGATACACAAATAGAATAGGTTTTTCATCTATAGGTACAACTAGAGCGAACTGCAGTTCCATGGAGAAAATAGATTGAAACTGAAACTTTTCAATTCATTGAGTAGCACACACACCATAAACCTATACCATTGCCTAGAGTCAAACCTATACCACTTGAGGGTATATCTCACCATGGAGCCTCATAAGGATCTATTGCTGGATCTCTTGTAACGTGAAAATACTATGTGTATAGGAATCATGTTCTAATGAAAATATCTAATGATCAACATGCAGATGATCCTATACCTACTCCACAAAATTCCCCATGTCCCACTCAACATGGGGTAACAATATTTAATTCCAACATAGAGAAAAACACATCACGAGTTGGTCTCTAAAATGAAACATCTTAAATCCTATGATTATCAACGAAACACAATCTTGGAATCCTAGCTTGTTGTCATCACATAAACATATTGATGATTTTAATGACGTTCCATGATCAAATAGTATATCTGGGGAGCTAGCTCATGAAGTAAATGAAAACCACAAAAAAATTATTATATGATTCATGTAACAATGTTTTTTTGGAAACCAGTTTATACATATATTAGTTCAATAAGAATGTTACCATGGTATTGGTGAAGGGATACGTCAGCCACCACACCAACACTAGACACCCTATATTGAGAGACAGTCTCGGAACATTTTACCACACATTCCCTATTCCACAAAACAAACCTCACATATATAAAAATGAAAATCAAAACTCTGATCCTAATCCTAGGACGTGTTATAAAAAATTAGGCTATGTACTCAGTTGATACCAGTTTTTCCTGACTGACCAAACAGGGCCTAAAATGCAACAACCAGAAGACCATTCAATGTTCAAATTTAAAACCACTTGTAACAATGCATGCCTATATTTATATTCTCAAAATCATAGTATGACCAACAGAACTAGAAATCATAAAATGGTTACAAATATAATCCCACCCCAAACTAGAAATTGAAGTCCCACCTGCTCGTATGGAAGGGACTACTATCAAATTTAACACCAATAAACACCTCTGTATATCTGGACCAAACTAAATCCACCAGCTCCTAGTCCACCAAGGACTCTACAAAAAGGTCCATCATCTGTATAAGTCATAACGCATTCAGGAAGATCCCATGTATGGACGAGTGTAACAATACCGAATAGGAAAAATAGAAATAACCAAACGCAATTTATCATGTTTAGTCAAATCATCAAAGTATATGTCAAAAATAAAGTGATACATACAATAAAACATCCAGATATAATTGAAATATAAACATAGTCTCAATGTTAGATCACTAGTATAATGCCAACCTAGGATTACTGCACAACGGATATATACAACACTTGTCTAAGATATTTAACCACATGATCCCAACTATACATGATGGAACTACAATGAGAGAACATTTTCCAGGAATCAGATATCAATAATAGAGGTAATTAGATATATAGTGCACATCAGGTCTCACCATAAATGTATACACTATAATAATGAAGAGAACAATATATATATGGGGATCACACCCAAGGAAATGGGGTATATCAAAAACATAATCTAGAGTAACCTGCTATGTAGAAGATTTACTCCTGCATAGTGTTGGTCATGATGATAATAAGAAATTCATCTAGGGAAAGATGATGATATAGGATATCACTCTAGGCGTCGGGGAAGGATTCCAATAACTCTATCCAAGAAGTCCTACTAAAGGGATCACAATCCAATTTGTAAGACATGATTCCATACTGAACATTAGAAAATAGACAAAGGGAACAAACTCATCCATCCCTACTATATGGAATATCAAAAAAATTATCAATAATTTTGGTCTAAGAATGAATAGGAATCTATCATGTACTCAAAAGAGTACATAATGTCTCCTGGGGGGTATATGGTGTGTCTCACTAATCCTAGAACTGCCCATTTTGCTCTCAAAAATGAAATTCACTTTTCATAAATAAAATATCTATCAAATAGGCACACAATGATTAGATTTCAACATGGATATCAGCATTCAATTTTTCCTATACCCATGTACACTCGACCATGTCCATATACTCTAGTCGTGCCTGTGTACCAACTAGTGTACACCTGTCTGTGTCAATGTACCAACCAGTTTACACCAGTCCATGTCCATGTATCATACAATATACATGTTGATCCAACAAAAAGTGTCACAAAATTTGTTACATAGGCAGAAAACATGTGATATTTAACTCTGAAACAAACCCCAGTGTCGCACCGAATAACCTATATGATGTGTGTTCATATCACTACACACCTTTTAGTTCATAATTTCATAGAAATCATAGAAATTTCACAATTCATCTCTTGAGAGAACCATAGATGGATATTTTACGAATAATCACACGGAAAGGTACAAACCTGAAGTCAAGTGAACTACCATGCCACCGTTGTGCAGATTTTGGCTGAATTTGGTGCATATAAACCACCGCCATCATGCCTCATTTTTTTCATGGGTTAAAATCGTGAAGAACAACTCCGGATCAATACATGGATCTTCTAAAAAACTAATATACCATAATCATGTAATTAAATCACCATCTATGAATCGTGGTTACACTATTTTTCACTATTGATTGAATTCACAATGGTCCTTCACCATGTATTCATCGAATCCCAAGCAAAAATAAATTCCATGGATGAATGCTTGTAAAATGGGGAGGCAATACCATAAAATGTAAAATTGAGTAATGAACCTCAGCCTTTGATAATTCCGGACATGCTCCATTATCATATTAATGATGAATGAACATGTAAAGAAATCCACCATCAAATGAATAATAATTATCCCCAAATTCTACAAATAACCCATACAGACAAAACAACTGATCCATCAGCTAATACATTAGTTGATTGATTAATTTTATTCATTAGATAGAAAATAAGGATTAATACACAGAGATGATTTTATAAATTTATTAAGATAAATTTTTTATGAATAATTAGTCATTTTTTTATTGGAGAGATCCATGATTATTTTTGGCACATCGATCACCAATGTTTGATCCATCAATCCACAATCTCGATGTCAACCCACTTTCATTCATGATATCTTTATCAATTATTAGTGTTATGATGAAAAACATACGAATTGGTTATAATGACATATTTAAAGAGGGATTGTTTGGTCCCTAACTCGAAAAAAAATAATCATTTGAATTATTTTATTTTATTAATTCTCCCACAACATTACTTTATATAATCACCTGAAACCAACAAAGCTTTTGTCATGCCTATGGTAAAAACAAATCCATGAATTTTATGGTTCCTTATGAATTATGATATAAACCTTAGTTATGGAGTTATTTCACTTTTTCTAAAAAAAGTAACATGTTTGATATTAATATATTTAATATATTTTAAAAATTAATTATAGGGACACTGGGCATTGGAATCTTACCCCGTCTCAGTGCATGGGTCAGGAAATATTGATAAAAATATTACAATGTATTATATGAAAAAAGTGGGATATTATATATATAATGTAACAACTTTTTTTAAAATAATATGATTTTATTTTCTATGCTATATAACACACAACACTAATCTTAAATTATACATGAAATATATTTCTTTAACTTTGATCTCTATGATAGCTTGCAGAACATGCAAACCCCAGCGTAAAGGAAATATAATATAGTATATCATTATAACCTATTAATTATATTGGATGGTATGTATAGTACTAACTAAATTATTAAAATTATAGTTATATATTTATTATAAATAAAATATGTATCATTTAAGTGAAAAGGAAATGTTTTCAAAAAAGCTATATTTTTTTAAAAGGTTGTCTAGTCACTCATTTCGAACATGAACTAAAATAAAAATTTTCCTAATTTAGATAATTTATTTTAATAAATTAATCAATATTTCGAAATCATAATATCAAAATTATCTCATAGTGAATTTTTGGAATTCTTCTGAAATGTTTCATTTTTATGGATAGTGATAAATACTGTATTTTTATTGAAAACTGTATTTTTATTTAAATTATTTATAAAGATTAATTACGTTTTTAAAAAAATCCAAAGTTAAATTAGTTCAATTATATATCAATTAACTCAATTTAATTATTTGGAATCATTTTCATCTTTAATTATGAGACAAAGTTCTTTGTAATCATTTGAACATCTTCTCATTGAAATCCCACTTTATCATTACATCTACGATATTAATTTTAAAATAAAATTTTATACTTTTGTCATTGGAATTTATAAAATTTATTATATTTTAATAATCATCATAATATATTTATAATTTGTTTAACATAATTTTTGACCATAATTTATAGAGAAAACTGTAAAATTTTTTTAACACGGTTAACGTAAAAATGTCTTCTCCAGGGGTTAATCTAAAATGATAAGGATTGAAAAGATCTTAAAAATTGACTAATTATTATTTTTTGGACATATTTAGACACAATAATATATTATTATCGATAATAATATCTTTTTTATCCTTTTTTAATGTGAAAAATCAGGGTAAACCTTCATATATTCCAAAAATTCAAGTGAGCCTCCCACCTCACTTATAAAAGGCCACTCACTCTCATATCCTCTTAACACCTTTAAAAACAATTTTTGGACAATAACTAACAAAATAACTTCCCAAAATACATAATACAATACTATATGCTTTATTTTTGGCACAAATCCAACCTAGTAAGGTTTTGGTGCAATCCTAAGGAAGCTAACCAAAGAAGAGGTAATCGTTTTCAAATATTGTTTTTAATTTATTTCTTCCTCCACGTCTTTAAATTCATATTAAACCACCATTATGTAATAAAACTAGTATATTCCATATACTACTAATTTTTTATGTTATTTTCATGGACTAAAACCATCCCCACATCCATCAAATGGTATACAGACTCATCATTCTTATGTACGGTGAAATACCCCAAAACAAACCGACTTCATTAATTTTCTTATTACCATCTATCATGGTTGGGTATGGTGCTGGATATATATATGTGTATGATATTTAAAAAACTAATTATATCTATGGAGAAATTATATTACATGTAATGTTTTTAATCCCATTAAATATGGATACGATAACGTCTCTCGTCTCTACGCTGGACTACCACCTCATGAACAAATGTGATTCATTTTTCACTGACACCTTACATAGAAGTTGATAAGGATAAACTTAATGAGTATATTTGATATAAATGATATAATTATGTTATCAATGTGGTTTTAATCATTCTGAATATATATTTTACTAGTTTATTTATTACCTTTCACTCACTTATACATGATAACATTGTTTATATACGTGTGGACTACTGCCTTTATGAAGCGATGAGTCTCTCTTTCATCCCCAACCACATGGATTATATTTATTAGTATCATTAAAATAAATAATATGGTATTTATGATATTATTTTACTTTTTAATGATAATATATTTCATACCACCTTTCTATAATCATCATTGAAAAATGGAAAACGTTACCCATGCGTACATATGACCTACCCTCTCTATGATTGTAATATACTTCATTTTATAAAACCATCTTTAATTATTCATATTAAAAGGAAAATTAATTTATAAATATGATAATTATTCTATTATTATTATTATTTAGATGATGAAACTATAAAATATTCAAATGAACCAGAACATTCATGATATTCACTGATGATAAAACAAGTCCATTAACCCCAAGAACAATGAAAATAATGATGCTTTATTAACGAACGGATGATAAGATGTCAAAGAAGATAATATATGTTATTATAAATATTAATATGGTTATTTAATAAGTAAATAACAAGTTTTAAATTACTATAAATGATATTAAAGGATGTTTAACCAAAAGGAAGCATGATTTAAGGGATTTCTTAACAAAATTTATATTCATTGGGTTAAAATTATACTTCATTGATTATGTCATGCTTTGAATCTGTGTGTAATAAAAAATGAATTTTTTATATTTACAATATTTTCATGTTTATTTACATTTGATACACATAATAAATTCATTCATGAAAATCCACTTCAATGATATGATCTTTTATAAGGGACATCATCTCAATTTCCCGTCATCTAGGTATATTGTAATGTGATGCACCTAGTTTATTTTATATGGTGTATATAATGACCCTTTAACTTGTAATATAATGATTCCTTAATAATTCATGATATTATATTTTTCATGATGAATTATTTCATCCAATTTAATTTTACTTAAATGTTTCCAAGTGGTATACTCTTTCATAACACAATTTATTTTATTTTGGTTATAATACTTTTTCATTATATTTGATATTATAAATATATTTGAAAAATGACTTCTAATTCTATTATTTTTTATTCACACTTATTTTATATGGATTTATATTTGATTCAGATAATCAATTCACTGATTAATTTCCACTTCAATGTTATAATCTTGGCTAGAGTTTATTTTACAATATCATTTTAATTTTGAATTATTATAACATGAATTGAAATTGAAGGAAATTATTTTGTCATTATTTAATAAACACATTTTTTTTATTATTATATTCTTAATCATGATGTTTTAAAATAAAATTTCTATTTTTATACTCCTTGGTATTTAAAATAATTGGGACAATTGTTTTAATAAAATTCGAATTCATTTCCATCTTCGATGGGTATTAGAGGATATTTAGTTGAATATTGGGAACTAGATTTTTGAAAACATAGAATAGGTATCAAAACCTTAAATAAACCATTTTGGATAAGAATATAATAACATTCAAATGTTTTGGTAAGTTTTGGATTATGTGGTTTTTCCTATTAATACATTACAGTATAGATACAAAAGGTAGATGAAGTTTTGACACAACTATACCAAGGGGTAATAAATTCTAAAAGGGCGCATTATTTTTGTCTTTATTGTCACCTGGCATATGAAAATGGGCCTTGTGTCGCATATTTTTTGATAGTACTCATGTATATGACTAATATAATTCACATGTTATTTAGAAACCATTATTATGGATTTGAATAGATGATGATAATGAGTTACCTAGGTTAAATCTACGTTGTCATATACTGATAATAATTTCTTCATGATTTAAGACTCTTATATATGATTATATGGTTTCCCCATTATGATTATTGTTGCTCACACAACTATATTTTTGTATTTTTCAAAGGTTGGAACATGAGTGAATCATGATAACTTTAAATATGAAGGACAATGTGGTTAATTTGGGAAACCAAATGGGTTAATGAAAAGAGTTAAAGATATCATGATTATGAATAATCATTTTATCTTAAAATCTTATTAACAAACTATATCTTAACTAAATAATAGACACAAAAAAGTTGACAAGGATGGATATTTATAAGAGATTAGGTGGTGGAGGCCTTAGAGAAAAGAAATATATATTTCCATCATGTGAAAATTGTGAAAAAATCACCCCATGGTATGACTCAATTGAATGAAAATATTCTTTTTGTGTGGTAAAGAATGGTTTAAATTTGAGAATTTATGAGAAAAATGAATATTATAATGGAAGGAAATAATTCTCACCCTATGGGTTGATTTATAATATGTTTTCAAAAACATTATGTTTACCCATTGGTCAGGTTTGTCGGGATGAAGGATCTTTTGGACCTGAACTAATCACAAGGGACCAGGTGAGGTAGCTTCGGGTTGATTTTTTTTTTCAATTTGGACACACCCAAACCCAAACTATCTTATATTGGGTTTATATAGGTTGGATTGATTAGGTTATGAAAAAAAAACATTTTTTTATTATTTTGGATCCCACGGGTTTATCGAGATACATCTTCTACCACTTCATCACCCTTAACATTCCATGAAACACCCACAACCATCCAATGAAAAATAGTCAAAAAAACCATTATTAGATGGTGTGATCAGCTTTCCAATAGGTAGTCTCTGAGTTCTGTAAAACCATAAGATTTTTTGGAATATTTTTTTTATTAATTAAATATTTTTGATAATTTTAATTTTATGCAATAATAAAAATAGTTTATTTTATTATAAATCACAATTTTTGTCTTGAATTATATGAAAAACAAAGTTAATTGTTAACTACATGCAACATAAATTTTAGATTTCCCTATATGGTACAATGAGAATATCTTATATTACACTCAAGAATGAATTTCCTCAATGGCGTGAGAAACATGCAAGACTGATTGTTACAGAACAATAAACCATTATTAAAATATTATTTTATAATAGTATATAAAATTAAAATTAAATTGAATATTTTTGGATTAAATAACTTATGGATATATATTTTTTAATTAATTGGATACCTATTAATTCGAAAAGAATATAGAAACCAAATGAATATAATGGGACTGAATTTATAAATGCCTATTTTTATTTGAAAAAGATGATTTATATTAATAAGTTTAATTAATTAATAATAGAAAAATATATAAACTAAATTTATATTTTATATATTAAATAAATATTTTTTAGGATCATCCAATATATTTTATAGATATAAGACAATAACAAACTCAATTTCATGCTTCAAAACTATTTTTTGTAAAGGTAATTTTACCACCTTTTATTGTGGAATCTATTTTAAATCATTTTTTTGTGACATTAATAGATTTAATATTCAAAAATAAACTTAATATTTGAAATATTATAACAAAAATTAGGATAGGATAATGTTTTGGTATTTTTCGGTATGGTTTCATGTTTTAATGAATAGATAAAAATAGCGAATATTAATATAAAACTTCTCTTTCATCTAATTTATTTATAAGGTTAAATTATATTAAAAATTGGTTCAAAATATAAATAAGATAATAATTATATAATATAATCCAATTTAGTTACTTGGAATCAACTTCAATTTGAAATTGGCCATAAAAACTTAGCAAACTTGTAGAAGTTTTTACTCTAAAAACCCATAGTGTCGTCCCGTCAGAGAGATTATTTTTAAAATAATTTTTATCAATTATGAGATTATAATTTTGGAAAATTGATTTAATATTAGAAATAATCATAATTTATAATTTATAATATTTTTAACTTATTTTTTTATAAAAAATATCAGTGAATGTAATTAATATTAATTACAATGGTTAAGAGAAAAATTAGGTTAATAATGTATTAAAATTTAAATTTAAGAACAAAAAAGACCTAAAAACCTATCTAAACCCACTGGATGAAATAAATTGTTCCATTAATCTTCCATTATTGGGGGTTTTATGGTTGGTATGAATTTTTTAGGTAAAAATTTGGGTACACCTAACATGTTTTAAATAATTTCCAATTGTGTCCTTTCCCTTTCCTATAAAGGCCACCACCTATCCCTCTTCATCACACCTCAAAAACCAATTTTTTCGTTAAATGTCATCAAAATACAGATAAAAATACCAACCTTCATACTAGAAACTAATAATTTGGATGAAAGAAATCCAAGTAAGACTTCTGGTACAAAATGAAATGAGTTGTCCGATTAAGAGGTATTGTCTTCTTTCATGATACTTTTTTTATTTTATTTCTCAACAACTTCACTATATTTATTCCATAATTTTATAATAAAAATATTATATGAAATATACGATGATGTTTTTATGCTAATATTTCGACATAAACTTACACACAACTCAATCTAATGGGTGAGAAACATATCATTTATTTGTATGGTGAACTATAGCCTCACAAGGTGACAATTCTTTATTTTTCCTTACCGCCTCTCATGGTGGAAATTATGATGACCACTCTATTTATATAAGTTATATCTTACATTTATTAAGAATTTAATATTTTTTATCATTTAAAAATCATTCTTTACTGTTTTTATCTTGTGTAATCATGATAATTTTGTTTCAGGATGCGTGGACTACCTCTCTATAAATGCGATACAATTCGTTCACACACTACATAGAATGTATTAAGGATGGGTTTAGTGAAATTATATCATATAAAAAATATAATAATTATACATTAACAGTTATATATAAAAATATATATATAAATATATGTATTTTAACTTTATTCATTCAATACTATAATAAAAACGGACACAACATTCATGCATACATACGACTTACCATCTCCATGAACGTTGTCTTCCATTTCATATATCTATATTATATAGATTATTATAATACAAATATCCTTACTATAAATGATATTTATACCATTATTTACATTCTATAAATCATTATATATTTATAATTTCCAAATATATTACAAATTAAGACACATATGAAGAACAAAGGGAATATTACCCTGTGTGAAACCTTAAGATATGATTGTTAACATGTGGGTACTATTATGTCATAATAAAACCATATATGTTACTATATATATAAGAATATGGTCATTAAAAAATATTTATAATTTATCTATATTTATTATACAGTTGTCTTGAACAATTACTATGAGATTCAAGATCTAAGGTAAGGGAATTTCATCTCAATTTTTATTTTTTTAGATACATGCTTTATTCACCACCCATTCCTTTTGTATGGTGGGTATACTACCCCTGAATATGTTGTATTATTATTAATATTAATTTTATGAGTATGTAACTATATTTTCTAGTTTATTCCATTCATATGGTATATGTTGCAAATATTACCAAATCGGTAAGATAGTTTTATCTCAATTTTCCATTTTTAAGACCCATTTCATGTTATGAACCTATATTTTTATATAATGTGTACATATTTTCATTGAAATGTTATATCATGAATATAATACCTTTCATGATATTTTAAAATTCATTTAATTTCACTTTCTTACATGTGGAGTATGGTTCAATGTTACTATGTGATAAGAGATTATTGAAATAATCTCATTGCTTTTTGAGATTGTTTATGTTTTTGCTTCCTTTAATGAAATATTATGATCCATATCATAAGAAAATTCATGAATTTTATTCTCCTCAATATATTCATAATATATTAATGTATTAGTACCATTTTTATAGTATTTGGTATATATGATTTTTAAGAAAGTGTTCTTATATAAGGCCGACATTACCCTCTCTTTGGTCAGAAATCCATGTTCCTTTAAAACCCTGCCTTTTAAATTTTTTTCCAATTATATTATACTATTAAACTATAATAATTTAAACCAAATTTTTCATTTTTTATCTTACCAATTATTTCAATGGAATATTCATATCTCTTTTTGAACAAGTCATTTTTCTAACCATTTATTGTGAAAAATGAATGTTCTTCAAATGTTGTATGGAATGTATGGATTTATCCACAGTCATTTATGTGATTCTCACATTTGATGTTTAAAAGGGTAAATTTTAAGAAAATTATTTTAAATCTAATAATCAAAATATTGGTTTTCAAAAGGTTTTCATGATTTAATAATTTGTTTTCAATTTCATTTTTAAGAAATTTTTTTTTCAAAAGGATTTTATGTTTTTTATATGTTTTTAAGAAAAATTGATTTTAAAATATTTTCATAGAAGATTTTATAAATTTTTAATAATGTTTTTTAAATTTTTTCAAATATTATTATATATGTCACAAATGAATTTTTTTGTAAAATTTTTTCCAGATAATTTATAAACTATTTTATGAATATTGTTTTCAAAACATTTTCAAGCTCTACTTTTATTTTTTCAAATAAAACTATTTCTAAATAGGATTTAAAATAACTATTTTTAATCATTAAAGATCATTTTCAATGAAATGGATTTCAAAATATTTTATTTTCTAAAGTTAATTTTCAAATAAGAAAGGATATTTTCCTCAAGAAACGTTTTGAAAATAACCTTCCAAGTTATTTTCCATCTAATATGATATTTTTTTACGTTACTAATTCAATTATAGTAAATTATAAAATGGATATATTAATATTTTTCATGAATGGTATATATTTTTATGGAAATATTCTTATGTAACCTATTTCTCTTCAATGGGTTTTATGATTTTCAAACCTGCTTTTTTTCATGGGTAATTTTTATGATGTAATGGTTATGAAACATATATTATTTTCACAAGTTATGATATGATTACTTATTTACAATACCCATTTCATTTCATGGGTTATGTTATGATAATATATAATCTTGTGGAAGATGAATGTATGATTTTACTATGAGATGGGTGGGACCTATATCTCCTTCTAATGAATTGGGTAAAAATTTATATCTCATGAGATATACTATAATAGTCTTGTTTGTGAACCATGACTACTTTGATGGACATGGGAGTGAACCATGACTACCAAGATGATATAAGGAGTGAACTCATGCTACTAATATTACCATGTGAGTGAACCATGAATACCAATATAGTATGGGGAGTGAAACCATACTACTAAGATGGTCTTGGATGTGATTACTTAGATACTATTAAAATCATATTATATTCTTTTGTGTCTTCCATAATCCCATATTTTATTCTTATGTTATTTTATCATGGATTATGTTAATTATTTACTTATTATTCATGTCTTGTGAAATTACATGATTTATTCCATGTTTCATTCATATGATCTATGAAATGGAGGGTGTGTTCTTTTATTTTCATGATCATTTACACATACACTAATACTCATAATTATTCATATAAATCTCCCTTTTTTACCCTTACTGAGAATATGAGATCACCACTTTTTTATGTTTACTTCCCCATGTTATGAAGATTTTTATTATTTTTTTATGTGTATTAGAATGGTTCGTGGAAATAAGAACCTTTTGGGAGATAATGTAGCTCACTTATTTATTAGTATTTTTTGTTTCCATGTTTCCAAAAACACTACACTAGTAAAGTCATTGGGTGTATTTTTCTATAATATTTTATGTATTATGAAAAAGTTATGTAAATTTAATGTATAATAATAGAGGGTCTATATATTTGAAATCGGATAAAAGGATTAGTTAACCTTTGGAAAATTGGTTGATAAAACAGTAGTGATATCCGTAGGTATATTTTGAAGGATATGTATTAAGATATTTCTAATGACAAGTATAAGGATGAATTAGTGTTTAGTAAAATTTCTTGGAATTTTGGTAAATGATATAGTGAGTGATTTTCTAGAAATACATCATTATCTAGATAATATAATTGGATGTTTTTATGGGAAAAATATACATAGTGGTAATAACTCGGACAAGATGTCCTAGGCCCAACTCAGGGTAATCTGGTACGTGATAATGGGAATTATTGTGCACCTTGTTTGTCACTACTGGTGTATATGATTTGGGAATTAAAAAACTCTTTATAAACCATCATAAAGGAATAAAATAGAGTATGACTATAAATAATCTAGGATAAATCTATGGTTTCATAGATTAAAGAAGTAGGAGCCATGATTTAACCACCATATACATAATTTTTTATGATTATATGGTATTCAAATATGATAAATGATTCTCACATTTTGATTTGTGGTTTTAGTTAATGGAGAGAACTAGGAAAAAATGGTAAAATTTTAATGATTAATATGTGGAAGGTATAGGAATTATGAAAGTCATTTTACCTAGTGGAAATCTCTTAATGGGAATCAGCATGATGGTGTCATGACCCGTCACCCGAGGATTATACTGTGACTACCCCAAGCCTACCTTCCATAGGCCAGGGAGTAGAGACTAGTACTAA
Source organism: Viscum album (assembly GCA_963277665.1). Lineage (NCBI taxonomy): Eukaryota > Viridiplantae > Streptophyta > Magnoliopsida > Santalales > Viscaceae > Viscum > Viscum album. Next base: position 126,858,153 of record OY728131.1, on the reverse strand, counting down.
AAAGGCATATCCTTATAATGGGAAGTAATTTCCTTTAAACTGGATTAAATAAACAAACCGAGAACTCAATAAGTAACCACTATGAAAATTGTTGTAGTAAAGAGTGTACCGAAAGTAAATTGGTCTGAATAAAATCCAAACTAAAAAGTATATGTAAAACTAAAAAATGAAAAATAGATTCTCAAACTACCACTGAGGATCCTACCTAAATGGTAGATATAACTCATGATCATAAGACACTGCAACATGTCATGTCAAAGGTCCATATCTGAACATCGTCCAGTCTTGGATCCCCACCCTCGATCAACATTGTCCATAGTATACACAAGACACAATAAGGTGTGGGAATAGCCCGTGTAGGGGTGAGTATGACAATACTCATTAGGGACCCTGACACTCCTAAAGGTCTCCCAGAGTTCCACAATGGAAAAACCACAAAGAAATACCTCAATCACAAAGCATGAAGCAGTCAACAACACTACTTAGGTATATGCCCATACACATACCTAGGTTATGAAGATATAATCATCTCATACATGAGGGAAGAATACAAAAAAGGTAACACTATGAAGGTAAAACTACCACACAGGTAACACCATGAATGAAACACCACGATGCTAAAAGTACAACATAGGTAACACCACAACGATAACACCATGGAGGTAAAATACTCAGCTCACTTTTGGTATAAATGTAATCCACTGAAGTACATATGATTAGTCGAGAAACTAGTTCATCTTGTTCTATAATGAGGCACTACTGCTGACCATACAGATTCTTACCCCCAGAGTATCGATAGGTTCTAATCCCCACAATGAACCACACACGATCTTAACGACACATGATCGATAGGTAATAACCCCCTCAATGACCCACATAGGATCTAACCAACACAGAATCAGTATGGTTTGATCCACACAGGATCACTGAGTGTTGAAACACATAGGATATGACCCAAATATGATTGGTATGCGCTGACCCACATAAGATTGTTGAGCACTGACCCACACAAGATTTGATCCACACAAGATCGGTAAGTGTGGACCAACACATGATAGCTCGGTATTGACCTCTGAATAATCTGTCTTCATCATCCACCTCACTGCCAGCCACTAGATTCCTGCTCATTGCATGATTGATTATGGAATATCCACTTCTAAAGACAATAATAATACCTCAACCTCCACAAATTTCGACAAATAAGTGTCCCAAAGGACCACCATGTCATAAGGGTTCCAACACGATAGACGACACATCAATCAGACGCCCGGTCTGTGACTTAGAAGTGTTTTAGTTCTGAGTGACCGATTGGATTTAGGATCGATCCAACCCAGATACACTCCAACTTTCTGCAAAACTCATGTGGAGATTTCCAAAAGGACTGCCTCTTCCTAAGGTTTCTGACGCCGTAGATTGTTCATCAAATGGATGCCAATTCTATTAGTTTCACCCCATTATGTAAAATGAGGGTGATCACACCTTGTTTCGACCTAGCTCAGTCGGACCCACCGGAATATGCCAAAAGGACCACATCCCAAAATGTATCCAAACTCCTATGACGGAGTGCTGAATGGACACCCGATTCGTCAGTTACAGGTGTTTCATTATTCGGGGAATGGTTGGGTCTAGGCCCGGTCCTACTCGGTCAGGCCGGCCCAACGCAACCGGTCGTAGGGTCTCCTTGACCCCTATCAGGTCCAAACCGAAAAAGGGTCAGCCCAGTTTTCTGGGTCCGGCCCATCGGTTTCAGCCCAGTTCGGTTTACGGGCCTGGGCCGAGGTTGAACCGGCCCGTTGGGTGGGGCTCATCCCAACCGTGTTGATCCACTGCGTCGTGGGTTCGGCCCGACCCTCTAGGCCACAGGTCCGGTCCATTATGAAGTTCTAGCCAACTCGGTTGGCCCACATCCATCCCCGTCAACAAGATGGTGGACCAGTCTTCCCAGGTGGCCACGCGGGTGTGGGGCCAATTCAGCCTACCGGTGGGGCAGTGCCCCACCGCCTAATGGTCGGTCGTTTTGGCCGACCGGGGGTCCGCAAAACTTGTGAGGCGTGGGGTCATGATGCCCTCCACCTGATATGCCTTTGAGTTGCAGTATCATCTAGCAGCGCGCGATGGCATGCCACTTCATATCTGACTTCCATGGCTGGCTCGGGTCATCCACCTTCATCACCCGTCATGGCCCTTGCCCACCAGAAGTGTGTGACGGCGTGCCGCACCACCACCGTTGCCGTTTGGTGCCGACTGGTCTACTAACCACGACAGCATAGTCTTGTGGCCTCCTCTTACGGCACATGACGATGCTCTACCTCCATCATGAGTGGATGGTGTTGCCTCTATCGTGGCTAGCCGGTGTCTCCATGCTGACGGTCCTCAATGATGAACACAAGGTTAAATAAGGTAGCGGAGGGTCTGGGACATGTACATTTTGCCCGTGCCCTTTAATTTATCTTGGAAACATGAGGGAGGAACAAGATTTAAGATTCAGTTGAAATTATAATTAAATATATCCCTACATAATGTTCTTTTGAGAGCCTCTGTGCTTGAGGAGTAGAAGTTATTCGTCATTTTTTGGTGATCTTCCCTACCCGCTAGAACCGGCTTCATCTTCCAAGTGATGGGTGTCTCATCACATTATCAGAACTTCGTTCTTGTTGAATCTGTGAAAAATACATTTCCCGAAGATACATATAAATAGGATAGGGTGATGGTGAGTAATTCCCTCGGAATTAATGGGTGTTCATTTAATAGGAACCTTTGATGCTATTACAAAGTATTTGAGGAGTCAAGCCATTTAATGGCATGACATGTCGTTGGTCCCGCCACATCCTCTTTCCCATTGGAGGAAAAATAAGAAATAAATAAAATGACTATATTTTTTTATTATTTTTTTTAAATGTACAAATTCTAACTTTTTCTCCAGACATACTTTGATCAAAGTGAAGCCTCCCTTAAGAAAATTCTGGTGTTGCAGATTCAACGGTGCCCTTAGATTTTTAATCTGAGCACCGGTTCAAAAGAAAGAAAACACTACCTGGGATTTTTCTGAACGTACCTTAAATAAATTTCAGAAATTCACTTCAGGAACAATGGGCATCGAAATCATTTGCCTTCAATTTTTGAAGACTGATAATAATTCCATATAATTAAAAAAATACATGGAAAATTCATATCTATATATATGGTATGAGTATTGGTTATACATCTGAAGATACTGAGGCCACAAATGACATTTGAAAGGTATGTGATTTTCTTCGAGTATTGTATATATTAAAAATATGAATCATGATAAGATTGAAGTTTAGGTAATTTATCAATGGATCATATTCCATATTCTAGGAAAGAGGTATTAAAGAATAATTTGATGAAGCCTTAGTAATGGTTTAAGAATATGGTTGGATTAGTGACGTATTTATGTTTTAGAATTCAAATAATATGTTATAAAAATCTTGAAATAAATATGTATTTTTATTATAATTTTTCAATATTGATTAAAAAGGACATGTTTGATGGTGATAAATATATATAAATGTGATTTCAATGAAACGTAATATTTTGATCAGGGGAAGGTAACCCTTAATTAAAGCTTGATATTTATATAATTATGTTTGGATAAATATTTTATGGATATGAATAAGTAAATTGGATGGTATGGATTACCTTGGAGATGAATATAGACAGTGTGTTCTATGTCATAAAAATGTTGATATCGTGTTTCAATGGAATTTACAATAAGGTTATTCACATTTTTTGGAAATTGATAACCATGTAGTACCTTGTGATATATGGGGGATCAATTTCATGACATTCATTCTATATATTTGAATTTTATCCAATCAAAAGATTTATAGGGTTAAAAATTTATATAACGTTTATGATAAACATTATATGAAGTTAGTAAGAAAATTATGTTATCTCTCCATATGAGGATCTAGTCATATTGGGTATCATATTAAATCTATTTTTTATTGATGATTAGTAATGAAAAATGGGTTGGCATTTCATGGATCTCATGATCTACAAGTACTTCAAGAATGAAAATTTCAACATCCTTTTTATATAAAGAGCTTAAGTGGTTCAAAAAAATCCATGGGTGACATTATCCTTAAATAATTAAGGAATATATTATAATAAAACTTATTCAACTTTTGGAAAAAGGATCTTGAAAACAAAAATGTTTCTGTAGTACCTACATTCTTGAGGAATCAGAAGGTCCCTTAGGTAATTAATGATTTATGGATTTTTGATTGTAAAAATTTCTCTTGACATTAATCTCTATCACTCTCCATCAAAACATGATGTTATGATTTCTCTTCCATATCCAAGTTTTCACTTCCCACCTATGTTCTCAAATGTGGGAATCTCATTATGAGTTACTTTGAGTAATTGTTATGGTTCCACATTTACCCTTTTAAGGTATGTTTTTGTATTCATTCTTATGATGTGGGTTTATAGGAATTAAAATTTAAACTGTTAAACCATTAATAACGTAGAAAATATTTTGAGGGTGAAATTAATTTTCGGGGTGGTAGAATGAAACACATCAAAAACTTGTGAAATATATATATTTAGTATTAATTTAATAATTTAGATTTTTTTTCATTTCACACCACAATGATAATAGTTTATTTTATATTAAATCGCCATGTATGGATTATATTACATGCATAAAAAAATAAATTTTGAACCACACGCAACATAAATTTCATCTTTCTCTACACTAAACACTGAGGTTTACATACATTACACGCTAGACAGAATTTCTTTGATGTGTTGTGTATCACGCACGAACGATTGATACCAAAAAATAATTCATTATTAAATTATTATTATTTAATAGGATTTTACATGGTCATAAAATTCATTATTATGAAATAAAATATCTTATGAACATATATAATGTCATTAATTGGTTAACTATGAATTATAAAATAATATAGAACCCAAATGCATATAAAGAAAATGAATTAATAAAAGTCTATTTTTTATATGAAAATGATGATTTATATTAATAATTAAAATTAATTACTAATAGTTAGAGATAGTAATTAAATTTATATTTTATATATTTAAATAAATATTTTTGATAATCAACCAATATATTTGATAAACGTAAGAAAAAAACAAAAACATTTTTATATTAAAAACATATAGTTCTATAAATGTAATTTTAAGGAATTTTATTTGAGAGCCATTTTAAATTCACATTTTTGGAATTTTGATAGATTTATTATGTCAAAACTTACTTACTATTTGAAATACGAACATAAAATTTTTCTTATGGTAATTGTTTTCTATTTTCTATAAACGTTCATTTTTAATGAATAGTTTAAAATATTGAATTCTAATTCAAAACATCATTTTAATCTAATTAATTAAAAAGGATAAATTATATTTTAAAGTGTTTTAAAAGATTCATTAGATAATAATTTTATAATTTAATTCAATTTAGTTCTATTTAATTATTTTCACTTAGAAATTTGGTAAACAAACATATAAAATCTTTAGACGTTTTTACTCTGAAAACCCATAGTGTCGTCTCGTCAGTGGGATTATTTTTAAATTAATTTATTCCAATTATTTGATTAGAATTTTGAAAAATGTATTTCATATTTGGAACCATAATAATTTAAAATTTATAATATGTATAAATTTTTTTTTGACCAAAAATATTAGTGATAATGATTAAAAATAATTACAACTGTTAAGAGTAAAATTAGGTTAATATCAGACCTTATATTTAAGACCCAGAATGACGTAGAAACTTATCAATAACCTATTGAATGGAAATTATTCAGACATTATCCTTTCATTGATGAGTTTGGATTTTTTTTCATGAATGTTTTCATGTAACAACGTGGGTACACCTAACTTACTTTCATCAATGGAAAGTGTGTCCCTTTCCTTCCCTATAAAGGCCACCACACATCCCACTTATTCACAAATATAAAACCAAATAGGCTAGGCCAATGTGTACCCAATAAAAATTCTAAAATCCACCCCTTCATTCTATAATCCTAGAAATTTCAGAATTAAATCCAAGGAACACTTTTAGTACAATCCAAAAAGATTTACCAGATTATGAGGTATCTACTTCTTTAAAGATCCTTTATTTTATTTTCATTCACCACCCATAAACTCTATTTAATATTCGATTATATAAAAAAATATTAAATATACTATTAGGTTTTTATTCTAATATTTTTACATACACATACACACACCTCCATCTAATGGGAAACAAACATACTCTTTATGTGAACGGTGAACTGTCGCCTCACAAAATGATGACTGCCAATTTTTCCATACCATCTATCATGGTGGAAATAATGATGTAAATTATATTTATATGTGATATATATTATATCTATTAAGTATTTAATAATATTTTACAATTTTACAGAATATACCTTTATGCTTTCCAACTTGTGTAACTATGATAATTTTGTTTGAGGAAGTGTGGACTACCACACACTCAAAGCGATATGATACGTTCCCAAAATACATTTGTTGTATTAAGGATTGGTTTAGTAAAATTATATGAAATATATGATATAATAATGCTACTAGAATAATTATATATATATATATACAAATATGTCATTTAATTTCTTTCTTTCAGTATGACAATAAAAATAGAAACAACGTTCATGCATACGTACGACTTACCGTCTCCATTAAAGGTGCATTCCATTTCATAATTCTATATTATATAGATTATTATAATACACACATATTAAATATATATGATATTTATATCATTATTTATATTATGGAAACCAAGATATAAGTACAAGGACCAAATATTTTATAGATTATGTCACATTCGAAGAGCAATGTGGACATTACCCTGAGTGAAACCTTAACTTATGATGGTTTTAAAAAAAGGTAAAATAAGGACATAATAAAAACATATATGGTATTATATATAAGAATATAGTTATATATAATATATTAATAAATTTATATTTATTATACAAGTGGTTTGAATGGGTACGAAGAGTGCCGAGATACAAGGTAAGGGCATTTCATCTCACTTTTTATTTCTATGAGATACATGCATTATTCATCGATCATTCCTTTTGTGTATTGTTTATACTTCTCAATGAATGTATTATATGAATATTTTTATTAAATTTAAAGTTATGTAAATATATATTCTAGTATATTCCTTTCATGAGGGTTATGTTTCAATTGTTACCAAATTAGTAAGATAGTTTTGTCTCAATTTACCTTTTTTGAGACACATTTAATTTCATGAACCTATATTTTTATTTGATGTGTATAAAATACCGTTGACATGTTATATAATAAATTTATTTCCTTAATTATATTTTAGGATTCATGTAATTTCACATTATTACTTGGGGAGTATGGTTCAAAGTTACTAAGTGATAAGAATTTATTGAAACAATCTCATCACTTTTCTAGATTGTATATGTTTTTGTTTAATTTAATAAAATATTAAGAAAAATATATTAAGATAATTCATGAATTTTATTCTACTATAGTTATTCATTATATATTCATTTAGTGGTACCATTATTCTACTCTTTGGTACTTTTTATATTTAATTAATTGTTTTTAAAGAAGCCTAAATTTACCCTCTATTTGGTAGGAAAGTTATATTCTTTCAAAACCATGTTTTATAAAAATGGTCTTGAAGAATAATAAAATATTATCCTATAATAATTAGAATATATTTTTCCCTTTTTTATATTATAAATGTTTTCAATGTATTATTCTTTCCAGTGTATCAACAATGAATTTTTTTAACCATTCACTGTGAAATGGGAATGTTCTTCTGACCTCATATGATATGAATGGATTTACCTAGAATTATTTCTATGAAGCATCGTTTGAATTTTTAATAGAATAATTTTTATTAAATTAAGTTCAATAATAATTTTCATAGAAATGGTTTTCAAAATATTTTCAGGATTTCTTTATAAGTTTTCAAAGTGTTTTTCAAGGAGTGATTTTTTCAAAAAACATTTTAACATTATTTTATATGTTTATAATAAAAATTGTTTTCAAATAATATTTTATACGTTTTATGGAAATTGTTTTACCTTTTCTTCAAATATTTTTTTTATAATTTTTCATGCAAAATCGTTTTACAAAATATTTTCAATTCCTTTTTATAATTTTTAATGTGAAATGGGTTTCAAAACCTGTTTAGTATCTCTTTATATATTTCCAAATAAAAAGATTTCTAAATGACTTTCAAGGCATTATTTATAATTATTCAATTTTATTTTCAATGAAATGGATTTCAAATTATAATTGTGTTTTTAAGTGTTTTTTTCAAATAAAAAAAAGATATTATCCATATGAAATGTATTCAAAATATATTTCTGTGTCATTTTCAATCTAAGATGACATATGTTGATGTTAATCATTCTATTCTAGGAAATTATAAAAAGTCTCTATTCATATTACCTATTAAATACTATATGTTATAATGGAATGATGCTTTTGACACCTATTTCTATTCCAGGGGTTTTATGCTTTTGAAACATTCTTATTTTCATGGTTTATGTTTATGATGAAATAATTATGAAACACATCTTTTTTCCATAGGTTATGATATGATTACAAGTTCATAATACCAATTTCATTTCTTGGGTTATGTTGTGATTATTTATGATCATGTGGCACATGTTTCTATTATTTCATGATGTGATCAGAGGGCCCTATATCTACCTCCAATGCATTTGGTAAGGATTTATATCTCATGATATATACCATGATGGTCTAGGGAGTGAACCATGACTACAAATATGGCTATGGGAGTGAACCATATATTTTAAGATGGCGTGAGAAGTGAAATAATTCTACTAAAATGGCCATGAGAGTGTACTATGACTACCAAGATGTTTTGGGGAGTGAAACCATACTACTAAAATGGTCTTCACAGTGATGCGTTGGATACTATGAAAATCATATTCTATGCTTATTTGTTTCCCAAAATTCCATGTTTTATTCCTATGATATGATATCATGGATTTTGTTCATTATTTCCCTTTTATTCATGTCTTATGAACTCCCATGATTTATATTATATTCTATTCTCATGAGCATGGAATCATACCCTTATGCTCTTGATTATTCAGAAATATCTCCCTTTTTTACACTTACTAAGCATCCAACCTCACCTATTTTTATGTTCCCTTCCCCATGCTATAAAGATATGTGTTATGATTGATATGTCGAAGAAGGGTGATAGGAAAGAAGAACCTAGAAGGAGATAATGTATCTCAATTATGTATCAATATTTATGATTCCATGCTTCGAAAGGCACTAGACTAGTATGGCCTTTGAGCATTTGTATGTATAATGCTTTATGTAATCACAAAGTTTGTGTAATGTTAATGTATGAAAATATAGTGTTTTTATAAGGTTAGAGGAGTTTGAAGGTAGGTCCATCATTGTGACGAGGATGGGGTGGTCTCTGATTCTAGTAGATCTAGGCCCATATTCATAGATCAGACAGAGGCTTTGGAATAGGCTGAGGGGGTAGATGCAGTTGCGATGAAGATAGTGGAGCATGAAGCCACCAGATAGGATAATGGTGATGTGTAATGATCATTTTCTTTTGGACTATTTCTTGTTATTTTGTTACTATAGAAAAATAAAATGAAATATAGTTATTATGTATTGTTTGATGAATCTAAGGTTGCAGTTTATTGATATGGCATCATTTTCTATTTATTTTACATGTCTCTATTTTGTTGATTTTGTTTTATTTTTAGATAAGAAGCGGCATGGAAGATTCAATCATCTTCATTATTAATCTAGTAGTCATTTCACTATGCCAAATTTTTCATTTCACGGTAGTTTTTTCATTTAGTGGTGGTTTAAACCGCCACTAAATCGATCTACGGTGGTTTTGGAAAACTGCCGCTAAATCGTGTGTCAGGAATACATTAGTGGCGGTTTTTAAAACATTCGTAGAACGATTTAGTGGCAATTTAAACCGTCGCTAAATAGTTTTGAATTTTTTTAATTTTTATTTATTTATTATTTATTCATTTATTCAGTTATTTATTATTTATTAATTATTATTTATTTATTATTTATTTTTTGTAATTTTTATATTTATTTATTATTCTTATATATTGTCCTAATTTATTTATTTGTTATTACCATTCTCATTCCCATCTCCATGCATAAGTCCATGTCCATGCACATGCCCATGCAATATATAGAAATTATATGTTTGGTGAGATTTGAACCGTTAAACTCATGCTTATTCTCCAATGACTTTACCACTCCAACAAACTCTTCATGTGGTCAATTAGTCGATTTTAATGTACTTATACACATATATATTATTTGGAAAAACAAGTAGTACATAACAAATTGATACATACTAAATAATTATTAATAAATGATTATTAATCAATAATGACTAATCAATAATCAATAATTAATAATTAACAATTAATAATATATAATATTTAATTAATAATTTATAACATATAATATATAATACGTAATATATAATACATAATATATAATACATAATGAAAAATATATAAAAAATAATATAGAATATATTATGTATAATACAAATATATAATATATAATATATAATTTATAATTTATAATTTATACTATAAAATATCTAATATATAATATATAATATATAATATATAAAATATAAAATATAAAATATAAAATATAAAATATAAAATATTAAATATAAAATATAAAATATAATATATAATATATAATATATATTGTATATTGTATATTGTATATTGCATAATATATAACATATAACATATAACATATAATATATAATATATAATATATAACAGATAATATATAAGTATTGTATAAATAATAAATTAATTAAAAATTAATTCAATATTTGATAAATAAATAACAAATTAAAAAATAATAGATAAATAAAGAAATAATAAAGAAAGGATAAATAATAAATAATAAATTTTAATTTTTAAATTCTCAATTTTAAACAATATATTTTAAATTATAAATATTAAAAAATAAATATTAAAAAAAATAATAATAAAAAATAAAAAATAAATTATAAATAATAAATGATAAATAACAAATAATAAATAATAAATGATTTATAATTTATAATTAATAATTAATAATTAATAATAATTAATAATTAATAATCGATCATTAAGAATTAAGAATTAATATTTAATATTTAGTATTTAAAAATTTATTGATAATTAATAATTAATTAAATAATAAAAAATTATTAAATAATGAATATTAAATAACAAAATAAATAATAAATGAATAATAAATGAATAATAAAAAAATAAATTAATATCTAATAAATTAAAAATAAATTAATAAATAATAATTAATTAATAAATTAATTAATTAATAATTAATAATTAATAATTAATAATAACTAATTATTAATATTTAATAATCAATATTTAATATTTATTAAATAACTAAAATTCAATTAATAAGTAATCAATAAATAATAAAATAATAATAAATAAATAAATAATAAAAGAATAATAATCTACTAATAAATTATTATTTATAGAATTAAAAATAAATTTATCAATAATAAAGAATAAAGAATAAAGAATAAAGAATAATTAATAATGAATAAAGAATAATGAATAAATAATAATGAATAAATAATAAATATTGTGTCATAAATAAATAAATACATAAATAAATAAACAGATAAATAAAAATTTAATATTTAATAATTAATAATAACTAATAACTAATGATTATAAATTAATTATTAATAATTTATAATTTATAATTTATATCGGATTTTATCATTCACTATTCAATATTTAATAATTAATAAATAGATAAAGAATAATTAATTAATTAATTAATTAAAAATTTATAAATAATTAATGAATAATGAATAAATAAATAAATAAATAAATAAAAAATGCATTTTAGACAAATAATAATTACATAATTAAAAAGAAATTAATAATTAATCTGGATAAAATAACTAAATAATAAATAAATAAATATTAAATATTAAATAAATAAATAATAATAAATAATAGATAAAGAATATTTATTAATTTATTAATAATTAATAACTAAGAAATAAATAAATAAATATTAAATTAGTAAATCAATCAATTAACAAATATATAAAATTATCAAAACATTTATAACTTCTTAAAACAATATAAACACTAAAATGACCATAAAATATGATTCGAGACTCCCTTTTCGGTGCTACAACCAGTCAAATCGATGATCATGAATTAAGCTTCGATATAATATGTGGTACGGGCCGAACAGATAACTGTACTGAATGTTTTAATGGTATGAATTTTAAGAAATCGTTGTTTGCAACTAAACCCACTCTTTTCAAGGCCTTCGTGTCCTTTATGGTAAAATAAAAATGGGTAAAATACTCGAGGAGTTGTTATTAGACCTAAGCGGCGTAGAGCTCATCGTAGGCATCGATTTGATATGTGGTAGAGCCCAAACAAACACTCAGATTAAAAGTTATGGCCATTTGAATTTCGAGTTTGATTTTTGACTTTTGAAGTTTTAATATATTTTTTTCCTTTCATTATCACATGATTTAGATCTCACGTGGTTTTTTGTCATTCGATAAACACTGATTTGATTGGTTGACAAACTAAAATGGACTCTCGGGTAAGATGTTATGGTCATTTGATGTCCAAGTCTGTTCTTGTACTTATTGAAGATTTTTTTCAGTTTAAAAAATATTATTAACTTATAATTATAAAAATTAATTATTTGTAACATTAAAAATATTTAAAATTATAAATAATAAACTAAATTTGATTTTAAAAAATAATTAATAATTAATAAATAAAAAATATTTATATTTTTTTAAATTTACTAAATTAATGCGGCAGTTTTGAAAAAGTTGTGTCTATTTCGTGGCAGTTTTTTTAAAAAAACCTTGGCTAAAAAGTTAATTTTTTTATTTGGTAGATATTTTAATAAAATTAGAAAAAAAACAATCGGCGGCTTTTTCGCGGCGGTTTAAAAAACCGCCGCTAAATTTGTTTTCGAAACACATTTAGCGGAGGTTTTTAAAACCGCCACTTAATAACCGCCACTAAAACATTATTTTCTTATAGTTTGTAATGGTGGTAGATGGAATGGACACTATGGATGATGTCGGGTTTGGGCATTGGGTCAAGAGGTGGGAGGGATATGTGGGGGTGAGAGGTGATAATGCAATATTGGGTCGAGAGGCGAGGGTATTGGGTCAAGATGTGAGGGAATTGGGTCAAGTGGTTGGAGGGAAAGGCGTCCATAATAATGTTTGAAGAGATTTGGGTGACTCAAAATAGTCGGGTTGGTTGGGTCAGGTCAAATCAATTTTTCCCAACTTGTGACCTGACCAAAATCGACAATGTTTTGACCTAACCCTACCGAACCAATGATATACATTTTTTAACGCGAAACAACCTGATCGGGTTGAGATGGGTTGTTTGGGTATGGTCGGGTCTAGACTCCCTTAGTAAATGACAGGGAACATGAAATTTAATTGATCCAATTTCATCTTATATTGGTTAAAACCTAGACCAAGGAAAGAATTATTTGGAAAAAATACAGATGAATTATTTATGTATTGGGGTTCAAGAAATAAATTAATAAAATATTTAACTAAAAATTGTATTTTTGTTAAATAAATTATGAAACTTATAAGTATTGTGATGAATATATGTGTTTATTAATTTTTTAGTTATGGAATCCATCATGGGATTATGTGTTTATGTTTGACCATAAGTTAGAATCCTAAATTTCCATTTTGAAAATATGTGTGGTAGGAATATAACAATATTAAGGATAATTTTGGATAAATATTTTGGAAAATAACCGACTATTTTAGAACATGAAAATTTAGTTAATTAAGGATTCATTTTTATTTTATGGAAATAATATTAAAGGTATTAGTAACCATTAATTATTATATTTTCTTTGATGTTGTATTAATTATATTTCATCATAACTCTGGAACGTTGTAGGAATTATATTAATATAGTTCTATAAAAAGGAAAATCAATAAGTGGTGTGAAAACCCATCATGTCTGGTAAGGCCACTAGGCCAGAACCCACAACTGAAAGATGATAAAGGTTTAACAGATACCACTCGCCTACAAGATGTCTTGGTCATTTTATTTCGTTAGATAATTTGATAAAAATACATATTAATTATGAACCAATGGTGTTACTTTTGAGGTTTACAGACTAATGTATTGTATTAGATCACCCATGCTGACTATATTCTTTTTGAAAAATAGTTCAAGATATTTTGAAATATTTCTATATCTATTATAGATCATAAGATCTTTTGAAATTTAATTTCTATTCATTTATCATAAAAAATTTCATTTGTTTAAATTTTTTTGAGTAAGTGATGAATTGGAAATTTATTGAAGTGCCATAAAAGGATGAAATTATTCGTATGAAATATAACCATACCAAGTAATTATATTTACTTATATTTATAGATATAACAAAATAATTCTTCAAAATTAAGAAATTTATATTGAAATAAAAAAAATTATCATATTAAATTCATATCTAATGAATCCTATAGTCTTTTTAATCATCACATATTTATGTTTTTGGGGTCCTTAAACTCCATTAATCATTCACATTATAATGATCAATGATATCATTCATTCTATAAAAAACATTCAGTTTTCTTCAATGTGAATATATTCACCTTTAACTAATGTTATCTTACTTATATACCTAGTGATGTGACCATTTTATTTTCATTTTTCTCTTATATAGAGGATGTTTTATAATATTTTTTGTTGGATGGTGTTTCAAAAAGGAAATTTCAAATACCATAACCTTGATTAATAAAATAAAGTTTAAATTGAGAGGACATAATTTATTTATTTGGGGAGATTTTAATATTATAAAATTCAAAAATAATTAAATTTTATTTGATAGTTTATGAAATACACAACACCGATCCTAAACAACCCATGAAATATATTTCAATAACTTTAATCTTTTTGATAGATTTGAAAACACACAACCCCAAGAATAAACTAACTGTAATATAGTATAACATTATAACCTAATATTTAAATATGATGGTATTGATTGTACTATCTAAATTATTAATATTATGATTATCTATTGATCACAAAAAAAGAAGAACCACTTCAAATAAAAAGATATGCTTTCTGAAAAACAATATTTTTTCTAGAAGGTAGATTAGTCACTTATTCCATAAATAATATAAAATTAATTTTTATAATTTTTATAACCTTTAATTTATAAAATGAACTTCATTAGCTAAACTATCATATTAAAAATAACATAAGAAGAATTATTTGGATTTTTCTAATAAGTTTCATTTTAGATGAATAGTGAAAAATAATGATTTTTATTTAAAACCCGAATTTTCATTTAAATTATTTATAAACATAAATTACATTTTAAGTGGTTTAAAAATAAATTTTGATTAATTATATATACATTAATCTATTTTAGGTCATATTAATATGTTTTACATTGAATTTTGATATAAAAACTTTGAAAACATTTGTACATTTTGACATTGAAAATATGCTTTCTCGCAGCGTCTGTGTGATTAATTTTAAAATTTTGTTTTCTACATAAGTGAATGGAGTTTGAAAAAATGGATTCCATATTTGTAATCAAAAAATTTTATATTTTATAATATGTTAATATTATTTTTTATAACCATGAATACTTAAAATAGTCAAAATTATTTACTACGGTTAAGTGAAAATTGGATTTACCAGGGGTTAAACCAAAGTGATATGTTTTAAAAAAGCATAAAATATTGTATGGAATCTATTTTCAGGACATAATTAAACATTATAATTTATAATTATCTATAATAACCCCTTTGGGACTATTTTTCAAAAGAAAAAATAGTTATATCTTTTTCTTTTCAAAAATTACAAGTGTGCTACTCACCTCACTTATAAAAGTACACCCATATCCTCTTATATTCAACCATTGTAAACCATTTTTTAGTCCAATAGCATACCAAATAACTTAAAAAATTCAATAATGGAACACTAGAGGCCAAATTTTGGGATTAAATCTATCCTTTAATGGAATTTTGTGTAAACCTAAGATGGTTACTCGAAGAAGAGGTGACGTTCTTCAACGAGCATTTTTATATTATTTCTTCCTCCACATACTGAAATTATTATTTAAAAAATAATAATGTAATAATCTCAGTATCATAAATATAAACATGTTTTATTAAGTTATTTTAATGCCCTAAAACCAACCCCACATACACCAAATGGGTTATGGAAATCATCATTCGTGTATACAATGAACTACCACATAATGAAATGATATCATTAATTTCTTCCATTACCACATATCACAGTTGGGTATGATGAAGGATATAATGTATATATATAATATTTATAAAAAATATTATACCTTTTTATTCATTATATCATATATAACTTCTTGAAATTCTATTCCATTTGGGATACGATAACATCTCTTGTGTGTATAGAAGAATACCGCTATGTTAAATGATGTGATTAGTTATTCAGTAATTCTTTACATGGATGGTGATAAGGACAAAGTTATGAAATATATATGATAAACATGTTATAATTATGATATTTGTGAAAAAATTATAATTCTTAAAAGATAATATATCATTTTATTTCTAACCTTTTCAACCACTTAAAGATGAAAACATCGTTCACGTATATGAGGACTACAACCTTAACAAAGCGATGTGACTCTCCATTCATAAATTCAAAAAATGGAATATATATATAAGTATATTTAAAATAAGTAAAATTTTATTTAGGATATATCAATATTTATGAAATTATAATTAGTACTTACATTTTTTCTGTAATAATCATTGAAAAATGGAAAATGTTACTCATGCCTACGTACGACCTACCGTTTCCATGATTGCAACATAAATATTTTTTTGAAACCATAATTCAATATTAGTAATAAAAGAATAATTTATGTATAAATATGAAAATTATTTAATGAATTTTTTTTCCATGAGATCATGTGACTACATAATATGCATATAAACTAGAACATTCATGAAAAAACACAGATGAGATTACAAGGAAATTGATACCTGAAACAATGAAAATAATGAAATATTTTTTATGAACGAGTGATAAGAAGTTATAGAATGATCATATTTTATATTTTAAATATTAACATGGTTATTTTATAATTTAATATATTGTATAATGACTATATACATGAGGTTAATCCTTTTTCAATCGAAATGAAGCACGAGGTATTGGATTTCATAACTAAATTTCCATTCATTATCTTAAACATCACCTTCGTTGATTGTTTCAGGATAATATTATGTGTGTAATTAAATTTAATTATTTTATATTTTATTTCAACTTTTTTATGTGGATATATTTTTTATAAACATATTCATTTCATTGAATAATCACTACATCCATGATTTGATTTTATTAAGGGGCTACGTCTCAATTTCCCTTCATTAAGAAATATTGTAATGTTATGAACCTAATTTCATTTATATGATGTATATACCACCAATTTTCCATGTAATATTATGATTAATTAATAATTAATGGTATTTTATCATTTCATTTTTAATTATATCTTTCAATACGATTTTACTTAAAAGTATCCAAATCGTAAATATTTCCATAACTCAATTTATTTTTATTGTGTTATATAAATTATTCATTTTAGTCATTATTATAATATTATATGTGTAATTAATTATAATTATCTTATTTTTTATTTCCACTTGTTTCATGTATATTTATATTTAACACACATAATATATTCATTAATTAATTTTCACATCAACATTGTGATATTTTCATGGGTTTATTTCATAATTCCATTTTAATTTGCATTGGTTATACTTAAATTTCCATTGAAGGAAATTATTTGATTATTTTTTAATAAATCCATTAATTTTATTATCCTGTATTTCTCCATGATTCTTTCAAATAATAGTACCCTGTTTTCCACTCTTTGGCACCTGAAATAATTTATAAATATATTTTAAGAAAAAATGACTTCATTTATCTCTTCAATCAAAAATCCTTTTTCTTCTAAAACTATATTATGTAAAAATGTATTAAAAAATTATTATAACCTTAAAAAATTATTTATTAATTAAATTATTACACATTTTTCATTCTTAAAAAATGTTTTTTATAGAATTTTAATTTCATTTTCAAAACAATGCCCCTTTTGATTTTACAAAGGAACCTTTTTTCACATACATGGAATGTATATAATTTCATGTGGTCATGAACAATACGTGTTTTAAATATTACTTGGTAATTTTCTATGATTTTTCTAAAATAAAAATATTTTCAAATTTATTTTTTAATATTAGTTGTAAATTGTGATTTTCAAAATAGAATCGATATTTTAATTAAGAATATATTTTATGTTATTTTTATTGTATTTCTATTAATCAATGACTAAAACCCATTATTCTTACTGAAATAGGTCTATATTGTATTGATACTATCCTTATTATTTTTATGGATGGTTTATGACAATTTTGAAAAAGGAAGGTATTGAAATTCACTTCCTTGATTCATTAACGTAGTCAATAACAATCCCTTGAATTACTCACTTTATTTTGATAATTAGTTATTACATTTAACCTATATATTCTTATTATTTATCATGGATATGTTTATTTATTGACTTCTCATGAACCAGATTGGGATACCATCTTACATGAAACTCGACCCAGCCAATGATATAGCCTGAAGGACATTCCTGATCCCCATGAGATAGTGACAAGTGTGCGAAATCAATGTTATCATAATGGGAATGATTTATCTAAAAGAAAACCAAGATTAAATAAACTAAACAGATCTGAAAACAATAATCCAATAATTACTGCATCTCAATAGATTCAAAACTAATTCAAATAGAAAAAAATATCTTAAAAAACTAAATACAAAACAAAAATAAAAATTGCTACCACGACCTCTATAGGACCACTTGGTCACCACAAACAACATGACCAACCTACCCCAATGGCACAGCCAAACCAGAAACATGATCCTATAAAATTGATCGGGTCTACTGACACCGAGTGGAACAAGTATGGTGTGATCGTAAGTAGCTCAGTAGGTAATCACCATCGATTCCATGCATTTACTCCCCCAAAATAGTCTACAACCACTAGTTTGAACTAAATTTATAAAATAAGATTTTAATTTCTTTCTAGACAGTAATCATATCATTCCACAAATTCAATTCTTATAAAAAAATACACACATATTTCCTTTGAAAAAATAGTTTCACATTGTAAAACCCCATTTATAATCCCTAGGAAAAAATGGAAAACCAACCTAGGTCCGAAAACATCATACTAAAAATAAACTAAACTGTACATGTGCGGAAGATAAAGAGTATATAACAAGCAAGGATAATATCTATAGAAGAAAAAACTTGAACATAAAAATAAGAATAATAAGAACTTCCTAAACATATGTTAAGGAAATCACTATACATACTCATTTTGGACTCACCAGCTTCTATATGGTGCATCCAGTAATCTATAACCAACTAAATTCTATAAACAAGCCTCCACAGTGACACGCCCCACCTTTCCTTTCAGAAAATCTTGCGTGGAAAAAACCTATCTAATCTTGTTTAACAAGAAATCGACACTCAACCCTCTAGATGATGACCATGAATCCCATGATAATTGTAAATATTGAGTATAACAACCATAACCCATTGTGTTCCCATGAACAATCCACAAGAGTGTAATGCATCCCAAGTTCTAATAGTGTTTAACCTATTCCATTTCAAAATCCATTAGAGGGGATCTGATCTGAAAGAGCCAGTTGGTCCATATTATAAGCCAAATCATCACTAACACACATGAAAAACTATTTCCTTAATAAGTTCCAATAGGTCTGTCACCTCATTTGAGTTTCAAAAACAACTTTACAAAACATTTCAAAATACCAAGAATGTTTTTATGCTACCCAAGATTTTAATTTAATTTTCAAGATATGCCAACGTGCCCACCAGGCCCATACATCACATGAGTTTCTAAACCAATTTTCATTATATTATTAGGTGCCAATTGGACCTTCACATCATATTAAAACCATCTTTCAAATAGAACACAACACTCCAATTGGGACTTTATCATTTCCACTCCAAATACATCACAAATCCATTATCACATTGTTTGAAATAAAAATATAAAATACCACTTTCACATGCATATTGAAAAATGAGCCTCTAAATTTAAAATAAAAAACACTTCCCAATCCATAGTGAAAACACACAACAACATGAGACGTTCTAATTATTCCTTTAATATTTCAGAAACTATGCTTCATCAAAAAATTCAAAAAAATCTCCTCATACCACCTAGTACCAAAGTGTGTATCAAAATTCCCTAGGAGACGTCGTGCCAATTATTCACCAAAACATGTCACAAAATTTCCGACATGGAATATTTGAAATAATACATTTGAATCCATGTTTTCAAGTCAGAATAAGAAACACATCACCATTTTAAAATAAATTAAGCGTTTTAAAAAAAAGTGTAGTAGTAAGAAAAGAGAAATCTTTTTTTAAAAACTGACGCTCAAGGAAAACATAATTTTTCTAAAATCCATCATCATTTGAGTTTCCATAAATGTGTGAACCTCGTGCACCCATGTATGTGTAATAATATAATGGCACACTCCATGTGTCTGTGAAATCATCCAAAAACTAGTCTTGTGAAACACCAATTACCTTTATACTAATAGAACAAGTCACATAATTACAACATAACTAACAAAAATTTAAAAAAAATTACAACATTTCCAGAACATTTTACCAAAACTTATTATGCCATGAAGAGTCCTCCAAACAATAAAAAATTCCTAATTAATCATTTCCACCAAGCTACCAAAATAAAACCAATAATAAATATAACCATAACTGCTCAATTTCATTTTTAGAAAAGAAGAATCATTTCATCAAACACCATACATGAATTTAATTATAGGAATCATTAAAAAAATCCTTTTTAAAACCAAATTCAGATAAGTTTCCATTATAAAATCACCAAATATATTCATAATATCACATTATGAGAATTATTATAACATTTTTAAAGCATTAAAAAAAATATCAAGCATCAATGGAATGTATCTTAAAGGAAATGGATGGAAAAACCTACCTCAAAGATGTGAAAAGAAAACAAATATCAAGAGATGGAAGAATAAAACCCAAGAGATAATTGTATCACCCTAAAATCAAAATAAAGCAACCCATATACCAACCCTAACACTTAGGGTCGGCTAAAATGTAACCCTACCAATAGAAACCAATAAATCAGGAGAGAAGGAAGAGGAGAAGGCGAAATTGACCAACAAATAAAATAATCATGCTATGGAACATTCAAGAATCCTAAATAGATGGTTAAGATTAAAGGAGAGTATCTTGAATACCCCTATGGTATGACTAGGTTGAATGGGGGTGTGAAATCCAAAATTTGGGTTAAAATAGTGTAGGGGAAAAGAGGTAATTTATTACTTTTAAAAACATTAGAAACTTGCAAGGTTTGGCAGCACAGTTTTCCAAACCATGCATCAATCATGAGCCCCTAACTATCCATGAGGAACATGCCACAGCATTAAACCACACAGTTTTCCAAACTATTCGCCAACCATGTAATCTCCACTATCCAAAATAAACATTTACCACCCAGTTTTGTGGGTGAGGGAACACTATTTCCCCAAACAATGTGCCACATGCTATAATGCCCAATATCTCCATTTTCTCCAAAACTCAAAAATTAAAATCTATAACACAACACTAACCCCACAAAAGTGAAAAAAAATCCAACAAAACAATTCAATAATTGGATTTCTATGACAAGGTGTCCCGATTATCCCCACTGTAAAATCATTTTATCCCTATAAAGTAACCCAACCACATGAGATAAAAATGATCAATCCAAAACCTAAAATAATTTGAATGAATCTAAGATCCTTGGAGTGAAAAGTATCTCCAAAAGTCACAATCAATTAGATATAATAAAACCATAACAAAAATAACTATGAAAAGAGGAAGGTTCCCCCCACCATAAGAACCCGACTAACACCATGACACTACTTCAGAACGGCCCAAGGAGAGAACTCCCAACATGAGCTAACCAAAACTACTTTTCACATGTTAAATAAGACTAATAAAAAATATAGAAATTCAACACATAAACAAAACCCCTAAACCAATGGGAATCCCATGAAAGTAACTTGAACTGAAAAAAAACTAGAACACAAGACACAATCATCGATTTCCACAAGTCCATATATCTCCAAAGAAGCATAAATGAAAACTAAAACCAATTTATGAGATGATAACCATTTAATGGTCCACTTAAAAGGAAGAAAACTAAACTAAAATAAATCAGGACCACTGATTCACTTACAAATAACTCACAATAACCACGAAACCACAATAGGAAACTTAAAACTTTTTCACTCTAACACTGGAGAAAAGAGTTGGGAAAAGGTTCCTACACCCCCAGCGATTTATTGAATATGTGAAAATATTCACTTCAGGGCCAGTATCTGGATCCCTAATTTCCAAACCATATACTTCCCCACGTCTAGGATCTAATATCTTTATTTCAAGTCATCCTCCTCAGAAATTTTTTTTAGGAAATTTCTCCAGGCGACCTAAACGACCACAACCACAATAAGTCTTTGAAGGATTGGAACAAGGTGAATTCGAGTACCAAAACAAACAACACAATAGAACAAGTGAACCATACAATTAATGAGAGGAAATAACCAATTATGGAGACTATAAAATAATAGGTTCCTTTGGTATACACTTCTCACAAGATAGGGAACCTTCATGAGAATCCAGAGACATGAGACTACCAACTTTCGCACCTCCAGAAACCATATCATACAAGAAAAATTCATCCAATAAATTCTAAAAAAGAATATCCTTGGAGGATAGGTCTCTCTCCTTGATCTATGGGAGAAGAAATCAAAATGAAGAGGAGAGATTTATGTATATTTTGCAACACTGCCTCTAGAGAAAATGAAACCAGGTCCTCAAAGTGGTCAACATAGGCCTTCACTATCTTATGACCATTTTGAATACTCATGAGCTCTTCCACTTTCATTGTCTTCACCTCCTCAGTTCTAAACCATCGGAAAAGTGGTCTTTAGAACATACCATGTCATCCCAACATCCATCAATGACGTAGAAATCACCATCCACAAGTCCTAATTTGGACACTCAAATTGACCCCGAAGAGCATTTAATCTCACAACTTTTGGAGTTACTAATGATACGAAGTCACACTTAACATCCACAATATATTACAGTACCTCCAATAGAAATTACTCACCACGAAAGATATGTAAAAACTTAGATGAACAAGAAACTAGAAAATACCCACAAGATATTTTGAGGGCCTTTTTGGGAAACATATTTTGAACAACATAAGGGACAAAAACCAAAACAAAAATCAACTGAAAACACAATCGAAAATAAAAATTCAAGAAAAAAATTTGGATCATAATCTAAACACGACAAGCACAAAAAATCATCTTTTCAAAATCCACCATTTTACTCCAATTTATAAAACCATCTTCTTCCAAGGAAACTGTCCAAATATCAAAATCCATTTTAAAGAAAAAACCAATTTCAATTATTGGTTTACCATTAAAAAACCATTTTGAAAAAAATAAAAATATTTGATTTCAAATAATCAACCATGACATTATATGAATATTTAAATGTGTTTCCATCCCACTTCATATTATATCATACAGGAAAACATGAAATCATTTACATTCCATAAACAACCACACATATGTGAACATCCATGAGGAATACCAAAGTTCACAAACATCATTTTATAACCAAACCCTTGCACCCACCATATTTTAAATCCCAATCACCTACTATTTTAAAACAAAATTTCAATCCAAATCTACTTGAAATAAATCATTTCCATCTCAAATCCCATTTTTATTTTAAAATAACTCTCACACCTACAGAAAAAAACTCACACTAAACTACTAGAATGAGGAACTAGTGACTATTCCTAATCTGATGACATGGTTAATGGGTCATTCCCTAATAATGAATAAACAACTAAGAGGACCTTAAACCATGAACTTAGACTCTACATTGGTCATTACTCCATGTGAGATCCCAACATGACACCAGCTCACCTCCATTTTCATTCCTCATCCACACATCCGAAATCCAAAACAGAGGACTCACATCCTAGACTACGCCTGGAAACTCAAGGATCAAAACTTGAAAGGGTTCATGAAGTCATTATCTTACCCACCTTTAGAGTCTTGAATGTCCTAATATCTAATATAACTTGAATCCCAAATAACGAGGGCCTGCTGGGAAATCATTTGTTCATGAACTAGATTAAGAAGCCATATGAACAAACACATAACCTAGAACAAAACATGTCTCAAACGACATTATCGGTCCCTATGGGCTGGGAAACTAGTGTCATGAATCAAAGTTATCAGAATGGGAATAATTTGTATCAAAGAAAAGCATGATCAAATAATCAAAATAGATCTTTCAGTAATAAACTAATAATAACTGAATCTTAATAGATACATAACTGATCCAAATTTAACAACTGATTATCTAATAAAAAATTGAATACAAAACTAAAATCAAACTATTATAACACAATCTAAACATGAACACTTGGTCACCAGCAACCACAAGACCAACCTGATACAAAGGAACAAGAAAACATGAAACCTGAACCTACAATGCCTCTCTGGCCTACTAATGCAGAGCGGCAAAAGTAGGGTGTGAGCTTAAGCATCTCAGTTGGTAATCTCCAAGGAGTTGTTGCATTTACATTCTCAAAATTGTCTACAAATAGTGGATTGAACTACATTTATAAAACATACATTTAAATCATTTCTAGAAAGTAATAATTTTATTCTATAAATTCATTTTACTTAAAAACCACACCCACAACTTTCCTATTAAAAATTTCATTCACATTCTAAAACCCCATTAATAATCCAAATTAAATAAGTGAAAACCATCCCTAGTAAGAAATCATCATGCTGAAAATAAAGGAAAAAATACATGCGTTAAAGATAAAGAGTATATAAAAAGAAATCAAAATATCCATAAAAGAATTGTAAACGAACAAATATTATAGTTAGTAATAATGATAACTTCCTAAACATCTCTTGAGGTGATATATTTATGTACTCAGTTAGAAATAATCTACCATTTTATGGTGTAGATCTGTAGTCTATAAAAAACTATATTCTCTCAATTAGTCTCACCAATGGATCATCCCACCTAGCCTTTCAAAAAATCAAGGGGGATACAACCCCATTAATCACGGTCGACATGTAACTATCACTCAACCCTCTAGATGATTCCCATGAATCCTGTGATAATACAACACAGTAAAACATGGTATACCTACCATAACCCACAATATTCTCATGTATAATCCACTATATGGGAATGCATCATAAGGTCTAGTGGATTCCAACCCATTACTGTGTGTGGTCCACTAGTGGGGATCCAATCCCAATTATCTAGTGGTCTCTATATCATAAGAAAAATTATCATGAACCAACATGAAAAACCATTTCATTTAAAATTTCCAATAAAGTCCTTACCTCATTTGAGGTTCAAAAAATAATTTCCCAAACATTCCAAAATACCATGTGGGATTTTATGCTACCCAATATTTCAATTTATTTTTTAAAACATGCCAACAAACCATCCAAGCCCATTCATCATATGAGTTCAAAAACTAATTTCCATTACATTATAGTGTGTCAATAAAGACTTCACATCATGTCACATATAAACCATATTTTGAAATAAAACCATAGGTGACAACCGCACCTTTAATTTTTCCACTCCTAATACATTACATATCCATTTAAACACAATTTCAAAAGTCAATATAAATACCACTTTCACATTCCCAATTCCAAATGGGTATTTACATTTAAAATCGTAAACCCTTTCCATGAGAAAGTGAAAAAATGAAACAAATCAAGAAGTTCCAAATTATCCATAAACATTTTAGAAACCAAGCCTCATCACAAAATTCCAAATGCCCCCCTTATACATGTTATTTTCCAAGTGTGTCTCAAAAATTCCACATGAGCCTTTATTATAATTATTCTCCAAAACCTTCCTAAAAATTACAAACATTACACATATCAATAAATACATTTGAAGTCACATATTCAAGTCACTTCAGGCAATACAACACCAATTTGAAATCGAGGAACCATTTTAAGGAAAATGGTATAGGGAATAATGGAGAAACCATTTTTAAAAAATGATGCTCAAGGAAAACATTAGTTTTTTAAATGACATCTTCATTTGAATTATCATACAAGTTTGCACTCTATGAAACCATGGATATGAAAAAATACATGTGTCTATGAAATAATCCAAAAATTATTTTCAAGAAAACTCACTTTCCATTAAACCACAAAAAACGAGCCACACAATTACAACATCACTAATAAGATTTTAAAAACTGGGAGAACCTTTCCAAATTTTTTTACCAGAAATCCTAATTTCATAAAGAGGCATACAAATCACACAAAAAGTCTAATTATTCATTTAAAACAAGATATAAAAATAAAAATAATGAAAAATAACACCACATGTTCTCAATTTAATTTCTAGAAGACAAGTGGAATTTCGTCAAACACCTTGCATGTATTTAAATATTGGGCAAGTTCAAGAAATAAATTAAAAATTATTTCCCCTCATGTATTCATAATAAATTCACCATATAGATTCATTCTATCACAACATAATAAATATTACAAGATTTTGAAATAAATAATGAAAATTAAAAGAATTAATGGAATGTTCTAGAAAATAAATGGATGGAAACATCTACCGTAATGATGAGAGAGTGAAATGAAACATTTGGGGAATCAATAATACAATGTAATAGACAATATCACTACTACAAAAATAGGCAAGGGGAGAGACACCTTATATCAGTGCTAAGAAGAAGCGATGATAAAGAAACCCTGTATCATCGCTAAAATTTTAGCGCTGATATAGGGAAACCTTTATCAATGCCAAAAGGTTCTGATAAAGAGTCCCTTTATCAGTGCATTTTTAGCACTGATAAAATTGTCATCCTATATTTTATAAATTCAGTCGCACAGTGCCCTCGTTTTATCGTGACATAAAGCACTCGCTGTACTACAACCCTGAGACTCCCCTTCGCTGCCCCTTGAGCTTTGTGTTGTCAGTCCTCCACTGCCACCAATATTCATGTTACTGGACCACCGCCGCCCTTGATCATTGCATTGTCGGACCTCCGCCGCCATCGATCATTGCATTGACGGACCTCCACCGCACTCTATATTCGCGTTTCTAGACTAGATGTGCAATGTCTTTTTGTCCCCTATTACACATACTCTTCTAGAAACTATGGTAACTTAATCCAAAGGATTTTATATATATCATCAATTTGTTTGGGTCATGAAAGTGTTATACCAAAGGTGTTATAGTTATTCTTCCATGGAGGCTTGAAGATTCTAAGATTCTTATTGAATCATTCCTTCAATCGGTAGGCTTTGATATTTAATCCAAATGTGTCTTATGAAACCATAATAAGAAGGAATTCAATCATATATTATTAATATATGACATTTCCTCAGTTCTATGGCATGATATCATCTATATTATTGAAGTGTAGCCTCCCCAGACGACCTGTGTCTAGGAGAATATCAAAAATTTATATAGGATTCTTATCTCCCAAGAACTACTCAATATACATCAAGTGTCTAGTTTATAATTGATTTATATTATATGTAACATCAAAAATAATCTAAATAATTGGTATTATTCCTTCAATATTCAATTATTTGTCATAAATATTATGGTTGCAATAATAAATTTGAACTCCCTTCAAATTGTTCATTGTAATAACTCTATTGTTGACATTTTGGTTCTTACGAATATTGGAATTATAGTTAATTTATGAAATCCTTCTGAAACTTTTGTTGTTATATAGATTACCTCATTTCCTAGATTGATCCAATGCAAATCGGATAGGGCATGAAGATGGAATCTAGGACCTTTGGGATTTGGAGTAGTATTTAGGAATCATAATGGAAATGTCCTGGGATGTCTTTGTAGACCATGTGGAGTTGTCTCATCTATTTATGTTCAAATTATTGGCATGCTCAATTTAGTTAAAATGGAGTGTAAATGAGTTTAGAATTAAATTTGTATAGAATATGACTCTACTACAATCATGTTGTCAATCAAAAATGGTTATATTTATCCTTTATGAAAAATGGATGTTAGGTTGATCGAATTCTTGGAAATTCAATCATACCTGAACTACATCATCACACATTCATACCATGCATTCTACTTTTTGGCTGATAGTCGTGAAAATAACGGGTTGAATGTTAATCACTTCCTTTGGACTAATGAATTACCAATTTTTTTTTAAATTTCATGGAAATAGATTGTTGTAAAATTCATTATTTCTAAATTTTGAGTAAATGGATTCTACAAAGGAGATATTTATATAAATTTTCTTGAACTCTTACATAAAATTCCTATATTGACCCTAAATTATCCCATGTCTCATTCAATTTTGGAATGGAAGAAGGGGTATGTATGGTGGAGGTTCCACATAGTAATATTCTTTGAAGTGTTGGTCTTGGACTTGAGCATTTTCATTTTTATATGCTTCTAGATTCTTTTCATTATTAGCTTTGTGTGTGCTCTCATTGCTGGATTTTTTTGATGATTGTAGAATGTGATTAATGTTCTTCAATCCAATTTTCATTTATTTTTATGTCTATATAAGTATTATCTCGTTTTCACTATGAAAAACAATATATTTTTCTTCTTCTCTTGTATGTGTCTTAGTTTTACTAGGTAGTCAATCAAGTATTCTATCTAATAAATCTTAGAGATATTAAATACTTTGTGATTGGGGATTCAAAGAGAATCCATTTGAATATGCATCTATATTTATTATGTATTCATTATCTAGTGCACTTTTTAGATGTATGAGATAAGAATATTTTCAAGATTTTACTATTGATTAGGGGATTTTTGTGGCTTCCTCATCATATCTTGTTGAATGTTTTGCTGATGAGGGGGTGGAAAATGATGAGATGTAGTGGGAAAAGGTTTTTGTGTGAATGTTTTTTGTGGTTTACGAGATGGATTTTGAGGTGGGAACTCAGGTGGTCTTTGATGTCATGGCGGATCTTTTCCATTCTTCTATTGATAGTAACCCGGAGTAGTATTTTTGTTTTTAATTGGTATTAGTGGGTAGAAAGGTTGCTGAAATTATTGTGGTTATTTATTGTAATTAACATAATTACAGTCCCAAATTGGGGTTTCCTCAATTCCATCTTGAAGGTCTTGGTATGGGTGTGGTCCTCCACTCATTTCAGATTATTTAATGGACTTTACTACCATCATGTAGTCGATCAATGAGAACATAATGAACCATGTCGTTCCATAATTTATGCCACCTAAAAGCCATGATAAAGGCCATACAAGAAAACAACTAAATTAAATACTCAAGTAAAGGCTCCCATAGTCGTTATGAACCGCATGCTCAGTTCCATATCTATGCTCAAAACCCAAAAATAATGTTTTCAACAATCCAGATAAAATCCCCTTTCCCTTGTCCAGACCTATATCCAAGAATACTGATTGGGTACCAAGTAGATGTTTCATTCTTGATTTTTCTTGTGTTAAGACTGGGGTGATTTGAGGAAACTATAATGAATCTAAAGTAATTATATTTAATAAATTCGATATTGTAGAGATTATGTTAATACTTTCATTACTTATAGAGCTGGCTACTGGTTTTAATCAATAAGTATTTTAGGTTGGTGAAGTATAAAAGGATGGACCAGTTGACCATAGAAGGGTTGTCCCAATAGAGGAGGATGAGCCATAGAGTATGATTCCATGTGAGTTTTAACATCTATGGAACATGTGATTATCCCCGCGAACCTCTTTGTATTTAGAAACTGTGTTGATTTTGATGGGGGGGTCTATCCTGGTTCTGTTGATTTCCAAATCATTACTGGAAATGGTTAGGCTCTATTAATCTATATTTTTATAGGAAATTGGTTCTCTTCTACTATATTTGGATGTCTTTTATTTTGTAAAAGAACCATAAATACTAATATTTAAGATTCAAATAGTATGAAGATTAATAAAGATTGGATGGATGCAATTAGTTTGACAATAGAGTACGAGAACGAAGTGAAAGAGTTCATTATGTTTGCAAAGGATCTGGTAAAGGATCCTTCTCAAATACATTCTCTGTGTTTATGTTGTTGTTATTATTATAGACTACGTACTCCTGAGAAGTTGGAAGAACATTTGATATGTCATAGAATAGATCATAGTTATAAATGTGGGAATAAACACGGAGAAAAAGTGAATATAGCTACTGTCTAGGATAGAAATGCATTTTATGGATCATAATATATGAATAAAAATATGTATAATGAAGAAGAACATATAGGGGATTTTATTAGACATGTCAATTATGATGAAGATGGTATTGAGGAAATGACAAAGACAATTGAATATGAACTCCGTGATTGCCCAAAATTGTTTGAGAAGTTAAAGAGTTTTGCAAAGACGCCATTGTAAAGTGGTTGCACTAAGTACGCAACATTTTCAACTGTACTGAAGTTGTATAAATTGAAAGCAGGAAATGGATGGAGTGATGTCAGTTTTATGGAACTACATGCTCTCTTGAACGACATGCTACAAGAAGATAATGAGCTCCCAAGCCAGACATATGAAGCTAAACGAATTCTACGTTTGATGCGTATGATTTCTGAAAGAATGCATGCCTACTCGAATGACTGTATATTTTTTCTCAAGGAGAACAAATCACATAATGAATTCCCATAGTGTGGTGCTTCCGGATAAAATAATGTTTAATCCAATCCGAAAAATTTTGTATGGTACTTTCCAATCATTCCAAGGATTAGGTGTCTATATGGATGTGAAGAAACAACAAGACAATTGTCGTGGAATGCAGATAAAAGAAATAATGATGGGGAATTACATCATCTGGCCGACTGTCCTCAATGAACGAAAATTGATCGTGAGTGTTCTGAATTTGGAAAAGAGTCGAGAATCCTTCTTCTTGCGTTATTTATAGATGGAGTGAATTATTTTGGTTTTCAAACCAGCACTCATTGTACATGGCCTGTTATGTTGGTAAATTATAACGTGCCCCTGGTTATGCATGAGGCAAAAATTAATCATGTTATCTAGGCTTATATTAGGCCTAATACAACCAGGTAACGATATTGATGTTTATCTGGCTCCTTTGATCGGCTATTTGAAGTTATTTTAGGATTCATGTGTTATGTTGTATGATTCTTAGAGAAGTGAATACTTTACAGTGAGAGAGATGTTGTATGGGACAATAAATGATTTCCATGCTTATGGAAATTTGTCAGGCTATAGATTTAATGGAACTCAAGGGTGTCCCCTGTGTGAAGAAGATACAAAATCAATTAGGTTGAAACATTCATCGAAATCTGTGTTCCTATGACATCGTAGATTTCTAACTCATCGGCATATGTACTGATCTTGGATGACATCATTCAATAGATGTTTAGATTAATGCACATCACCATCTCCACTAATAGGTGATTAGCTATTTGATAAACTAAAATATGTGAACACTATTTTTTGTAAACCATTTTCGAACAACCTTATGAAAATTGGTAAGAAAAAGAGATCATTTTTTTTGAATTATCATACTGGAATTGTTTGTACCTCAAACATTCTCTTGATGTGATGCATGTGGAAAAAAATGTATATGAAAGTGTTATCAGAACGTTGCTAAATGCCCCTGGAAAAACAAAGGATGGAATTAAGGAAAGTTTGGACATGGTTGACATGGGAATACGAGAATTGTTTGCTCCCATGAAGGGTGAAAATTGAATGTTTCTTCCTCCAGCTGCTTATAATCTTTCTAGGGAGGAGATATATCAGTTTTGAAACTTCTTCAATGATGTAATGGTTCCATAGGGGTATTCATAAATTATCATGATCTTTGTGTCAAAGAATGATTTGAAGTTAAAAGGGTTGGAATCACATGACTATCATGTTTTGAAGCATGATTTAATTCCTATAGCTTTAGGTTTCAATTTTCCCGAGAATATTCATCATATGTTTTTCAATCTTTGTTTCTTTTTCAATGCTATATATAGAAATGTTTTAGACCTGGAGAAATGTCCAGCTATGGAAAATGAAATTGTCATCATATTATGTGAATTAGAAATGTTCTTCCTGCCAACATTC
Source organism: Viscum album (assembly GCA_963277665.1). NCBI lineage: Eukaryota > Viridiplantae > Streptophyta > Magnoliopsida > Santalales > Viscaceae > Viscum > Viscum album. The sequence continues at coordinate 126,825,813 of OY728131.1, read as the reverse complement.
TTTGATATGATGGTTTATTTGATGATTCAATTGGTGAGAGATATTCAACTTTGGGGTCCTATGCACTATAGGTAGATGTATCCTATTGAACGGTATATATAGATTTTGAAAAGGTATGTCAAAAATCAAAGTCGGCCAGAGGGTTTTATAGTGGAGCAATATATTATTGAGGAAGCCATTGAAATTTGTAACAAATACCTATCTTATGTGGAAAGAATTGATCTCTTGAAATCTTGTCACATTAGACGCATTGAGATGAGGGAATTTCTGGAAGAAAATTTGTGACAATAAGTATTACAGATCGATAGCAGACCCACCTTTAGGTTTTGCATAACAGTTGGGAGGTTGATCCAGTTATTGAAACTCACAATGAAATTCATAGGTAGTTGAATCCATCATGGGATGAAAAATGGTTATCAAATACACATAATCACCAGTTTATAGGATGGTTTCAGAACTATATTTTTAAGAGTTGGATGAAAATATGAATTCAATTTCAGAACGACTTCGATGGCTAGTTGTTGGACGAATTTAGTATGTATTATCTTACTGTGGTTATGTATTTAATGGTTATACATTCTATAGAGATGAACATGATGATGATAGTACCATGGAAAATAGTGTTGTTATGCTAGTGTCTGAACTAATGCATGTTTCTGGTAATAAGGACAAAAATCAAATTTATCCAAATATGTCGTACTTTGGCATTATCAAACTAATATGGGAGTTGGAATATATGACATTATAATTGCTGATTTTTCAATGCAAATTGGTTGATAAAAATATTGGTGTTAAAATAGATGAATGGGGATTTTTGAAAGTTGATTTTAGTAAAGAAGGGTACAAAGACGAATAGTTTATCATGGCATCACAAGTAGTACAAGTTTTTTATATTCCAGATCCCGCAAACCGAAGGTGGTTGATTGTTCTGTTATCATCCAAAACTAGCGAAGGTTCTTATGAAAATTCAGTTTAGGATGATCCTTTTAGTGGTTCATCACAATCATTTCAGAGTGGTCCAAATGTAGATGATGTTTCGTATGTTAGAGGAGACCACAATGAAGGGATTTGGATAATCGATAGAGGTGTCAAATCTCTTCAACCTTTGAAAAAAAGAAAGAGAGTTCAATAAACAGGTTATATTTTGTTTGTAATATAGATCTTCTTATCTCATGTTATTATCCTATTATTATAGAATTTATGAAATCTAAATTAAATGTTCAACCACTTTTGTAGATAATGACATCTGAACATTCTGGAGCTCCTAACCATGAGGCTAAAAAAGTCTCTCATGCTGTTGTTGCTACCGTGGATGCTACTAATCCTGCTACTCCTACTGCTGCTCCTACTATAGTTGTTGTTTCTCTTGCTGCGGCTCCTGCTTCTCTTGTTGCACCTACTACTGCTCCTACTGTTGCAGCTCCTGCTGATCCTAGTGATGAGGTCCAACAACCATCAACACATGTTGTTGCTACAATTTCAGATGAACATATAGATGATGTTGATATGGATGAAATGGTCTGGAATGAAGGACGGACGTTACAGAAAACATAGGTGTGTCATAGTATGATGGTGTTAACCAATGATATTATGGAGAAAGGAAAATAAATCAATTTTTTTGTCAGATAGAAATCTTGAGGCCAACATGTGAATCCCAACAAGGCTATGTTTAGTAGTTACATTGGATTTCTCACTCGATAATGCGTGCCGATTGACATAGATTCATGGCACCATGTTGTGTTCGGGTAGAGGCTGTGATATGGGAAGAAATTATGGTAACATTATGAATTTATTTCTTTAATTTACTAGAAAATAAAATAATGAAACAATGTCTTACTCTTCTCAATCTCTTGTAAAGTACATTTATAGTAGATGATTCACAAAAGGATTATGTACTAAGGCATGTATGATGGATTCATCGAGGATTTTGAACTATTTTAACAAGATGTCACCTGACTAATTCCAAAGGAAAAATAAACCCACACCCACCAATTGTCTATGCACACATGATATCCCAAGAAGTATGGGATGAATTTATTGGCTTCCGCGAGGATGAGAAGTTTCAGGTACATTGTGGGTGATAATACATTGTTTGAGGATACATGTATTCATCACTTTGATGGTCAATATTTCATTTATGAAACAAAAACTCTTTACTGAAAATAAGAACGTTCATCAAAACCAACATACCCCTATCATAAAGAAAGGATGGGGTATGCTTCACTATAATAGAAAATGGTATGCATTTTAAATTTACAATAATATCATAAGGTGCAAATAAACAACATCATAATTATCTTTCAATGTTTATATGTAGATTGATGAGTCTAAAACCAAATAAACATCCATCCCATGTCATGTGCTATGGAAGGTGGAACATGTGAATAAGGAAGGAAAGCTAGTAGATGAGAACACACAAAAAGTGTGGGAAATATGTGTAAGTATGAAATGATGATAAAAAGAATTGTTTTAAATTTCTATTACATAAAAATAATTAGTTATTTTCCTATATTGACAGTCACAAAAATCAGCTACACCTATAGCTGATGCAGACCTATTATCGACGGCATTGAAGAAACTAGAAAAATTTGGTCGTGTTAGAGGTGCGGGGTTTGGGGAGATACCATGAGTATATTTTGAGAAGTTGAAAAAAAATGATACAGATGAAAAATTGTAAAAAATGAGTGAAAAAATAGAAACCCTTGAAGAACGATTGCAATGGTAGGGAGAGTTTCTAGCAAATTTTATGGGTGAGAAGCAAATAGAATACACAACTCATGAACAACCAGCACGTGAACATCCCACCCCACCCCCACCAACTATGAGGTGAGCCATTACCCTCAAAGAACTATCTTTTCTGTGGTAATAAATATTATAATAATTGTTCCCATTAAATTTGAATCAGAAAAACACAAATACTTTTTCTGTACTGATCTTATCTAGGGTGATAATGATTCTGATTTATATCTGTCAACACCCACCTATCACCTAGTAGCGAGGGATAGAGTGTTCAATATCATAGATTCAACACTGCATAATAGACCACTTCTGAAATATCATCTGAAAGTGATGATTTATGTAGCTCAGGAGCCAAATTCATAGTTACCTATTCCACTTGCTGACGATGATATTCATACGGTCGAAAAGGATATTGGGACATTCATTGAAATTCCTTCACAACTTGTAAGAGTACATGCGGACAAAGAGGAATTTATTTTCTTTATTTTTCAAGATAAACCGTTAACAATTAATGAAAAAAGGGTCTGAACCAATGATTTTTATTATAGAAAGAGAAAGGGAAGGGGGTGGAAAATGGTCGGCTCAAAACCATCTAAAGGATCAACCAACCGATCCCAATGAGCTACTAAAGGCAAAATAACACCACTTGTTATCTATCCACATTTACTAGCATTGAAGACTCATGTGGATATGAAGCTAAAAGATGGTAATAGTCATATAGTGGTTTTAGAAAAGAATATATACAGAGAGGAAAGTCAAGATGTTGTTGCTGCTGAAAATGTAAATGAGATCCTTAGAAACAGTTGGCTAGGTGTCACAGTTGTAAAAATACATATGAGGTATATTTTCATGATTTGATTTTCTAAAAGATGATCTAAGGTAAAAATTATGACTAAATGAATTTTATATTGTTGACATACACATTTATGAAAAAAAGTAGAAGGAATTTTCCCATGAGCCATGATTTGGACTCGTTAGTCCTCATACCACATCAACACACCTAAAAACATTAGAGCCATCAAAAAAGGATGAAATAGTGAACAGATTGCTGAAAACATTTGAAAGCAAGATTACAGTGGACAGACTCTTCCTAATACCAACCATTCATGGGTAACACTCTACGATTAAATCATATCAATTATATTTTCACTGTTTTTACTTATTCCTTTTTGTGTTATTAGGAAACATTGGTTGATAATTGTGGTGAACTTGGATACTTCGAATATTTATTTTCTCGGTTCAAAGAAAGGATATCCATCAAACCGACCACACATAATAGAGTTTTTGAATATGTAAGACACTACATCCAACGTTTTAGGTCTAAATATCATGTAATATAACTTATATTATCTTTTACTGAGGATTCTGTTATGATATGGAAGTGTATCATAATTTTCTAAAAAATGAATGAGGACTGGGACTAAGCATAAGGAGGCGAGAAAGTACTATTCCTCGATGAATACAAAGTTATATATAATAAAATTTCACTATCCATACACATCTCAACAAAATTTACTTATTATCCTAATGGTCAATTTTTTTTCAGTGTCCAAAACAAACAAACGATAATGGTTGCAGTTATTATGTTTGTAAATTTATGAAAGAGATGGTTTTTCTTCAACAAACTGGCATCCCTAAAGAGGTATTTTCTAAAACAACTACTAGTTTGTTTAATTTTTTTATTAATTCATTATTTTTATATTTTTCAGTACTACTCCGTCTGCCAAAAATCCTCATACTCATAAGATGATATAGATGTGTTTAGAAACGAGTAAGATTCATACCTGATGGATGATTGTACATAAATAGAATGAAGATCTGACTTGGGTACACATACTATTGGTGGTCATTTTCTAGAGGGGTTAATGGGATCAAAAGATGAAAAAATTGTTGTATGTAAATGTTCGTAGGAAAATTGTAATTGTTATTAAATAAAACAACATTTATCCAATGAGTAATTTACCCATTTTAACAGATGATATACACCAGCAACATGCAAGAATGCTGAACCACTCAAAGGATATCTCTTTTGTTTAAAAGGGAAAGATTTTTAAGTGAAAAAAAACGACTGACGTATGAAATACAACCAAACACATTAGTATTGTGTTAATCCTTTAGTAGAATGATACATGGGATCATTGGTGACATGTACGAGTCAACCCTACCTCAATCCGAGGCACGGTGTGGCTGGTACCACCCAAAGGGCCTTTCTTTTGTTTTAAATGGACAGATTTTTAACTGAAAACAATAACTAACATACCGAAATCAGACCAAACATGTTCAGATTGTCTTGATCCTTTATGAAAACAATCCAGGGGTCCTTTGTGACGTGTATGAGTCAACCCGGCCTCAATCTGAGGCACGGTGTGGCCGGTTCCACTCAAAGGGCCTCTGTTTTGTTTTAAATGGACACAATTTTATATGAAGACAACTGACCTATAGAAATCTGACCAAACTAATTTGGATTGTATTGATCATTAGGAGAACGATCCACATGTCCTTTTTGACATGTACAAGTCATCCCTGCCTCAATCCAAGGCAGGGTGTGGCCGGTACCACTCAAAGCATCTCTCTTTTTTTATAATGGACCCAATTTTATGTGAAAACAACAACTAACCTACGGAAATATGACCAAATGCATTCGGATTGTCTAGATCTTTTATAAGAATGATACAAGGGTCCTTTGAGATGTGTAAGAGTCAACCCTGCCTCAATCTGAGGCACAGTGTGGCTGGTACCACTCAAAGGGGCTCTCTTTTGTTTAAAATGAACACAATTTTAAGTGTAAACAACTAACCTACATAAATATGACCAAACACATTCAGATTTTATCCTTTAAGATAATGATACATGTGTCCTTGGTAACATGAAAGAGTCAACCCCCCCTCAATCTGAGGCACAGTGGGGTCGCTACCACCGAAAGGGTATCTCTTTTATTTAAAATGGACAAAAGTTTAAGTAAAAACAACAACTAACCTACGGAAATCCAACCAAATGCATTCAGATTGTGTTGATCCTTTAGGAGAACGATCCACGGTTCTTTGGTGACGTTAACGAGTCAACCCCGCCTCAATCTAAGGCACGGTGTGGCCGATAAGACTCAAAGGGTTTCTCTTTTGTTTAAAATGGATAGATTTTCAAGTGAAAACAACAACTGACCTACGAAAATACAACCAAACACATTCAAATTAGGTTTATCCTTTAGGATAATGATCTAGGGGTGCATTGGGGATGTGTAAGAGTCATCCCCACCCCAATATGAGGCATGGTGTGGCCGGTACCACTCAAGGGGTCTCTCTTTTGTTTAAAATGGAAACAATTTTTAAGTGAAAAGACCTACAAAAATCCAACAAAACGCATTCAGATTGTGTTTATCCTTTATAAGAATGATCCACGAGACCTTGGTGACGTTTATGAGTCATCCTAGCCTCAATCCCAGGCACGGTGTGGCCAATACCACTCAAAGGGTCACTCTTTTGTTTAAAATGGACACAATTTTATGTGAAAACAACAACTGGCCTATGGAAATTTCACCAAATGCATTTGGATTATGTTGATCCTATAGGAAAATGATCCAAGGGTCCTTGGTGACATGTGTGATTAAACCCCTCCTCAATTTGAGGCACAGTGTGGCCGGTACCACTCAAAGGGTCTCTCTTTTGTTTAAAATGGACACAAATTTAAGTGAAAACAACAACTGACCAATGGAAATCCATCCAAAGACATTAGGATTGTATGATACTTTAGTAGAATGATACACGGGTCCTTAGTGATGTGTAAAAGTCATACCTTCCTCAATCTGAGGCACGGTGTGGCTGGTAACACTCAAAGGGCCTTTCTTTTGTTTAAAATGGACTCAATTTTGAGTGAAAACAACAACTGAACTACGGAAATCCAACCAATCGCATTCGGATTGTCTTGATCATTTATAAAAATGATCCATGGGTTCTTTTTATAGTGTACGAGCCAGCCCTGCCTCTATATGAGGCACGATGTGGCAAGTACAACTAAAAGGGTCTCTCTTTTGTTTAAAATGGACACAATTTTTAGTGAAAACAACAATTGACCTAATGAAATCTGACCAAACACATTCAGATTGTGTTGATCCTTTAAGAGAACTATTCATGGGTACTTGGTGACGTGTATGAGTCAAACCTGCCTCAATCTGAGGCACAGTGTGGCCGGTACCACTCAAAGTGTCTATCTTTTGTTTAAAATGGACACAATTTCAATTAAAAACAACAAATGACCTATAAAAATCCAACCAAAAGCATTCAAATTTCCTTTCTATTTTATAATAACAATCCTTGGGTCCTTTTTGACGTGTACGAGTCATCCCCACAAAAATACGAGGCATGGTGTGGCCGGTACCACTCGAAGGGTGTATCTTTTGTTTAAAATGGACACAATTTTAAGTGAAAAAAACAACTGACCTACGAAAATCCAACCAAATACATTAGGATTGTACTGATCCTTTAGTAGAATGATCCACGGGTCTTTCGTGACGTGTATGATTCATCCCCGCCTCAATTTGAGGCACGGTGTTGCCGATACCACTCAAACGGTCTCTCTTTTGTTTAAAATGGACACAATTTCAAGTGAAAACAACAACTGACCTATAGAAATCTGAACAAATGCATTCGGATTGTATTGATACATTAGGAGAACGATCCACGAGGTCCTTGGTGACGTGTATGAGTCATCTCTTCCTCAATTCAAGGCATGTTGTGATAGGTACCACTCAAAGGGTCTCTCTTTTGTTAAAAATGGAGACAATTTTTAGTGAAAACAATAACTGACCTACGGAAATCCGACCAAACCCATTCAGATTATATTGATCCTTTAGGAGAATGATCCACGGGTCCTCCATGACATGTATGAGTCATCCCCTCCAACCCATTGTACCACCCAAACCCCCTGGAAACCAACCCACCCCTTGGACACCTGTACCCCTCTAAACACCCCCACCCCCTGGAAAGCTGCCCTAACAACCTGGACACCAGCCCACCCCTCATTTACACCCCATAGATAGCCCCCACCTAGACACCACTATCCTCGGATACTATCCCACTCCCCTTAGACATCCCCCAACCTCCTAGACTGACCCCATCTTCTTGGACCACCCCCACCCCTGGACACCAACACCCCCTGGACACCCCTATCCCCACGTACACCCTCATCCCACCCTCCTGGACACCACCCACCCCCTTGAACAGCCCCACCAACCCCCAGAACGCCCCACCCCTAGACACCCCCACCCCCTAGAAAGCCACCCCGACACCCTGGACACCAGCCCACCCCCTGGACATGCCCATGGACACCCCCCACTGGACACCACCCTCCTAGACACCACCCCACCACCTGGACACCCCACCCCCTGAACACCACCACCCTCCTTGGACAACCCCAACCACCTGGACCTCCCCCACCACCCCTGGACACACCATTCCCCCCAGACACCCCCATCCCCCCAGACACCCCTACCCCCCCTTGGACAGCCACCCCCAAACCCCTGAACAGCCCCCCAACCGCCTGAATTCTGAATTTAATTTTTTATATACTTAATTAACTTATGAATTATGTGTTAATGGTGTACGAGTATACTAGTTGTATGGGTAAAAATGGTTTAATTAGATTATGATTTATGTGTTAATTTTGTATGGGTATACTTGGTCTAATTATCTTATTGAGATGCTTAATTTTTTACAGGTGTTTGGGTGTGCTGCTGCATATTTTTTTTGGAGTAGCAGACAGGGCATTTATCAGCGCTTTTTTATCACTAATAAAAAGAGCTTTTATCAGTGCTAAAAAGCACTGATAAAATACACCATTATCAGTGCATTTTTAGCATTGATAAAGTACCCCTTTATCCGTGCTCATTAGGAGCTGATAAAGGGGACCCCCTTTATCAGCACTGAGATTTACAGTGCATTTTTTGTGCTGATAAATCCCTTTTTGTGCACTGATAAAGATCATTTTTGTATTAGTGTCTACACATTCTAACATCAAAGGAGAAAAACCCATATATCAAATATAAATCCTATGGATCATTCAAATTGTAACCCCACTAAGAGAAACCAAGAACACAAAAAACAAGGAATATGATAAGAGGAAATTAATGGAAAACTCAAATAATTATTCCACAAAACCTTTCAAGAGATTCAACAGAGGTATGAGATCAAGGGGGTAGGAGCATAAAGGCCCCATGGTCCCCCTATGTCAAATGGGGATGGAAATCCTGAATTTGGGTTAAAACAAAGATGGTGAAAAGAGGTAATTTTCAAAATTCAATGACTTGGGAAACATGAAAGATTTTCTAGCAAAATTTCATAAAGAGTGTACCAACTATATACCCCTAACTTTAAAAAATGAACATTTCTAATGGTTAACCCCCAAAATTTTCCAAAATTTGTTCCTACCATGAAGTCTAGACTATCTAAAATGAACATTTTCTGCATGGTTTCCTGGGTGAGGGAACACGGTTTCCCCAAACCATACTTAATCAACGCGCCACATACTGTCAAGAACAAAATATACATTTTTATCTTGTACCTTAATAAATCAATAAGGAACTAACCTCAAACCCCATCTAAAATAATGAAAACCATGAAAAGAATAAAAGAAAGGGAATTCCATGATCGAGGTGTGATATCACTCTATCTCAATTCTACAAATTATGTTATACTTTGAATATTATTTGATTGACATGGGAAATGTTGATAAATTCGTATTCTTTACTCAATATATTTATATATATATTATGATAACAAATTACTCATTAATAGAATCAATTATTATAAATATGGGGAATTCTTTGGACATGCATACATGGGTGGGTCCTAGATTTAGATATCCCCTTGATGTATTAGTAGTCTCATGAGATAAATATGTTTACTGGCCTTAGTTAATTTGGATTCTGGTGTATACCTACCAATAAGTTTTAAATTTTTTTGGATAGATATTAAATGTATATTTATTATGATGTTGAACATGAAATCCAATAATTATTTATTTCCTTCAGTGAGAATTCAATTGTTGTTATCCATTATATTTTTCAATTATATTATCTATGGGTGAATTTCCTTCATAGTATATTGATTAAATGGATAGTGTTTTAATTTAATTAATATGAAATATTAATTATGCCTTATATAGTTATGATAGTCATGTTATTGATTAAATGGAATGTCTTTTATGTTATTTTCATTTCTATATTGATTATTAATTATTGATTCATCATAGGTTTCATTGTTCTTAACCCTTACTAATAATTTGAGCTCACCCTTATTTTATTCCTTCCATATAAATCCATGAAGTTTACTATGACTCATATTCAAGGATATCCTAGAGGGAATAATGATGTTCTTAAAAGAAAACTATTTTGTAATTTTTATTTTTAAATTTAATATGGGAATCATGTATGTATCCAGTGTACCAAGACTACTAAACTATTTGGTCCATTGGTATGTGATTCATTGTATTTTATTCAAATGCAATGAAGAATACACTGGTTCTAGGTTACAATAGTAGGGGTTCAAACATATAAATAATTTAAAATTTAAGAATTTAACTTATGAAAATTTCATAGGGCATGAAAAGAAACATTTTTTTAATTCAAATTATTGTAACATTAATATTATATAAATGATTTATATTTGAATATTTCAAATTTAATTGAAAATATTAACACATAATATTGAATAATTAATTTTTACATATGGAATAATTTATATTTATTAAAATCTATAATTCCTGAAAAATGTAGTTTTAATATCTCAATTCACATATAAATAATTCATATATAGTAATGTAAATAATATACTATGTTAAAAAGAATATATTATAATATTGTTTCCTTATTATATTTTTTCGTAAAAATAGCATATTCCAGGGTGAAATTTTTTATGAATTTTTTTAATAAATAAATATTGAAGAAAATTGTAATCAATTAATTCTGGATTATTGTATATAAAAAAATGAAATATTATATATAACATGACAATGATATCGAATGTCACTAATGAAATTTACATAAATATCATCTTGCAATATAAAAAATAATTTTTTGTCTCGTTGAAAAAGTATATCATTGGACTTAATTAATAACATAATAATTGATATATTTATGAAACTCCTAATAAGAATCTAAAATAAAATTTTTAACCATATCTCATTCCTCAATATCCCCATATAAATTTATTATTTAAAATTATATATTTTGAAAATCTCAAAGTCAAATATATTATAGACAATAATTAATTTCATTACTTTCCGTAGCATGGAAATATTACAGTCTAAATAATTGAATGAAATCCAAAACCATAGAGTAGTCAATAAAATCCATATATCATATTTTTGATATTCATGTTTTTTATATAATTTTTTTTTGAGAAAAATACTTTTTCAAACATCACATGATTATTATGTAATACAACTACTGTGCTTTGATAATATCTAACACAAACACACACACACACACACACACATATATATATATTAAAATATTACAATACTAATACCCAATATTAATACTAGACAGTTTCAAAAAAAGTATAAAATATTAATGACATGCCTTTCACTGTATATTCATGCCTTTTTCTTCTATGATTCTTGATAGAAATACATAAACAATGGTAAATAAAATCTATCCTCTAATTTGATCCACCAACTATTGATTCACAATACAATATTAAAGGAACTAATTTATTCCTCAAGGCATGTTAACACATATAAAGTGTAATGTGATCGATAATAATGACAGATATTTTTTTATAGTGTTGTCTAATTAATTATATCCAAACACAATAATTTTCCAAATTATTTAGAACTATAAAGGTTAAAATATTTTCAAAACACTACTAATAGAAATTATATATTTTATATTATAAATTATGCACTCAATCCATGTATTTATTTAATTCATTATTATAGAATTTTCATTTCTCAACATTAGATACTGATCATTCTCAATACATTAAATGTTTTGAAATCAAATAAATTGAGAAAGAACCTCAGCTTTTATCCATTATAATAAATAAAAGTAAAAGTGATTCCTTTAACAGTACTCAGTTTTAACTAATAAGGCACCTCATTTATCAACTCTTTTTTTAGCTCAAATAAAAAAATGAATTTATAATTGATAACAATTAGTGATCAGAATGATATATTAATGTTATATAGTATGTAACAATATATAATCCTAATGTCATTGAAAAAAATTTAATAGAATATAACTATATTTTTTAATAACAATGATGATTCATGAAATTGTAATATTTATTTCAATTAAACCTTTTAAATATAGTTATAAAAATTTCATGAAACATGATAATAACATTATTCAGGTTTTCAGACAAATATATTTCAACAAATAAATATCAAAAAAATAATAGAACAAAGACTGCAACACTTGAAAGAGACACGGCTAGAAAATGATCAATTATATATAGACTTTATTCATACTAAATCCTTGAAATTTGGACAGATAAATAATAATAAACAGTCATGTAATCCTTAATATTACATATTAAATTGATTAAAAAATACAATTTAATTGTTATATGATAATGATTTTAATTAAAAACAATTATAAACATTGTATCATTATGGGCAATTATTTATAGAACTAATACAGAAAATACCATAAGAAAACTAAATTATTTACATATTTTAATATTAACAATAAAACATAAATATTTCAAATAAAACATTATATTTTCAATATATAAATATCCCATAAAGTTACTCGATATAAATTAATCAATGAAGATGAAATAAATACACAATATAATAAATATAATTTGATATATTATCATCTTTTTCAAAAAAATAATTGTAATTATATCTTATTAAAATATATTTCCATATATATATATATAACAATTCAATTATTTGAAATAAAATTTTGAAGACTTTAGTTCAATGCGATGAAAAATTATATTCATGTATCTCTTATATCAATATTTTAATTCGGTAAAACACATAATCAATTGGTATATATACATAATATATCCTAACATGGAAATAAATTCATCAGATTTTCATTAGAAAAAGTGTATTAACTCTCATTTTCGTGGAAATTTCATTTCAAATGATAGAGTAGAAATAATATTCTTGAAAAAATGATATTTCAACTCATATAATCTAAAAAGATAACTCAATTTGAATGAGAAAAAATAATAATAAAAATAAATAATATAAATAATATATTTTTTCACAAATTAACATGAAACAATTAAGTTATATAGAGATTACATTTTACATAATGTGTACTAAATCATTCTAAATAAATTACATGTCATATTGATATGTTTTTTACTATAAAAAATTATATATTAACAGAGAATCAACTCAATAAATGGTTTTGACAATTCTATCAACATTACTTGGTTTAGATTGAATGAAATATATCTATGTCATAAAAATAATGATAATTGTGAAAATTAATTTTGTTTTTTTCATGGAAAATTATATATTATATTGATGTGAGCTACGTTTCTTCAAGTCAGAAATGAATCATTAGTCATTTTAAAAATTTATTGTAAAAATTGATCTTCTTTTATAAGTTTTTATCATTTGGTGAAATTTCATATAAATTATATTATTTTTAATTTTAAAAATGTACATTGGATCATTATGTGATCTATCAAACCATATTGACATATATTGTTTTCAAAAAAGTCACAGATTGGGTTATAGACTTTCTTCTAATTTTTAGGGTGATTTGATACTGGTTTCTTGATCTAGATCATATATTGTGCATTTTAAACTCTAAAATACATATATTTATGATAATTTAATTTTTATCATTATAATAAAATCAAATATCTAATTGTGTAAGGTTTCTACCTATATGACCTAAATGAATTATGAATTATTATCAAAAATTCATAATAATAACATAATAACATTTTCTCAATTTTAATCATTTTATTGATTATTATAAATCCTAAATTAATAGTAACTATTAGAATTTACATTAAATATTTAAATTTAGATAATATATTTAATTGTTTTTAGTGATTTCTTATAAATTAAAAATTTATCGATGACTATCATCTTAATTTTTTTGGTAATCAATGATTCTTTAGTTTTGATCAAATGATTCACATTAAATGAACATAAATCCAATATAATTATAAATATAAAATAAAAAAACACTAAAAATATTTTATTTATATATAGTTTATTTATATAGTTCAATATTTATTTAAGGTTATTCCATTAATATTGTATAATAATTAAATATAATTTTATTAGTTCAGATTACTTGAAAAAAATTAAGAACAAAAAAAATATTTATTATTATTAAAAGGACCATTAGATTATTCAAGGAAAATAAAATTTAAGATATCCTTCTTTTTTTATTGTAGGTCAAAAACAAATCAATTATTATTTTCATAGAATTATGTGAAAATAAAATCACATTTCCCTTGTGTTGAATGTTTGATGAATCTTTAAAAATCATGTAAGACAATTATAACTATAAATACATATCAGATATTTCTATAAAATTTTTTTTAAGGTCTATTATGTTTATACAGGTAAAAAATTTATCCAATTTTTTTGACTAATTTATTTTTTAAAATAAATATTTTTAATCACATTGACCATTTTACTTGAGTTTATAGGATATAAGAATCATATAATTATAAAATAAAAATTGATTTATTTATAGTATAATAAATTGATAGATTGATGTGTAGTTTTTTCCTAATGTAACATCGAAACAAATTATATTTTTATCAATGTTTTATTATAATTGGATCCCATTTTCTCAAATTTGGTTATTTAAAAAAATTCTACATAAAAAATATTTAATGTCAAAAATTAACAACTGATAAATTTTTGGAAAAGGGATATGACTATATTATAATGAAATAATTATCTAATTAAAATAAAGAACATATATTATTTACCATGGGAAATTACTTGAAATTATAATTTAGATAAAAAATAAATGAATAAGTGATATAAAAAACACCTCTTGAAGATGATTGCAAACAATATGACCCCATGTAATATGACCAGTCCATCCTTAAAAGAATATTTCATCTTATATATATGATTTAACAAATTTATTTATAAGTGACATAAAACATATAAATAAATAAATTTTCAAAAAAATACTTTAAATGGGAATCTATATATTGAAAATTAGACATATATCATAAGCACCTTTCTGGTAATATCAATTGTATTATATAAGGTGACATCCTTCAAAAATTCACATATACAGTAGACATACATGAATTCATATGTTTTTTTTAATCACTACACTAACATTGAAAAATATAATAATTTTTATTATCATTTACTCCAGTAGTTAAATATTACTGTCTACACCTTAGTTATTCTCAATATATAGAAATTTATCAATTTTAGTTTTTTATGTTGTTCACTCATATAATGAATTTTTTGATCCATTAACAACATATTACTAATAAAAAAATCATTTTATCACATTTTAAATAGAATATCATTAAAAAAATTATATAAAATGTTGATGGTATAGTTTTATAAATTAAAATCAATAACTTTTTGGATTGATTTATTATATATCTATGCATTTTATTCATTTGATATATTATCAGATTAATTGTATTAAACATATAGAGTAGTGGTACCTATAAAAAAATAAAAATAAGTAATTAATTATAAAAATAAAAGTATCATTATAGTAAATTGATAACATAGACTTACCTCTCATTGGTAGGTATAAAAATTAATCTATTACCAATTTCATTTATTTAAAACACATTACAATAATATTATACAATTTTTATAATTCTATTATAATTCAACATAACTTCCTGTATTGAAGTAATATGGGGACACAATGATATGAGAATGATTATTAATATATTATGGGAATATCTAATTTATAATTAAATTTATATAAAAAAGTAATACTGTTTAATTTAATGAAAAATAGTACATAAAGAACTATATATTATAATAATGTAAAAAATATATTACATAAATTTATAGTGGACCATTATAAATATATATGTTTAAAATGTTTTTTATATTTTTAAGATAATTAATTTCATTATAAGCTCTGTTGCATACATATTCTCTAAATATAATGTCATGTGTAAAAAAAGTTTTTAATAATTTATATGTGATAAATTATATAATAAATAAGTGTTTAATTTTTATTATTTGGATAAAATTAAGTATAATAGTTGGATTGTGTGATCAAATAAATAAACTTATATTTTTTATTTACATAATTATTTATTTCCCCTTATACTATTACATATAGTATTATAGATCATTTTTATTCATTGAAAATGATATTGAATATAATATTTGTACTAAATTTCATACCCATTTTTTATTTTGTTTCTTTATGTAATTTAATATTTATATTTTGAAATATATATTAACTTGTTCCAATATTTGATTAATAATATCATCAATTCCAACATGTTACCATATTTATGCTTTTGTTCTACCTAGATCCCATCAATTACATGATCTGATAGAAGTGGTCTACTTTAAATGTTATCACCATAAATTTTTTAAAATAATACCTCATTTAGTTATGTGATGCCTAATGGCTGATATAAATAAATTGTAAAAACAATGATTCTTCTATAACATGAAAACACTATATCCCTTTTACTATTCCCTCACAAACATTATTGAACATCATCATAGTAGTATAAAATAATGATTTTTATTTCGTAAATATTTTTAAATTCTTATATTTATAAATTTTAGATTTTATTTTTGCTAAAATAAACCTTTTTTTAGATTCAAAATATCAAAATTAGCTCAAAGTACATTTCATTGAATTTTTAATGATGTGTTTATTTCAAATAATTGTTCATTCAAGTGTTCTGTATTATATATTAATAAACTAAATTATGATTTTTTATGATTTGAATATAATTTAATACAAATATATATTAATTATCATTTTATTATTAATGGATAGAAAATATGAATAAAAATTGTAATATATAAAATAATGTAGTTCTACGAACATGGTTGATTATAACATCTGTTTTAATTCTAAAACAAATTTTCCCAAATATGGTAGTTGAATTAGATTAATTTGAGTCTAAACATGGAATATTCAAAATTAAATATTGTAAGAGGGTAATTTTATATTTTCAATAAAAATAATTATTACCACGGTAAATATTAAATCAAGGTCAATGCGGTGAAGTGGTGTAAATTAATATGGCTCAAAATGTTGATGATTAATAAGAGATGTACACCTTCTCAAATACCATTTCTAGGTAGTAATTTTTAACTCACATTTCTCACCAAAATCTCATTACCTACCATATATAACCCCCATGTGAATAAATCATTATTGTTCACCTAGCTTATGTTTCTCAAGAAATTTACCACACTTTTACCTTTAAAAGGGATCCCACTTCCAACTATTATATCATTTATGTCCAAAAAGAATACATTGGTCTTGATTTAACTCTCATTTCCCATATTAAGAGTTTCTCTAAGGATTTTCTATGGTTATAATATATAAAATACCCAAACCTTGACCCTTGGATCTAGTTCTAAAAACATAATCTTTAGATTTTTGGATTTGAAATCAATATAAATGAACTAATTTTAGCCATTCAAAACAGAACAAAATAAAACAAAAATACTAGATCAATAACTTACCAATTAAATTATTAGATTTATTCTTTAATATAATTAATAAATACTCTTAAAAACTTCCTCACATGTCATTATTTGATCATTTTCCTCATATACCCATCTTTTAATATTCCACATAAACTGTTCCTTATCATCCAGTTGAAACCCTTATTGATATATCATACTTAACATCAATAATTAAAGCATGGGGAAAATGAAATATAAGAAAGAAGATAAATCAAATTATTTATAAGTGTAAACAGAGGTATTACCAATTTAATATCTTTAGTGAGAAGGAGTTGATCTTATGGTTAAAAGATAATGAAAATTACATTATAGAATTCATATCCATAAAAATCTATATCATATAATGTAAAAAATGGAATAAATATTTAACAATGAGATGAGTAGAAAGTTTCATTAATCAAGATCCATGTGAAATCAATTTTGATCTAAGGAATAATTAAAATTAATTGATAATGAAAATGTGTTGGTATCATGGAAGACTAACTATATCTCATATATTCACTCTTATTATAAATAACAAGCACCCACATAAATCCATTGGACTAACATCCAGGGTTAACTCATACTTTATTCATTTCTAAAAACATTACCCAATGTATTGGAGAGCTATATCGGGCTCACCAGTTGTATAAAATATATCATACCCACCCATTATGATGATCTATATTGGGATCAACCATCATCATCAATAATTTACAAGTACCATACTCATATATAACACATGGAACCATTAATGTTCGTCATAAAATGTTAAAAATAACATTCATTCCTTTATAAAATGAATTAACTATGGAAAGGAAATGGGGTTCATGGTAATATAATAACAAAATATTTATAATAAATCCATATAATAAATATATATTGTATCATAATACCAGATTTCTAGTAAAGAAGAGTAATCATTAATTTATGTTTACATGGATAAAAATATTTTCCAAATAATATATACGACATTTCATTGAAAATAGTGGAAATACTATTTTCATTCGATAGATTTGAAAACTAAAATCTTATAAACTATTCAGAAAAGAAAATTCATCAAAAAATATGAATGCATGTAATATAATCATAAAATAAATTAATAGTTTTGATAATGGTAAAATCCCTTCATGCTATATATGTTAACTAAATGATTTCATTGACACCCTTGGTAAAAACTACCTCATTTGGGAAGTGAAAAAATATTCCTTTTAAAATTGAATTATAAATTCTTAAATGGGTAAAAAATAATTAATAAAATAATTAGATAATATTATAAATATTTTGGAAACAGGTTTTATAATAATATGGAAAATGAAGAAAATGATTACTGGAAGAATAGAAAAACAAATTTATTTTTCCCTAAAAACTATTCTTGAAATTTTTTCTACATAGAGATATTAAAATGAATGTAAAAATAATAATTTACGATATAATAATATAATAATTAAATGAATAATATTATTGAGATACAGACCATATATTTTTTATAAATTACATTTAATCATAAACATTATTAGTAAAAAGTGATATTATAACATATATCCTTTAATAATTTAGAAGCATTTTTATCATAAACCCATGAATTAAATTCCAAAAACTAAAAATAAAATACCATAATTATATATAAATTAATTATATAAAAATAAAAGGGTTATTATAAAACAAACATTAAATAATAATAGTGGTGAATATTACACATGTAATACAGAAATAAAAGGGGGGATAAGAAACTGATACCTCTTCTATAAAATAAAAATCATAATCCAATGATAGAAATAATGTTATATGGAACTATAAATCAGATGAATTTCATTCTATAATATTACAAAACTAAGTCATTTAATACTAATTATACTATAGAATGAAATCATGGTGCATGACATGAAACAAGTATTGAGAAAATGAGATTAAGAAAAAGAAAAATCTTATAAGGATATTAAGATTTAAAGTGATAACTGATCCACACATTGATTATGTAAAAAAATTTAAATCCAAATAAACATGTTTTAATATATCAAAAAATAATATATAGATTCATTTATAAAAAACCATTTAACAAAAACATCAATGAAGACATGTTATAACCTAATGAATGAGAATTGATTTAAGAAACCCCATACCTCGAGTCTGGACTCACGATATACATTATTTACCAATTGTATAATAAATATATTTATATAAATTAATTACTTCTTTTAGAATACTTTTCATATATTATTTAGTTATCATTATACCAATTCTGTTAATGAAATATTTGATTACATAATCCTTTAAGTCGACATCGGTACATTCAGTTCACAATTGAAGAAAGGATTTGGTAGGATGACCATGCTCAATTGGTTCATTATTCCATAAGATCCATAGTATTATTATTGAAATAATTACAATTTTAATACATAAATTACAATTTTAATGTCTTCTATGAATTAATATAATGGATAATGAAATACATAAGAATGCAAGGATGTAGTCTTCATGTACACATAAGGGATGTTTTTAATATTCATCAGATGCCAAATAAGAAAAAATAATAATATATTAAGATCAAAAAAAAATTATAATGATTTAAAAATCACAGAAATTAATTAAATCAGTCTTACTGAACATTCATGAAATTCGAAATTGATAGACAAGTATATTACTACGTGGTGATGGTTGTCTGTGCGTATGCACATGGAATGATTCTGGTTTTAGATATTAGAATGGTATGAAGATAGATAATATATGATACTTTCATAATCATAATTATATGATGAATAATATATATATATATATATATATGCATTAAATCCTTTATAATAACGAACTATGGAATGAAATAATGAAAAAATATAAAGGTTCATGTTGTAGTAGTCTGCACGTACAGATGAATGAGGGTTTCATTTCCAATTTCATGAAAACCGAAACAAATAAAGGTTATGATACCAAAATATTTATATAGGATATAAATATTTTTTATATTTTAATTTTTAGGCTCGAATAGAAGTTGGAGGAAGAATAAATAAAATGAAAGAGCATAATTTATAGGTACACCCTTCTTTAAATGACCTCCTTTGTCTTACACCTTAACAATTATAGGAATGTATTTTGATAATACAAGGAGATATAATATGTGAATAGTTATTTTGGGAATTATTTTGGGTAGGTATTTTTCATGGTAAATGGTTCAATATGGTTGAGGAAGTTAGGATGGGCAGTGTCCATATATAAAATAGGAGAGGGGAATTCTTAAATTACTTCATGTATTAAATTAATAAAATTTAATTTTATTGTTAAAGAATAATATAATTTATATATTTAAAATATAGGATTTTTATATTTTTCATATTATATCATAAAAAAGGAATTTATGATGCATTGACCCTTATCAATTTTTAACCTCTTGTTAACACTTTTAAGGGTTATTTCCAACACAATGTTTTTACTCTTTAGGGGTCATGAATGATACTATAAAAGTAATAATAACCATTAAATGAAATATGGTTGATATAATAAACCATATACCATTATATTTTAAAAATATATTATTTTTATGAATTCAAAATCATTTAATAAAATATTATTCAATATAAATTATAATTAATTTTATTTTCAAGACTATTAATATAATTCGATATTAAAAAAAATAAATACAATAATTTCGTCCATATATAAACATTAAAAACACCAACAATATATTTTAATTATGTATAAAAATGTGTAACATGTTAAATAACCTAAAAACATTACTTTTTATGATATTAAAATCATATATATAATATTTCTTACTACTTGTGCTAGCACTTTATCAACATTTCATAAGAAAATAATGTAATTATAAGATTACTAAAATTTAAAAAAATTAATATGATAATAAATATTCATTCATATTTCAAATAAAAATTTCAAAAAAATTGAAAAATAATATTTTACTTATGAAATAATATTATACATATTTATATGAGAGAGTGGTATTTTGGAATTAGTCTATACTTAAAATACTATTGAAGTAATTATCAATGGAAAATGGAAATAAATTTCCAAATTATATATATTTTTGGATTATTATGGAATAAAATTACTCATAAAATGAATAAAAAAATTAATTGGGTTATCTTAAAGTCATATATCATATTTTTAATCTTTTTTACCCTTTTCACTCATACCACGAGGACAATATTTTTACCAAGGTTAATACTCGTAATCCTAAAAAATATAATAGAAATAATTACCAAATTTTATCCTCATGATTCCAAATATAAATTTTTTTATCTAATTCAATTATTGTATGCATACATTTACTTTTAGAAAAATTAATTAATTCTTTTCTATGAAATAATAAATACAGTTTCATTTAGTAAGTAAATTATACATATATTTCAGTATTTACGTACTCTAATCAATACCTACCAATTAAATGGATATGTTATAATTATCATGTTTAAAAAATAAATTTGCATTTTCATTAAAGCTCAGTGTTGTGTGGTGTGTACATTATCAAACATAGTCTGATTTTAGAATCTTGTGGAATCACATTCTCTACCCTAAATAATTGTTGCCATAAAAATTAGATGTTTGGATTTATAATTAATGGTTTTAGTTTTTTAAAATACCTTTGTTGAAATCCGGCATCATATAATGTCTTGATAAAACTTCATTTGAATAGGGGAAGTAGGATTACCTAGAATAATACATTATCATGTTACTATATAACGATGTCATTAGAGAAATGTGAAAATATGGATTTACCAAAGAAATAATAACATCTATAGAATAATAGAGAGGGATATAGAACATGATCATGATAAATTTAATTACTAAAAACCATAAATATTTAAGAGATTATGAAGACTATAAATTCATCAGAAAATAATGTAATAGGATAAATTTTTTATCTCCATATCCTCATCTTATAGTAGAGAAATTCCTTTAATTCTAGACTAAAACAAAATGAAATTTATTTAATTTATTCTATTCAAATCTATAAATGAAATATCATTATTTGGTTGTGTGTTTCAATCAGTTTCCAACATTATCTCATATTTTAATACAAATGATAAGTATTAATATTTAATGATCAAATAATAACAATAAACATATGATTTACCATGAGATATATAAATGTATAAGAATATTTTCTTCCTATATTTTTTAAAACTAAAACTTGTTAGAAAGTAATAATATAAAATCCAAATAAACATATATATGAAGATATAAAACATTAATGTCCAATATTTTAATAAAAACATTTAATTTTTAACACATATCATTCTATAAATTGTTAAACAATAAATCTATTCAAAATATGATTTCCCCAAAAGAACATGAATTAAAAAAGGAACATATATTTTAATGAAATTCACCAAAATAATAAGAATATACATTATTTAGTAACATGATCAGTTATTCTTATTTTTATCATTAATATATAAATAAATATTACCTTTTAACTAATCAATTTTAAACCATAAAGTTTAACCCAATATTTCATATAGAATAATTATTTCAATTGAGTATCCTTACAAAAACCAAGTAAATGATCAATTCAATATATGGTATAATCACTTGGGACATTAAAAAGAGAACTTTATCTATTGAACATATGATCAACCATAGTCTTATAAATGCTTAAGAGTATTCATAACTCTTAAGTTAACCTCACATGAAAATATTTGAATATTTAAAGTTATACAAAAATTATATGATACCATGTATAACAACCTTGAACTCATAAAAATGATTAAAATTAGGATCAATAATTGAAAATAAATAGTGATAATGAGATTATAATATTTTTGGGAAGAAAATGATCATAAAATAAAACAACTTTAACCCATAAAAAGAGTTATCACAAAAATTATGACATATAATAAATATTTTCAAATGTGAAGCTTCTTAAAAGACATTAATCTGGTTCCATGTAAAATCTATCTTGGTAAAATTAATCATTATAAAAATTAATCTTAGAGATAAAATGTTTATACATTGGAAAATTATATTCATCACCCATGTTAAATAATTTCATAAATAACTATATCCTAGTTAAATCTATAATAGAAACCACTATGGTTAGGTCTATTCTTCAAGCCTTTAATGATAAGGGTCATTTCCAAAAATATAGGAGAACAATATCTGAACTTAAACGTCATATAAGCTATGTTGGTCTCACCAGTAAGAATTAGATGTATCAGGTTAACCTATCATATTTAACAGTTTCCCAATACTATACATTAATATAACACATTGAAGCTTTCATGTGCAGCATAAATATTTTTTCAAAAAATTATATTCTTTTATATATTTGTTTAATCATTGAAATGAAATGAGTTTTATGATAATATATTTAAACCAATCAATATAAAATATCTAGAGAAAGAATATACATGGAATCATAAGACCATTTTCCCAGTGATGTAGAGGAAACATTAATGGATATAGACATAGATGAACATTCCATTAAAATAAAATATAATGAATTTTATTGAAAAAAAGTAAAAATAGACTTATATTTTAATAAAATTTAAAATATAATAATATAAAAATTATAAAAGAACTGTCATTTAACTAAAACATGCAAAATTGTAAATTAATCTTCAAATAAAGTAATATATTTAATTGTCGGAAGAGTCATTCATGCAGTATATGTTACAACAAAGATTTTATTCATGCCTTTGGAAAAGAGTACCTCATTTGAAAAAAAAATATTCCTTTTAAATCAAATTATATAATGTCAAACATGTATAAAAATTATTTTAATCAATCATTGGAATGTTTTAATAATATTATAGAATTTTTTATAAGGAAAATATTTCATAGGTGAAAAGGGTTATTGAAAAAATAGATAATTGATATCAGTTTCCCAAAATAAATTTTTTTTATACATTTTAGTATATAGAGATAGAAAAATGAATGTAAAAAGATTTAATTTACTGAAATAAATTGATTATAAGAAAATATTATGGTTTTTCAGAGATATATTATAAAATTATACTATCATGAATTTGAGGGTAAACCGTACTAATAAAATGTGAGATTGTATCATGAATCCCTTATTGATTTTTATAACTTCTGTTTCATAACTATCATGAAGAAATAAAATAAAATAATACATTGAGTACAATTATTATAAATATAATCATCATATAACTTATCAAAGGGTAGTTTATACACTAAATTAATGAAACAAACTGGGGAATATCACATATGTCTCACAAAAAAATGATAGACTAGAAATCCTTATCACTTTAGTGATATTCAAATAACATAGCATTAAAAGAAATAATATTATATTTATATTTAAATATAATGAAATTAATTATTTAATATGTTTATATTAATTCATGGGAAATTAGGTACCACATTTAAGTAAATCATCATGCACAACATGGAATATGTCTCATGAAAATGAGATTGAGATAAATAAAACTCTTCGAAATATCATAAAATTTGAAGTGATAAATAAACATAGAAGTGATTATGTCGTCATATTCCAGTCCAAAAAGTAGAGGAAATAAATTATAAAATAATTTCTATATTAATGGAAAAAAATAACAATGGAATAACCACTTCAATTGAAAATTGTTATAACCCAAATGAAGGGAATTGAGTTAAGTAATCACATAAAATTAGTATTAACTAAGTATTAATGTTATTTAACTCATACAAAATAAATTTTAAATTAATTATTTTCTTGTATATAAACATTTTATTGGTTTATGCCTTTATTATTAAACCACTTATGTAATTCCCCAACCTGGGTGCCACACACTAGTTTTCCGATGTGGTTAGTCACATCACCTCAGGCATGCCTCCCCTTATGGCCAAAGGGCGCCGACTAGAAGCAAGGGTAGAATATTGTTCATGGTTAGACTATAACCTGTTTATCAGAGTAAGAACTCACTAGATATATATATAAAATTATAACCAAATGATATTATCATAAATATAATAGTGATAGAATCTCATGACAACCAAAACAGGAAATAAAATATGAGAACTGAACATTAGATATTCCATGCTAATACTTGTCGAGTTTTAGAATTAAAACCCAAATGTAATGACACTGAAAACTCCCAAGAATGTATTGAACCATTTATAATTCCATCGACTTGGATTTATATCAAATCATCCATATAACACAGGTCCATTTCCTTTATCCCGTCATATAATCATGAAATCTATTCAGGTACCTATCAGGCAACATGAGTAGGTTGTGAGTTCAACATATTAGGACACCAACAATAGTGTCTACAATAATATTCAATCAAAAATTTTATGTAGTTTTATAAATAAATAATTCCATTAAAAATTTAAATTTCCTACTTTTATTTAATTACTCTTTATTTAACACCACAAACCCCCTTTAGTTCACGAGAACACCCAAACTCTTAGTACCGGCTTCATCCAATGTTGGAGTATGAACTATCCCCAAGGTATATCATTAGCTGAATTTAATTGTGACCATTCATTGCCTCATTTAACACCACGGGATTTTTATGTAGCATGACAGGTCCCACACACAATTATCACATATGAATGATTTTTTTATTATTCATCCATTCAGTTCACAGTATTGTATTTTGATGTAGAAGTCCATGTCCCACACAAAAGTATCACATATGAATTAAATTATTACCATTCATCATTCCATATCTCATAATGTTCTTTAGAAATAACATACCATGTCCCATAAACAATGATAACATTAATTAATTCACCAATTAATTAATCAAATTCAATAATTCCATTCTCATGACCTCAAATTAATTAATTAAATAATTAATTAATCACATCAATCACATTAAATACTTAAATGATTAATTAATGACATGAATAAATTTTACAATCACAAAAATATTTAATAATTAATTTTAAAATTAATAATCCTTCTTCAACAACTTCAATATAATAATAATTAATTCAATAATTAAATATTCCAAATTAAAATATCATGATACCAACCATTCCCTTTCATTAACTCGACATTTAATTTATTAAGTTCAATAATCTCAACAAATATAAATTTAATTCAAAAATTAATTACCCAATTCAACAATACAAATTCCCCCATAATTATTTAAAAAATTAATTATCCAATTCAACAATATAAATTCCCTCATAATTAATTGAGTAATTAATCATCCAATTCAACAATCCCAATATTCCCAATTTTGCAATTCCATGAAATAATTTATTCACCAAATTAATCATATTAATCAAGAACTAAATTTGTAAATATCTAATATAAATTCCATAATTACATACAAGTAATTGAAATATTGACTTTGGGAATTTAATTATAAACCACATTTTTTAACACAATGAAGAATTCACACCAATAGAAATCCCTAATTTAAGTGGAATAATGACATAGAACGAGATCTAGATCAAAAACCCCAATAGTGAAAAATATTATATCTATATACAATATGAAATAGGATATATTCCCTCGAAAAGATGAGGGAGAGTTGATAGATAAGAAAGAAACCACAGTGGATTAGATCATATTACCGGGTGGGGTGCATATCTTCATTCCATAATTTGAATCATAATGAACAGAGGTCACAATTACATAGAATCTATTTGAGAGCCTCTAAAATCATGAAATATTGTCACGGGTCAAGTTAGGGATTATTTTAGGTTAATATTTGGGTGTAGTTAAATAAAAAATGTAATTTTCTGGCTAATTAAAAACTCGTTCACTATTTCCTGGGTGGGGGTGCACAATTTTCCAAACCATGTACTTTAACCATGATCCTCTTCAAGGGGGTGGGGGTTCGTAGTTTCTACTTCTAATTAGCATGGCATGGGAAACCATGAAATATCCATGAGTACCATTTCTATCTAGGGTTTCACAGTTTTCTGGGTCAGGGCCCACGGTTGGGGAAAACCATGCACCAATCACACACTACCCCTTTCTTCTATTTCTCTCAAATTTTCACCTAAATAGGATCCAAGGTAAAACCCAACCAAATTTAATCATCAAAAAAATGGTGTAACTATAAATGATCCTAATACATCTCTAGAAAATTTTTTGATCTTACAATCTCCCCACCTTATAACAGATCATCTTCAATCCCAACTCCCATGCTACTCTATGATTCCGAGTCAAAAAAGATAGGGCCACTGATCTCTCATAACTGCCTATGTATAACAAGTTTCCTCTTGAACATGGTCATGTTTCCTCAATACATGAACTATGTGTGTGGACTTTCATTGCAAAAATTTCTCAATGTGATCCAACATATGTATTTTATGTTCTTCAAAGGATGCATCCTCATCAACTACAACATCATCCCCATCAATCATATGCCAAGGGCTGGGGTGATACCATCGAATTTGTTACACATGGAAAACATCATGAATAAAACCATATCTTTATAGAAGATCCAATCATTATGCCGCCATCCTGATTATCTACATAACCTCAAATGGTCCATCAATCCTGGGTGCTAACATTCCCTGCCTCCAAACCCTTTATGGACCCAATTTATTTCCCAATCAATTGAATACACACTCACCCTCTATAATTTCTAGGGGTAATTATCCTATACCAGCATATGAATTATGTCCACTCTGAACCATATCTATATGATTTCAAATCAACTAAACCTTATATGTCCTCTCCTACACAAAACTCTGTCCCAACTATTCTAAATCAGTAGCCTCCATATAGGAAAAGAGATGATATGAATGGCCTATAATAAAAAACCTCAAATGGTTACATATGTATATTTTCCTAAAAACAATTGTTATAGAATAAATTCACTACAGGTTGGTTAATTTCTCAATACCCACTGAAGGCTAGGTAACACATCCATAGAAAATCCTAAAGCACTTGTATAGTATATTATAAATTCATATATATATGTGGGTGTAAATCCCTACTAAACAAACCAATTCCCCAAGAGCCTACTTCAAGCATGGAAAAATTATGAATTAAAGTGTGATTCACCTTCTGAAACTATATTCCATGCCACCCCATGAAGATAGACTAACTCGTAAACAAACAGTTCTCCCAACTAATCCACCGAAAATATCTTTCACATGGGAAATAAATGTGATACCTTTTTCCAATGGTCCAAAATAACCCAAATATCATCATTATTCCAAGGAATCATCAGGAGACTCATCACAAAATCCGTATTCACTTCATCCCACTTCCATTATAGAATATGTAATGTCTGTAGAAGAACACCAAGTCAAGGATGATCAGGATTCACCTATTGACAGGTGTTACATTTGTTCATGAACCTTACTATCTCCATGTTCATGGACAGACACCAAAACTATTGGCGTAGTTCATAGTAAATTTTTATCACACATGGATTTAGCACACACTTTGTGGAATGAAATTCACACATCAACTCCTCTCTCATACTCATAGGAACAAAAACTCAATTTATGATATAGATGATCTCATCCACATCTATTGTCCAATATGAAGGTAAATCCCTAACATGAAATATTTACCTCAATTTTGAACAGTATAGGACATCATAATATCTATCCTTGATCCATCCCAGAATTATAGACTCCACTAAAATGGATATGAGATTCATCTACTCTTGATTCTCCTAAACGATAGCATGCACTTCAGCTATCCATGTCATCATCTTCCATTCATCACTAGACTCCTAAACAACCTAAGTATGAGTATTACTTGTCAATGTATCATCCACAGTATTTCCATTCCAAATAATATAAGCTATCTCAAAATCAAATGAATGAATATACTAAACCCATATCCACTACATTAGATTAAAATCATGTCAGTATATGATATTCATTAATCTCCTATGATTAGTATACACAGTAACTTCTAACCTAATAGATAATATTACCAACACTTTAGAGCACAAACCACTATATCCAAATCGAGGCCGTGCATTATGTAGTTCTATTCATGTGGCCTCACCTTTCGATACCCATACACTACAACTCAATCTACCTACATAAAAACTAGTCCAAGTCTGATCCCATATGATTCAAAAAACACTATATTCTACTCACCTAGATAAGGTATGATCAAGATTAGGTCTAATGGTAACTGATTCATTAACTCCAAGAATGAATTCTCTCATGATAATGACCATTCGAATGTTATCCCCTTTTTGGTCATACCCAAAATCACTTCTTCCCAATGGGGAAAGTAATGAATGAACCTCATAAATATTTTGATTATATTAAAAAGATATTGATATTAAAAATGTTATTGGGATTATCATAATAAACCCGTAGTTGAACCATATAAAGAGCCACTAATAGTCTTCTTTTGAGATTATGTAAAAAAATAAGTGTACTTGATCAATGAAAAAATGAACCTTAGATTGCTTAGCATATAACTGATTCTATCTCAATGCACTAAGGATGATGTCAAAATGTTTTCCATGACTCTGATGAGTCTTGGAGTACCCTAATAATTATCCAAAACACTGCAAAAATATAATCCATGTACATATCATAGATCATGACAATCATGTCCATAAACTCTGCTGGTGGGATTTTCAATCCAAATGGATTTACAATGAACTCATATAAGCCGTAAGTACTTCTAAAATAATCCGTTAGTATATCATAATGTCAATATATAAACTAGTGAAACCCTTATCTTAATTCGATATTGGTGGAAACAAAAGCTCCTCTCAACTATTCAAATAGATCATTGATACACAAAAGTGGATATCGGTTCATTACTATCATCCAGATTAGCTTGTAATAATTGAAATGCATGAATAAAATCATATCATACTTATTTGAAAACAAAACTGAAGAAATCCAATGAGACATACTCATAAAAATAAATCCCTTATCCTCTAACTCCTATAGCCGAGTCTTGAGCGCTTGACTATCTATTAGTGCCATTCTATTTGGTGGAATAGAAATTGCCCCATCCCTCTGCCTGATATCAATCGTAATCTCCACATCTCTCCTATTTTTAATCCCTACGAAGTAATCAAGAAACACATCCTAAAAAGATCAACTAAAGGTGGAAATTCACCCTACATTGAACCTTCATCGTCCGACAACAATATAAATACATCGGTGGTGAGCTCCCCAAGTTACTGATGAACGTCCCCTACTTGACCCACCTTGATGTCCCACACTCCAAAGTGATCTTATTTTCACCCATTGGAGAAAATTTTCAATATCCTATGGTAAAAATAAATTTGGGGTTAGTTTGCATCCAAATAGTTTATACCCATAATTAGGTAAAAAAATAACATATTTTGTATGTAAAGATCCTCATGAAAATGATTCTTCCCAACATCGAGAGGCATCCCTTTCACCAGAAGATGTATCTATACTAAACTCCTAACATTGAATCTATTGTACACACCCCTCCCGTGAACTCCATTTCTAGACTGAAACCATTTCAAAGCTGTGTAGAAATAATGGAATGATAGAAATTGGAATCAAATAAGGCACTAGAAAACATGGAAGCTATAATTATAGTACCTACCAAAATAGATGGTCAAGCCTCGCTATCAACAACTGTAGGCTGAACTGTATTCAACTGTATTTCGCCTCTTCCTTTTGAGGTAGCCTAAGATCCATGAGCTACTCCACTCTATTGATACAGATTCTAATGTCCAGAATTACTACATCCACTACCTCTACAAAAAATATGAGAACTCCATATTCCATATAGATATGGTCAAAATATCCACTTCCTTCACCCTAGTTCTATCTAGATCCTCCACCACTGACAATTTGTCATGGGTTCCTGAAAAATCTCTGTAGATGTCCCATATTTTTGTATCTTTTAAACTACACTGATGGTTAGGGGAAATGTCTCAGGTAGTGTCCCTCCCTACCACATAGGGTAATGATCACTCGAATATGATCCTAAACAATTGATCCCTCTATCTAGGCATGATGCATCCCAATATCCTGACTAATTTTTTCATTACAACAGTTCCTACTCTATGAATTCATACCTCCTAAGCGTCCATCAGAAACCATCTATCCTATAATTGAATCTTATCTCGGTTACCTCTCAGTTATGAGAGCCTTATCCACCACCATAGAAAACATCTTTAACATAAAGAGGTTAACCTGATACTTAATCTCACATTTATGTATGTATTGTAAATGCCTCACATTAGTTCTCTCATCCCCTGACATTGATAGAGTAAAATACTGCAAGTCTATAAAGGTACCACCATAGTCCATCATGAACATTCTCCCCTAATCAACCTTATAAACTGTGCAGATCTCTCCTACCTTATGGTATCTAGATAGAAGTTCTCCTATAACTTCTCCAAGAAGTCCTTCCATAAAATACCATCAGTATGTCTAGTTTGGACATGATTTTCCTACTAGTGCATTACTAATTCTCATAGTATGTAAGAATCTATCTTGACCATGTTCTATGTAAGACACTCTAAATGGTTGGGTGTAGTCTAGTTCGAATCAATCTAGAACTCAACACCATCAGGTACACCCTCTCCAATAACACTTAGAGGGAGATGCAATTGAAAATCTCATTCTAATTTTGACATTCTATTAACTCTCTACTCCAATTATCTATCCATAAACCACAAATATTGAGAAATGTTCTCTCAAAACTGATCTCAAATTTCCTCACTCGACCCTACCAGTGCCTCATGGTATACTACTATAGGAGCATCTCCAGCTTGGTCATCATGACATCCTCTCATAAATCATCATCATAGAGGCATATTCCTATATTTAAATACACACATATCAATACCCATAATAAAACTATAACTCAGTTATGTGGATTTACATAAATCCATATTATGTTATTTCCCCAAACCATTCCACATGGTCAAAAATTAGGCACTATCACTACCCTTATCATCTTACACCAAGGTCATGGTTATGAAAGGATAAACACACTCTCATTATTCATGCTTTTCATTATTCACGCAATTATTATCATCATGAATTTTTTTTAAAATTTTTCAAATTTCACATTTGGCACTATTTTTAGTTCAATTTCAAAAACAAGGAAAAATAACTTAATTTCAACAACTTACCGAAAAAATTGTTTTCCCATGCCCACATAAAATTATGCGTGTCACTATAAATACAAAGTTCCTAGAATGATTCATGATAATCAATTGCCATCCCGTATAAGCACACAAGTCAAATATATGATAATATCAAAAAAAGTATCACATCCCACAACAAGTGCATCACCCAAGGAGAAATAATATTCAAATATAGATGAAAGTAGAAATAACAACAATACCACCAAGTATATATGGGTTTTCCCTCATACATAGGTTAGGTAATCCATTTAATGAGCTCATAATAAAGGATGGACTCTTTCTAGTCTCATGTATACCTTTCCCAAATATTAAGACATACTAAAAGAAATTAACCCCACTTTTGATACCACTTTGTAACGTCTCGACGTTGTTTCCACACACTGGTGACCCAATCTATTCAATCACATGACCTCAAGCATTTCTCCCCATACATTAAAGGATACCAACTAGAGGTGAGGGTAAAATATTAAATAATGGGAGAATATACCATCTTTATTAGAGTAAATCCACAAAACAATCAATGAAAAATTAATAATCATATGATATTTACAATTAAAAAACAATTCACGATTAACATGATAACCAAAATATGAAATACAATATCAAAACTAAATATTATATGTGTTATTCTAATACATATTATGTGTCAAAATGATAGACATAAGTCAAGACACTGAAAAATCCCATGCAGGTCCTGAACCACCTTAGGTTCCCTCAACTACGCTCTATCCCAAATCATTCATCTAACACATGAAATTTTACCTTATAATGTTATAAAAACATGAAATCATTTCATGAACTGATTATGATTTCCTAGTAGGGCATCAGTACAACCAAGAAGGCCACCACCAATGCTGTAAAAAAACTAATCAAAACAGTGTATGAATTTGTAAAAAGAATACATAGCCGAAAAAAAGTAAATATATTAAAGTTATTCAATTAATTTTTATTTATCCTCATTAACTGTCGGGTTCCTATTAACACCCAAACTCTCAATTCATGCTTCAGCCCATGCCAGAGTCTGAACTGTCCTCAAGGGCTATAATATAACTTAATTCGAATGTCACCATTCATTATGTCATTTCACAATATCGAATTTCAATGTAGTGTACCGTTGCCTTACACATGATTATCACAAATGAATTCTATTTTACCTATCATAATTTCAATTCACACCATATGATTTTGACGTATCTGAACAGGTTCCACACATGTTTATCAAATGTGAATTCCAATGTTACCAATCATCATTTCTTATCACACTATGAGATTTTGATACATAATACAATGTACCACAAATAATTACCACATTATTTAATTCACCAATAAATTATTCAAATTCAAAAACTTTATTTTCTAATCCTCCCATTAATTTATTCAATAATTAATTAATAACATCAACTTCATTAATTAATTCAGAGGTTAGTTAATCAAATCAATCAATATCATAACCACAATATTTTATAATAATTAATTCTATAATTAATTATACTGATTTAAAAACATCAATATAAAATTATTAATTCAACAATCAATTATTCTAAATTACAATTTCATGATCCTAACCATTCACATTAATTAATTTAGTAAGTAATTAATTTAGTTCAACAATCTCAGTAACTCCACAATTAATTCAATAATTAATTACCAAATTCAAAAATACCAATTACCTCATAATTAATTCAACAATTTAGTTTCCAATAAAATAATCCCAATTCCCTTGTAAGTATTTCAACAATTAATTATACAATTCAATAATCCCAGTATAATCAATTTCATAATTCCCATAGTACATTAATTCTATAAATTAATTAAGTTAATCATGAAATAAATTTCTAATCGTTTAATATAAATAATAAAATTAAATACATGTAATTGAAATATATAATTTTGGATTTGAATTATAGACAACCTACCTCATTATTGCTGTAAAAGTTTCACTAATAAAAATCCTTAATTTGAGTTGAACAATGATGTAGAACGAGATCTAGATCAGAGAACCAAATTCAAGACTGAATAGTCATGATCACATAATTATAGATCTAGATTAAAAAATCATAGAAAAATATCCAACATTATTAATGATATATTCCTTTAAAAATATGTGTGAGAGATGGGATAGAAGAAGGAGAACACACAAGACTAGATCCACTTATCGAGTTGGGTAAAAATCATCAAACTAAACATTGAATAGTGAAGAAATGAGCTCTAAATAGCATAGAATTTATCCCAAAACCTCCAAAATCATGAAATTATTTGAGGGATAAAGTGGGGGATTATTTTTTGTTAATATGGGGGTTCAATAAATTAAAATATAATTTTTGGGAGAATTAAAATCCCATGATTTGTTTGATGGTCACGGGAACACGGTTTTCTACACTATGTGCCTTAATTCATTCCCTCATTAATATGGTATATAGTTTCTCTTTATATGGTGCACTGCTTAAAAAACATTCAGTAGTTGTGAAATCCATCTATGTCAGAGGTTTCATGGTTTGTAGGGCTATGGCGTATGTTTAGGGAAAACTATGTACCAACCATACACCACCCTAATTCTTCCATTGTTCTCAAAGTTTCACTGAAACACACCCTAATGTAAAACCTGATTAAAAAGTAATCACAAAAAGAAAAATATTACCTACAAATAATCCCATGGCATCTTTATAAAAGTTCAAGATATTAAAATATATTTCACTAAAATATTTTATTACTCAATCTCTTACACATGGGTTATTTTGAATATATTGGGTTCATAAATGATCAATGAATTTGGTAGATTGAACATGGTAAAAGGGTTCATTATTAAATCATATCCAAAAAATTATTCATGAAAAAAATATTATTTTTATACTTGTGATAAAATTTTAGTCTTAGAAATAAAATGATTTCATGAAAATCAAAATACATCAACTTGAAAGGCAGTAGTCCACACATACACACATATGTTGTTTTTAAATTTTGTTAAATGGAATGTAATGAAAAATAATAAAATATTATGTTCACATTATCATTATTATTTTATAAAAAATAAATACCATAATTTAATATATCCCCATGATCAACCCTAATAGCTGGTTTTTAAATACCAACAAAATCACTATGTGGAGGTGGCAGTCCGTAAGTACACAATTGTGAGGATTCAATTTTATAACTATTGAAATGTTATTATGATTGAAGATATATCAAATTTAAAAAATAATAACCATGTCATTAATATCAAATATATAAATGAATCCCATTATAATAAACAACCATGAATTCTTGTGATAAGAATTTAAATACATTGATTTCGTACGTGGTAGTTCACAGAAATAGATGAACGATGGTTGTGTTTCCCATTATTATAAAATGTAATAGATAATGGTTATAGAATAAATATTATAGAATTTATGTATATTTGAGATAATTATTTTTCAAAATCGGAGTGGTTAGAGATGAATATAAGGTGTTTGAATAAAAAAAATAATAGAACTTTATTTTGTGTTTTACCTCCTCCTAATAAGACAACCTCTTTATTACACCTCGGGATATAATGGAAGGAAATTTTTTGAGTCTAGGACCTATAGGACGTGTGGAGTAGTTTTAGTATTTTTTAAGATATTTTAGTAATATAAATTGTTCAATATATGTGACGAAGAGAGGAGGTAAGGTGTCCTTATATAAGAGTGGAGAGGGGAAATCATGTATTTACTTGATGTATTAAATTATTATATATTGATTTCCATGTTCATGTGAACCAATATGGAAATATTTAGAATCTAGGAATAATATATGTTTGAATCATCTCATTCAATAAAATTTCAATAGTTTTTGATGATTTTTAAC
This sequence comes from Viscum album, assembly GCA_963277665.1. NCBI lineage: Eukaryota > Viridiplantae > Streptophyta > Magnoliopsida > Santalales > Viscaceae > Viscum > Viscum album. Next base: position 126,789,622 of record OY728131.1, on the reverse strand, counting down.
CCGTATCTCTTTGTTTTATCCTCGTGTTAACGTAGTTAAAAATTACCAAAATAACAATGTTTTTAATCTTTAGGGGTTAATAAAGTTACTATTAAAGGAAATTTGAATAATAATGGAAAACAATTTAGTTGATTGACTGTATCTCATATAAATATACTGATAAAATATTTCAATGAAATTTAAATGATATAATAAAATATTATTTAACATAAAATACCATTAATGTCATTTCATGGAATACTTCCATAAATGTACTTTAAAAAACATCAAGAGTGTTATTTTTTTAAGATATAAACTTTTAAAACATAAAAAATGTGTTATATTTATTTTAAAAAAAAAACAAAACTCCATAACTCACGCAAAAATAATACCTTGTGAGTATTTAAAATCATTTACTTCATTTTTATACAATTTGACTATGCACCATGTTGGCATTGCGTATGAATGAATTGTGATTATTTTATCACATAAAATTTTAAAAAATTATCATGATGAAAAATTCATTAATATTCAAAATATTAATTTAAAAATAATCATAACATCATTTTATACCTATAAAAAACATAAGAGAAATTAAAACAATGAGAGTGATATTATTTATTTATTATTCACTTAAAATAATATTGATTTCATTAACAATGCAAAGGGATAATAAATTTCCACATGCTTGAATTGTTTATGAAAATGGTTGAGAAACACTCATCCAATGAAATAAATTCTCATATTTGGGTAGTTTTATACTCTTATCACATAGTATTAATATATTTTTACATATTTTACTCTTACTTTTGTGACAGTATATTTTACCAAGGATAATATTCATTATGAAAAAAAATAAATGAGATATATTTACAGTCATTTAACATAATGATTCAAAATATGTGATAAACTTTATTAAATTTAATTTATATAACTAGAAGTAATTATTTGTAATGTAAAAACATCAAATTTGAAGAAACACATTTTAACATAAAAATTCATTTTATGTATAGAAATAAGTTTTATAGAAAAATAAAGAATAATGTAATTTACAAATAATTTAATTAGAAAAATTTTATTCAGTAGTATATAATTTTATTTTTGTTGCAAATTAATAATAATAATACAATATAAATTCCTAAAAATTAATTATGTTTCTTTAATAAACTATTAATTTTCACTCTTCACTAAAACACGTTATTTCATGAAAATTCCAAAAATTTCACCCCAAGTAAATTTAGATATGATTATATCAAAAATTATAACCATTTTATCAAATATAAGTTCAAAAATTGGTAGAAATTAATTCAAATAGTCCCTCACATAAATAAATAAAAACTAATTTTAAATAAAATATATTTTTATGAATAAAGTGACTTTAAAAAAAAATTAGGGGTTATTTACTATATATAAATTAATAAATTTATATTTATTATGATTAATATACATTTATTTAATTTTTAGTCACATATATTAACATATGTGTGTTCAACATCTTAGTTATAACTTTAATATTTAAATTAAAATATTTTTATCCATTAAGGCTCGGTGTTGGGTGTTGTGTATGTTCCCAAACATAGTATTCAAAGAAAATATTTTGGAATAAAATACAGTGTCATCCCAAGATTTAAGAAATTACATTGCAAGGTAAGGGTTTTTAATATCTTCTCTACCATTCGATTTTAAATGATTCTAATTATATTTATTTCAATGAGAAACATTATTATTAATCATTTTGATGAATTTATTATTATATAATCAATTATATATCACAATTCCCTCTCATTATAATTCCATTATTCGCTATTATAATTCCCACACACTTCTATAGTAATAAAACATTTTAAATGTTTGGAAATGTAATGAGCCTATGGCTTCATACCAATAGAATACCATTATTGTTGAAAATAAGTTGATACATGTTTTGGAATAGACGCATGAGGGTGTAATGACCCAGAAAATGTTTTTGGGTATTAAATAGAACATCAATTTGTATGAAACTCGCATTCCCAACTATAAAATTAGTTTAACCCTCCCATGGGATATTTTTTTGATTAATCATGAGATATTTGTGTGCTATAATAAAGTATCATTACCTATTTAGATCCCCATATAATGAGATAAATCACAATTAATTCATTGTTATCAAACCTTTGACAAGGGTTCTTTCCATTACATTTTTAATATTATATTATCTCTATAATGATTGTGAAATTTTCACCTAGATAGATGTTTTATTCAATTGAATGGGAAAATATTGAAATTAATTGTATTTTTGTTCCTATATCGAAATAAATTTCTTAAATAACCATGAATTATGTATGAGGGTTCTTAGGGAACATAATGATATACATTTCTTGCCCATTATCTTCATATTATGGATGAATTGGAATTATTATGTCATGGGTGGGGCATAGATTTATATATCCCATCAATGCATTTGTAGGTCTTATGAGGAAATTAGTTTGTATAATTTGAATTGTCCTTACCCATTTATATATGATGTCTTAGAATAAGATCCTAATGGTATAGTTATTATGTATAACATTATTCATTCAATCACTGTGAGAGTAGGTATTGATATGCATGTGTTAATTTATTATAATATTTATCCATTAATATATTATGACCATTTATGTAATTAATAAATTTTTTATTCCTTTAATATTAAATATAACATGATTAATGTATAATATATTTCCCTGTATGCTAGCCCTTACTAAGAATCTAGCTAAACCGCTTTATATTTTTTACTAAATACCCATGAAACAATAATGATTACTATGTGACATGTATGTAATTTTAAGAGAGAATAATAATATTTTAACATATTAAAATGATGTATCTTATTTTTCCAATATATATTAATTTTTATTTATGTATCTTGTTTGTTGAGACTATTAATGTTTTGGATCATGTGTGTTATTATCATTGTATTCTATACGAATATAGTAAAATAACCACTGGTTATAGGTAATTAGAGATACAGTGTTATAGTTAATATTAATGAATGGTTAATAAAAACAATAGGAATGAGATTTAATAGAACCTAGTTAGATAACATTACACTATTGTTAATTATTATGATATTCTACAATTTTTTTTACATTACAAGGCATGCATTTGTAAAAATTGTATATTATCTTTATAATTTGATTTAGAATTTACAGTTATATTAATGGACAAATTAATTATATGTTATTATTTAGAAATGGATCCTAATATAAGGGGAAAAAAATGTTAATGGTAATAATTAGTGTAGAAATTTCACTCCTTTAAAAATCATTATAGTATGTCTCAGATTGGGGAATATTATTAATATATTTAGGTATCTATCTCATATATTGAAAATTAAACATTCCCAAAGTAAACAAAACTTTCCACATTATCATGGAATAACAACATTTAATCACTCCATATTAATGAAAATAATGATTTTTATCAACAAAATAATCCATTACTTAATGATAAATTAATCACACCTATAGAGAGGATAATTTGTTTCCTGGGATGCAGTGAAAGTGATAATGTTATCATAGAGACATATAGATTGAAGGGAAATGTTAATTAATGTGGTGTTTGATTCAAAAGACCATTAAAGATATTGATATACAAATCATAGAGTGTTATGATTTTAATGTGATGTTCCTTGAGATATATTTTACTCATGGTAAAATAGTTTATATGGAGATAAATTATTGAAAAAAATGAATAATTTTGAAAAATGTGTTGGCGAATTTGAGGCTAACATTACAAGGATTGAAAGATTTACTACCGATAATTTATGTAAAATGTTAAGAATGATCGATAACATTATTTATGGATTAAATAAATTTCTATATGGGCATTAGTCTCTCAATAATTTTCATCTTAACATGATATTGAAAATGACTCATCAAAACTAAGAAGGATTTTTGAAAAGGGGAATAAGTTAACGGTTGAATTCCTATTATGAAATAACAGTTCGGAGAAACACCTTGGGGTGTGCATGAAGGGAATGTGTGTTTTTTATGAGTGTATAGATATATATCATAATACTCACAATTTTATAATAAATAATGAATACATAAATGTTCAATTATTTAATTTTAAGGAAAGTAGTTACTATTCTAGTCATCACCCAAATCACTATGGGAGTGTAAAATAGAAGAATACAATAGAGAATAGTTGCGCCTATTTTATAATAACATTTAAATTTTAGGTCCAACGAAATTAAAAAAATATGTTCTCTGATTAGAACTCTTTATAAGCTAACACACTATTGGATTCTTGATCTACACACTATTCTATATCTTTTAGGATTTCTAAGAAGAAACGTCATCATATGATGCATTAAGGAAGGAATTTTCAGTTAAAACCGATTTTGGAAATATTATAGATACAAAAGTATAATTTTATATAAATAATAATATACATAGAGGTTTATTATTTTGAATCTTTGATGTTATACCTATTATTTAATGTGACAAAATCTTTGGTATGTTTTTTATATCAATGTATAATGAAATAATTAATTATCAAGGGAATAAGATTACAATATCTGAGGCTAGAATATAATATCTTTTTTTAAAGAGATAAATATTCATCAGATTCTTGTTTGAAACCCACTCTGGTGGCACATCTAAATCATATTTTGGGAGAGGATGAATAAAAAAATTGGAAGGCTATCCTTATAATAGAGAATCAATCTATTATGATGGATTATAATGATTTTTTTGAGGTGATTTCTTATATACCAAGTTGATCATGAATTCCAATTATATATTGATCTTATCCATGTATTAAAAACCATATCAAATCCTCCATCTATAATAGAACAAGAAGAATTTATGGATTTAAAGTATCAAATAAATGATTATTTTCAGAAGATATTTGTAATCCCTACTATTTCAACATGGGGAGAACCATTATTTTGTGTGTATAATAATGATGTGACTATGTGGCTATGAATCATCTATGTGAAAATAAATTCAATTAATATAATGAACAAGTATCCTTTACCTCCCATAATAATCTATTTGGTCAATTGAGAGGGATTAAATACTTCATAAATATTGATCTTCACTATGGTAGCCATCCATTAAAAGTAAAGAAAGGTGATATACTGAAGACAAATTTTCACACAAGTTGTTGGTGTTATGTTTTTATAGTAATTACCAATGGGTTAACTAATTCAACCTTGGAATTCATGGATTTAGTGAATATATTATTCAAGGATTGTCTTGATAAATTTATTTTTGGTTTTTTAACAATATCTTGATATAATCTATGTGGTGTGAATAAAATGAATACAATTTTTTAATCATCCTTTTAACTTTATGGAAAAATAATCTATATAATAAATTTAGTAAGAGAGAATATGGGATTCAAAAAGTCATGTTTCATTTCTATATTTTCTCTGAGGATTGGATGTCCATTTAACATACAATGATAATGGTTATTAAATAAAGGACTACACTAATGTATATAACTGAAATATAATGTTTCATTAGTTTAGAAGCGTACTATTGATGATTTTTTCGAAGCATTTATTTATTAAACAATATGTTAACCTATATTAAATGTAAAGTAGTAAATTTCAAATTGAATAAAAACGTGATGAAATATTTTAGGAACAAAATATATGAAAAATAAATAAACCAATCTTGACCATATCATTAGGAATGTAATGATTTTTTATATATAGTAATTCATAAATGAAATTCATAGTGTGTGTCTTTATGAAAAATTATAGAGTTGTGGCTTCCGCATCATTTAAATGGAATAACCACATGGAGAACTATCCAAATAATGATCCTGAGTCGGTACCTATAATATTAATAAGGAAAATGTTGAGGAACTAACTTCATATTGAAATATGTTACATAAATACTGTTAAAAAAAGTATGATGTATATATTCATATAGAAATAGATCAATGTGAGAATAAGAATATGACTATAAATACTTAACGAATAGAAAGATAAAATACACTACGACCATAAAAATGAAAAAAATGCAGTATATTCAATGAGTTGTGTATATCAAGGAGAATTATCTATGATGAGGATATAAAAGGATAAAATATTCATGGATTTAGTAAATTAGTATATAGAAATTATTAAGGAATGGAATGAAAAATTTATGTTTAAAGTAATATACCAAAAATCATTACTAAAAAAGCTAATGTTGCATTAAAATGGTGAAAATGGTTTCAAAATAAAATTAAATCCATGGAATATGTGAGACTCAAAAATATCACCCATAAGGATGGTTTGATTATGGTTTTAAATATATAATGTGGACCATCATTTCCTGATCTAAATAGCTAATTACTGGATGAATCTCATTGATCATATTTTCTATACACCGTGGTACAAGAAACAAATATTTGGAAGAATGGGCAAAATTATGGATGTAAAACATGAAGTTGGAATTTTTTGAAATTGTGTCAAGAAGATTTGTCTTCCAATATGTAAAATAAACAAGAAAAATATAAAGGTAAGTAATACAACCCCTCCCAATGCCAATGTGTATTTGGGACTATATTAAAATGGACATTGTTACTGGAATACCTAATATTTATATGAAGAATGGTGTTATTTGGTTCATTTTGGATCTATATAGTAAGTATTCACACTTACTAGAAATAAGGAAGGATCAAAAAATGAATTTATTATAGTAATCCAATCAATTGATGTTTTATTTGACGTCATTATGAAAATCAATTAATTTTACTTATTCATTACACAATGTTAACTTATAAATTTTGGAGGATTATTAAAACTGATTTGAACATATAATTACACATTATCACCACTAAACATCCGTATATTTATTTTCAGTATTATATAACTTTCTAAACATTAGAGGATATTCTAACATTATGATCATTTATCTTCCAAAGAACACAGTACCCATACATACCTATATTGGGATTTATATACAAAAATTGATTAAATTCAATTATACAAATAACACCATATGTGTACATTAATTGGAAAATATGTCAAACTAAAACCTTCAAGGATGATGTTGGGGAAAGGAGTATAGGTTTTTCATAACATGTTTAAGAAAAATCTATGATGTGCATGATATTTTGATTAATATCATGGTAGATATGAGAATAAAGAAATGATATGGTGAAAATTGGATGAAGGAAGGGGAATATCTAGTAGGGGTCATGTATTCTTAAAGTTTTGTCCAGGTAAAATAGTTATAAGGTTTGGTTAAAAGGGTAATATAGGTCCTAAGTTCATTTTTAATTCTAAAACATTAGATATATTCTTAGTAATGTCTTACCATTTGAATATTTTACCCAGCCGTTCTGAAATACATGAAAACTTACATGTTTTGTTATTATAGAAGAACATTCCATATTTATCTCAACTATTAAATGTTGAGGAAATTACTTTTCAACATTACATGTATTAATATTAACATCTAATACAAATTATGAAACCAATGTTAAATTATTTTGGAAGAGGACAACTCATCCCATAATTTTTCCTTATAGTAATCAGAAGTCATAGGATGAAATTGAAATGATGCAACAAGATTTGTGTGATCACTAAGAGGGGGAGGGGGTAAAACAGTGATCATTTATTTTTTACAATATTATTATTTTTATTAAATCATCACCACATGTTAATGAGTAATTTTTTTTGAAAACAATCATACAACAATATTTCATTGGTATAATAGATATTAAAAGGTTATCTACTAAATAAGGGTAAATATTACAAGGAATAGATTTCAATTAATCCAATTCAACACAGTACCTTAGAAAATAATATTTGTAAGTGGTTATAATAATAAGGGAATGTACATACACTTGAATTTCAAAACTATAAAAACTATAGATCATGTTATTTCCACATAAATAAGATTTAGAAAATATTTTGTAATATATTTTTTAAACCATCACCTATATGTGTTGTTTTTTGGAAACTATAATTCTTATACATCATCACATTTTCCCTTCTTCCAAAAACCCTTCTAATTTAAATTATTACATAGAGGTAGGAAAGAAAATATTCTTTGGATTTCTATATAATACATCATATGTTCCATGTTCATCGAATTTCATTTTCTTATTTTTCATCTAGAAAATTATTTCTAGTGATATCATATAATTGAATCAAATTTATTACAATTTTTTCATTTATTTTCAAATTATACAAATGTTTTTATATAGAAATCTGTCCATAACTCCTGAAGTAAACATATGTGTTAAATATTAACTTTCTCTTATTTAAAAAATACATTCATTCAGGTGAAACGTCCAATAAAAATTGTTTGTTTCAGATGTTCTTCTGGGATATCTATCCAAAAATTGATTAAGTGTCACTTAATGTTTTTCATGCATAAATTGTACTTCGCTCTTAACGATACATACACCTTATTTTTAAATACATGATAATAATAAAAGGTGGTGTTTCTTATTGGATTTCATTCACTTTAAAATCATTTAAGTTCAAATCACCCACTCAATATAATTTTATTGGATGATCGTCAATCCCTCCAAGGTAGTCATGATGCTTATCAAAAATTCAATTAGTCGTAGTATTCAAATGACTTTCTTTATCCTTGACATGTTTCAATGATTTTCCTCCTATGCTATTTTGAAATTTGAAATATTATATTTTCATCATCCCAAATATATCATTATGAATATATAACAATGGACTTTGAACTAGAGAATCACTACACGAAATATATTTTTTCTCATAAGACTTTTTAAAAAATATTCCATTTGAATAATCTACATATGATTATTCCTTAATAAAAATTTGTATTAAATTCTCAAAAAACATCCTCAAACTCTTACTACAATTTATGACATTCATTAGGACTCTATTTTAGTTTAATTCATTCAAAAACCTCTTTCTGCTGAAATTTAAATAAAAAATCACCCAATAATCCGTATCCAACTTAATCTTAATGGCAATGTAAATTGATTTCTAGTATAATATGTACAAAAAGTTTTTCGGGTCATCTTTAACTCACAAATCTTTCAAAACATCATACATGTATGTCTGAAAGACAATTTAGGAATCTTTTTTAACATAGAAATTACCCAAATAATTGTTGTGATTGGATTTTATCTAATATGTACTTCTTCTGATTTGGAATTTTACTTATTTAGAATTCCTCATATATTGATATCATCCAATTTGGACTTCTTCTTATTCCATTCCATAGAATGATTCCCATTTATCTTTGAAAAAATACCTATGTTCTCCAACCTTCAAAAAATGCATCAAAAATATCATAGAATGAACAAATAATATTTTCATTAAATAATATGGTCAGAAACCCTTTCACTGTATATACAAAATGTACAAAAACAAACTAGCATCATCCAAAACATTATCTTGTGAACTTTCAAATATATTCATAGAAAGAAATTTTTACACCCAAGAAAATATCTCATGCTTTCTAATAAAATCGTGTACCATGTGAAATTTTTTAAATCATGTTGTCATAATAATTAACAACAACAAATCAATATTGTATATATTTTCACTGAATCATTGTTCGATGATTTTGAAATAAAAAAGATAAATATTCATCCCATTTCCTTATTCCAAGAATCCTTAATCTAAAATATTTCATTTAATAAATTTTTTTTGAAATTGTTTTCCGTGTATTAATTTTTCATTTTCCTATTTCTATAAAACATAAAAAACGTTGATGATTAATGTTTGACTAAAAAAGGAAAAACATTCTTATCAACCATCATTATAACTTCTAGAAACTTCAGAAACCCCTCCAAACGTCTTAGTCTGAATTTTTTTTATAACATTTAGAACATATGATGATTAACAACCCATATTATTTTATGAGCATACATATATGTAAAATATAAAGGATTTAATTAATTTTTTTTGGGGGGGGGGGAGTGTAGGACTCAAGATTCTTCTATAGTTGTAAACACTGTATCCCAAAAAGTATTACAAAAAAAAATATTTTATTACCTCATTATTATTATCTAACAAGATATTATTTATTTATTAAATAGATTTAAATGTTACATTTCTAATTTTTTGGAACTAAAGAATGATATAAAATTAATATTTTTGGTTTTATTATTACCAATTTTAGATTATGGTAAATTGTAAATATTTTTTAAAAAAATATTTATTTTAACTTTTTTTTGAGAAATTTTTTTATTTAACTAAACAATTTTACTATATATCATTTAAATGATAAATAAAAAATATATATAAATATATATTAATAATAATTTTTTATAAATTGATTGGAAATAAGATTATAAACATGTAATGTATAAAAATAATTTCTTTACAAAATTGTTTTTTATTTATTATGTTTTAATATAAATTTTAATTTAATAATATTTAGAAATTAAATTAGAAATTATGTAATAAAATATTTAAATCATGATATCAATATTTTGTAAGATGGTTCATAATTTATTTTCTGTAAAAGAATAATTTCAATTTTAAAATTTTAATCATGATTAACATGGGTAAAATTATTAAATGATAGTTCCTCCAAATTTTGAGAACTAAAATGATAAATAAAAATTAAAGAAGACCATTATTATGTAGGATTATCTATCACATGTTTTAATCGAACATATATATAGCTAAATTACTTAACTATCATGTGATTCTATGTTTACCCTTAACCTAAATTAAGTTTGCAATGAAATATACCTATTTTTATCATTTAAATATATCCCACTTAAAAATTACAATAATAATGAATCCAGTATCAATTAAACTCTAAATAGTCTCTCTGTAGTGTTTTTATGGTACTATGGTATCCCTCTAATGCATTAACATGCTATATTTCCTGGTATGTCTTCTAACCTCATCCATGCCTCTATTTTTGAGATCAGTGCATTTACTTTTATTTCATCTAACAAAAATTATTATGATCCATTTATATGACTTCATTGACATATCATTAATTATAAATCATCATTTAACCTCATTATAATGGCTTCATAATTCTATATAATGTAGAGACTCTCTAATTTCCATAAAACATCCAAATATATTTTGGTAAAGTACATGAGGATTCTATGGAATAGAATAACTATCTAGATAAATTAACTGGTTGAAATCTCTATAAAAATATATCTAGGTATAATATCCCAAAACAATTTCCTGAGTATTAAATTATTTTTTACTAGTTTCACAACTAGTGGGCCTAACTACACACCGACTTTGACAATACTTGGGAATATGTTTGTATTAATCATAATCTCCTTATAAACCATAATGAAGTATTATTTCCTTCTAATATCCATATTACCTGAAATTAATCTTAAATATATAATAGTTATAATTCTTTTTATAAGGGTTCATTTGTTAAATTTGGAATAATCTATTATTTCTAAGTTTATTTTTGATTATTTAATAGTATAGAAACAGTTTTATATTGAATGGGGGAATATTTCCACCATGAATATCCATATGCATATGTGGGAAACTATTCATTACAAAATATATGCTTTATATGTATCATCTAATTACCCATATTTAGGTATTTGTTATATCTATATTTATTTTCCTCTTTGTTTGGATGAGTTTCGGGGCTCTCGATAATGGAGTGTTTTTTTGGGGGAAATTACCTAATGTTCAGTGAGGTATTTTAATTATAATTAATTGAGTCGAACTATAAATGTGTCAAAAGATTTTTGGGTTTTTTCCTTTAATTTGGAGAAATAAAGAGATAGTTTGGGTTTTTTAGTTGAATCTAGAGTATTTTATACCAAATCGGGGTTTTCAAGACATGAATGTTTTAAAAGTCTCATATTGGGTGATGTATAGAGGTTTTGAATTAGTTGAATGCATGAAAATTAAACACATCATCAATCCGGTTTTGATCATGTCATAGAAAAAACATGGGATTTTAATCCTAGGATACATATTATTTTCAGTGTGTTTGGAATTTGTTAATTTGACATAAAAAAAATAGATTCACGACATGTAATTTTCATTATCTATAGGATTTAGGTGCATTAATACTAATAATATTTTCATTCACATTCAATATTATTTTTCTATCATAACTATGATACCCCCATGTGATTTTGGGGATCTCCTCTCTTTCCATATCATTTCACTCAGTAATTAATCTTCATTGTGGTTGTGATGAATCTATATGAGTGACTAATCCTTCTTTTTGAACATATTTTTTACCATAGTAGAACTATTTCCAAATGTTTATTATTTTATTGACATATGATGATATTCTATTTGATCCTTTATATATCCATAATGTGATCTTTATCTAGAGGTTGACCTTCATGTTGGTTGTTCTGTGGCATGTGAGTTTCTCCTATGTATGTTGAGATATTTTAAATCCATTGAAATATATTATTCTTTAATTGATTTGTAGATGTGACGATTGATTTTAGGGACACTATTTCAATATTTTATTTCATTCATGTTGGTGGATCCCATTTTGGGCAAGCGAGACCCAAGTTGAAGGCTACTGGTTTAATTTCTATCATATGCTATATGAATTTTATTTAATTGGTTTTATAAATTGTTTAAAAATAAAATTGGATGATTGAATTGTGTGTGTGGAAATGGGATTTTGAGAAAATATGGTTTCCTCTTATTTTAGTAAAATAGATGGTATTTTAAAAATGAATTTAAGAAATGGTTTTGAAATAATTGTTTTGATGAAATGGTTTGGAAAATGTTACATATTAGAAGCCTTGGTTATATCAGTTGATGTTTTGGAAATATGCCTTGTCCATTGATATTGTCGAGGGTTCACTCGTGGGGTTTTTTACTTCACTATTAGATTATTGTTCTAGGGACTTGTTAGTAACTTTTGGGGATTTTATTTTCAATTATGTTCCTATGATTTCTAGATTTTGTGAATATTTCTAGAGATATGATACATGCTATTTTCTATATCTGGTTATACGTGTCCTAGCTCGTCTTAACTGTAGTGATACTTTGTGAGATGTTATCTATGCTTTGTTACTGTATATGATATTATATGATATGAAATACATTTCATGATTTTATTTCAATACACTGATGTATATTAAATTTTTTGAAACTATTTTACCTCGATTATTTGGAACTATTCTAATTAAGGGAAAAAATTTTACCATGATTATGACATAGAAAATATTTAACTATTTATCTTACCTTTTTCCTTAATGTTGATTAGTGTTTCAGTTGTTGTATAGAAACTTGATATGGAACACCTAGTTTGGATCATAATATGTTTTTTTAACTTAGACCCTATGCATTCCATTTTGAGTGCATATAATTTGTATGCATTTCCATGAATGGAATGGAACGACACAATAGTGTGGCGGTGAGGTTTCTATCAGATGTGTTTGGGTTTCTGATGGTTAGATTGTAGCAATTTTCCCACACTATCACATGGGGTATCTATTTCAGTTTTTGTTCTCCTTTACTTTTGGAAAAGTATCTTAGAGATTATTTAGAAATTTTTGAATTATTTTTCTTCAGTTGTTTTATTTTTTTATGCTTCAAAATATATTTTATTATTTATTCTCCAACTTTATATTTCCACCATCTATATATATTTTGATATCCCAGACCTGAATTCCACTTAGTATGTTCCTTGAAAATGGTGGGCCACATGCCCTCAAGTGCATCTCCCCAAACTCCAGATACTGCCAACTAGTAGTGAGGTCCTAGGGTATGTCCATGGGGTTTTACAATCATCATTTTTAAATTATTTATATTATCAATTTTATGGCATTGGGTAGTCTGGTTTTTTGCTCGAATTAAATTTTTTGAGTTCTCATTCAAAAATGCATATTTTGTCCTTAACAATGTTAACCGCACCGTAGTCAATGCCATGCGGCCCCGCCTGAGCCACTGCGCAACCTCTCTCTCTTCAACACACGGTCTTCTTGATGTTCAAGGGAGAGAAATAGAATATAATAAATAGTAAAATGAAAGTGGAACAAAAATGAGATGTGTAATAAAATTTAACGGACTATTTTAATGATAATAATATTGTTTGAGAATATTAATATTAAAATTATTGTTATTAATGTTAGGAATGTAAAATAAGAATAATAATAAAGTTTTTATTAACATTGTAATAATAATAATTATTGTCAGTATTATAATACGTTACTATTTTTGTATATTATTTTATTTGGCATGGAAAAGTTCTATCGAGGTGCGGGTTAAGTCCAAGTAGAATTTGATGTTTTGTCAATAAACAAGTTTTTAGGGCTTGATAGCATGTGATGCATGGGAGAAAGCATAATTGTGATGCCATGGGACTTCGTTAGGGTTGTCGTGTGATCATCCCTTTCAAATAATTAAATAAAATGGATTAATGATAAATTTATAAAATTAAATGTGTGGTAAAATAAAAATAAAATAAAATAATCTCTGTCAAAGATCTAATGAATTTCGTTTTAATAACGGTAATAATATTACTATCATTGAGAATGTTATTCATAGTATAATTATTATTCTATTCTTATTATTCTTATTCTTACTATTAATACTTATATTTTAGTTTTATTTATTTTTTATTTATTTTATTTTATCCCTTGGGTTAGGGTTTCTCCCCTAACCCCTCCCTTTCTACCTATCACATCACACCCCCATTCCCCCTCTTGCTATTGCGCTGCACCCCTCCCACATAGGACCACCCACCTCGCACCCCTTCCTCCATTCCAGTGAGGTCCCGTCGTTGAATCCCTACCTCTCTCCGGCCACCCCGTCGTTCCCCCATCCTTCCCGGTCGACCTGCTCTTGCCTCCCCGCAACCCTCCACCCAATTCACAGTCAGTCGGCCTTCCTCCTGCTGGTGCAAACCACACCTGTGCCGCCATCCATCTTCCTCACTCCGGACCTGTTACACCCTGCTCGACTGGTGCGACCTTCTTCCACGGATGATTCCCCTCCCAGTACACTCCACTTTTCCTTTCTCTAGTGTTTTTGTTCATGTTATTTGGGGATTAGGTTCTCCAGCGGTTTGGGGTCTGATTTTATGTTTTAATCCTTTGTTTTTGGGTTCTATCTCTTATATTTGGGTTGTCTCTTGCCTCCTCAAGGTGAGAATGAGGTACAGTTGTGGTTTTGAACCATTTTCTCAGAGGATCTTAATTTGAGGTAGGTGGTTCCATGCCTTTGTATCATTTGAATAATTTAATAAGTTTGTTTAGTTAATTTTAAAATGTTCTATGTTTTAAATACATGGCATGAACTATGTTTTTACAAGTTTTTGTGTACTTGTTGGATGAATTTGGATCTCCTGATTAAAATAGTCTTTTCGTTCATATGTGGGTTTTTGTATAGATTCTTGGTGGTGTTTAATGAATTGTTTGGAGTGGTGCGAAATGTTTCCAGAAATATTTTTCACCTGCACATATGTTGGAATTTAGGTCTCCTTTAAGAACGGTCATGTTACTCATGTTAGTATTGATGTGAGAATTCTTGGAAATGTTTACATAATTATTTTTAGTGTGTAATAAATGTTTTGGTAGTAATTTAATGTGTGTTTTTGTTAGAAATTAATTCTTCTTTAAAATAAATGGTTGTGTGTGTTGGGAAAATAAATTTTTTGTTTTATAAAAATGTTTTCTATGATGGTTTTTAGGTGTGAAGTGGGTTCAAGAGTAGTGATTTTGCGTGTTTGGTTTTAAAGTGATAGTGTTTCTATGAGGAACTGAGTGCGTTTTGTGAAAACATTTTTTTTCACTATTTGTGGATGATTTATAAATTTTTCAAATTTTTTAAAACCATAATCATGTGATGTGTATGGTGTTTTTGAAGTGATTTGTGTGTAGAAAGGTTTTAAAATAATTATAATAAAGGGGGTTTTAGTTATATACTACTGTAAAGGGCTCGTGGCTTCTTTGGAATGTTTTATTAGGTTTATAATTGAATATTTAAATTATATAAGGGTTGATAAAGTAGTTTCTGCAATGATTTGATGTGAAATTGATTTTAAAAATGTTTCTTACATGTAAACTTGGTGTGTTATAATGTGAGGTCTTATGGTATACACATGTGATGTTTTATAAATTGAGTAATGAATTATTTCAATGGTGTTTGGGATGCGAAACATGGTTGGATGAATTTTTTGGGTTATTTGGTAGTTGGGAAATGCATTTTCAAGGTCTTCGTGGAGTGTGTATATTAAAATAGAGATTTTAAAAGGAAAATTAATAACATTGTGTGTGTTTCCCTATTGTTCTCTTTTGAAATTTAATTGAAAATTTTTGAATAATGGAAAACATGTTTTGATGTGGTTACCATGTGTATTTGGTTTTAATGTGAAGTTTCTATATGAAGAAAAGTGATTTGAAATGGTTTTCTAAATTAGAATTGGGTATTTTCATTGTGGAAGCCCTTGTTGTGTTATTAACAATTTTTTTAGTCGTGCAAACAAATTATATTCTTTATTTTTTGAATGTTTCCAAATAAGGATTTGTAAAAAGATTAAGTAACTATAAATTTATTTTGGGAAGGTATTTTGGTGTGTGTGTTTTTAAAATGGTGTTTTGGTTTGAAAATGGTGACTTTTTGTGTAATGTCTTGTTTGGTCTGTGAGATGTGAAAGTGGTTCACGATGTGAATGTGGAACTTGATTGATCATAAGGGAAACCCCAAGTATCTAGGTGGGAAGACTAGAACTAGTATTCTAATGATTTCTTGGGGTTTTGGAACTGTTTCACATAGAAAGTTTGACAATGACAATACTATGTATACTATGATGATGACATTGGGGGCCACTAGGTTACGGGTATGCTCCCTAATAGTGGCTTGTGTGCACGATAACATATCTTTTTATGGTTAATTTTTATCTAGATATGAGGTTCTAGGGTCCAACATGAGATAGATAAACCTTACAGGATTTACCCAGAGTGCTCTACTATCCATGACATGGTGCCTTACATCGACATATGGAGGACCACTTGTTAGTGTGGGTGTCTGTGTGAGTGTGTGTGTGTGTTTCCATAGTGAAATTTTCTCTCCCCCTTTAAAATAGTTTTTGTGAAACAGTTTTTATCATGTGTTCCTTTTCAGCTTTTATCTTTTAAATATTTCTTCAAAAGTGTTTTAAAAATATAATTTTGAATAAGAACATTTAATTATCTCTTGGAAGTTGTGGCTTTGAAATTTTTTTTGTGGTATCCTACCGGGCCTTTCGCTGACACCATACATAGACACTTGGGTGTATGTAGAATGTGTTTCTTGTGTATCCTAGCATGAGGCCATATGGTTAGTGATGATGGTTATGATTGTTAATGGTCCTCTGGTGCTGGTTATTGTGGGTATCTTGAGTGTGTTCTGCCTCGTGATGCTGGGTGGTTAGGGATAGAGTTGTGGTTTTTTTCTTTATTGTAGTTCTCTTTGGCCTTTTTTTGTTGAGTTGTAAACTTCAAATTTGAAATGTGTAAAGGTTTGGTGTAGTTGAATAAAAATATGTTTCTTTCTTCCAAATTAGTTTGTTGTTTTACATTTATTGTGCCAGGTAAATCACTTTGATGCACTATTTTGATACCTCGAAACTTGTTACAGACCATGTGGATTGGGAACGCCCTTCGGCCCATGTCTTGGACTGGGTCGGGCACCGAGTCTGATGGTGACCCACTAGTTCATGAACAAAGGTATTAGAGGAGGCTCGCTCCCTTGGGTCATGTTGTTTTAGGATGCTTCAGGGTATACTAGAGTTTAGGGTGTCAGAACTCGATGTTCTGGCTATGAGTAAGTTGTCTAGCCAACACACCTGGTGGAGGGACTCAAGTTACTAGGATATGTTGTGGTTTGTTTGAGTTATTGTACCTTGTGGTTAATCATATTTTGGGGAAACGAAAAGGCAGTACGGTTGGTGGTCCCTATAAGCTCACAGGGTCTTGCAAGCCATGTAGAGCAAGGGAAACTGTCCTAGAATACTCTCTATGACAGTGGCGTGACTGGCGTATGGCTTCCAACCATATGTCCCGGTCACCCACTGACAGTAGTCTCCTATTTCATCGTTCCTCGTATCTTTGATTTGAATTCATAGAAATTATGGTTTCAATTAAAAATGATTTGGTGTTTTAAATAATCGGTGGTTTTTTGGTGTGTTGTGTTTGTTAGTGTTTTAACTTTTACGGTGTGGTTTCATGAAACACCAAAGGGAGAAGCTCTAATCACGATACTTCAATACCTAAAAGAGGCGCATGAGAAACTTCAAACATTAGGGATCCAGCCATAGGCCTCAGAGTGAAGCTGGCGATTGGTCAAGAACACCGAGAGTGTATGGGAACCCGATATTATTTCAGTCATCAGTGTTCAAATTCATAGTAATTTAAGTCATTTCCTATAGTTTTTACATTCCGAATGACC
This sequence comes from Viscum album, assembly GCA_963277665.1. NCBI lineage: Eukaryota > Viridiplantae > Streptophyta > Magnoliopsida > Santalales > Viscaceae > Viscum > Viscum album. The sequence continues at coordinate 126,771,330 of OY728131.1, read as the reverse complement.
CATCTGGGTTCTTGAGGTTTCATGTGGCTTTGAAGAGGCATGGTCGTCTCATTACCTTAATGATCTGGGGGTTGCGTCCCACCGAATGAAATTGATTTTAGCATCCCTTATTGGGTATGTTCGGGTTAATCAATCTCAAATTTTAATTGTGCTCGTCTAGAAATGTGAAGGTGTTGGTTTTTTTCCCCTGTGTTTTTAACACCTCGGTAATTAGTACATTTCTTCCCCTCCCTTTTTGTGGGGTGTTTGGTTACTGTCAGAATTTTTTTAATGTTTCGTATTTTATGTCAGTTCTTATAGAATGAATTACCATTGGGAGTCTCCTTTAAATCCCTTTGTAGTAAGTCGATCCCAGTCTATATTTATGGTGGGGAGTCAGCTCGGGCCTCCTCATATCGGTCACCTCGTGGCATTTTTCCCAGTCTTGTCTCATTTTCCCCAGTCTTGTTTCAGTTTGTGAAGTTGGTTTATATGGGTGAGAGATTTCCCTCCCTTGATCAATCAATTGGGGGGGGGGGTTCCAACACTTCAGGGAATGTGATACATAGTGAAAGGTCTTTTATGGGTTTCTCGAGGTTGTCATTTAAGACACTTTTTCTGAGCACAATGCATTTTCTTCTTTTCACATGTTTTTCATAGGGATCCTTTTTACCCATAAGGGGGCGCCCCATTCTACATTGGGTTCTGCCGTAGCTGTGGCTTTTGGGGGATGAAAAGTTATATGGTGGGTAGAATTTTCACACCTGCCGTTTTTAAATTATTTATTTTATTAATTTTCTAGGCATTGGGTAGTTTGGGTTGGAGCTCAACATAAATTTTTTGATTTCTCATTAATAAAATCATGTTTTGGCCTTAACAACATTCATCACACCATAGTCAAAGTAGTGTGGCCTTGCTCGAGTCACCACATGACCTCGCTGACTTCAATGCGCGGTCCGCTTGATGTTTAAGGCATATTAATAGAATATAATGAATAGTAAAATAAAAATAAAATAAAAATATGATAAGTGTAATAAAATTTAAGGGACTATTTTAATGATAATAATATTGTTAGAGAATATTAATATTAATATTTTTATTAATAGTGTTAAGAATATAGAAATAATAATAATAATTAGTTTGTTATTAACATTGTAATAATTATTATTATTGTTAAAATCATATTCAGATATAATTTTCTATATTATTTTATTTGGCTTTGAAATGTTCTACCATGTAGCGGGCTATGTCCCAGTTGAAATTGATATCTTTTGATAAATGAGTTTTTTTAGAGCATGACAGCATGGGACACTTGCGAGAAGCATAATTACAAAGTCGTGCGACTTCGCCAGGGCTGCTGTGTGATCAGATCATTCAAATAATTAAATAAAATTAATTAATAATGAAGTAATATAATTAAATTAATGGTAAAATAAAAATAAAATATAATAAGGAGTTTTAAAAATCAAATGAATTTCTCTATAATAACGATAATAATAATATTATCATTGAGGATGTTATTTTTAGTATAATTATTTTTCTATTCTTATTATTATTATTCTTACTATTATTAGTTTTGTTATTATTTTTATTTATTATTTATTTATTTTATTTTCTCCCTTGGGTAAGGGTTTCTCCCTGACCCCTCCCTTTCTCCCCACCGTGGCACCCCCTTCCCCCTCTTCTCGTTGTGTTTCACCCCTCCCACATCGGACCACCCGCCTCGTTCCCCTGCCTCCCTTCTGGTGAATTCCCATTATTGCGTCCCTACCTCTCTCCCAGCAAGCCTGTCGCACCGCCATCACTTCTGGGCGACCTATTCATGCCTCCCTGCAACCCTCCTCCCTCTTCCCGGCAGTGCGGCCTTCCTCCTGCCGGTGTGAACCTCACCTGCACAGCCATCTGTCCACCTCGCACTGGACCTATCACACCCCTACTCGACCGATGCAGCCGTCTTCTGTGGATTTTTTCCTCCAGGTAAGCTCCTCTTCTAATTTTTCATGGGGTTTTTTTTCGTATTATTTTGGGATTAGGGTCTCTAGTGGTTTGGGTTCTAATATTATGTTTTAATCCTTTGTTTTAGGGTTTAATAAATTTGATTTGGGTTGTTTCTTACATCCTTGTGGTGTGAATGAGGTTCATTTGTGGTTTTCCACAATTTTCCGGGAGGATCGTCATGTGAGGTAGGTGGTTCCATTACATTTTATCCTTTAGATAATTTAATTTGTTTTTTTGTTAATTTTAATATTTTATATGTTTTAATTACATAGAGCTAACTATGTTTTTAATTTTTTTTTCATACTCGTTGGATGAAATTGTTTTTCCTGAATAAAATATTCTTTTTGTTCATATGTGTGTTGTTTTATATATGATTGGTGGTGTTTAATGAATTGTTTGGGGTGGTGCGAAATGTTTATGGAAAAATTTTGGACATGAACATATGATAGAATTTTGGTCTCCTTTTAGAAAATTCATGTTTTTCAGGTGAGTCTTGATTTGATAATTCTTGTAAATCTTCACTTAATTATTTTTGGTGTGAAAAATATGTTTTGGAAGTAATTTAATGCATTTATTTTTTAGTAATGAATTTTTATTTAAAAGAAATGGATGTGTGTGTTGGTAAAATTTATGTGTTGTTTTATAAAAATGATTTATAGGTTGGTTTTTAGATGTGTAGTGGGTTCTAGGGTAGTGATGTAGCTCGTTTGGTTTTAATGTGACATTATTTCTATGTAGAATTGAGTGTATTTGGTGAAAAAATTGGTTGCACCATTTGTGTATGTTTTATAAATTTTTCAAATGTTTTAGTACCTTTATCATGTGATGTGTATGGTGTTTTTGAAGTGATTTGTGTGTCGAAAGGTTGCAAATTGGATTTTAATATAAGGGGTTTTAGTAATATTTTGGTGTAAACAGATTGTGGAATCTTTCGAACCTTTTATTAGGTGGGTAATTGATTATTTAAATTATAAAAGTGTTGATAATGTAGTTTCTTAAAAGATATGATGTGTAATTGATTTTAAAAATTCTTATTACATGTAAATTATTTGTGTTTTGAAGTGAGGTCTTGTGGTATACATGTGTGATGTTTTATAAACTGAGCAATGAATTGTTTCAGTGGTGTTTGGGATGCGAAACACAGTTGGAAGGATTTTGGGGGTTGTTTGGTAGGTGGTAAATGCATTTTCAAGGACTTTGTGGTGTCTGTATATTTAAATGGACATTTTCAAAGGAAAATGAAGAACATTGGGTGTGTTTCCTTGTTGTTCACATTTTATATTTAATTGAAAATTTTTGAATAATGGAAAAAATGTTTTGATGTGGTTACATTGTGTATTAGGTTTTTTAGTGATGTTATTATATAGAGGCAAGTGATTTGAATTTTTTTTCCTAATTGGAATTGGGTACGATTACTATGTAATCCATTTTTGTGTTATTAATGATTTTTTAGTTGTAAAAACAGATTATGTTGTTTTTTTGAATGTTTCCAAATGTGGATTTTTGAAGTTATTAGGTAACTAATAATTTATTTTGGGAAGGTTTTTTAGCTTGTGTGTTTTTAAAATGTTGTTTGGGTATGAAAATGGTGACTTTTTTGTGTAATTTATTGTTTGGTTTGGGATTTGTGAATGTTGTTCTCGATGTAAATGTGGAAATTGATTGAGCACAAAGGAAACCCCATGTATCTAGGTGGGTGGACTACAACTAGTATGGAAGTGATTTCATGGGGTTTGGCCCCTGTTTCACATAGTATGTTTTATGATGACAACACTAATTAAACAATGATGATGATGTTGCTAGACCAGTGGGTTATGGGTATTCTCTATACTACTGGCTTGTGTGCATGATATAGTATACTTGTATGGTTACTTTTCACATAGATTTGATGTTCTAGCTTCACACTCAAGCTAGATAAACACTTATGGGATTTACCAATAGTGCTCTATTATCCGTGATATGGTTCCTTCCGTCGACATATAGAGGACCACTTGTGAGTGTGTGTGTGTGTGTACATAGTGAAATTTTCTCTCCCTCTTTAAAATAGTGTTAGTGATTTAGTTTTCATCATGTCTTCCTTTTTAGATTTTATCTTTTATAAATTTTCTTTAAAAGTGTTTTAAAAATATAATTTTGAATAATCATGTTAAATTATCTCTTGGATGTTGTGGCACAGAACCTTATTTTATGGTATCCTACTAGGCCATTAGATCACACCCTAGATACACCCTTGGGTATATGTAGATTGTGTTTCTTGTGTATCCAAGGTTGAGTCATTGTGCTCAGTGATGCTGGTTCTGATTGTTGATGGTCTTCTTGTGTTGGTTGGTGTTGGTATCTTGAGTATGTTCCACCTCGTGTTGCTGGGAGGTTAAGGTTAGATTTGTAGTTTTGTTTCATTATTGTAGTTCCCTTTAGACTTTTTTTTGTTGAGTTATAAACATTTAATTTGAAATGTGTAATGGTTTGGTTTAGTTGAATAAAAATCTGTTTCTTTTTACTAATGTAGTTAGTTGTTTTATGTTTATAGTTTCGGGTAAATCATTCTGTTGCACTATTTTGATACTCGGGCACTTGTTCCTATCTGTGGGGATCGGGAACGCCCTTCAGGCCATGTCCTGGACCGGTTTGGGTGTCGGGTCGGATGGAAACCCACTAGTTCGTGACATGGGGATACTATGCCCTCATTACCAGAGTGTATCACATCAGATACAAGATAAGTAAATAGCAAAAGTATATAATAGGAATAGGTAAATAAGGGATAATAGTAACTGTATAATTGAAACAAAATTGAAAAATAAAAAAATGATGATGATAAGTTAGGTCACTAGAAAACTGGAAAACATTGATAGAAGACAATAAGAATAAAATGTTCCTCAACAATAAATGGAAATAAAAACTATCCCAAGCATCCTTAGTGCTGGCTCAGTCATTTTCTATAAATCTACGTCCAAAAAAACAAGAACTAAATTTTTTAATCCATATACTTACATTTAACAACAGCTGCAACCATGTAATCTATTCTTGGTACCGAATGGTGCCTAGAGAGGGTGTGAGATAAATCTCAGTGGGTAACCACCAATGGTGTCTATAAGATTCGTCCCTTGTAATGCAATATAACAGTGTGCATGCATGTATATATAATGTAAAGAAGTGAAATCTAACTAAATACCCAAGTACCTACATTATCCCTCGACTTCTGTCTGACCATGTAACCAATTTTTTTACATGATTATTACAATTTTATCAATACTTCACTTGTTATTAATAGTACAGGTTCCATGATGTAACATGGAAACATACGATGATATTTAATAATGAAGTTACAAGGTATTAACTGAGGAAATATAATCCTTAAGGTCTGCTAACTCAGTAGTATCTAGGTCAATCTATGGTTTATGATTGTAATCCAAGGATCATTGTCCAAGGAATTCCACAATGAGTCCCCTACCGAGTCCACGGATTGCATCTCATGTAAAACAGGGCTAAGAAAAGACTGACCCTGATGGGATTTAACCATGGATTCTACTTGTCGATTCTAGATCCAAGGAGTGTATCCAAGCCATCCATGGTCTATGTACTATATCCAATGAATCCTGTAGTACTACATTAAGGATCCTATGGTGTTATACCAGGAATCAACAACTAAGGCATTGATCGTGTTCTTAGCGGGTCTGAACATAAACATGTCGTATCCTTGGATCGAAATGGGGTTCTCGAGTGCCCATGGTATTATTTGATCATAATACAAGGTGAGATCTAGTCAATACATTCCTATATGATATTGATGTTATATAATAATTCAATTGGATCCATCCTTTCCTTTCATTAGGGTGATAAGGTCAAGTAGTATGTAACTGTTTAATCAAGTCATTTGGCTCAAGTGTTTCCTTTCATTAGAGTGATAAGGCCATGTAGAATGTAACCATTTAATCCATTAAATCATATTCCATATTTAAGTTTCATTCTGTAACCTTCCATTAATATGGTACGGGGTTCTATGTATATGAATCCTTCTATTCACTCACACTCAATACGGTCAAGTCATATACTCAATATAATTTGAAATTTCCATTTCACATCTAATTATCAATTGAAGCACTTACATTAGGTGGGTTATGTTGTAAGAATATGTGGTACTTTACATTAACCAATTCACAACATAAAAATTAAATTTAATATAAAAAGCATACCCTTCTAGAGGTCAACCAAAGACACAGCCGAACGATGTCTCAAATGTGTCAAAATACTAAAAACCCAAATATGGAATAACTGACGACAATAAGTAGATTATGTTGTGGATGTAACCACTAAAAAATAATCACATATTTGGAAAGATCATAACCACATATTTCTAACAAGAATAATCATGACATATATATTTAATAAGCATGACCTGATGAAATCAGTGGGCCCCACCTGGAAATTCCAAAGTCAACGATCAATATGGTTGAGTTATATACTAGACACCATAGATTTGTAAGACTCTCCACCTCCATTATTGGCCCTTGGTTTGGATCGGATTAGAGTAGATCTATGACAAAGAGAAAAATTCTCCTACCTTGATATCTTGGTCGAGAGCAAAAGAGAAAGAGAACGAATCCGGATGACTCGAGTACTTACTATTGCGCATCCAACGTGATGAATGGATGCCCAATTGGTTTTTGGATGAAATTAATCTATTAATACAAATTATAGATCTTCTAAAATCTCTAAAATGGGAGAATAATTGGGCATTCCTACATTAGATCAGATTGAGAAAGAATGAGTGAGCTTAATTACATCATTAATGGAAAAAAGAAAAATTTACCCTCCAAATTTCTTGGGCATTATTGTCTGCACAGTTTGAAAAACCATGAAACAATCATGCATGTGTACCTAGGAAAATGGGGCACTCACATGGTTATGCCTTATGGATGAGAACCAACCGTGTGAGGTGCATATGCCCGAAAAAACACAATCCTCAATGTTTTCTAAACAATGTGGAATTTCTGCATGGTTTACATTAAACTGTGTAGCAAGCTTGTTTTCCCAAAAATATTGTTTATGGGCTTCAAACATGCCATTGAAACCCCTTATACCTTTAATAAATCACTAAGAGTCTAATAAAGGTCCAATGAATATATTTAGAACAGAAATTAATGGATCCATAATTGTGTGAAAAATTAGGTTCTTATAATCTTCACCCCATAAAAAACTCATCCCTGAATTTACCTTCCAAGGATGGAGACAAATTGTCTGTGAACAACTCTGGACATTAGTCACATATGTTAGCTTCTATCTCCCAAGATTTCTTCTATACCCAGCTATGCTACCATTGCACCCGTACTAGAGGGACGAACTGGCCTTGGAGATCCTTCGTGCTCTGGTCGACAATGTGTACTAGATACTTCTCAAATATTTCATGAACATCTAACTCAAATTCTTCTGGATAAAAATTATGAGATGGGTCGACATGATATTGGAGAAGATGTGAAACATGAAAGACATCATACATGGAATGGTACCTCTAAGGTAAACATAACTGAAAGGCTACTGGCCCAACTCTCTCCAAAATCTCAAACGGTCCTATATAACGAGGAAAAAACTTTCCTTCCTTCCATAACTGTATATTTCCATTCATGGGTGAAACATGATGAAAAAAAATCCCTAAACATGAATTCAAGAGGTCATCAATGATGATGGACATATCATTTTTTTTCTTGATTGAGCAGTATTCATATGCTTTCGGATCAGCTGATTGTTATCTAAACCACCTGATTGAGATGGGGACCTACTAGGGATGCCTCGCCTGCATCTAGCTAGCACAATGGAGAATAACATGGTCTAGCATATAAGGCCTCAAAATGAGACACCTGAATTATTGCCTCATATTTTTGATTATAGGAGAACTTGATGAGAGGTATATTCTTTTCCCATGAACCTCCAAAATCAAGGACACAAGCTCAGATCATATCCTCTAGAACTTGTATCATACATTTCTATTTTCCATCAGTCTAAGGGTTAAAATTTTTTCATAGTAGCACTTGAGTTCCTATAGATTTTTGTAAACCCAATAAAAACTGTAAAGTGAAATGAGAGTCCCGATTTGAAATGATTGAATGAGAAACCCCGTTTAGTCGTATGATATCATAGCCATATAGTATTCCCAACACATCCACCGAGAAGGTCTCCCAAAAAGGAATAATGTGGGATGGATTTGTTAGTCGGTTAAGGACTACCCAAATAACATTTCTACCGTATGATAAACTGGGTAAGATGAAAAAAAAATATATTAACATATTCCCATTTCCATTCTGGGAATAGAAGAATCTGTAACAAGACTGCAGGTCTCTGGTTCTCTACCTTCACTAGATGATATGTGGAACACCTTGTGATAAAGGATGCAATCTGATGTTTCATCCCAAGCTAACAGTACTGGCATCTTATATCTAGATACATCTACTAGATTCATGTATGCACTATCCACTAAGAGTCATAGGACTCTTTAAGAAACTCCTCTCTAATGTCTTTAGGGACCTAGATACATCCACGTAGATGAAGGATAACGTCTCTATCTATAAATCAATTTGGTGTTGGGTTATCTTCTGATACACTCTCACAGACAACCTACCCTTCAGGATTTGAAAACTACTTAATATTCACCTTCTCAAGGAGGGAAGAGGTAACTGTCAAGGATGAATGAAAATATTGCTCATGTATATCATGAAACTCTAGATGTAGCTTAGAAAATATGGCCGTTAAATTCCATTCATCACTGTCTTGATGTACGACCTGTGTCTACGTTTTCTGACTTAGTGCATCTACAACCACATTTCCCATTCACGACATATAGGCAAGCTCAAAATAAAATAATTGTTTATATTCAACCCATCTCTTCTATATGAGGTTGAATCCATGCTGATAAAAGATATATTTGAGGCACTTTTGATCCGTGTACACCACAAAGTTCTCACCAAATATATAGTGTCCCCCGCAATGCATGGCATGGACCATTACTACTATCTCAAGGTCGTGCATTGGGTAATTTATCTCATGAGGCCTCAACTACCGAGACCCATATACATCGAATTTGTCTTCTGGTATCAACACAACTTTTATAATTATGTGTAATGCATCATTGAATATGGTATAACCTATACCTAGCTCAGGAATAATTTTAATGGGTGCTGATACAAGGCTCACTTTCAACACCTGAAAGGATTTATCACATTCTTCTAACCATTATAACGCGACACCCTTCATTATAAGACCCGTAAGAGGTGAGGAAATATGTGATATGTAGTGTATGAAGAACCTATAATATCCTGCAAACCCCAATATATTCTCTATAAAAAACACGTTCTTGGGATGCTCCCAAGAAACTAGAACACTAACTTTTCAGGGTGAAAAGATTCTCTGGATTCTGAGATGATATTACCTAAGAAGTGGAAATTTTCACTCCAGAAGTGGAACTTTTCAAGCATGGCATAAAGAAGATTCTCTATCAATGTACTCAGAACATTCTCGCGATGTTTTCCTTTGTCACTATTAGTGTGAGAATACAAAAATATTTCATCAACAAATACTAGAAAAAGAATGTCAAATTAACGGTGGAAACCCTTATTCATTGATTCCATGAAAATGAAAAGTGTGTTTGTAATAACGAATAGAATAACAAGGTACTCATATAGATCATTCATGCAACGGAAATTACTATGATGTATGTCTGATGTTTTGACTCACACCTGATGATAACCCAATCTCTTGTGGATCACGGAGAAGACCTTTTATCTTCATATATTTTCAAAGAGATCATCAATTTGAGGAAGTGGTTACCATTTCATAAACGTAAGTGGGTTCAACCTTTTTTAATCCATGTATAAACGTATGGTTACATCCACCTTCTTAGTAAAAAGAACCGGTGATCCTCATGAGGATGTATGGGGCCATATAATACCATTGCCTCTAAATCCACTAACTTCCACTCGGTCTCCTTAAGATCCATATTTTCCATCATGTACAGGGGAATAGACACTAGAAATACTCTTGGAACACAATCAATTGTGAACTCTACCACTCTCTGTTAGTAAGCTAGAAAATTTTTCAGGAAGAACATCCCTGAAATGATCCACTACTGGTGGAAAATCAGCTCATCGTAAACCCTAATACTTCATGAATATATTTTTAATCTAGGATGGTATTCCACCATGCCCTTGATGATATGGTATATCTCTACCAAATTGGACATCCTACTCACCCTTATGCAGATAAATACTACCCTCTAGTGAAGTAAATGATACCATGCAGTGATAGTATTCTATAAAAGTGTGATAGTGAACCAACTAGTTTATTTTGAGAATGGCATCGAAGCCTATCATCACATTGAAAAAGAGGTTCCATAAGATAGGGTAACTGCCTACCTCAATTGGATAGTTCCTGCATAAGCATATTCTATCTATTCATACCCCTAATTATGTATCTATGTTAATTACACCATAGTGATAATGTATATGTAGTGAATGACATTCCACATAGGATATAGAGATAAAAGAGTTTGACGTTCATGTATCAAAGCAAAATGATACAACAGTAGAGGCACTAGAATAGTACCTCTTATGGTATAAGTTCCCGCAGCCTAGTCATTAGGTATTGGATGTAGTGAATGAAACTTACCTATTCCACAACCTTATGCAACAGATGGACTACCACGATCAAAGCTACTCTGTTGGGGCAGCAGCTGATCACAGGTCTGGCTACCTCAGCCATGACCTCCTCCTTGTACATACTTTCTAGTGCTATTACAACTCCCTTCCTCTAGTGGTGTAAATGAACTCACTCATGATGGTGATGATGGAATAGATCCTTTTCCACTCGATGCTGGTGGAAATTTCCTATAGAAATACTGAATATTTCCCATATGGCCACAAAACCGACACTCCAATGGTTGTCTATCACACTGATGCTTCTAATGGCCTCATCTTTTACACTAATGAAACACCATAGATCTATCAAAATGAGTACTGTGGTTTTCACTTCCCTAATGAGAAACCTCAAGAGAACATTTCCTATCACCGGAAGAACTACTAGCATGCCGTGGCACAAAGCCTTTAATCCTGGTACTATTTCCATAACTCAGGTGTTGTTCATGGATATGATCCAGATTGACTATCTTTGAAAATGTAGGTAGGAGAAATTCATTTACCATCATACAGATGGCGTACTAGTGCCCATCCTCAAAACTACTAGCACATGAAATCTCATCACCTTCTAAAAGTGGTGTGAAGCACTGAAACTCTGTGAAATTCACTGACTACTCCATAACTAACCTATAATACTAATATAGATGCATGAAATATCTATCACTATTATCTCTCAGATTTTCAGGAAAGAACTAATAATAGAATATAGTCTTTAAGTCATCCCATATCATCGCTTGATGGTGATCAACCTATATCACCACCCCCCCCCCCCAAATATGGAAAATCCCAAAGCATGTATGTATCAATCTTGAATCATCACTCTGGATGTTTTTCTTCATGATTAAAGATAGATAAGATATTCTCTATCCAATACTTGATAGCATGTGTACCACCATCCCCCGAGAAGGTTAGAGGATGATGTTGCTAGAAATCATGAGTCAGGTCATCCATCATAGGTGCAGGAAATGGGGCACCATTAATAGACTTCATGAGATGTATGAAACAATAGAAAAACATGGGAATTAGTTCCCATATTAGGTACAACAGGTGGTGCCTTTAATGGAACTCCCAGTGGTAAGACTGGCGGCTTAGGGCTTACCATACTGGGGAATGGTTGTCACAACCTTAATAGAGTATGATATGAGGATGTCGTGGTGGAATTGTTGTAAAATATCGAATCACACCCCTACGAAAAATCATATAAGAAAAAAATATAACATCACTAGAAGAAGAGGAACATAGGAAAACTACCCCATCTACCTTCTTAGATGGCTAGGTATTGATATGTGCTATAGTATAAGATTCATTTCACTTTAAATTTTATTTCCTTGTTTACTCCTTTACATTTCATAAACATGAAAATGAAGGATAAGGATGTACAACCATTTCATTTTCGATTTCAATATTCACTATATAATAGATATCCATTACTTATAAATTAGTTCCCATACACCTCTCAAAAGAATAAAAACCCATTTATTTATAGTATAATGGCTTGAATCAATAAATTAACCATCCCAATCCATAAGGTCTCTTAAGTCTCACGAGTTGAGATAGAAAATCACTCAATCATATCCAATTGTAACACAAGCATAATCTAACTATTATGACATCTTTCTTCAATCCCAAGCATATCAAGAATTAAAAGTAATGGAATGCACCATTATGGAATGGCAAAATGAATTACATGTTCATTATACGTGCTTACAATGATGCATGTAATAAAGCTCTTTACCCTCATATCATCAGGCCAAAGATGAAAGAAAATCCTCAATCATAGTAATAATCAACAACAAAAAACAACATGTTCATCACTATGAGATGAAATAATAACAAATGTAATATGTAAAAATAGAACAACAATTATAATTTAGGAATCATGGTTTTTTACTTTGAATATTAGTTCTCAATTCCTAAGCATGACTTTTGACCATGTCCCAAGCATTCCTATAATCAAATATATTGTCTCTGAATTTTAAAGTAAGAAAAGAAACAACATTTCTACAACATTATGGCGTGCTAGTCCTAGATGCCAATTAGTTGGTTACCTGGGCCTTGTGGACCCATAACCCACAGATCGGAGGATCAAAACCTCCCTCTAATAACACTTTGTGACATCCTAAACCTGGAATCCAGTTATTAGGATCCCCGAGCCTGATGGGCCACTTGGCCAGAAGTGCTTCTCCTTGAATGATAGCGTCTGACCACTTGAATTGATGGTATAGGGTATACCCATGGGGAGACTATGACCGCATTACTAGAGTGTAGTAAAACTGATACAAGATAAGTAAACAACAGAAGAATAAAATAGGAATATATAAACAACGAATAAAAAAACAATATAAATTATAAAATATTCAAGAATAAAACAAATGATGATGATAAGTCATGTAACTAGAAAACTGGAAAACATGCATACAGTAAAACTTGAATTATATGTTCCAAAATAGTAAAAAGGAAATACAAAACTATCCCATGCATCCCAAGCTCTGGCTCAGTCATCTTTTATCAAGATCAATTCTAAACAGTAATAAATCAAGTATGTTGGTGCCAAAATTTTAGAAGAACAAGAACATACCGAAAGCATTAAATGCTGCCTCGTGAATCCTATTCACGAAAACCCCATAGCCTCATGGCCGAGGCATTTATCCCCCTTCGTGGAGCCGCCACAGAGCAATGATGTGGGATACTCAGCGAACCCATTTGAATTTCACGAAGCCACCGCTGAGCAAGGATGGAGGATGCTTCGTGAATCCATTTAAAGTTTGTGAAGATACCGCAGAGCAAGGAGGTGGGATTGTCAGTGAAACCATTTAACATTCACGAAGATGTCATGGAGTAAGGAGGCATGATAATCCAAAAGTCGATTTGAAATTCGTGAAGCCTCTAAACGGTTATGAAAAATTCCACGTGTCTTTGCACTGAGCAATCTCTAATTCAGGTCTCTCCTTGCCTATAAATACAAGGCTCCCCTCGAGCCCATAAGGCTGATCGTCTAACCATTCAACTTATTAGCACTTGTATTGTGGAGAAATTTCTTCTCTGTGAACCATGAGATTTTCAGGGTACTTTTGAATTGTGAAGTGCCTCCCCTTTTCTTGAATTCAGCCCCTCTTCAAAGAGAGATTCCCTCCACGGAGCCCACGTGCCTCTACAAAGGAAGTAGATCCCTAAAGGGACTTGGGTCTTCGCAGAGCACTTATTCTTCATGAAATACTCTTCATGCACATGTGACCCACATGCTAAGGAAGGGTCACTATGCTTCACGAACCACATTCCTTCACAATGTTATGCTTCACAAGGTACCTTTTCTTTGTGAAGCACTTCTCCACGAATGCCTTTCCACTTAGTGAAGCACCTTCGATATTCACCAATGCCCTAAGACTAGGCTAGGCCACTTCACATCACGAAGCACACCCCTTCGTGAAGCCCCTCTACTATATAGTGCACCAGAGCTTCCAGAGGCCTCTACATATGAAATCCTTTGTTCCGCAAATCCATTTCACATGCGACCCTCCATGTTTTCACAAACTGATTTCAAAGTCCCCTGGGTGGTGTTTCCAATTGCATTTCTTCACCCCATGCTTCTTCACATAGGCACGCTGACAGATATTTCTTCATCGCATAGCCACGCTTACGTGGACCCCTCAATGGATCCCTTCATTACACCATATCACCAAGGAATTACTGATGCATTCACTCCCTCAATGGGGGGGTATTAGTTATATAAATCCTAAGGGGTGCAGAGTGAACCCACATCCTCCAAGCTACAGGATGTTAAACTTCCAAGAGCCATCGTTCTAATCACATGATGTTAAATTGTGACTTTTCCCCATTCATCGTACGCGGGGTTCCCCACCATGGACATTCTTCATGCCCACTAGTCTCCAGGAGAGTGAAATAATTCCTTACATGGAATGAGTTCCTATATATTGGATCAGCATTTTTCCATGGGGAGAGAGAAAACAAAATTTTCTATGCCCCTAGTCTTTCTTGCGCAAGGCATCATCCCTGCCCCTCATATCTTCTCCCTGGCCGAAGACCAAAGAGGGGGGATGAGCACCAGATCCCTCCTTTATTTGGTGAAAAATCCCTCTACCTTTGGGATTTATCTCCACTGGGCCTCCACCCTGGATTAAGTCCCAATCTCTATCTCCCTGGGCCACTAACCATCCGTAAGCCCCTTATTTCCTCTTTGGGCCGCTAACCGCGTGTAATCCCATGTTTTCTCATTGGGCCGCTGACAACGTGTAAGCCCATGTTTACTATTTGGTCCTCTAACCATGCGTATTCCCCACTCCACTTCCCACAGACTCACCTTTTGTGATGTGGTCGTCAGTTCTTTGATGGCTCTTGTTTCTCACACCTATCATGCCACACATGGGCTTAGAGTAAGCATCGACTATAACATCCTCTGGGCCACCTAGAGTGTAACTCCCACACCCCTTCTGAACTATGTGGAATTTGATCCTTTCCAAGGAAGGTATGTAGGAAGCCTCTTCGAGGTTCAAGCACAACATCTATTATTCCCTACCACCTTCACGTCAGTTCACCAACCCCACTCGAACAATGTGAACATTGATCGTTTCCAAGGTAAGGTATGTAGGAATCCTCCCTGAGGTTCAATCCCAACAACCATTAGTCCCAAAAACCTTCACGTCAGTTCACAAAACCCTTATGAACTACATGAAATTTGATGCTTGATAAGGTAAGGTACGTAATAATCTTCCCTAAGGTTCATTCCCAAAAACCTTGGTTCTAACCCCCTTCACGTCTGACCACCTTCATCCTGCATGACGTTAAACTGCATCCCCCTTTTCACCTTTCACGATGTTCAACTGCATCCACAATCCCGAACTAAGTGGGCTTTGATCCTTGTCTCCTAGATAGGGTATGTAGGAAGCCTCAATTAGGTTAAACCCCATATAGAGGTAAGACATTGTTCCTCCATCTAGAGGTATGTCGTTGTTCCCCGATCTAGGGGTAAGCCATTGTGACCCCATCCAATGGTAAGCCGTTATGCCCCCATCTAGCAGTAAGCCATTGTGCCCCCATACAGCGGAAAGCCCGAGTGCCCCCATCCAGCGGTAAGTCATTTTCCCGCAACCATTGTTAATCCGTTACACCCTCATCCAATGGTAAACTATTGTGAACCCCATTCTGTGATATTCCATTTTCAACCGAGACCCAGTGATAAGCCGATGTTGTCCCTTCTGTTGGGACCCATATCATTGGTATGTCCCAGTGGTGTAACACCATCCTCAGGATTCTATCCATGCATAAGCCCTAGTATATCATCGGGTCACTGTCCCTTATGAACACCATTATTCGGTACCCGCATCCTAGACTATGTGGACTATGATTCCCTACCATGGGGATACATAGGAGGACTCTTCTAGGCTCAAGACCAACATCATTGTCGCCCTCGAGTCGTCTCTATCTCATTCTCCATCCACTTCACTTGACCATCCTTAACCATCCCGATTCTTACCCAGGATACCACATCCTAGTGAGATCATTATATTTCACCTTTTCACTTACCCTAGAATTAATCGAGTAACTAACCACATTTTAGCCCTGATAGCAGTGTTCTCTCCAAGAGTTTCAACCATCTGATCCACTCTAGTGAGTGTTCTGATCAGGCCGATATTTCTCCGCTAGATGCTAAACTCATGGCATGCCATGTGTTAAACATGAGAAGCTTGGGAAAACCACAGATATAGGCCTATGGAGTATAATTACCCACATTCGATGTGGGATTCCTCGGGCTTATGCACCCTCGAGAAGACCTATAATAAGTGGAAGAAACCTAGACACACTAGTGTTGGAACGTCCAGACACGTCAATGATGTCCAACATGACTATTACACCGACCAAAGGTTTTTTCCCTGACCAGACCCCTTGTAATTTCCTGAAAGAAGCAATGTAGTTAACCGGCATCCATGAAGACATGGATCTGGGAATAGTTCGACAAAAAATGTCTTAGTCTATAAGGGAGTCCTAGAAAATGTGACGAGTTCTGAGGAGGAATCAAATGAAGGAAGAAATAACATCCCATCATCTTGTTTCGATCAAGTTGAAAACCTCCTTGAATAAGCGACGAATTTCACCAACCTTTGGAAAGCGGGAATGTGGGGAAACAGTTGCGCATCCTCCACATACAGATGCGCGCGCCAAATAAAATCACCAGAAATAGGGTGTTTGAATTTGTATTCATCCCTTTTTCAACACCCGCAACCTTGTAAGCTAGTCCGAGTACAAAATGGAACCTGAAGAGGGTGTGAGATAAATCTCAGTGGGACACCACCAATGGTGTCTATAGCATCTGGCCTGTGTAATGGAATATATCATTGTACAGTCATGTATAAATTAGGTAATGTAGTATGATGTAACTAAATATCCAAGTACCCACTTCAAACCTCAGATTGTGTATGAACATGTAACCAATTAATTACTTGATTATTAATAATTTATCATTAAGTCATTTTAAATTAACAGTAACGGTTCAACGATGTAACAAGGAAACCTACGATGATATTTAATAATGATGTTCTAAGGTAGTAACCAAGGAAATGTAAGCCTCAAGGGCCGCTAACTCAGTAGTATCTGAGTACAGATAATGGTTAAGAGTATAATCCAAGGATTATAGTCCAAGGAGTTCCACAATTAAATGCCTACCAAGCCCAGGGAGTGAATCCATTGTAAAATGGAGACATGCAAAGACTAGGCCTGATGCGCTTTAACCATGGCACCTACTTGAAAATGCTGGATCCATGGAGTGTATTCAAGGAATCCGGGATCAAAGGAGTATATCCAAGGCATCCTTTAGTACTAAATGATGGATCATATGCTGTTATACTAGACATCCAATTATATGACAAGTATTGGGTTCTCAGCAGGTCTCAACCTAAGAATGCAATATCCTTGAATCAGAATAGGGATACCGAGTGCCCATGGAATTTTCTTATAAGAATCCAAGGAGATCATAAGTCAGCATATTCCTATTTGATAGATATTTCATATAATAATTCAATCGGTCCATGCATTTCCTTTCATTAGTGTGATAATGTAAAGTAGCATGAAACCATTTAATCAAGTCAGTTGGCTCATGCCTTTCCTTTCACTATTGTGACAAGTCGATGTATTAGGTAACCATTTAATGCATATAACGATTATTACATATTAAATGTTCATTTTTTTCCTTCTATTAATATGGTATGTTATTCTATGTATATAAAACCAACCATTCATTCACGTTCCATATGGTCATGTCATATACTGAATATAATTTCAAATTTCCATTTCACATTAAATTATCAATTAAAGCAGTTACCATAGGTGGTTCAGGTTGTAAGAATAAATGGTACTTTCCATTATTCAATTCATGAAAAAAAAATTCCATTTAATAGAGAAATCATACCCATAGAGAGGTCAAGAGAAGGCACACCCGAACGGTGGCTCTAATGTGTCAAAACACTAAAACCCAAATATGGAATAACCTTTGATAAGGGGAGGATTGAGTTGTTGGGGTAATCGCTATCAACTAATCAAATATTTGGAAGGAGAAAAACCATACGGTTCTAACAAGTATAGTCATGGAATATGAATTTAATAAATGGAACCCGATGAAATCAGTGGGCCTGACACGAAAATTACAATGTCAACAAACATTAAGGATGAGTTAGAGACAACAAAAATTAGGGTTGTTCGGCTATCGTCCTCTGGTATTGGCCCTTCTTTTGGCTCAGATCGGTGTAGTTTTAAGAAAAATTGGAAACCACACATACCCTGATATCTTGGTTGAGTGAAAAAGAGTGGAATAATGGCTTAAGAGTACTCGAGTACTGACCATTTCACATCCAACACGAAGAACGGAATCCTCATTGGTTTCTGAATGAAGGAGATATAGTCAACCCATTTGTAGATCTTCAGAATACTCTAAAATTAGAGAAAAATAGGTTAATCCTGCATAAGATTAGACTGGGTAAGAAGGAGGGTCATTAATTAGATCATTATGGTCAAGAGGGAAATTTTACCCTTAAAATATCGTGTGCATGTTTTGTCTACAGCTTTTGAAAAATGATGAGAAAACCATACACAGGTACTTTAGAAAAATGGGTGCTCACACAATTAGGTTTCACAGCCGTACGGCAATCATACGAGGTGAATCTATTTGAAAAAAACACAATCCTCATGGTTTTCCAAACCGTGCGGAATTCCAACTCGGTATACACTAAATCATGCCAAAAGCCTAATTTACTAAAAAGATGGTTTCTTGGATTCAAACATTCCATGGACACCACTATGACCATTACTAACTAATTAGGAATCCAATAAAGTTCCAAAGTAACGATTTAGACTGAAAATTAAAGGATCCATATCATATTGAAAAATTGGGTTCTAACACACATGAAAACACACACACACACACACACACACACATACTATATTTTCTGATCCATGTTAGGAGAACTCATTATCTCTTATTCTTATTAATTATTGGGTTCCAATAACCATTCCATGGGTACCAAGAATTAAATTTGGGTATGTGATGGATCAGGATGGGTATGAGTTTGAAAAGGAATCTGGTCCATGTTAATCATAATTTGTTTACATATGTGTAGGTTTCTATTCGATTTTGGGAGTTTGGTAGACCGTATATAGGATTTCTGGGACATGATAGGTTGGTTACGGTGAGTTATTGGACATCCATTACCTTGAAGAGAATCACATTAACATGGTATGTTTGGATGTGTGTGTCGTGTTTTTAGTTCATGATAATAATCTCAATTTTTTTAACATTTTCTGGTTTGTACTAGGATTATCATGTTTTCTGATTAGTTATTATTTTTCAATTTACATTGGTATTTCTCAATGACATCTTCTATAGGTTCCTTAAGAGGGTGTAATAAATTCTCCTCAAAGTAATATGACTCTAGATAATAATTTTATCAAGGATATCATGTGGGTAGTTTGTGTTGTTGAAAAAATATACCACAATTCGAAAATTCTTTTCTCAATGTATATCTATGAGTTTCAAGAGAAAGGGATTGATCATGGGAGTTCTTACAGGATAACCCACCATCCTATGAAGGTATATATGAAACTAAAGGGGTGGACGATTGGATGGAAAAGGCCAATTAAAATTTTAACTTATTGAATAATAATATAGAATATCAGGTTATGTGTATGAAATTTAGACTTGAGGGTCCCTGAATGCGATGGTGGGATTACATGGTATTGGAAGTTAAATATGTGGGATTTTACTAGAAGAGTTTCATGGATCTATTCATCCAATAGGATTTTCAAAAGTCATTAATGATGTAAAATTATCTAGTGTTCCACTCTTTTAATAAGGGAGATCATTAATTGTTAATGTACACCAATATTTTTGTGGATCTAGTTCATTTTTTCACCATAGGTATTAAAGAATGGACAACTAAAGGCTCGGAAGTACCTATAGGGTTTTCAGTAAAATATCATATCATGATTATTTATACTATATATTTTGAACTACATAGATATAGAAGATAAGAAAATGATGCGAGGGATTAACATATAATGAAGGTTTGGATACTCTTAACCTTCTTTTTCACCCAGTGGTAGCTTCTGTTGCACAACGGGTAAAATAAAGATGATTCAACATCATCGTAGGAGTGGTGGGGGTCATTCTCAGTAGAGGGCGTCCTCTGTACCATTAGTTATAGATAGTAGTGTTTTTCTAACCTATTATTAGTTTATAATTTTTGTCACACCAAAAATTATTTTCCCTCACCTTTGAATTTGTGTAACTATTGTGCATGTTATAGTCATCTGAAGTATTTCTATCAGGCTATGTTTATGCCTCATCAACGTCCGGGATCATCGGCTCCAAAAGGATTCTAAGATTATACAAGATGCATCAAATACTCTAGGGATCTTTCTATAGTTCTGAATAGTGATTAAATTTTATGCAGTATATGATTTTTTAGTATAGGTAGATGTCTTCCCAGCAACAATGAGTGGTACCATCATTATTGCATCGTTAGAATCAATTTCTTTATTTGATATACATTCTTTACACTCAGGAATTTATATTTATTAATTTTATATACATAAAATTCAAATGAAGATCATGTCCTTTGTTATGGAGTTATCGAATCCACTATAGAAGAGGAATGAGAAGGGGTTTTAGTTTCCTTGTTTTCTAAATACAGGTGATGGAGAGTTAGTCACCAATTTCTGCAATATTGATCTATATCCATTGGATGTAATTATTGGTATATATTGGATTGTCACTCATCAGAATATGGTTGATTTTTATCACTAGAAGTTCACATTTATGTTGGATGATGAGAGGTCTATGGTTTTTAGGGAGAGTTGTATCTGAGGTCTAGTTGTATAAGATCTTCCCACTAAGAGTTCAAATTTTTTTTGTCTGTTGTAGCAGTTAATCCAGAGGAATTATTTTCTATTTTGTATCTCCCCTCAATTTCTAAGGACATTCCTTATTTTTTTACTTGATTATTTATTTTGACTTACTTCAAATAGGTAGTTAGAGATAATTATTTAATTGGTATCAAGTATACATCTTATCTCAATACCCTCTTATTGTATGTCACCATTCGATTTGATGGAGCTCAATATTTTAATAGGTGATCTCATCAAAAAGGCTTTGTTTTACCCTAGTATCTTTCCTTGGAAGGCCCCTATGATCTTTTCCAATAAGGAAGATGGGTCACCCTGATTGTTTTGTAAAATATTAGATGTTGATCCAGTTAATGATTAAGAATAATTTCCTTTTCTCTTTTTGGATAATTTCTTTTAATAGATAATGAATGAAACAAAATTTTAGAATATCTATCTTTAGTCAAGATTTCATCAGCTCAATGTTTGGGATTGTTATATTGCAATGATAAATTTTTGGAGAAATTATAAAAATTATGAATATATTGTGATTTTATTTGGTATGAATAATGCTCCAATAGTTTTCATGTCATTTATGAATCAGATATTCCATGAGTATATTTACAATCTTGTGGTCGTTTTCATGAATAATATTCTAGTTTATTCAATATTCCACCATGATCACATGAATAATTTGAGTTTAGATTAATAAATCCTTAGTCTTCACCATTTTTATGGAAGTATATAAAAAATAATTTTTTGGATTCAAGAAATGAGGTTCATAGGGCACATGATTTCTAGGAGTGGATTATCAGTTGATCTTGAGAAGGTAAAGGATGTCTTGTCATGGGAAGAACCAGAAAACAACATTTAGATTCAAAGATTCTTTTTCATGCAGGATATTATAGATGGGTTTTTAAGGATTTATCAATTTTGGTTTATCCATAGACTATTGTTACTAGGAAAGAGGTGAAATTCATATGGTATTTAAAGTGTTAGTCTTATTTTGACATATAGAAATGATTTCTAAAATTAATTCACATTCTGATCTTATCTGAACCTCATAAGGTTTATGTTGGTTTATATTATGCATCTTGTGCTGTTTTGGGTTCTATTATTATATAATATGATCATGTGGTGTCATTCTGATCATTCTAGATTTGACCACATGATAATAATTACACCAGTCATGATTTAGAGCCTTTCTATACTTTTCATGCATTTTAGTATTGGTGGCATAATATTTTTAGGAATAGGATCATGGTCTTTTCTAACTAGAAGAATCCGAGCTATATATTTATTCATATAGAAATTAATCTTAGATAGAGATAGTGTGTGGGATATCTTTAGACATTTTACATTGATATTTCCTAAACAATAGGGAAGGTGAATGGTGTTGCGTATTCTATCATAAATAATTTACAATCAAAGTATTTTATATAATTGAATGAATATTAGAACATAATGGGGATCTTATCTTTGTAAAAATTGTATATTCAGGAGGATGTTTTTGGTATGTTTCTGAATAATGTTCGGTTATAATTATCTCTCATTGAGTCTATTATATGAGATCTTCTATATGATGATGAGTTCAAGGGAATTTTGAAAGCCCTATATAGAAGAAAGACTATTTCTGGTTGGTCTCTCTTTTCGAATGGTATTCTGTGTTTTAGAGATTGGTTTCTAGTCATAGTATCTATGAGAATATCATTTTTGTTGCATTTTCATAGTTCTTCAATGGATAATAATCTGGGCACTATGAATATGTATTATGATATGAGACAGTGATTCTGGTGGCCATTTATGAAGCGTGACATTGTAGATTATGTGTCCCACTATTACACTAGCCAATAGATAAAGGATGAGATTCTAAAACCGTCTATTTTATCTATCCTATTTATGTTATGGTTTAGATATGGGTTTTTCTTTCAATGGACATTATTTTTGGATTACCATGGATTCCCCATGGGAGAAAGTTAACCTGTGTGATGATTGTTTGGTCGGAAAAGTAATCACACTTTATTTCAATAAGGGACATATCTAAAGTTGAAGACTTGGGTGTGCTATATATATAGGATTTTATGGGGTCTCATAGAGTAACCTCTTCAATTGTTTCAAATAAGGATCTCAAGTTTACCTCATTATTCTAGAAGATTCTCCAGGAAGTGAAAGGGTATCAGGTCAGGATGAGTACAACGTACCATCCATAGACACAAAAACATACATAGAATACTAC
This sequence comes from Viscum album, assembly GCA_963277665.1. Classification (NCBI taxonomy): domain Eukaryota; kingdom Viridiplantae; phylum Streptophyta; class Magnoliopsida; order Santalales; family Viscaceae; genus Viscum; species Viscum album. The sequence goes on along the minus strand of OY728131.1, from coordinate 126,748,050 downwards.
ACAAATCCTTAAGGATATACTCCACATTTAAATCATGGATTTTGGAGGATCTTGGGAAAACCATCTAGGGATGCTCGAGTTTTCTTATAACAATAGTTATCAGTTGTTGATCAGAATTTCTCCCTTCATGGATTTGTATTTCCACCCATGAAGAAAAAAACTTTTTTAGAGAGAGGTGGGTAAGGCCGCTTTGGTGGTACAAAGTCTTGTTCCAGATATATTATTTTGGAATTTTGATATATGTTGGTGTCTGGTTTCAAATTAGATTCGACAGAAATCATATTCACATTATTTTCATCATAATTTTTTGTTTTCCATAGGTTACATGTTTTTCTTATAAGTTTATCCTTTCGTCGGTCATCATCATCTGGGAAAAAAGGGAATTTTGAATCAAAGATATGTTGGGGAATTTGTGGTCATCAATATTCTTAGGATGGTTTCTTATTGGTTGTAAATTTCATTTCATTTTATTAGTATTAAGTATGTTTTTCACATATCACAATATAGAAAATACCATCCAGACGCCTGTCAAATTTTTTGTTGGGAATAGATTGAGTTTCAGATAAAAAAGTTTATGGTGGAGAATTGAGTGGACATTAATGAATATTTGATGAATGTATTTCATGGGATGTTGATTCTGTTGATCAGTGTTTTTCAGAGGAATATTTTATGTTATCATGAGAAATTGGATTGTTTATTGTTAATAAGGGAGTAGTGGCCTCATATCCTCATGGATATCATTCTTCCTCCTGACTTCATTGGGATGTGAAATATTATAGTGAGGAGTTTGTAATATCTTGCTACCTAAATTCACGTATTTATCATCTCTATTTTCATATCCCTATGAGATTGGGTGTGTTTTGGGACTCCTGAGGAATGAAATCCATTGCTGGGAAAAATTAACTAATATTCAAGGATGTATATATGTTGGAATTAATTTTGTTTGGGTATAAATGTGACTAAATAAATGTGGAGTTACCCCACTATTTTCAGAACATTACAGGTGGTTTGGGTTTTTTTATTGATTCTCAAATATTTCCAATACAATGGATGTTTCCATACCATGAAAGGTATACACATAGTGTATTGGTTTCTATAAATATTTCATGAATTGGATTATGGCGTTAAATTAATATATTTCATGAATCAGGTACATGTCATGAAATGGAAAAAATCATGTTTTAATCTGAGGTTAGTTTTTTAGAATTTTTGGATTTCGCGGATTTCACATCATGTAATTGGGATTTAAGAGGTTTATTTCTCATGGTATTTATGTTTTAGGTGTAATGTGACTAATTATATTTTCATATACATGTATCACTTTTTCCTATCAGACCTAGATATCTCATTGATGATTTTTGAAATCTCCTCTCGTTCCATATCATTTCATTTAGCGATTGATATTCATTATAGGAGAGTGAAATCTCTTTGGGTGTGTAATCCTTATTCTTATTTATTTTCATTGATCATGGTAGCACCGTTTACCTGGTTTTTTCGATCCGTTGATGTATGATTAAAATCATCTTAATCCAATCTATATCCATTATGTGATCATAATTTTGATGTTGAACATTGTGTTGGTTGTGGTCTAGTGTGCGAGTTTCATTGAGGTATGTTGTGATTTTTCCTTTTCAACAACACCTTTTCCTGTTGAATTGGTTCTAAAATGTGAGGATTGATTCTAGGGCCACATTGGTTTGTTTTATTTTTTTTCATTTTTTCGATATAATTATTGTAATGTGAAATCGATGTTTGAACTAGGTGGTTCCATCTCTAGACTTTGTAGGAGGAACATTACTTATAAGGTTTTATAAATTTGTTTATGACAATACCATCATGATTGAAATTTCTGTCTGGAAATGGGTTTTTTTATAAAATATGGTTTACCATTTCTTAAAAATAAAAATTTATTTCAAAAGCATCGTGAATTGGATTAATGAAATTATTTTTTAATAATGATTTTGATGAAATAATATATAAAATGTAGCACATGGGAAGACTTAGATACTTTGGTTGATGGTGTAGTAATAGGAATCAAACATTGATACATTTAGATAGTTAAATAATGGGGTGATTCTATACTCCCTAGGCCTATTGTTACAGGGGATTGTTAGTAATTATTTGGAGGTACACTTTCAGGGGTGTTCCTCTACTCTGTAGATATGATGTGTAAATTTGTTTATGTATGGGTATGAGTTTCCTAGCAAGATTGACCTGCAGTGATACTTTTTCTGATGTTACATGTTCTTTAGTATTGTCTTGGATTTTATATGATATGTGATACTTTATTTGGTTTTATTTGACAACATTGATGTATATTAAATTATTTGAAACTATATTACCTGGATTTTTTAAAAATATGAGGAAAAGTGGAAAATGTTTTACAAGGATTTTGGTAAAAAATTAAAATTTTATCATGTAATTTTTTCTTTGAAGTTGATCATTGATAATATTGTTAAGAATTTACTTTATTTTGATAACCTATCTTGGATCATACTAATCCTGTTTACCTCACACCCTACGTACCCCTTTGATGGTGCATAGACCTGCATATGTCTGTTGATGTAGGGAAAGGAAAAGAGGCACGGTGAATTGTTGAGGTTTTTAATAGATGTGTCTGTGTAGTTGGTGGTGAGATGGTGGGATTTTGACCGCACTATCTCATGGAGAATATATTTATGTTTTAGTTTCCTTTATTGTTGGAATATTTTATTAGTTATCATTTAGCTACCTTTGAGTCCTTTAGCTTCTCCAATTATATTTTTTATATGGAATATATATTCTTATTTATTATTCCCCTATCCCATTGCATCATGTGTATATATATGTCATTTTTTCTAGTTTAGGATCAGAGAAAATTTTCCCTCATGTTATTTTTGATACCCATGTTATAGTCACCTGCCCTTTCGGAACAGGAATTCCTTTTTGGTATGTGACTGTTTGATTCGTGTACTAGTTTTGATAGGGTATCTAGGTTTGGTTCAAAAAATTATGTCATATTTTCATAAGGGAATAATATTATATATATATATATATTTAACCATTATCTTCATAAAATTTATTCATTGGACTTTTTATGTAATGGGTGAGGCCCAAAACTATTTAGAAACTCGATGAATTGGTCTGTCTCTAAAATAAATATTATCTATAGTATTTGGTATTAGCCACACCAATTTAGGTATGATTTCCTGACACATGTCCTTTATAGTATTTTTAAGATGTATAAAATTCTTCATTCCATCTCTATGATATTATTTATTAACATCCATGTGTTTATTTATTGTCACACTATCCATGTATATATATATATAATCTTTATGGAATATTTCAATTTGTTTATTCCTGCTATATTATTTATACCACCATTACACTATAATGGTTTTCATTATATGAAAAATATTATTAATCATTTGAATTCACACATTTTTATTGATTACAATTTCCTTAGAAAACATTGAATATTACTACGTGTTTCATATATAATTTAAATGAGAAATAATAATGTTATCATGTATTCACATGATATATCTTATTTTTTTAATGTAATGTAATATTCATGTATATATATGGTTTCATAGGAATAAAAGTAGTTGGATTCATTGTATTATAATATATTTATTTTTTACCAAGGTAAAAAAAACAACTGACTCAAGATTACTGGCTTTAGGGTGTCATATTATTCAAAATAAATTATACCTATTTTTTTATAAAATAATATATGATATATGTATTAATTTTCCAATATATTATAAACTTTTTATAAAATTATTACCTCCAGAAGTTTATTCTTTTGTGGATGAAAAATATTGTAAATAATGGGTGTAATATGAATTGTGTATTTTATTTTTTTGTGACTTTCTTTTTTTTCAAATAACATAAAAATATATTTTATATCAATTAACTTCTCCTATTTTTTTTGGGTTTTTGTGTTAACCATAACCTCCCTAGTAGACACATATTTATTAAAAGTAATTTAATTTCCCATTATAATGTATTCATCCAAATGCTTCCCCATATTAATCACCACATGAAACCCCAAAACACACCCCTTTGACATGTTCATATTGGTCATTATGTAGTAAATAAACTGTAGGTAATTACACTTCACTAATGAATGGAAACTCATATTCTAAATAAGTAATATTTCAAAAAAATTAGTATTTTTCATTTGGTTTTAATATATTATATAAAAATAAATTTTATTTATTTTAAACATACAAATGTTTCTCATATTATTTTTTTATTTTTATCTACAGTTTAATCATTATTATTTACATATGTCTCCACTATAATCTCATGAAAACTAATAGAGTTATTGAAACACATTGGTTGATTAATCAATATATCAATACAAATCATAAATAACATTGTTTCTCTCAATTATATTAAAATTTTATTTTTAATTCCAATTTTTTAATATTTGTTTCTCACTAATAGAAAACCCTATTCAAGCTTTAAATTAAGGGTATGATAATTTTTTTTATATTGATTATACTCTAAACTCATTAAATATTTTAAAAAGTTATCTTTTAAATTAATAAATATTATGAAAAACAAATTAAATTGATTTAGATAATTAATTAAGTAAATCCTCTAAATTTGGGTAAATGATAGAATGTTATATTTCACTGATTAATATGGTTGTTGATATTTCTCAAAGGTGATGATTGTAATTTCAATAATCATTTAGAAGATATTTTTTTGATAGTGTTCCTTCAGAATACACTAAAACTCATTCTATATTACCTTAAAATTTAATTCATTGTAAAGACTCGTAAAATTCAAGGGAATGTTTTTCTTAATTTTCTTTGGGATTTTACAAGAACATAGTTTCTGACGGCACCTAATTTCGAGGTTCGGTGTGCCCAGAATCATTTTCCAAAGTTTAGCTCGGGTACGTTCAGTGAATGAACGAGCAGGGTTTTCTAAATTTTGAACTGGTGCTCGGAATCAAATTCTGAGGGTACCGATGGAATCGTAGCACCAGTTCTTAGAAACACCTTTTCCGGAGATTCATTTTCTCGGTTGTGGTTTTTATATTTTTGGGTTATGTAAAGGAATAAAAAAAAGTGGTGCAACCAATTTTTTATACTTATTGTAGTTTAACATAAGATAAGTGTTTGGAGTGGGACCCACAATATCCTACCCACTAGGTAGGATATTTGTGATGTGGGGCCCACACGAGCCCCATCGTTTCTTTCAACTTTCGAAACCCCCTTTTAATTAAGGTAACGCACACACACTCCTATTAAGTGGAAGTCAACCCTTGCATTTTTCTGTTTATGAGTCGCCTCTATTAAATTGGGCGGTTTAAACGTTGCAAGTAATTCTTTTTAATTGATTGTTTCGTTTTTGAATTTCAAAATTCATGGATTGAGAAATAAAATAAGACAAACTCTTATTTTATTAGAGTTGTTGGGTTATGAGAGGCTTGGGATAATTTTCTCAAGTTCTTGATGTTCTTCATCCTCGATGAAGAACGCGAAGAATGCCGACCTCCGACGATGGACGATGGTGAGAGACACCTTCCTTGGAGATCGACGACCAGATGTGTATCACCTCATTCTTTCATACAGCGTCAAAGGAAGGGAGACACCATTCCTCTGCGACGCGACGATACACCTTTTACGCGGAGATCAATTCCGTGACATCCTTTTCCACGACAACCTCGTTCGACGACTACGCTCGAGGTAGGGGTTTATTTTAATGGTTTCTTCGTGATTACTTTCGTCGCCTTTCTTCATTTCAATTTTAGCCGCTTGATATCGCAATAACGGGAGAAGGTCGGACCGCATGAACACAGCAGACCCTCCTCCCCCTTGTTGGTTTGATTTTGTTGCGGCACGTGTATGGCGGTGTGGTGCTGATGCACCACGTGACAAATATTAAAGGAAGGACGGAGAGGCGCGACGCCGTCACACTGCGCCGTTGAAGATGAACTAAACTGCAACACCGTCGCGCTGCGCCGGAGAACCACAAAGGCACAGCGGCCGGAGCAGGTCCGCGGCAGAGGGGCGCAGTGCCGTCGCGCCATGCCGGACGGACCAATGCCGCGCCATAGGCCGCGGCGGAGTAGGGAGCGGAGGGCGGTTTCAGGCCGCCGGAGCTGGAGTAGGAGGGCGGGACCGTGGGGTCCAGCGGCAGCAGCACGGCCGACCGACCGGGCCGGCCGGCTTCCGGTAAGCGCCGGGGGTCGTAACCCCCGGCTGTCCAGCAGGAGCGGCCCCCCTCATAGGGGACGTGGTTTCGAACTTGCGGGGGGCAGCCCCCCCCCCCCCTCGCACCCCCTACACTCGGCAGTTACAGTCAAGCCACCTGGCCGCCTGGCCACCCGGCCAGGCCGAGCGTGCCCAGGCCGGGTCACCCGGTCGGGCCGCCTAGCCCGGGCCAGGTCAGGCCACGTCCAAGCGGGCCGGACCCATACCCGAGATGGGTCTCCCCAGTTCGCGCCGACCCTGGGGGTACCGGGCCAGGTCATACTGGGCCCGAACCCCCTAATACCGGACCTCTCACAGTTTGTTTCCCATAACATGGGATGTGGACCTCTGATCGATGCACCGTTAGCTGCGATGTGATCCTTGGATCGAGACGATCATTTCGGTATATTAAACTCAAGGTTTCAGGGACCTTTGGGATCGGCCTGGTTGGTTCGTACACGAAACCAATCGGGTCCTCAGAGCGGAAACGCTTATAACATGAGCTTTGGACGTCCGAATGACGTGCCGTCAACTTTGATGGACTACTCTTAGTGAGATGGACCTTTTGGCTTACTCTGCTCAAGGGTTGGAGGTAGTTGGAGTACGGTCGGGTTGGTTTTGACTTAAAAACCAACCGGGCCCCTAGGACAAAAAGGTCAATAACTCTCAGACCGGGCGTCCGATTGACGCGCCGTCTGTGTCGTTGAGTTCCTGTTGACGATATGGAACTTTTGGATACATCAACTCTGGACTATGTGTCAGTTGATGTATCAGCCCCTCGACTCGGGGAGCGGACCCTCCCAAATGAGCTTGCTGTGTGCGGGAACCCTAGAGCTGGCTGAGACTTCGACGAGGATGATGACTGTACATAAATCTTCCGTGGATTCGATGGCGACGACTACAGCACTCAGTGATCCTGCGCGGATCAGTGCTCCCGATCTTGTGTGGCTCAGATCCTATGTGGGCAGCGCTCAGCGGTCCTATGTTGGCCAGCACCTACAGATCCTGTGTGGTCAGATCCTATGTGGATCATTGTGGGGGTTGGTTACCTATCGATCCTGTGTGGGTCATTGCGAGGGTCAGTACCTATCGATCTTGTGTGGGTCCAACGACTTGGTTGAATCAGTGGCTATATCTGATTATCTCTATCGTCTTACAAATATGTATACCTGTGTGAGCTCAATCTTGACTTTCAATCCTTATCTTCGATAAGATTGACTTGATATCCTGTGTGGATTACATTATGCTTTCCTGTGTGGATCGGGTTGTGATTTCCTATGTGGACTGGGTTGTACTTGAGCTCGGATGTTGGAGCCGAACGAGAATTAATGACTTAGGTTTATGTATGGGAATATACCTAAGTAGTGTCAGATGCTACTTCGTGATTTTATCTTTCCTTTGGGGATTATCCTTTTTGGATTCTGGGAGACCTTCGGGGCTCTCAGGTCCCTACTGAGTAGCTTATACTCACCCTTGCACGGGTTGTTCCCACACTACGTTGTGTTGGATGCAGACGACCGACAGTGCTGATCATGGTTGAGGCACGAAGAGCAGGTCAGTACCCAGAGGTGGACCACTGGGTGGGGCAACTCGGAGCGGACGACTGGAACCGAGGAGCTGTGGAGGCTATCTGTACCCACCCTTCAGGTGGGACTTCCAATGGACGGCTCAAGGCTGCGGATTTACTTTTCAGTTGTTGTACTCACCTTTTCAGTTGTACTTTATTTTCATTTTGTGTTTGTTTACTTTACAAAGGAAATGCCTTGCCTTTTTACCTGGAATTACGCGTTGGTTCTGGTCGCCATCCCCTGGCCTATGGAAGGCGGTCTTGGGGTAGTCACGGCACAGGCCCCGAGGATGGGTCGTGACATTCATCTTTATTTATTTTATAATATCTAGCAACATTAAAAAAAATTAGTTTTATTTAATTTTTTGATGAAAATATTGAAAATATAATATGACCCAATAATGTAAAAAAATTGATTACATCCATTGTAATAATTTTTTTATAATCAATTATTTCAATTAGCACGTGGATCCATGCATTCCCCCCAATACCACTAATGAATATTTATTTTTAGGTTAGTTGTTTAACCAAACTTATTCCTTCATCCCAATTTTTTACCACTACATATTTCTTTAGTAACATATTTCTAACAACATTTGTGATAATCCTTTTTTCATTCCTCTATTGAACTATATTTTTCTTATTTCATTTCTTTTGTAATAAAATTAGATTTATTATTGATATTGGAATTATCCTTAGGTAGTTATGTGGTTATCTATATAATAATTTATAAAAATCACATAAATTACATGAAAATTTCATTAAACGCAAAGTGACAATAATTAATATTATATTTCTTCTTGAGATGTGTAACATAATTAGGTAGAGAATTGTTCATATACATCATATGTATGAAAGTTAAATTCAAATACATGATAATTATATTACACATAGATCATGAAATTTTTACACATAAAATGTAACGCCCCGACCCCAGCTACCCAGAGTCGGTGCATTACTTCATAACATTGGCATGATCACAAAAGATCAAGTTTCGAAAGACCGATTAGTTTAGTATCCTTGGAAACACTAGATACATTCATAAGTCTTACATTACATCATAAAGTGAAAAAATAATAACAAAGTATTCATAGTCCACACTCATATCCACTTTTGACTATCCCTGCAGGTCATTCATAAAATACTTCTTCACATCCTGGAAAATATTAAAACATTGAAAGGGGTGAGCTCAGATGCTCAGTAAGGATAACAATATTGCGGAAGCTTTCTTAAATAGACATAAACATTTAAGAAAATGTATAACTAAAACAAAAGCCTTTTAAACTTGAACATCAACATAATATGGAAAAAGAAAAACGAGATAATGCCATTCACTTCTTCACATGGATATTCTACTGGTCGAATAATCACATACAATATCAATAATCACTTTCATAATGAGAGAATGTATAATGCCAGACATTCTGAAACATTTTGTCAATGCCTCATCCAGGACGTTTAAAATGATTAAGGCCTCGGCCAAATCCATAAATCAAATTGGGAAAGGGCCTCGGCCAATTCCACGTCTAGTTGTCTCATGAGACCCACCGATGCATCGAGGAGCTATAGCGGGCTCCACCCGTCACTTATTAAGTCCAATACATTCCTCATATGAATAGGTTTAAACATATCATAAACCATAACATAATCATATCACATAAAACATGCATAAAGGAAACATGACATTTCCACATTTCAATCACAAGATATCAATACAACACATTGATATAATAAAAACGCTTTCAAAACCATTTTCAATACCAAAATAAAATAAAGTTAAAACGTTGTATTTATTTTTCATTAAAAAAAATGATGGCTTGTAGAGGAAGCCGAAACTCAAATAATGGTCACGGCGGCGGAGAAGTCGTTGTCGCTGCATAAGTATGGAAAGAAAAATGTTACCTTTTGTCGTTTAGCAAAACGCTTCATATAAAAAAGATTCCTTTTGAATATATGTAAAAGTCAAAGGAGTTTATACACCATATAAAAGAATGTTTTGTATAAAACCAAATATGCCTCAATGAAATGGGATTGAGACGAAGTCCTTAAAAAGATCATTTTTAAAATAATATAGATCTATTATGTGTATTCACTATAAGTACACATAAATAATGTAAAAATACAAGATAGGACATAATAATATCATGACATAATTTGAAAGTAGGAGATTATCCCAAAGAATTGAAATTGGGTTAAGAAGTTCCCTTACCTAGTGTCCGACTTGACTCAACTGTTATTTAATCTCCTGAATAATAAACTAGAGTTAATATCTACCTTCTTAAGAACCATTTTCATTTTCATTATCCTTTTTATATCACTTATTACAATGATATGAATATTATGTAATTATTTAAGTTAATAACGGTCGTTTTGTCGATCTTTGGTACTTGAGTCAACAATAAACTTCTTATAATTAGAAGTTGTTTATGTGGTAGAATATCCATTATCTCCAGAATTATATTCATGATTTAGATGTCATATATATCATATATATCCAATCTATACATTCATTTATAATATTACGTAACATTTAGAGGTAAGAATTGAAATGCACCGTTCATGGAGACGGTAAGTCGTACGTACACATGAACGCTACTTTCATTTCTATTTCGTATTTAATGGAATGAAATCATAATGATATAAATGTATAATATAATTCCAGTATAATATAGTGTATAATATAATTTACTCCATCCTTTATACATCCCACATATGGAATTAACGATTCAAATCACTTTGAGGGGGCGGTAGTCCGCACTTCCTAAAATGAAATTATCGCGTTTACCCATAATGGAAAACATAAAGTATGCCATAAATGAGAAATACAGAAGCATAAGTAAAACATAAACATATTATATATCATATATAAATATAGTGACATCTTAATGGCCACCTTTGAAGGTGTTATATGAGTGTTGAACAATCATCGTTTCGTGAGGCAGAAATTCGCCATCCACAGAAACCGTACGTTCTTTAACCATTAGATGTAGGGGTGTGTAATTTTATCTCTAATCCTTATTATAACAACATCCTAGTATATTTAGGATACTGGTGTTGTTACAAAATAAATGAATAAAAAGATTTTATGGGGTTGGAGAAGAAAAATAAAACAAAACAACATTAGAGAATACATTACCTCAAAATCGGGTAACTCTTTTTGATTTGAGACAAAAGCTTCCTTGAGAAGAGTTCTGCCCAAAGTGAGGCTTCTAGTAGTAAGAGGGGGAAGTTGGGAGAGTATTTGGGCAGAGGTTGGCCGAGCCAAATGGCTTGAAATTGTGAATGAGGTGGTAGAGGTGGGGGCCTTTTAAAATAAGAGAGGAGGGGCACTCTTGGAAAGTAAGGAACTTTTACATTATTATACAATGATTTTCGGATTCTAAAGGCCCCACACTTTTATAATTCGTGGAAAAGGTGATAAGGGTTCGAAATCTACTCATCATATAGTCTTTGGACAAGTGTAAGCCTTGGATTATACATTATCATTTCATTTTATTAAAATCGTTAAATAATGAGGTCATCGCTGCATCATAATGATGTCATAAATAATTTAATTTATTTAATGTCTAAAAATTATAAAAAAAATACTATGATGTAGGAAATCTTTTTAGCTTTCAAATGACCATTTATAGTCAAAATTATGACTTGTATATCCCCATTTAAATTTTTTTTAGTAAAACATTTCATGTTTGTGTCATTTTTTAATTTAACATTAAATAAAAGGTATTTATGTCATTTTCTATCTAAAGTGGCTCCATGGGGTCCCCAAGATGACCCATGGATTTTCTTGGTCGGAAATGGCACATCCAATGAGGGTAGGACATGTGTCAAGCTCATCTCATATTATTAAAACATTATTTTTACCTTAAACTAGACTAATTACCTCTAATCGCGATTAAGAACTTAAAAGTTACTATTCACCAAAAATTATTTTAATCTCATTGAACCACATTTTACTTCTTAATGAAAACCATGTATGTTGGATTTTTAAAAATCAAATCACAGAGGTGGTAATATTACATTTAAACGAAAAATCAGTTATTTAACTTCCACTTAGTGGTTTCACTATTCATCAAAAATTGAAGTTTTTCAGAACAATGCCAAAATTTCACCCTAAGCTATGATTGATATTCCTATTTCAAAAATGATGTCTATTTTAAAAAATTCCAAAAATATAAGTTGCATTAATTTATTTTATAATTAATTTCCGCTGTCACAACAAATAGCGTGTTTTTAAGAAACAATTTATATCAAAGGATTGGCAATTGTTTATGTCAAATTTCAATGTTAAATTAATTCTAATGACCACCATTGGATAAAATGGTAAAAATATATTCTAATTATACTTTAAAACCACTAAATAGTATAATTTATCACTATAAATTATTTTGATTAAAAAAGTTGTTTTTAAGTATTTTTCACTATTCATAAAAAATTAGAAGTTCTCAGAAAAATACCAAAAATTCAACATTGGCTAATTTCGATATTCCGAATCCAAAAATGAAGTCCATTTTGAAATATAAAATTTCTATAATTTTAAAAATTGGTTATTACTATTCATAACGGCTACATTGATTAGTCACGGTGTTTTAGAACTCGAAGTTGCGTACAATTCAAGCCATTTCATAATTGAATGAGAAGCGTATCGTGGAAGCTTGGGGTGTTACATTCTCCCCTCCTTCAATAAATTGCGTCCTCGCAATTTGAAATTTTTTTTATTTGAAAATAAAAGGTTGAAAAGAGATAATACCTTTGTGGAAAACCCACATCGGAAATAAGATTAATAAAATTTAGCCTTAATAAGAGGGAAAGGGAAATGAAAAAGTCACCACCCAATTATGATCTCTATTAGGAGAACATTGGTGGAAATTAGAGACATATAATTGGAGGAAAAACGTAAATATTTGTATGGAGTGATTGAGGTCATCAATCACAATTACCTGTCAAATTGAGGGCCTCAAAGCCTTCAATCTATGTTGATTTAAAATATCATCAGTTCAACAACACATATGGTATTAGGATAACACATTTTTTTGTTTTAATATCCCTTTACTAAAGTTTAACATCTAATTTATTCATTGAATAAGAGAATGGTATATATATATTTATTCTTGAAAATTAGAGTTTCAACCTTCAACTCATCTTTCACTCAAAAAGATAATATAACTCAAATATATTATACCTATTCTAATTGTATAAGGTTCCAAATGTTAACACATACCATTTAGATTAGTAAAATTATTTTGTAATAACTAGGGACTTCCTGTAGGCTAGTCGTAGGAAATAAAGGCCTGTCGCACTATGGTTGTGGGATCGATTCCTGCAGCTTTGTCTGACGCGACGGGTTATGCCCCACCCTGCAGGTTGTCCTTTTCCTAAAACTATAGTATTATAATATTCCAAAAATAATCTTTAGAAATGTTTTTACCTTAGACAATACTATCCAAAGATCAACTTAATCCATTCCAACCTTTATAATTATCCAAAATACCTCTATCCAGACTTTCTCTAAAAGGTCTCTTAATTCCAAAATCAATTTATCAGATTCCCCAAACAAAGTAAAGTTTCTCTTTTTGTCACATACTAAAAATATGATTTCCTTAATCATATTAAAACCTTAATGATAACAACAAGTACTTCAGTACAATCCTTATATATATATCACATTATTCTAATAACCAGAATATAATCAATGAGTCCAAAAGCACCAATACATTAATTATTCCACTTCAATTGTAGTAACAGCATAAGATTGTCCTTAATCCCATGGCCTTTTCTGAGGTAAGTTTCCTTGATGCTTAGGACATTCATTTTCATAATGCCCCATTTCCCTACAATTGTAGCATTCAACATTGATAGCCTCTTTCTTTCCCTTGCAATCACGCACCTGGTGACCTTTTTCTCTACATTTATAACAAACTCCCATCCCTTTTAGGCAAGTACCGGGGTGATTCTTCCCACAATTATCACATAATGGAAAATACTTCTTTCCCTTTTTCCGTTTATCTATCTCTTGTTCCACCGTTCTCTTCTTCTCTTGCTTTACTTTGTTGTCATAAGACATAGAGAATTCCTTTTCTGTCTTGATAGCACATGAGACAATATCTTCATATGTTGAGAAAGATTGTGATACTAAAGCTCTATGGAGAAATGGTTTTAACCCATCAAAGAAATGATCAATATTACCTCTTGGGATATGTATATAATCTGCAGCATACCTTGCTAACCTTGTAAAGTTGGCCTCATTCTTTGAGACATTCTCATCCTCCTTCTGTCTCAGACTCAGAAATTGCCTTTCCATATCGGCTCGATGGTCATGAGGAAAGTATTTTTCTAGGAAAATCTCTTTGAACTCTCTCCATTCCATACTTGATACTTCTTCATCTTCCTTTGTATTTTTAATCAATGACCACCATTGATCAGCATCTCCAGGGAGGCGGTAAACTGCCATGAAAACCTTCTCCCTTTCGCTACTCCCCATGGCGTGGAATATTTTCTCTAAGGAGTTTATCCATTTCTAAGCTACTAATGGATTTGTACCCCCATTAAATGTTGGTGGTTGTTGCCTCATGAAGCGGTATAACATTGATCCTACATGTTGCGGATCCGGGTGCTCCATACGAGTAAGGTTATTATTCATAACCTGAGTGAGTTGTCCCAGTACGGTTTGAAGCTGATCAGCACCAGTTGTATCACTAGCTCCACCATAATTGTCTTTAGTAGGAGGGAAATCCCTACATGGAGTGTGTACATTGATATGGTTTCCATTCCTTCCACTAGGCACCATTTCTAAATAATGGCATAAACTAGATTAGTTTATGAATCAAAATACATAATTCCATACTTGTAAAACACTTAACATAAATTGAACTAATTATAGATATAATCCATAATTATAAAAATGTTTTCTTTGAGGAAGTATATACTCGTAACCCTTCATAGTGGTTTCTAAAGAAAATGGGAATTATCCTATGCATATCCCCGGGGAGTGTCGTAACCAAGAGTGCAGCAAGGCCCGTTGTCGTGCACCAGTTCCCGTTCGAGTCTAGCTCAATGTGGTGTTTTCAGGTTTTACCTCTAGGTACATCTGAGCCAGAGCCACCTCTACCTGCTCGTATCCAGACAGGGATTTATTGCTCGGAAAACTCACAACATCTCTACAATACCAAAATTCTTGGAAGTTCTTCTATACTAATCCTCAAAGTCTATCTTCGGGCTATGTGCTCTAATCAGAGTTTATCTAAATCTATCTTCCAAGGTTAGTACTAAACTGCCTCTGATACCAACTGTAACGACCCGACCCCAGCTACCCAGAGTCAGTGCATTAACTCCTAACAGTGGCATGATCACAAAAGATCAAGTCTCGAAAGGCCGAATAGTTTAGTAGCCTTGGAAACACTAGATACATTCATAAGTCTTACATTACATCATAAAGTGAAAAACTACTAACAAAGTCTTCATAGTCAACATTCATATCCTCTTTTGACTATCCCTACAGGTCATTCATAAAATACTTCTTCACATCCTGGAAAATATTAAAACATTGAAAGGGGTGAGCTCAGATGCTCAGTAAGGATAACAATATTGCGGAAGCTTTCATAAATAGACATAAACATTTAAGGCAATGTATAACTAAAACAAAAGCCTTTTAAACTTGAACATCAACATAATATGGCAAAAGTAAAACGAGATAATGCCATTCACTTCTTCACATGGATATTCTACTGGTCGAATAATCACATGCAATATCAATAACCACTTTCATAATGAGGGAATGTATAATGCCAGACATTCTGAAACATTTCGTCAAGGCCTCGGCCAAGACGTCTAAAATGATTAAGGCCTCGGCCAAAACCATAAATCAAATTGGGAAAGGGCCTCGGCCAATTCCACATCTAGTTGTCTCATGAGACCTACCGATGCATCGAGGAGCTATAGCGGGCTTCGCCCGTCACTTATTAAGTCCAATACATTCCTCATATGAATAGGTTTAAACATATCATAAACCATAACATAATCGTATCACATAAAACATGAATAAAGGAAACATAACATTTCCACATTTCAATCAGAATATATCAATACAACACATTGATATAATAAAAATTCTTTCAAAACCATTTTCAATACAAAAATAAAAGAAAGTTAAAACTTTGTATTTATTTTTCATTAAAACAATGATGGCTTGTAGAGGAATCCGAAACTCAAATAATGGTCACGGTGGCGGAGAAGTCGTTGTCGCCGCATAAGTACGGAAACAAAAACGTTCCCTTTTCTCGTTTAGAAAAACGCTTCGTATAAAAAATATTCCTTTTGAATAAACGTAAAAGTCAAAGGGGTTTATACACCGTATAAAAGAAAGTTGTGTATAAAACCAAATATGCCTCAATGAAATGGGATTGAGACGAAGTCCTTAAAAAGATAATTTTTAAAATAAATAGATCTATTATGTGTATTCACTATAATTACACATAAATAATGTAAAAATACAAGATAGGACATAATAATATCATGACATAATTTGAAAGTAGGAGATTAACCCAAAGAATAGAAATTGGGTTAAGAAGTTCCCTTACCTCGTGTCCGACTTGACTCAACCGTTCTTTAATCTCCTAAATAATAAACTAGAGTTAATATCTACCTTATTAAGAACCATTTTCAATTTCATTATCCTTTTTATATCACTTATTACAATGATATTAACATTATGTAATTATTTATGTTAATAACGGTCGTTTTGTCGATATTTGGTACATGAGTCAACAATAAACTTCTTATAATTACAAGTTGTTTATGTGGTAGAATATCCATTATCTCCAGAATTATATTCATGATTTAGATGTCATATATATCATATATATCCAGTATATACATTCATTTATAATATTACGTAACATTTAGAGATAAGAAATGAAATGCACCGTTCATGGAGACGGTAAGCCGTACGTACGCATGAACGCTACTTTCATTTCTATTTCGTATTTAATGGAATGAAATCATAATGATATAAATTTATAATATAATTCCAGTATAATATATTGTATAATACCATTTACTCCATCCTTTATACATCCCACATATGGCATTAACGATTCAAATCACTTTGAGGGGGCGGTAGTCCGCACTTCCTAAAATGAAATTATTGCGTTTACCCATAATGGAAATCATAAAGTATGCCATAAATGAGAAATACAGAAGCATAAGTAAAACCTAAACATATTATATATCATATATAAATATAGTGACATCTTAATGGCCACCTTTGAAGGTGTTATATGAGTGTTGAACAATCATCGTTTCGTGAGGCAGAAATTCCCCATCCACAGAAACCGTATGTTCTTTAACCATTAGATATAGGTGTGTGTAATTGTAGCTCGAATATTTGTTATAAAAACATCCTAGTATATTGAGGATACTTTTTTTGTTACAAAATAAATGAATAAAAAGATTTTATGGGGTTGGAGAAGAAAAATAAAACAAAACAACATTAGAGAAGACATTACCTCAAACTCGGGTAACTCTTTTTGATTTGAGACAAAGGCTTCCTTGGGAAGTGTTCTGCCCAATGTGAGGCTTCAAGGAGTAAGAGGGGGAAGTTGGGAGAGTATTTGGGTAGATTTTGGCCGAGCCAAATGGCTTGAAAGTGTGAATGAGGTGGTAGAGGTGGGGGCCTTTTATAAGAGGAGAGGAGAGGCACTCTTGGAAAGTAAGGATATTTTACATTATTATACAATGGTTTTAGGATTATAAAGGTCCCACACTTATATAATTCGTGGCTAAGGTGATAAGAGTTCTAAATATACTCATCCTATAGTCTTTGGACAAGTGTAATCCTTGGATTGTACATTATCGTTTCATTTTATTAAAATCGTTAAATAATGAGGTCATCGCTGCATCATAATGATGTCATAAATAATTTAATTTATTTAATGTCTAAAAATTATAAATAAAATACTATGATGTAGGAAATCTTTTTAGCTTTCAAATTACTATTTATAGTCAAAAATATGACTTGTATAACCCCACTTAAAAATTGTTTTAGTAAAACATTTCATGTTTCTGTCATTTTTTACTTTAACATTAAATAAAAGGTATTTATGTCATTTTCTAACTAAAGTGGCGCCATGGGGTCCCCAAGTTGACCCATGGATTGTCTTGGTCGGACATGGCACATCCAATGATGGTAGGACATGTGTCAATCTCATCTCATATTATTAAAACATTATTTTTACCTTAAACAACACTAATTACCTCTAATCACGATTAAGAACTTAAAAGTTACTATTCACCAAAATTATTTTAATCTCATTGACCCACATTTTACTTCTTAATGACAACCATGTATGTCGGATTTTTAAAAATCAAATCACAGAGGTGGTAATATTTCATTTAAATGAAAAATCTGTTATTTAACTACCACTTAGTGGTTTCACTATTCATCAAAAATTGAAGTTTTTCAGAACAATGGAAAAATTTCACCCTATGATATGATTGATATTACAATTTCAAAAATGATGTATATTTTACCAAATTCCAAAAATATATGTTGCATTAATTTATTTTATAATTAATTCCCACTGTCACAACAAATAGCCTGTTTTTAGGAAACAATTTATATCAAAAGATTGGCAATTGTTTATGTCCAATTTCAATGTTAAATTAATTCTAATGGCCACCATTGGATAAAATTGTAAAAATATATTCTAATTATACTTTAATACCACTAAATAGTATAATTTATCACTATAAATTATTTTTATTAAAAAAGTTGTTTTTAAGTATTTTTCACTATTCATAAAAAATTAGAAGTTCTCAGAAAAATACCAAAAAATTCAACATAGGATAATTTCGATATTCCGAATCCAAAAATGAAGTCCATTTTGAAATATAAAATTTATATAATTTTAAAAAGTGGTTATTACTATTCATAATGGCTACTTTGATTAGTCGCGGTGTTTTAGAACTCGAAGTGGCGTACAATGCAAGCCATTACATTATTGAATGAGAAGCGTATCGTGGAAGCTCGGGGTGTTACATAAAATAAATAAAAAACACTATGAAATCAAACCTACTTTTTTCAATATTTTTCATTACACTGATGGATAAAGGGTTCCCCACCCCATTTATTTGTTATCCAAATACACTCCATAATCATCTATAACATAAATTAAATAGTGTCTATTTGGGACACAAAGAAAATAACATGATTTCCTAAGGAATGTATTATTTCTATAGAATTATAATTTAATTCAATAGTTGATTTTTATATCATATAAATATTGAAATATTTTTTATACGATGTTATTTCATAAAATAGATATTGTTTTTATGATTCCATTATGAACGGATAATAATTACATCATTCTTTTTCAAATCCAATTTTATAAATCATTATTTATGAACAAAAAAATAAATAAAGTCATTGAACATTTCTAAGTAAAAAATATCAACCTAAAATGTTATATATTATAACTCTCTTTATTAAAGATAAAAAAACTAATAAATATTTTAAATTTTTTTTTATCCTTAACAAAAGACACCTTTAATACATTTGACTCACGAATAAATCCCTTATGGTACTTTATACATTATCTGTGATATTTTATTTTAACAAAATAGAAATTATATAACTATTATAAGATAATAAATATTCCCTTGGTCCATTTCCATAACATATTTTTAATATTTATTATTTTTAATTGATGGGAGAATCATAGAAATATTTGATCACAATGGATCAAATTATTTTTTAATTTTAAACTATAGAATTTTCATTAGGTGAATGACATTACATATGTTTTTGATATTTTTATGTTTTTCTTTTAGAGATATATATATGGATCGAAAATTACATTAGTTAGATTTAGAGTTGAATAAATTAGAGGATTTTGGTGGTTACAGAATTAAACACTAGGTCACATGTTGTCACCTATCGAAGTACAAATAGGCTGTTTTATTGTATTGATCCACCACCCCTTGTCTCTAGAATATATATAGATAGTCCAATGGAGATCAATTTTGTTTCCACAATTCTCATGAGTCCCAATAAATAGTTTTTTTGAACCCTAAACCAACATATTTAAGTGGTGGAATTTTAATCATTTTGAGGAAGGAGTCCTATAATTTTGTCCATCCATTCTACATTCCTCATATGGCGGATTAGGGTGTCCTACTATAACTTTTATCCATTAATTTCTCATTATTAAAGAAGTGTTAAATAGATACTAACATCCCTTTAGGATTTTAATTATAGAACCATTGTCCATTATAGTTTTCTATCACCCAGATTAGTTAACACACCCATCAATTTGGGGTTTCCATATCTTTTTAGTGGGGTTCCCCAATAAATCATCTCTTTGGTTCATTTTGTAAGATTTGTTTGTATTATATTATTAAATATGATATATCCCATTAATTTGGATAATTTATGTAACATCTTATATCATCTTTACCAAATAGTGACCAAACCAATGGTACCACATAACCTCAAGATTGTCTACTAATATTCTAGAGGATTCTAACTAGAAATGATGATAAATTAATATCTCAAAATGAGACAATACCATATTTTACATAACTATAAATAATATTAAATTAATGACAATAAAAATCCATAACTATAAATATAATTACATAGATAATTTGATGACATGTCAACATTATATAAATTATCAATAAATGAATTAACTAAATCTACTGAACTATAATATTATGTGACCATACATTAAAAGTATGATCAGTCGTCTTCTAGTCATGAATGAAATTGTATATTATAAACAAGACAATGGATATGAAGTAAAAATATATCGAACCCATACTTTTGAAACACAAATATTATATATTATTAGAGAAATATTCAATACATAACATTACGATCCAATAATGAATCATATAGGTCTAGTATATTTTGAAATATTGAACATAAAAATCATGATAATTAGTGATCTACATCATCTCAGACTATTTTATTCATAACTAACACCCATTTAGAAATTTCATTCATAAATAATGGTTTTCATAACCTAGGGAAAGAAAACATCGGAAATGGTAATATCATATGCTTAGTAAAGATATAAAATTGAGATATAAATAATCACCTAACAAAAAAGTGAGCATATTTGTATAATAACATGAGATTAATGTTTTAAAACCATACATTTTATATCATGGATTATAATATTTATTCATGGAATAAAGAATGGATGTTCATAAGACTTGAATAAAAAAGCATCAAAGAACATGGGAAATGAGAAAAAAACATTGGATATGATATTTTTATAAATGAATGGACTAAATTGTGAAATAATCATAATTAAATAAATATTACATCAATGATATCCACGAATAAATTTATAACATGATTGGCTAGGGGTAAATTCTATTGTTCTCGATTTAAGCATGTGATAACCTCATATATATCCAATTTAAGGATTGGGATAACCTATTGTATACCCATTGATCTCATAGAACATTAATATATTTCAAATTCATTTGAGGGATATATATTACTGACCAACCCATCACATAATCATAAATCCATTCATAGATGTTCCTCATTGACATAAAATAATTCATTATAACATTAAAAAGGGAAAGGAATACGTCTCTCGATGTTATTTCTTCATTATATCAATAAAAAAACAAATAAATAATAAATATGGTATCATTGGATCATATCCATAGTAAATCTTAATTAACATCAATGGATATTATCATAGATGAATAATTCCTTTAAAATCTCACTAATATATTTCTTAAGAAAAATACCCTTTTCACTGATAATTAACTTATTTAACATTTTAGAATTTCCCAAATATCAGGGGAATCATTTTATTTGAAATTAACCACGAAACCTATAATGGATTCTTTAAAGAATTATTTTTCATGATCGTTCAAAATTCCAATTTTTTCAGTTTTTTTTAAAATATTGATTTTTTCTCCTTTATGGAAAAAATTCAAAAGTACCACATTTGAAAAATGAAAAGAAAATTAATTTTAAACAGTTAAATAAAATTAATTCAAGTTTCAAAATTAATTTGAACATTTGTATTATAATATTATAATCATTCTCGAAAACATTTATAGAAAACATGGATATCAATAAAAAAGATTGACCGAAAAGATAAATTTAGTCAGTTTTTCTTTATAATATTATTTAGAAATATTGATTATTTATATAGACGAAATTTAATTTAAAAAATGTAATATAAATAAATAAATAGTTTAGAATAAAATTAAATGTAATATTGAAAGATAGGTCATAAAATTCTAACATTGAAAAACATAATCATAAACAATCCTAAAAAATAATGAGATTATAACTGAAATATTGTACCTTTAGTTAATTGCATTTAAGGAACTCTAACATATTTTATAATAAAATTAAATTTATTATAATTTTATACTGAATTAATGAAAATATTATAATATCATATAACATTCACTATTAACATTTCAACATCTATTTATTTACAATTCCATATTAAAATCATTGTTCCTGGTTGTTAATATTTTCATTTTTTTGGAGAATTTCTATTTTTTAGTTCTGGTATGTATACATTGATCATGGGTACATCGGCAATATACTATTATTTATGATATATGTATCATATATATTATTTATATACTCATCCATTTAAGGTACAAATGTATAAATTAATTACACCATTCATAGAGATGGTAACTTGTACGTACACGTGTACGATGTTTTCACATAGTAAAAGATGGAATAAAATAAAGGTAAATAATAAATATCCCTTATAGAATAACTATTATATAAAATATCTCATATATATGAATTAAATAAATCCTTTAACCAGTCATGTATCTTGGAAATGTGAATAATCAATCACATCGCTTCACTGTGGTGGTAGTCCAAAAGTATGCATGAGAAACATTATCATTTTCCAATGGATTAGAAGGTAAGAAGGTAAATATTATATTGTAATTATAGATGAATAATTATTTGAAAAATATAAATTATAATCCTTATTATCATAATAATATCTATAAATTAAATAAGGTGATGTACAATGAATTGTATCGCCATATGAAGGTTGTGGTCTACATGTATGCACGAGCGATACATTCACATCCCATTAAATGGGAAATAGGGTAGATAATGGTAGTTTCATATTCATAATAAAATTAATGTATATTTATGATACTTATTTTACTATTTTATGATAATTATCATATATTTACAATAATTATAAAATGAAATAAATTGGAATAGGTCCGGTAAGAATACTACCGCTTCTTCGATTGTCCTCATTTAGATACCATTTTGAGGACCAATGAAAGAGAATTTCATGTTAAAAAGATCAAATAATTAATGCATATGGAATTTAAGAATATAATTTGTCGGTTATTGTATATATATATGGATCAATATAATGTATAAAAAATAGAGAAGGGGTATACTTTTATAAGGAAGCGAAAGGACACACATGGAATAACGTAAAATATTTAAATATAATTAAAGACTCTATCGTGTATAGTTTTTTACCAAATTGTAATAAATTTAACGAAAAGGAGGATATAGTATAAATATAGTCATATAATAGAATTTATACATGTGTTGGTGTAATTTTAAACCGTATCTTTTGGTTTTACCCCATTGTTAACCAATTATTTCTTTAAGTGTGATACAACAATATTTATTCTTAAAGTGTTATAATTATATATATAAGGAAAGTATTTTCTTCATAAGTTTCCAATTGATTATGTTTTATAAAAATTATAATAATTCTTGTCTCATTTTTAATTTTTTATTATTTTTAAATAATTTAATAAAATGTTATTTTCCACAAAATATCATTAATGTAATTTTTGAGACTATTAATTTAATTAGACATTAAGTTTATAAAAATAGTTTTAGAGTTGTAAAATAAATATTTAAATCTACTATAAAAAGTTATATTTCAGAAAAAAAATATTTATAACATAAGAATACACCCTTTTAATATTACGTTTTGTGTATTTAGAAACATTTACTTGATTTTTTTTATTATTTGCACAAACACATTGTCAGAGTTTTGTAAGCGTTTAAGATAATTATATAATCCCTAAAAACTATAAATAAATTTGAAAATAAAAATAATTAATATTCCAAATAATTATTTACAATTTAAAATATGTCTTTTTTATCCAAATATAAAAATATTGGAGATATTAAATTCAAGAGAGGGAAATTTTGTGATTTTTATTAATTAAAATAAATTCCGTGTCATTTTCATGGGAAAATGGAACCAAAATGAAATATATAATAATTATACAATAAAATAAAATAAATAAAATTTCCTCATCTATTATGAGGCCTTATCTCATGGTTTTAACACTCTTTTATCCATTTTACCCTTATCAAGGTGGAAAATAATTTCCAAGATTACTATTCCTGATGACAAAAATCAAAGGGAACTATTTAGAAAATTTGGTTCTCTTAATTGAAAATATCGTGTATATATTTAATTATTTAACCTTTAGAAGTGAAATAAATTAACTTTAACATAAATATTTATATTTCAATGAAAAATAGTATTTACAAAAAAAATTATGAAAACAAGTTAAATTATACCAAAATCAAGAATATTTCTAATTAAAATGGGATTAATTAGATTATTACAAATAAAATGGATCATATTTACTTTTAGAACACAAAAAAATAATACTTTAACTTTTAAGTTATTTTATTGAATGACTATAAATGAATTTATTTGAAATATTTATATTTTCACTATTCACCGAAAAATCAATAATGTTAGACTAATATAAAAAATTTAAACGATTATAAATTTGATATTATGATCTCAAAAATGAATTTAATTTTTTCATATAAATTTTATAAAATTGGATAAAAACAATTATATCTTATTCTCACAAAAAGAAAGAAAATTATTTGTGAGGAAGAATGATATTTTGAATCATATGAAAGCTTTACTAAAAATTATATTCTTATTTATCAATATATTTTCATTATCCAAAACCATTAAAAATATTTCTTCCCCAATTTTACATTCCTATTCAATCAATAAACTTACTGTATTTTTTATAAAATTATACTACATAATAGTTTATTTATACTCGAGGTTGTGTGTATTGTAAGAAATTAAATAAATTAAATTTATTTGAAGATAATTATATTATAAAATCTCATTGATTTACAGTATACCCTAATGAAAATGAATTTTACCATTTAAATATGATCACTCTGATAAAAATATATATATCATTTTTTTCATCACATCCACAAGTTCCCTTGTATGTTCTTTGAATATATAATTCCTCCAACTAACTTTGATCAGGTGAGTAGCCTTATTATATATTACATTTTACCTATGAATGATGATTTATTCTGGTTGTTATTTATAAGAAACATCATGTTTCAGAAATACATCTATTGGGTTCAGTATATGTGATTGATCAGGTACGCACTTCCATGGGTCAATACAAGGAACACAACAGGAACATAAAATATGTTGGATGAGATCACTAAAAGATAAGTTACCATTCCTACCTAATCAAGAATATTAATTGGGATAATATACCTATGGATCAACATCCCCATATTTTAAAATCATAAAAACATCTAAAATTGATAAATTCTCAATAATACCATCTCACTAACTAAAAATTCTAATTTTCATTGAGGATTCACAGTATAAATTTTCTTTTTACTTTGTGCTTCCTTAATGTGATTCCGAATAGAATTGAAATTCTGAACCATTTCATCACCTTACTAAATTATGGATATATTTATTTCTCCAGATTTATCTTAATATGATTTAGTTCAACACATATTCCTATATAGGTCTTCATAAGAGTCAAATAAATGCTCAAGTGAATGTTATTTTTGAAAGAAAACATCATTAGTGGAAGGTGTTAATCCCAAACACATTTTAAATCCACAGAAATAGATCTCAGTATATCTTTTAGGGTTTAAATGGTTCTATTAGACTAAGCATCCATATGAGGATGAAATGTAGTACTAAAACACAACTATATATCAAGATCATACTTAATACTTTTCCATAACAACAAGGTAAACTGTATATCCTAATTAGATACTATATATTATTGTACTCCATGAAATCTTAACACGTCTTTAATTTATATTTTTGGAAATCTTATCAAGAGATAAATGTAACTTCCCACCCCTTCTCATTATATTGAGGAGTCAGTTGAATGCTACTCCGCCTTAGGTGATATCTTAAAGGCACCAGAGGATGGTAATAAATGTTGAGGGCCTCAATAATGGTGGGGCACGATTTCCGCTTTTGAATAAAAGAAACCAACCAAAGAGCTATAACCAACCACAACCACATGATGCATGTCAAAAAATATAAACTAATACAACACATTTCCATGAAACAACCATACAGCCTACCATTCCATGAAGATTCCTAAAGACCAATAAAAATAAATCACAATAGTCTAGAATCAGATTACATAGGGAAAGTCAAAACAAAAAAACTCAAAGAGGCCATGACACACTCCAAAGATCTACACCTTGTTACATTCTACAAGAACCACATTACCGCCACGAATCATGGTGAACCACTAAAAAACTGAGAGGATTTACCCATACTTGTGTCTTAGAATATAACATCTCCAAAAGCACTAAGGTTCCAAAGTAGGGTGTGAGTACTATGCTCAATAGGGTTTCCCCAAATGACTTCCCTATAAACACCACTACGATAAAAACATTTTCCTAGTTTATATTAACAATTATAATATGAAAATAAAAAGCATCATAATTAAAAACAAGACAAACCCATCCATACCGCAATGTAAATGACCAAAATCACCACAATTACAGGAATGAACCCCAAAACCATGAAAACATATACACAAGTTCCACACACAAAAACACCCTAGATCAGTGTTACCATTGATAGTGAGACCCTCACACCCAAACCCGTCTCTCTGATAGTGTGGAACATTCACATCTATCACAGACAAATTTAATGATGGAACTTCACAACCATCTCCCTGATGGTTCTAAATTCACATCCACCATCCTTATAACTAATTCCAATGGAAAATTACCAAAATAACAACAACATTTCAATCCACAACTACCAAAATCATCTCACTGAACAATTTCCAAAACCAGATTAATGAATTATTCCCAATAAAATTTCAACATAACTTGCTAAACCACATCAATAAATCACTCATTTATTTAAATCTCCATTAAAACATTATTAATGCCAAACCATACTTCAATAAAACAATGTTTTTATTGAAACAATATTTTCAGAAAGCATTTTCCACAAATCTCCAAATCCACTGATTTTTAAATCAAAATTTTAAATTTCAACAAGAAATCATATTTAATAATAATAACCCATTTCCCTAAAAATCTATAAATCAACACAAAATGGGTTTCAACTATGCTTCACACATCACAGTGACAATAAATTTCAAGGGGAACCATTTAATTTGAAATTAATCCTTCTAGTTATAGGAAAATGGAGATGAGAGTGAAGCGACCTACCTTAGGGTTTCTTGAAATCAACCCACCACACAACCACACACCATATCCAGAAGAAACATCCACAAAAAATCCCTAAATCTCATTCCCAACCATCAACAATCCCAAATTTCACCATTTTATAAAAAAAACCCTAGATCTATAAATGATAGATGTAGATCCAGAAAATTGAGAGAGATATAGGACTAGAATAAAGGAAACTAATAAACATCCAAGACTGGGACTTATCAGTGGTGATTATTCTTTAACGCACTAAGAAAAACCTTCTAAATTCTACCATAATGAATATAATTTGTTCATTAAAAATTGAGTGGAGGAAAACCTGCATTGGGTTTGAGTGGATAATGAAATGTGTACTTTAGGGTAAATCTCGAGTGAGCCCATTTTTATAAATCCCCATTTTAATGCCACAGATGGTTAGTTTTCATTTTTTGAATACTCATGGGCTAACCATGTGACTTATACTATCCTAAACTATTTCCCACATGGTTGCCTCACATGGCCAGACAAACCATGACCTGGCCATGTAGAATCCCATTATATCATGATATAAGGATTACCTAGGCTGGACGTTTGGTTTGGAAACCGTGTATATTAACCGTGCACCATCACAAATGAATTTTCCTAACCATTCATGGTAAATTAAGTTTGTTTCATGGTTTCCATTAACTGTGCTAAAAATTTTAACCCCTCTAAAATATTCCAAACCCTTTGAAAATACATCGAAACACTCCCAAACATTACTCATCCACTTTAATCGCATAAAATGGAATAAATAAAGGTCGCATAACTCAAACCAAGGGTACTAAATTATCCCCACCATTATATTTTATATTCATGGAAATTAGATGATCATCAACCTACCAAAACATATTAGGCCATTTATCGACCATTTCTTTCTTCCAGTCCTAATCCTTCTTGTGAATCCGACCGTGTTTCCACAAAACCCAAACTAGACCAATGTTTTTATCATAAAAAAATTTCTCATTTCTATACCCAATCCACACTATCAAATCAAACAATGAAGCATCCATATCTAGATCAACATGATCACAACAAATCACATGGTCATGATTAGTGTGATAATTTTTCAATTGAGACACATGAAACACATTATGCACCAAATTAACAATGATGGAATGGAAACCCAATAACTGAACTGTCCAACCTACTCAAGTATCATAAAAGTTCCAATATACATCAGAGATAACATTCCCTACCTCACAAAATTACAATGTCCCATCCTTAGAGAGATTCTAAAGAAAACATTATTACCCACCTGAAACGACAACGACCATCGATGATAGACTTCATAGGATTTTTTATGATGTTAAGCTTTCTCCACTCTCTTCTTAATCATAATTTTCCATGTCAAATCTTTGTCAAGGACCAGGAAAAGAATCTAAGTCTCACCTTTTTCCCCCAAATATAGTAGAGAAAGACACGAACTCCCATAAACTGATTCAAACAGAACCATTTGTACAGGGGCCTAATAATTTTTATTATTCGAGAACTCCACTAAGGGAAAGTGATCCTCCCATGAGCCTCCAAAATCCATAAAAAATCCCAAAAATTGTCTTATAATGTTTTTATCATCCTCTCGAATTTCCCATATGTTTGAGGATGATATGCCAGGCTCATCACCAACTGTGTCCTAGGGTATCGCTGTAGGGATTTCTAGAAATAAGACATGAACCACACATCTCTATCTAATAAAATAGAAACGCTTAAAATTTCCCACTTTACAACCTCATGGATAAATATTTTGGACATAACCTCTACCATATGAGATTTAATAATAGGGATGAAATGGGACGAATTTGTGATCTAAACCACTATCACCCATATCAAATTGTGCTTTTGGAATGTTCTTGGGAGACCTGTATCAAAATCCATCACTATCATCATCCATTTCGACACTGGGATAGGTGAATACTGCAACATACCGTGTGGTCGCTGATGCTCTAACTTGACATGATGAGAAGTCAATCATCTTGATAAAAACTCAGCCACATTCCTTTTCATACCATCCCACAAAAACTATGCTTTCAAAGCATTATACATTTTTTTAATTCAAGGATAAACAACCCATCTCAAATGATGGTAATCACAAAGGAGCTGTTCCTGAAAAGGCACTGATACAACCATCAGATTTTGAAATTGCAATAATGAATTTCCATCTAGTTTCCAGGCCTCAATGGTAACCCCACCATTGATTTTCAGCTTCATAGCCAGGCACGCTAAGCCATAGATCTGTTCCTCTTTAACCAAACCACCCAAGTCAAGATCCAATGACTATATAAATAAAATGCTTACATCACCCTATTTTTCACTTTTCAACATGATGGTAGCTATGATCGATATCAACTATCATTAATCCACTTCCTTTACACTACATGCGCTTATAAATTTCTACATAATGACTTCACCACAAAATTTCTCTTAACTGGTGTGTTAATAGAGTACAAATAAAACATATGGATATATTATACCCACATCCTCTACCTCAAATTCAAATCTCCTTGTGATAAAATATGCATCAAGCTGTTGTGATCGGTATACATAATAAATTTCTCACCGAACAGATCATGACCCCACATTTTCAAAGCATGAACCACTACCACCAGTTTCAAATCATGTGGGGGGTATTTTGTCTCATGAAACTAAAAATGGCATGATCCATACGCAAACACATGATCTAATTTCTTGAAAACACATCCCAATCCTAAAACTAACGCATTAGAATAAACCATGTATCGTTTCCCTGGTTTTAGAAAAACCGAGATTGGTGATGATAGAATACAATCCTTATGATCTTAAAAATATTTATTTCACAAGTAATTCCATTAAAATGGAACACTTTCCATTGTCAAATTTTTCATCATTGGATACAATAATGAGTTGTCATTAATAGAGCATCGATAATACCAATATATATCATGGAAGGTTCATATCTCAAAAAACATACTTTGGAGATTTTGTGGAGATAATAGCCTCTATATTCTATAGATCCAATAAAACACATCTATAATAAATAACAAGGCCCATTAAATGTACTTCTTATATCTAAAATACACACTTTGAAAATTTGGAATACAATCGATGGTCTCTCAATATTCCCAACATTACATCCAAGTGTTTCTCATGCTCCACACTTGTCTTAGAATACACTAGTATATCATTGATGAATAACAAAATGAAAGAATCCATATTTATATGAAATATATGGTTTATCAATTACATAATGATTTTTGGTTCATTCATAATACCGAAGGGCATAACCACATTCTCATAATGTCCATATCTACTCCTAAATTCTATTTTGGGAAGGTAATCCTTTCGCACTTGAAACGGATGATATACTTATCAAAAATCAGTCTTGGAGAACAATTGATAGCCCTTCATCTGATCAAAATGGTCCTCAATTCATGGAATTAGATATCAATACATTATCTGGACATGGTTAAGATTACTATAATCAAAAAACAACCGAAGAGTTCTATCCACCTTTTTAACAAAAAAAACAGTCATTGCCCACATAGACATGCTAGGTCAAGTGAGCCCTTTATTATCTCTAACAACTAAACATTAAATTCCCACAATTATACTGGTTCCTTATGGTATGATTTAAGTGATATAGGACTCGTCCCGATAAGGTGATCATTCATAAACTCTACTTATTCCACAAGTGGAAACCCCATGAATTCTTCAAGAAAGACATCCCTAAACTGATCAAATACTACTAAAAAAATGACAATCGCAACCTATTATATTTTTTATAATGAAAAAGAAACCAAATGATACGATATTGTGAAAATATCAAATGCCAACATGCCTGGTGCATCCACCTTTACATTTCACTATCCTCTAAAGATATTCTGGACAACATCAACCATCGTAAAACTAACTTTTCACGCATAATAGTCAATATCGAATTTAAAAATCTCCAAACAATCCATACTAAATATTATATCATATGCATCCATATCACGCATTAACAAGTCCCATATTAACTAAACAATATCAATAACTATACCACATTTTTTAAAAATGATGTCTCAACACTCTCTTTGACCAAGGGGGTTTTATGATTTAAAATAGAAGACTTAATTTCCCCCACATAAATCCAACAAATAAACAACATGAGGGGAAATTAACGAATGAGAATCACTTTTACCAAACAAACCATGCATAAAGGTATATTTAATAGAATTATACCTCACATTGTGGATGGTCCTGACTTATCATCCCCTTCAACCTACTAAACTCCAAACAACTATTTTCTTGCCACACTCCACTCTTTATTACCATGCTAGAACTTCTATAAGTAAGATTCATGGTATTCCTTGAATCAAAATGAATAATTTAGCCAAACTAATGAAGGTTTAGCTGATATCCTCATACCATCGAGGCATAGGATGATTATGACCTTGAAGAGTGTTCAGATCACCCGAACTTAGAGCATTATGAAAAAAATGTAGAAGATTCCCCATCTTGTTGTAGTTATGACATTATCAAGTCCATTTTATTCAATCCCACATTATGTGGCCTATAAAACAAAACTGAAAACATTATGGCTTACTCTGATACTTCGTAGGAACATTCAATGATCTTTCTATTGGATTGTGATCTACAACCCCACACTGGAAATAAGTACCCCTCTTCCTCTTGATCCCAGTGTTAGAGATCCCACAATTCCTGATGGGTACCAACATGCTTCCCCCACTTTATACCGCAATATATCCCTTTGAACACCTAATTCTCTATTCAAAATTTATGTATAATCACTTATAAATAAACTACTACAAAATTAACCTTTAATAGTGATAGAAATAGCTTTATAAGTGCTAGAAAAGCACTGGCTACATAAGCGAGATTAAAAGGCCTATAATTTTATCAATGTAGAAATAGGGATGATAATTGTTCCCATTATCAACAATAAAAAATAGCTGATAAATGGGACCTTTATCAGTTCTTTTAGAAGTGCTAATAAAGGAACCATTTATTAATGCTTTAATTTAACCCCACTAAGGATCTATTTATTAGCACTTATAGAATCACTAATAAATTATACCTTTATTAGTGCTTTTTATAAGTGATGATAAATGATTTTTTTTATCAGTGATTTTAAATGATATGAAAAATTTCCATTCTATAGTGTGTTGTAATAGAACAACACAGCACCACTGCAGTGTGTTGTAACAGTGCACTGCATCACCAAAAAACAGAACATATCAACAATAAAAGTCCCAATACATGATTTAAATGAAATGTAATTTATAACAAAAACAAAAGTACAAAAACTATATTATAAATATTTCAAAAATTGTTTTGTAAAATTACATGGATAAAAATTATTACTCATATTAAATACATCGATGTTCCTTTATCTTTTAATCCAAAACCGACTCATGCTATTTACGAACATACCACCATTGATTGAGAAAAAGAATGTACATTTATATGAAAACAATTATAACATATGTAATAATATATAGATATAAATTAATAGAATGTGTTAATTTTACTAAAATTGATGTCAATTGTTAATAAAAAGTTCCACTTTGAGTAATATTGGTCACACCATGCATTGGATTGAGGTGCAAATAATTACAACGCATCTCAAATGACATATGGATCATTATCAGAAAGTATAAAAATAATATGAATGTGTTTAATCATTTTTTAGAACGTCAGTTGACTTTTTTTACTAAAATGTCATTTTAAATAGCAAACACACACTTTTGAATCATTCCAATCACATCATGTATTGGATTGATGTGAAATGGATTCATACACATCAAAAATGACATATGAATAACTATTATAAATTATCAAGAAAATTTGAGTTCATTTGATCAATTTTCAGTTACTGACCCTTTTTGAACTAATATATCAGTACAATCTAAATGTGTTTGTTCAATTTTGACATAAATCTGATTCTAGTAAAGGAATGACATATTTAGTCATAATGGACCCAAAGTGCATTTAATTTAGGTGTGGCTAATTTCTATATGTCTCAAATGACTTAGGGATCATTTACCTATGTTTGAACGACGTACACGCCTCCATGTACCTCCTTTTCAAATCGTATAAAACCCTATTCTTTTATTAATAAAATATATATATCAAACCAAAAAAAGAACCCTCACACAAGGCATAAAGAGTGATTTCCAAAAAAAATCACATTTCCTAAATGGAACGATAGAAAGAGGGAAACAAATTCAATGATGGATAACTATTTGAAGGTTCAAAATAAGAAATAAAACCACTTAAACTATGAAAGGATTATTTCATCAAACATTTATAATGAAATATGAATAGACAAAAACAAAACAAAAAACTTGGTATCTATGAATGTATTCACCCCAACACAGGAGATAAAAAATGAGCCAATGTGTTTTATGATTCTTTCACACCAACTCAAACAAAAATTCATCATCCACTGACTTCTCAAACAGGATATCCCTAGAGAAGAGGAAATGCCCTATGATCCCTAGATGAAGACTCCCAATGGAAGGAGAAGCTATAAAAACACCATATTACACTACCTCTAGAGAAAGGGAAACCAGCTGTTTTAGGTTTTCAACATAAGCCATCACCATCCACTGAACATGATGAAAACACATGATATCCTCCCATTTCTTTATCTTCACCTCCTAAGTTATAAACCATCGACCTCAAAAAGACTTAAAAATGTTCCACGACATCCTAACATTCATCATTTCTGGGAAAACACTCCCATTCTTCCAAAGTTATACCCCGAAGTATACCCGTAACTGCATGAACTCTAATAGCTTTGGGAGTTTCCAACACTCTGATGATATGCTCAACTTCCTCAAGCCACTTCACTACCTCTAATGAACCTCGGTTTTCACAGAAGATGGGAAACAACATGAGAGAACTAGAAACAGGGTGATACCCACTAAAAACATTGGGGACCTTTCTATGCAGTATATTCTAAATAACAAAAAAATCATAAAAGTAGGTTCAGAATCAATTGATTACATACACACACATATGAAAACGCTCATAAGGAAAACCAAGGGTTGCACTTTCCACTTTATCACAAAAACCAGAAATTTATCAACATTTCAATCCAAACCATTTTTCTTTAAAGATAATGTTTTTCCAAATCTGAGACCATTTGAAAGAAATAATTTTAATTTTAAAAATTGTTTTCTTTTTAAAAGATTACTCACAACAACATTGACCAAAATAAGATAATTCATACTTTAATATACGAATGATGAACTAGTAGTCATCCATAACCCAAGGACATGTAAATGGGTCATAGTTTACTTAGTATATGAGTTTACTATGATTAAAAATATCAACAACCCCCAGTACTAATAGATTATCTAAAGTACCAACATATGCAAAATATTAGGCCATTGGGTTCTTGGTTGTGTTAACAGTGGCCCTACATACACTAGCTTATCAACATGTAACTGGTACCAGTACTCAGTGCCTACGACATATGGTAACTTGATATCTTCACCACTCTCTCCTATAAATTCCTTCAACCCCAATTTTAACTCCCCTTCAACACAAAATAATCCCAAAATGAGACTAAGATACTATCATTATCGGGGATTATATTGTCATATCAGATGGGGAATTTAAAACCTCAGTATCCTCATTCATTTTTTACTCAATATGATTCAACCAGATTTATGAGGTAACAGATTGAACCATTGGGTTTTAATATATTTAAGGTTGTCTATTAAGATGTTTCCTAGACTTTTCCATGAATTTTAAATGGTTTGATGTATTTTTAGGTCAATTTCTTCTTCTTTCTAATCCATTAGTGAACCAATATCAAGGAAACATATATAAACACCTAATAATTAATTTTAAATTTAAATGTTCACCTTTAATGGTCATTATAAGACATTGGCTGAATTTGAGTAGTTTCAAAATGTTTTTGAAATAACATCCATCAGTCTATTATTTCTTAGACAATACTTGGGATATTAATATGAGATTTTAATATATATATCAAAAATAAAGGAGAGTAAAAATGTATTTAATATAATTCTTAATACAGGTCTATCTGGATAAGTGTTTGATAACTATTTTAATAATTTAATTCCCGTAAAGAAATTTAATCCATCCAGGAGCCACTGTAGTCATGTATTAAGACTCAAAGAATATCCTCCAATATCATGATAATCAGATTAGAATGACCACTATGGAATAATTAATGTATAAAATTTCACACAAAACCTCATTAAAAATTAATGTCCTTTGTATAAAAAGATAAAAAAAAATATCCCTATCAGATATAGCATTAGATGGGACACTTGGAAGCATTATTATCACAATGAAATTAAATTAATTGAGTTCATCAACCTAGGAGGTATCTTAAGTATA
Organism: Viscum album; assembly: GCA_963277665.1. Lineage (NCBI taxonomy): Eukaryota > Viridiplantae > Streptophyta > Magnoliopsida > Santalales > Viscaceae > Viscum > Viscum album. The sequence continues at coordinate 126,712,415 of OY728131.1, read as the reverse complement.
TAATAAGTTGATAATCTTAGTTAGGTGATCCAATATAACCCATTATATATCATTATATTTTGGTGATCATGAAAAAATGGCCATGATATCTATAATGATTTCATCCCATTTTCTAATACGAAAAGAATGTATTGAAAGAGTTCTTATTGGTTTTTTTATTTTTCCTTCATTGGATTATAGGTAAAAAAATTAACGAGGAATAATATGACTCATTTCATCATTATAGGTCATAAAAACTAGTGACTAATATCATGGTACATTTTTATAATCCTTACATGAAACTGGCTGAGTCGCACTAGCAATGGCGAGGAGATGACATGTAGGGTTCTTCATGGTTAACAAAATCACAAAAGCACAAAATTAAAAATGCGGATTCCAACAGATCAAACAATGATAGATTAATATTAGTAAATATTGTACATTGGATTATAGTCTTGATTCATCAAAGGGATCGTTGTGGAGTTGTGCCAGTAGTAGAGGAGTTCCAGGAGATATTTAGAATCATTACTGATTGAGTACCAGTTATGGTTATTTTAAAAATATATGGAACAATTTTAATAGTGTTTTAAGAAATGAGCTGATAAATATAAAATTTATCAGTACTAAATTGATAAGCAATGATAAAAGGGATATTTATCAGTGCATTGTTTGACCTGATAAAGATATATTTTTATTAAATATTTTTGAGCATTGATAAAAGATTTATTTAAATAAATTTATTATAATTTTATCATTATTAAAAATTTATAATTATTTATTTAAAATTATATAAATACTTATTTACAAAATAATAATTATTTATTTATATTAATTATAAATGTATAAATGTATAAATATAGTAAATATACATTTATAAATATATTTATTTATAATTAAATTTTTAACATTCTTAGTGGATATATAATCTTAGATATATGAATTTAAAAAATCAATGAAATTGAATTATTCAAAATCAGTACACATTAAAAATACTAAAAAGGGTAAATTTTATAAATTAAATATAAATTATTAAAATATATTGATATATATATATACAAGTATGAAAAATACATACTGAAAATACTAAAAAATACTAAATAGATAAATACAAATAAATAATAGAATTTCTTATATTTAGAAATAAAATAAAAAATAAAAAAAATATTAAAAATGAATCCCCTAACTATAATAGTATTAAATATAAATAATTAAAATATACCGTTTAAAAAATTAATATATTAAATGTATCATCTTATAATGAAACTCTAAAATATACAGAATTTTTTATAAAATACATAAATATCAGGTGTATGTGTTTCTATATATTGCGTAAATATATTTTTGTGATTTTTTGTATATAAGACTACATTAATTATATATATATGTAAGAAATAAATTTACCACATGAAATTTGATATATAAATGACAAATTGAAATATTAAACAACATTAAAAATTAATAAGACATTAATATGTTTTTAATTACCGTATTATTAATTATATATATATATATATATTTAATTTATATTATTATTTTTATTTATAATTAATATATATATATATATTATACCTATTTATTTTATATTAATAATTATTTCAATAAAAATTATTTAAATAATTTTAAAATTTGTTCATTTTTAAATTTTTTTGTTTAATTATATATTCATTTATATGTCGACATTTAATATGTACTATTTTTCAATATATATATATATATATACTACATTTAATAATTTTTATCAATAATTATTTCATTAATAATATTTTCTTATTTTTCTTAATTTACTCATTTTAAATTTTATTTCTTTAGTTGTTTCAATTTATTCATTTTACATATCTATATATTTAATATATACTATTTATTATTTTATAAAATTTATATATATGTATTTTTAGTTTACTAACATTTAACAATAATAATTTATTTAATGAAATATCTATTTTTTAAGTTTAATTATTTAATTATTTCATTTTATTGGGGACCTCTATCGGTGCTTTATTATTTGCGCTCATAAAGGGTACTTTTCAACAGTGCTAAAAATTAAGTGATGATAAATGGTAAATTTTATCAGTCCTAAAATAAAGTACTGGTAATGGTATATTTTATCAGCTCTGAATAAAAATCACTGAAAAATGGTTCCCCTTATAAGCGCTCTTATTTAGAGCTGATAGAGGTCCCATATTATTAGAGCATATTTTAGCCCAGATAATGAAAGAACTTCCTTGCACATTTTTCTAGAGCTAATAAATATCAGAGTCGTTAAAGGTGTGTTTTTTAGTAATGATAACACCACATTTTTTGAACAAATTTATTTCCTCAAGATCGATTCAAAGATCCATGCCTTCAAGGACACACTTTCCACTAACTCAAGTGCAAACCAGACTATGTCCATAAACACTACCACATATTCCATCACCGATAGGTTATCTTGCCTAAAATAGATGAAATATATTTTGCACTGGGTTTGGAACGTGTGATCGTAGAATTGTTTGTTAAACAATTCCTCAAGATCTTCCCATATAATACATTGGTATGTTCCAGCTTAGATTCCCAAAATCCCTCCATTGCCGTGAAATATCTTCCAGCATGTACATTGTTATCTTCACAGTCAAATCTATATAGATTCATAGGAAACCGAATATTTGATTCATCCTGTTCAACCACGCTTCTACCTTTTCTGGTTTTGAATCACACCTAAAGATGGGTGGATTTTGCTTTTGGAACTGAACAATGTGGTCAATAAGCCTCAGCTCATGTGTTCTATTTCCACTTTTTAACGCTTGTAAATCTTTTACTATTCTTTTAATTATCTTTTGGTTCACCTGGGGCTCATTTGAAACCACATTTTTCAAAGTATCCTCTAGTTCATCTCAACGATGCCTACCTAGTGCCATTTCTATCAAATCATGAATTAGAAAAAGTATCCCTCTATAGAAACTGAGGAATTAAAATTTTATGTTCAATTACATTGAAACTAAAAAACCATGCTTTAGAAATCCCACATTTTCTAGAATCAACCATTTTTTTAAAATCCACCATGTTTTGTAAATAGACCATTTTCAAAATACCAAAACTATTCGTATTTCAAAATCCCACATTTGAAAAAAATTTACAGAATTTTCAAAATTCAACAAATTCACATCTAAAACCTAAATCATTATTCCAAATTAAATATGAAAATCCTAGTTAAAGTCATATATACCATGCACTCCATCCTCATATCATTGGATAGACACATGATAAAGAGATCACACTCTTATAAGTGTCTCCAAAACACATATTTACCAAACTCCATAGTAAACTGAAGCTCAAAATAAAAGGGTTAGCTACATCATTTTATTCAATAAATTTTGTGTTCGGAAAATCATAATTTTTGTTACCATCCCAAATCAATTAACACATTAAGAAATATTGTTTACTCCAGGATCTACAACAAATACAAATAACGAATAAGAACCACTATACATTTATATCAAGGACTGAACAATCTAAAACAACATGTAACTTCCCACCACTTTTAATTGGAACGATAAGGAAGTGGAATGATACTCGTCCTTAAGAGAAAACTCTAATGTTTCAAAGGCTCATAATAAAATTTGAGTGATTCATGAATGGCGGTGTATTATTTTACCTTTCAATAAAGGAACTGACCAATGATCCATAACCATCCACAACTATATGATTCTTATCCACAATGTAACCCAATACAATAAATTACCAAGAGGCAACCATATAACCAACCATTCGATAAAAATTCCCAAATACCAACACAACTAAAAAACAAAATCCATGAATCAGAGTACCAGGTGGAGGACTAAACAAAAAATCCTGAAGATTCAATGAAACCAATCCATAGCTCCACACCAAGCTCTATGCTCCAAGAACCACAATACTTTCAAACATCATGATGAACCACTGAATAAATGTGATGTTTTACCAATACCTGTGTCTTAGAATAGAATATCTACAAAATCACCAAAGTGACAAAGTAGGGTGTGATTGCAATATTTAGTATGTTTTCCCCAAATTAAATCCCAACACACACCACTGGGATAAAACCATTAACATGGTTTATATAAACAATTATAATAAGAAAATAAATATTATAATAATTAAACAAATTATAAACACATCCATAACCCTAATAAATTCACCCAAATCACCCTAATTATAAGGAATAAAACCCAAAACCATGCAACCATACACACAAGTTCCCCACACACACCCACACAAGTTCAGTGTTACCATTGACGATGGGACCTTCACACCCAAACACATCTTTTTAATGGTGTGGAACATTCACATCCATCACTCACCCATTTAATGATGGCACTTCACATCGGTCACCATAATGGTACTACATTCATGGCCACCATCTATCCAACTTAGAACAATCGACCATTACCCAATTCAAAAGAAAATTTCAATCGTCATTTACCAATATCCTATAACCAAATAATTTCCAACACCAAACCAACCAATTATTTCAAACAAGAATTCAACATAACACACTAAGCCACTTCAATAAAGCACTGTATTATTGAAAGAACCCGTATTCAATTATTCATACCAAACCGTACTTCAATAAAACTACATTTCAATTGAAAAAAAATTTCACAGATCATTTTCCATAAATCCACAAAGTCACTGATTTTTAAATCAACATTTTAATATCCAACAACAAATAATATTTGACAATGATAACCCATTTCCCCCAAAATCCACAAATCATTAGAAAATGGATTTTAGCCAAAATTTTCACATCACAATGACAATCAATTTCAATAAAACCCATTTAATTTAAAATTAAGACTTCATGATTTAGGAAAATATAAATGATAGTGAATACAACTACCTTAAGGTTTAGTGAAATCAACCCACCACACAACCGCACAAAGAATATAGGTTAAACCTCCTAAAAACACCTTAACTCCCTTTCCCTACCTTCAATATGACCAAAGCTCATCATTTTAGGAAACAAAAACCCAATCTCTATATGCGAAAGATGATGATCTTGAAAACTAAGAGAGAGAGAGAGATAACTAGATCTAGGGAACACCAAGAAATAGAAAATATAGGAGACTTTATAGAGTATAATTTTATTTACTGAATAATGAAAACACTTTGAAACACTTCCTAGATGAGTGGAAGAGTTTCCATAACCCTTGAGAAGAGAAAAATCTTCGTGGGGATTGAGTGGAAGAAGAAATTGGTCTTTAGGGTAAATCCGGAGTGGCCACATTTTTAGAAACCCCATCGTCAATGCGACACACGGTTTGCTATCATAAACTGAAAAAAGGATTGACAACTGGGTGTTTAGTTCATTCCCAAAAGATTATTCTCATTGTATCGTCACACAATTAGACAAAACGTGTACAAATCATGCAGAAGCCCCTTATCTAAAGCTACATGACATACCTGGGCTGGCCGCACGGTTTGTAAACTGTTCACTTTAACTGTGTTCTATCTCTCATACCTTGGCCTTCTCTTACATGTTTACATGGGTTTTTTCACAGCCTCTACTGACCATGCTCAAACTGTTCAACACTAAAAAAGCCTCCAAATATTTTCAAAATCCTTCCATACTCTCCCAATAATTATCCATCCACATGAAAAACATAATAATTCATAAATAAATCTTACAAACCTAAAACCGGGGGTAATAAAATAAATATTATCTAACAACAATAAAGTGTAATAAATTTATATATCAAATTACTAGAAACCAAATATAATTATGGCCATTATATGTTTTGGAGAGTCTGATGAATATATCTAAGGAGATATTTTACAATTTCCATTCTGGGGTAGGTAATTTTTTTAATTTCCACTTATAATTTTCTCCCCCAGCCTTAACATAATTATATACTAGGATCCAAGATACATACTCTACAATATCTATTTTTATGTTGTACCACAATATATAATAATTTAGTCTCTATATGTCATTGTACATCTAGGATGAATAAAGAAGGTTTAACTATGAATATCATCTAACAAATCCTCTTTGATGTTTGGAAATGATTGGTCACATCCATGGTTCGAGAGGCTTATCCTTCAATCAGAATCATGGATGAACATAAGAAAAATATTCATTTGTAGTTCTAAATCATAATTTTATACCAGTTTAATCATTACCTGGATCGATGGATGAACACCAGTTTGAGTAAGATAATATTTCCAACATTACATCATTATTTCCTGACCCAACCATTGGAAATTAAGAAAAATTGGATCTTCTAGGATCCTCATAATGGAAAAGATAGAATAATCCATTTCACTTAGAGCATCTTTCACCATTTTCTGTTTAACATGGTGGTAATTTATTAAGCTATAATAATATTTGATCAACTCCAACTATCTTCCCTATAAAGTAGTAAACTATATTTGAAACAATATATACATTAAACTTTTAAAATTAGAATATATGTCACACCTTTTCCCATAAATATAATTCCTCTATATAATTAATCAAAATCATACTTCAACCATCCTAAAATTCTGAGTTGGTTAATTTCTCTCACAAGACTCCAATTGGAATGTGGAATAAGTTTCCACAATATCATTCCGCAAGAAGATACATCACAATACCTTATTCATTGATTCATTGTAGATAAAAAATTATATACACTTTAGAGTAATATAACTAAAAGTGTTCTTAATAACCTTATCATTGGTTATTTTAAATAATCATCACATTCATATTTACTAAGGTAAAAATTTTCTCATTTGAGTTAACTCTGTAAGTGGATTAGATAGCCATGAAAAATTATCTACAGAGTATCAATAATATCTATAAAAACCCAAAAAACTATAGATCTTAGACATTGTTTTTTTCCTTGGACAACATTTTATAAATTATATCTTTAATAGATCCACTGATACACCCTAGGATAAGATGTTATGTCATGGAAATGAATGTTTATGTAGGAAAAATAAATATTTTTTAAATTTTGAAAACAGATTCTCCTTCTAAAGGGTCTTCAGTAAAATCTTCAAGTGATATTCAATCTCTTACTCTTTTAATATAAAATGATTTCATCTATAAATATTACCACACAACGATCAAGAAAAAATCTATATACTATATTCCTTAAATCTGTAATGATATTGAGGAAATTAGTATGATCAAATAGAATCACTATAAATTTATTGTATAGATACCTCATATGAAAGGATTTCTTTGGTATGATTTAACTTTCGAACCTAAAATGTCATTATCCAGATAGAAGATTGGTTTTGGAATATAATTTATTCCTAGAGTGAAGTGAAGAACTCATCAATACATGGGAAAGGATACTTATGCTTAATTATGATCTGGTTAGGTTTGTGATAAAAAATGTTGAGTCACATTTATCCATTTTTATTTTTAGTAATATTAATAGGTGCATCCCAAGGGATTCATTTTTCCAAATTATTCCATTATTAATATTCTCATGAAGTTACTTCTTCAATTCCTGTAGCTCTATCAGGGTTATTCTATATAGATTTTTTGAAATTGTTCTAGTACAAGGTATGAGTTATATTGAAATATCATCATCATGATTTGGCGTAGGACTATGGAAAACTCAAGAAAAAAATAAACTCCTATAAAATAGAAATATCTTATATGATGATATTCTATATAGATTTTTGAGATAAAATACCAATTGTAATAAGAATACATACCATTAAAATTGATAAAATTTCTATTGGAATTTCATATTCACCAGCACCCTAATAGATGATCATAAATTTTTTTGAAATTTAAAACAATACTTCCTCCCTCAAGAATTTATGAGTGAATAATATAAGTAATTCCAATCTATTAATAAGATAAAATAAAATTCAATTAGAGGGAGAATAATTATATTTTGAGGAATTAAATTCCCAAAAACATTAATCGTATTATATTCATAGAAATTAGATGTGATCATTGTACCAATAATGTTTTTTCACAACTAATTAAATAAACAATAAATGAGGTTTTGAATTTATACTCCTAGAAACTGTTTCTGATATACTATAATTCATGTAATTAATATCAAATAGTGTACTGAAATATTTAAGAAAACTTATTTCCACATTATCTTCATAATTATATCTTTAATTAAATACTAAAATAAAAATTCTTTATGTAATCATAAAACATCATCAGTAATAGTGACCAATCATGGAATCCTGGAAAATCAATCATATGAATAATAAATTATGACACCTTCTTTTAAATTTATGAAACAATATCTTTATCCTAAAGAATCCACAATAATTATTAATTCAAATATTTCATTATTTTTCATAAATAAAATTTGAATTCATCCAAGAATATACCATGATATTATCAAATTAAGTGTGTAGTAAGGAAACACTCACCATCAACAAGTTTAATGGTTGAGATACACATGACCAAATATTTTTAGGTTTATTTGTACTAAATGAATTTGTTCCAAAACTATAACAAATTATAGTATTCAAATAATGATTTAATTCTATGAAAATAAAACTCCTCTTTTACTATAATATATTAAATTATGTTTTATATATTATTATCCTATGGGTTATCACAAAATTTTTCTCATTCCAGTTTTCAACAAAAATTATTTGATACCAAATATAGTGACCCATACTTTTCATAAATAAATATTATATATGATTAGATAAATATTGAATATATAACATTATGATACATACTAGAATAATAAAGGTAAATTGTATTTGCAAATATGGATATATAAATGGATTTTTCCTAAGATATTTACATCATCTTTCCCTAACTTATTCATAAATAACACCCTTATACTACATATCATACTTAAATAATTTATTTATAAACTAGGAAAAGGAAACATAAGGAAGGTTCAACTTGATTGCTTAATAATGTTTAACAGGAAAGATATCATTAATCACATAAACATAAAATGCGTATAAGGGTACGATAATATGATATTAACATTGGAATGAAAATCCCTCTATATAATAGATCATAATCTTGAATTCGAATAAAACCTATCATTTTATAAGAAATGAATCATAACGGGATCAAATAATTTAATCCATGAGAAAATAATATTAACTTAATATCATGTCATAAAACTATAGAATAAGGTGTTGTATAATCATAATCATAGAATTCGTATGTCAATTATACCCACCAAGACATTCAAAACATTTCAGGCTTGTCCTAACTACCCATATACCAACTATGGGACTGAGATAAACTATTGTGCACCCTATTAATGATTAGGATAAACTCCCATGTATTCTTTGAGCTCATGTAACATCATTGTTCACCAAATTTATTGGTGATATTTATAATTATGATTACACCCATCACATACTCATAAATCCATTTATATGTATTCTGGAAGATCATAAAAACATTCATCAAAAGTTAACATGTGGATGAGTAAATATAATTCATTGATATTTAATAATCATAACCATAAGAAATACAAAGAAATAATAATTATGGTATCATTGTATTATATGTCCAGTAAATCCTACGTTACATCAAAGGATTATATCATAGATAAAGAATTTCTATAAAACATCACTCCACTATTTCTTGAGCAGAATACCTTTGTCACTTTGAAAAAACTAATTTAAAATATAAAATTATACCAAATAGTAAGGAAACTATTTTCAATAAAATTATCCTTGAAACAATTCAAATGATGATTTAAATCACTAAGTGGTAATGAAAATAGGAAACTATAATAATTCTATTTATGTTAAAATAATTATTTCTTTAACATTTTCAATAAAAAGATAAAATTACGTCATTCATAAAATGGAAATAATATTACTTATAAAAAATATTGCAAAATATATAATTAGGGTTATAAATTTGTTTATTTAACAATATAATAATAATAATAATAAATTTAAAATCCATTTTAGAAAAAATAGTCATAGAATAAAAATGATTTTTGACCCAAGAGAAAAATGAAACCACTTTTCCTAAAAAATATCCTTTGTGTATATTAATTACATAAAGAGAGTAAAATTAAGGTTAAACATGTAATATTAAGAAATATCTATACTATTAGAAAAATAATTGTATTGTATAGATATAGTTCATAAAACATCATTATTAGAAACATAATCATAAATAATCACGATGAACAATGATTTTATAACATATATATAACCTCATGTTTTACTTATAATTATTGTCCAATATCCTCCTATATAAATGAATTAAAATTTATTATAATTATATATCAGAGTCATTTAGATACATATAATATCATATATTTTCCACATATAATATTTCCACAGATTATTTTTAATAATTCATTACTCAAATGGTCTTGTATGGGTGTCAATGATTTCTTTTTTTCACGAGAATTTATATTCAATAGTTTGAATCCATGTACAGTTATCAGTGTTAAGTAATATATATATAAATATCTAAGATATTACTATCATTTATATTCAATATATAAATTTATATAATCATTTATAATATGTATAAATATAAAAATGAATGAAACCGTTCATTTAGAGGTTAGATTGTACCTTCACACGAATGCTATTTTCACTTTTCAATGTAAGGAATGAATGAAAGGTAAATAAAAATGAAAATTTATAAAATCACTATAGTTTCATATATTTCATATATATTTATTATATTAATCATTATTAACTTCATTTTAATGAATAAATAAAATACTAACCACATCACTTCTTGGAGGTTCTAGTCCACATGTATGCACAAGCGACGTTGCCATTTTCAAATCGACAAGAAAATAATATGAAAGATAATATCTTATAATTAAAAAATTATTATTATTTTATAAGTATTATTTATAAGAAGTTAAATTATTATAATAATGAACCATGAAATATGGGTATGGCAGAACAATTTTATCTCTATGTGGAGGTGGTAGTCTAGACATCTACATGGGCAGTTCATTCAAATCCCATTTGATGTAAAGTATGATGTATAATGATAGTTACATAATAATAATATAATTTTATTATTTTTTCGGATACTAAATTTATGAATTTATGATAATTAAAAATTACTTAAAGTAATTAGAAGAATAAATAATTTGAAAGAGGTTGTTATGAATATTAACTCTTCTTTGGAAGGCCTCCGTTAAATCCCTTCTCAAGGATCCTTGGAATGGTAATTAAAGATGAGAATAAAATCTAATTCATGTCCATGAAATTTAAAAGTTAAATTTTCTTGGACTAGTTGAGATATATTTCTCAATTTTTTAATGAAAATACATATTTGGTTTCCTTTTATAGGTGGGATATACACACATGGAGTTACTTTAATGACATAAATATAATGAATGAATTTATCATGAATAATTATTTCAAATTTACATGAGATCATAGAAAAATATGAAATGGTAGCTACATAATCACTTAGTTAACGTTTAATATGTTTCAAATTAATTTAAAAAAATATCTTTTGGTTCAACTATATCATTAACTAATTTTAACATTAATCGTGGTAATTAATTTCAATTCTTAAAAGATTTAAACTTTACATATAAGGTAGAAACTGTATCATAAATATAAACTGGATGATAATATAGACCAATAATCGTAAAAATTTTCATATTTAAATATATTTATGATTTTAATATAATTTAATACGATATTATTTTCCATAACATATCATTAATGTCATTTTTGACACTATTCATCTACAATGACATTAATGTAATAAATATAGTAATGGAACTATAATATAAAAATTAGACACATCATTAACATGGTATATTTATCTAAAAACATTTATGGAACCTAGTAATTCATTTAGAAACATAACATTTAGAGTTTCTAAACTCCTTTTAAATATTTTTCTACTGCATTCATAAATAATGTGCTGGCATTCCATAAGTATTTGAAGTGGTCATTAAATAACTAAAAAATACAAATAAATTAAAATTATAAAAAATATTTATTAATAAAAATGAATATTTTGAATAGAAATTTTCTTATTTTAATATTTATGTAAAAACATTGTTGATATTAAATTCAATGGAGTGACATTTTGGTGTTTTCTTTACTTCAATAGTAAAAATTTCATTATCAGATGAAAATGTTACATAAATTTACTATACTAGAATTCTATATTTTATGGTCATTTTAATTCCTAAAAATAAAATAAATTCAAGTTTTGGATAGATTTTGATAACATATCTCATGGTTTTAACAATGATTTACCGTTTTCTCCTTACCAAGGTGATGAATATAAACCATGGTTAATATTCATAGTGACCCAAGCTGAAAGGGGTCTATTTTGAAAATATATCCTCATTATTAAAAATATAATAAACATTTTTTAGTATTTAATCTCTAAAAGTGTATGAAATAAATTATAATAAAAATTCATAAAATTAAAATTAAAATATTTTTTATCAACATTTTTTTCTAATAAAAAATAACTTCTATGAAAACCATAAATATTACTGATTAAATATAAATAATTACATAATTATTAATAAAATGGACCATATTTCAATATAATAAAAAATAAAAAAGATAATGGGACATTTAATTTAATTTATTTAATGAATAATGAGAGTATTTGAAAAATTTATATTTTTTTACTATTCACTAAAAAAATCAATAATTTCAGAAAAATATGAAAATTTCACATGATGTTAATTTTGATATAATGAATAATAAAATAAAATTTATTTTTTATAATACATTTTATAAAGTTGGAATAAATTATATATTTTGTTTTCCATAAAAAATCATTGAATATAATTTTTTTGGAAAAAACTTATTTTTGATGCAAACAATGAACTTACTAAAAATTGAATAATTTATAATGAATATATTTTATTTATCTAAAAAAATTAAAATTTTTCAGAATTTTATTGTTATTGAATACACCAATTTTATGGATATATTATAAATGTATATCACATTATGGTTTATTTACACTTGGGGTTGCGTGCATTGTAAGCTATGAAACAAATTATTTTTTTAAGAGAAATATATCATAAAATATTCTTCTGTTAAAAAAAATGTAATCAGGTATATAATATGTTAAATGTTAAAATAATCATCACATAGTAACTCAACCATAAATACTAAGGTCCTTTCGATTACCTATAACCTATATAATAAAATCTACATGTGCATTAAGATACTTGTGCGATGTGTTTGTAAAACTCAGTAGGCCACCCACAATGATGTTCCTGACAGATTGTTTTTTATTTTCAATAGAACCACTTTAAGGATAATAGGTAACTAAAAACACAAAATAGGAATCCAATGTTACATTATGATTAAATGAAATTTGAAATTAAAAAGCAACACCAAACTAAAGGAGGCCTTGATCCATGTGTCACCAAATTAGTCGAAGTCTCGTCACTGCCATCCAACATCATCACCCAGCATACTCATCGGCATTATCACCATTCACACCGTGGAATCCAATAAACAGTGTTACAAAAACACACTAGAAATGAACATCACTATAATCAGAACATGTGTTTTTGTCGATAAACCCACAAAACCTTCATCATTGACTTTATCACCACGATGAAAGAACGAATTCCCATTGAAAGAAATAACCTTCACTAGTGGTAAAATATGAAAAATAACATCTTGAATGCCCAAAACGATACCAAAATGACCAACATAATAAAGTAATAAAACCATAGCATCATCAAAGGGGAACAAACACAGACCTCAGAAAGAACACTATAGACCCCCATGTCGGACATCCTAAACTCTCTTGATTACCACCACTTGAGGTCCGACTGGGATAGCAGAAGAGAAGATTAAAACAAGAGCCGATATTTTAGTAGGAAAGTGTTTTGGGTGATGATGAAACCAAATATAGAATCCTAACAAGAACAATTCATCATGAGAGTCCCTAGAGAAACCATCGACTAACACACCACAATTCCCAATACCACTTTTGAACCCCTATTCCAGATTCGACTTGGAGTAGAGAAATGGAACTCGAATCCATAGAAGGTATGAACGGTTAGTGACTCCCATAGAAATAAATTTTATGGAGCCATCGAAGAATCCCTAAAAAACCATGAAGAGAAGATCCAAAAAATGGGGAACAATATCTAATCTCAAAAAGTGAAAGAGGAGAGGTGAAAGAAGGTATGTGACATGAAGAAGGGAGGGAAATGATGGGAAGGCACCAGTGTATCCCCCCTTAGAATCACATTAAGGGAAAACCTAGGGTGAGAGAGATAGGAGCTGACACTTCTCATAGGTCTTACTACATCCCAATGATTTACCTAAATACCATATTATATGTAAGTGTGTATTTGATTTTATGTGATAAATAATAAATAGTAATATATATTTCACATTAGTCAATAATTTACCTCATACAAATGAATAACAATACCTAATTTTACCAATATTGAAATATGATGATGCTACCATATTCTAAACAAAACATGATGGTAAGCAATATAGCATTTTTCATCTCATTAATCAAGGGTAATGTGTCATTATTATAATAACATATAATGTGAATGACTCCCCAATATCATATCACATTAGTGAATTATATTTCCCCATATCATAATCCTAGGGTGAATGACTTATCAACATATAATCATACAAGGTAAATGATACCTCACCCAAATATCACATTAGATGATTTATATATCAACATACCCTTTTTTGAGGAGAATAGTTTATTACCAAATCAAAATATTATAGTTAATAAATTATCAATGACATGTAGGTATCATGAAAAATTAATCCCCATACACTATATCAGAGTTTAATAAAGAATCACCATACCCATATCTGAAGGATAAGAAATGTAACATTACAAGTAACAATACATGGAATGAAACATAATTTTGTTCATAAATAATGGTGGTCGATCAACCAAAAAGTACTTAAGTAAGTTGAATGAATTATCTCCAACATATAACTCATGGATGGATAAGTCTATATTAATAAAATAAATCGGGTGAACAATATATCAACAAGATCACTATAATTAGTGGATTACATACCCCCATAATATAAAATTAGTAAACTATTTACCACTGAAATATAGTAAAATTACATGAAATAAAATTTGTAAACATACAACATTGAACATGTATTCATCTAATATTAGTATGAGGATGGGTGATAAACCAGAATAATGATTTCTATGGTGAAAAAGCTAGGTTTATAATTCCATAAATGACCAATTTCGATAGTTTTGTTTTTAAAATTTGGCCCCTAGGCATTTAAATGTTTTATTTTAAGGATATATATCCTCTAAATGATATGAAACATGATCTTACATAAACAAAAAAACTCTATCACACATCACATGGTTCCATAGATAATTAAAAATTAAAGGAAATATTTTCATGTTTCTTTTTCACATGTTCATCACACTATAGATTGGTTGAATGGTCCCTATCAACCATGGAATCATAGCAAAATCCCTAAATGGAAACACACATCCCAAAACTATCTTATATTAACATTAATATATATGATTATAATTTTAAATTTATTTTCGGTAATGTGGAGAAATTCTATAATACCTATGTAAAAATTGTATTTATTCGAGTGTGTAGATCAAGGATAATCTACTGTATGTTTGGTAGGATGTAAAACCCCTATTGGTATTGAAGTATGTTCTTATTTAAATTCCACTCTATGAAACTTCTAATTATTCTATAAATGTGATGAATGTTTTCTTACATATTGTAATTTTTATAAGAGTATTTCAGGAGTCATAGGATAATAAGTAAAAATATGGATTTTTTTGGAGTTATAGAAGGGGGGTTAGGGTTAGTGAATAATTAATAATAACTATTTGGATAGTTGTGTGGAGGGGAAAATTAAGGTTCGTAGTTTTTAAAACTATATGGGATTATCTACTTAACTGTGAAAACCATAAAAAATTATTATGGTGACTTTTTAACAGTTGATACAAGTTTTTTTAATTGTGTTTCCGAAATATGTGATGTGGTGTAACACAGATAATGGGGTTATCTTGATTGTTTCATAGTTTTCCAAACCATGGGACAAAATTATATATTATAAAATATTTATTTTAAACATTTAAACCCAATTAAAACTACTTTGTACTCCCAAATACCAAGGCTCTGAAACCACTTTCTTCTTTTTGATGAAATGTGGAATCTGAGGAATCTTCCTCCCCGTTTATTTGTAGATTGATACACTATTCATTTCCATTGAATCAAATCAGTAGTTCTAAGAATCCCTGTTATCTAAATATATTAGTTCACATATTCTTATATATTTCTTGTTCTATTCCTCAACCTAATAATGGTGTATATAGAATACAATTTATGGATCATGGATTGTTACGTTCATTTCAATTGTTGTAATTAGATTTCACATTCCTTTATGTTAACGTTATATACTTTATACTCATCCTGAGTGTCTTAAAACTGTTCTTAGGGTTGTTTTTGTGAATTTTTCCTAACTTATAATGTGTTCCCCCTAATAATAAATGGAAAATATTAAATCATAGAGTGGAATTTAATATTTTTCATTTAAAATATTATATTGTAATTGGTTAACTTGAATTTGAGAAAGAAAATATTTAATGGTTAATGAAAACCAATTTAAATAGATATTATTATGGTTAACAAAGTTTTGAATGGTATTTTGAGAGTTGAAATCATGTATGGACAATTTTAATATATAATTATAATTTATAAATTATAAATGCTGATTTGTGAAGTGGTTTTAACCAATTTTCAGAAGCCAGTTTGTATCATTTATAAGAAGGTTTATGTATAGTGGTTTAACTATTATTCCTAGATGTGTATATTTTCACTAGTGCAACAATCATTCTGAGAGTGGAATATTTCATTGGTATTACAATTGTTCTAGGAAATGTATTTTTCTCTAGGTGTGACTACATTTTTGGGTAGTTATATATATCTTGGTTTGACTATTGTTCCTAGATGGGTATTTTTCCGTATATGCCACTATTATTTTGAGAAATGTATAATTCTCATAGAGTATAAATTGTTCTAGGATATTTATATTTACCAATGATAGACTATTGTTCTGGGTTGTGTATATTTCACAAGGAATGAATTATGATCTGATATAGGTATGGTTCTCTGGTGCTTATTAATAATAGATATTTCCCACTGGTCGATGCTGGTATAGTAGGTCTCATGAGTCTTCAATGAACTTGAGATTAAACAATGTTATTTAACTACATTTTTCTATAGTAATTCTTGTTTATTTATTTTGTAACTTCTTCATGAACTACTTTAACATGATATATTTATAGACATTGTAGGTCATGTCCCAATAAGTTGTATAGACACACTACTCAAACAACCATTAGTTCATATGTCGACATCATGACTACATGAAAGGATTTTTGTTAAAACCCTATGAATGATTAATGATTTTCCTACTAGGATGGATTATGGGTGTTTAAAACATTTATTTAGAGTCTACCAGTATTGTCAATTTTTTCATAGGGATATTTTTTGGTTTAAACTATTCTTTAAGATTGTATAACATGGATATATCATCAATTATGTGAAACAATATTTATTTATTAGAACTTTCTTGGACTTCAGATTGCTAATCATGGTTCATTTAAATTGATATCTTCTATTTATACTATTATCTTACTCAGATAAGTGGGTATAATCTCCCCATCCTACCATATTAGATCAGCATTACTTGTCATAAATTTTTAGTGTATGGGGTAAAGTACCTGAGTACATGTAGCGATCTACAATCAAATATATTTTAGGGGTTAGTTCTAGGGGAAACTAAAAATAGGTCATAGTTATCTAATTTTTTTAACTATTGTGACTATAATAGAGAATAGATGGGGGTTGTCATAAATTGGTATGGTGATTGTTCATGTGAGTATTTAACCCATGTAGGAGGAAATTCCATGTTTCAAAGGGAGTGATTGTGGAAAATTCTTCTCAATTTTACGATTAGAATCATATCACATAGAGTGATACATAAGAGTTTAAAATTTAATGACTTATGGGACATAGTTTAATGTTCAGAACAAATACATACCTTCTGTTCATGCATCATAATAGACACTTAAGATTCAAAGGTCATATGCAAGTTATTATTTAAAGGATTATTCTGGATTTTGTGGCTAGTTTTCTATAATAGTATATCATAATATCTTAATTAAATTAAAATGTTTCTTCTTCTAAAATAAAAATTCAAATTAAAACCCTTAAAATGTTTTACTTTTTTAACTTGTAATTGATATAGTATTTCACTTTTCCATTATTCTAAAATTTTAGTGAAACTATGGCATAAAAGCCTTGATGATATTTACCATATATATATGGGGAGGAATTCATGTGATATGATAACAATATATGTGGGTTTTTTGTGGAATGTGATAGTTCCCCTTTTGTGATATGCCTATGGAATGAGACGTAGATAAAATAAGGATTGTAATGAGATTGAATTTTATTAAAGTAATTTCACTCTTAATTTCATAAAAAAAATAAATAACATAGAGAACCCAATAAAAATATTATTCTCATAAATAATGAATGATAATTTATTAGGAAAATAAATCAATCATAATTCCAAATAGTATCATTGGAAAATAAATAAAAATAACATAATAAGAATGGTAAATTTTAGATATGCTTGATCCACTATATTAATTGCACTGATGAACAAAGAATTAGAAATAAATATAATTTTAATAATAAAATATTAATTTTAAAGATGAATGTATATATATTACCTTAAGATAAAATATTAGTGAATGAATAATGAATTAAATAAGAGGTATTTATAAAAATTAATGATCGTATAGAATTGGAATTGTAAACTGACTATATGAATATTAATTTGAACATTAGGAATAGTAATATGACCTTTGGAATAGTAAACTCAAAAATTAATGTCTAAATAAAATTTAGGAATCTTATAAATTTTAATATGACATATTTATATAATGGTATACATAAATAATTGTATTAAAAATGACTAATTAAGGTTTTATATTATTGTAAAATCTAATTGTTTTTTATAATATTATAAATAATATAATGTTTTCAAAGGTTATTGATTTTCATTAAATATATTAATAAATTCATATTATTTTTTATTTTAATTATAATATAATTTAATGAGACTATAATTATTTTTTTGAAGGGTCATGAAATAAATTATAACACTAAAATCAGTATTTTTTTGAATAAATGATGATTTTATTGAAAAATTATATTTCTCATATATAGAAATTTTTACCATAAAATGGATTCCATTTTTTAAATCTACATTTCAAAAACTATTTGGAGTGAACGTTTTTTTTCTATCATTTTTTATAAAAGTGAGCGCAGGGGCTCTTACATAAGAGAAAAAATCCTATAAAGTCAGAAATAAGTATTCTTACACTTTTCCCATTGTAAAATAAGATGAATATCATCAGATAAAAAGTTAGAGTGATAACATACCTCTATAGTAAAACACTTGTTAGGAAGAGCATCTGCAAGATAATTAGCCTCCCGATCAGTAAACATAATGATATTGTTTATGGAAGATATAATGTCTAAGTAGTTTTACCATGTTGTTGTCATATTCCAAGATATATGTATCGCACCCATCCTGGCCACTTTCACAATGGTGGTAGAGTCCGATTAGAACCATACCTTATTCCAGATCTGCTATTTTTCAATGAACACCACATTGATGAGTCCATTCATTTCTGTATCAATAGAATTGGAATTTCCACATGGACCATAGATAACATCATCAACATCTCCATTCTGATATCTGAAAATAGTGTCAAACCTTAAGGTCCATGATTTCCCCTCGAGGTACCATCTATGTTACACTTTATCCAGCAATGAAAGTGAGAACTCCAGAAGGCATCAAGGATTCCACGAGGTGAGGGGAATTTCCCATTAATGTTCAACCTTCGAAGGATACTTAAATCATTCACTTAGTTGATTCAGTTCACATTGTAGGTTCTTCTCACAAACTGGATAACCTAAGAATCAGCACAATGGCACCTTTGTTATTGAAATTTTTATGCTCATGAATGGTCTGGTTACAGCCACTCCGAATGGTGTAAAATAATTCTACACAAGAAATCCAAAATAGAATGGATATGTGTTTTTAGAAATTCATACAATGCAAGGCCTTAAAAATAATGGAGAGAGGAAACATGGACAAATTTTACATCACAAATATCAAAGACCATCCTCCACATTGATGCAGTAGTTTTATAGAATAAGAAGATGTGCTTCACATCCTCTCTGTGTTGATGAAGGAAGGTGCATTTTGGGAAGATGAAAATTCCCAAACGCTTTAGGTTTTCATCCACAAGAATTTTATTCTAGGCTAGCATCCATAGAAATGTGTACCTTAGGGGATAATCAATTTTTTATACTTTCAAATACACTGGCAGCTTTCTTGAATCATGTATTGATAAAAGTTAATTGAATCAAGTATTCCATTAGTATAAGGTTCCCAAATGAGAATAAATATTCTACCAAATTCCCTTCTTAATACACTTCCCTATGTATAAGATCTTCTAGTATCAATGAAAGGACAAACACAAGTTCCTTAAAAAGTTTCTCAGGGATATGATATTCAAGAGGTAAAATCCTGAATCCTTTTCTTTTAATTTCTTTTATTTTTATATCTTATACTCACATACCCACTCTAAAAAAACATGATAAATATAGTATCATATATATAAATTAAATTTTTTATTGGAATGTCCATAATCATTCATCATCTCTTCTCATTTTTTTATAAAAATTAAAACAGTATTCGTTATATGTTTGTTCACTACCTTCATGGATGACAAGTTTTCATTTTTCATTGACACCTTCATGTGTGGTCATAAGACCACTATTATGGTTAAGTAATATTATAATATATATATATATTAAAACTATTTAATTTTTTGGATCTAATATATATAAATAATTTTAAATAGAATGAAACTAGTTCGTGAGGATTGATAAACTAACAAAATTAAATAAAGAATTATCATTAACAACTTATAAAATGAATCATCCTCATTCCAGAATAAAATGATATATGGGGCCATTTAATGTTTTTAATTTTTTTGAAACCATAATATTTAACTTGTGGATAATTATTCCCAATTTAAAAGAACATCCATAATTATATACAAGTAAAACAACTATGAATCCATGAAATCGAACACACCAGCATGAAAAAATGGAACACTATATGTTATTAAAAATTTCCATAAATGAACTGAATAATATTATAAAATATTAAATATATGTTAAATAGGTAAATAAATAAATTATTAAATAATACAATTTGATTGTCTAGTACATTAAGTGATAGTGAAGAACACATTCGGTCATAAGGTAAGGTGTATCTCTGAACCACCGTTTTTTCCTTTAGGTTACACACACTCTCTAGTAACCAAAATGAATTTCATTATTATTATTATTATATAATCCATATAAATTATATATAAATGTTCCAAAAACAATGTTATATATAAATTCATACTTATTTTATGTGTAAATAAATTTTTTTAAAAACTTCCCTATCAAATCCTCTCGATAAGAAAGCCTAATTAAAGGGTACATCTATGTTTCTTGAACATTTTCATGTACACTACATAAATTGTTTTAAGAACCCAATTTTTTTATAAATTAACCTATTTTATCAAAAAAAAAGATATCTTAGTCCATTTCTAGTTTTACTCAAACAATTGTTTCTTTATCCTCTTAAATAATCATTTTTTTTTCATAAAACTGTACTTAAGAGAGACATTTCTAATGACACATAACCACTCTCTTTATTTTTTTCTAATTAAGTTTGACATAATTATTCATGATCTATTCTCATTTTACTTATGAATTACCATGAATTATTTAAATACGTTATTTTATAGATACTTATGTTATACACACCATGGTTATTCCTTAATATATAAAAAAGATACCCATTTCCATCGTTGGGAAACCCTTATGTGTATTATTTATGAGGAAAACATATAAATGAAAATGTTATTATTGGTTTACATAGATAGTGATATAATGAATTGGATAATTTTTTGTCTTATGCGACGTTATGTATGGGATTAGGAAGAAAACTTATCATGTTATGGGACCTTATAAACCATGTGATATAGACATGGAAGTTAGCCTTGAATCATGTTTATGTCATGTTGTGTGTTGTTTCCACATTAAAATATTTCCATGATCATGTGATTACATTTTATATATGCTACTCATCTATTTTATTATTCGTGATCCATGTCTTTTATTTTATCATCTTATTCATTTATAACTCATGTACTATGCTTCATTCCCATGTTTATTCCCTTATTGGATTTTAGCTCATCCATTTTGTTTATGTATTCCCTAGGTTATCCAATGTAATAATAATATATCAAAGGGAGTTAATATACCATTATGAAGCTTAATAAAGTGATGTTTTATTCAGGTTTCATGTTTTCTAATTATTTACCATGTCTTCCAATGACACTCTACATTTTGATCCTTGGTTTTAATTATTCCTAACATCATGTAATATTATGTGTTAAAGGATAGGGTTGAAAAATTTGGTATCACATGACTATCTATTTTTTTGGGATTTAAAATAGAAATATTTATTAATGAACCTAGTGATAATTTTATCTCTATTGATATCACATATTCCAACCGATATAATTAAAACATCGGATATAATTTTCATGTATATGTTATTTCTTATATGTTCATTTTTTTACATTCTCATTAGATGTTTATTCAATACATCTAATAGTATTATCATTTCATTTCTTAGTTTATGGTGGGAAATTGGAGAACCCATGACAACAATAAATGTTATCGGAATTGTAACAATTTACATAATGCGATTCAATCCAGATGGGAAATAATAACCCAAAACATCATGACTGTTCTGTCTCAACTAGTTCATGTTATGAATAATGACGTGAATTGTGTGGAATTCCATCCTCTTATAAAGAATGAGAAATTTGTGTCTAAATACTTTATATAAAAATTTCCTCCTATATTTAGTTAATCTTATGATCTTCTCATCGCAGAACAATAGATTAACTCCATTGAAAATATATTATCTATTTTTAAATTCTTATAAGAAGAGAAATTCATTCTGAAAGTGTATTATTTTTATGGGGAATCTTATCAGTGGTGGATATTGATCAAAAACACAAAGTCTAAGGGGGAAATATTTTCAATGTATTTAGAAGGTTTTAATAAAAAATTCAAAATGTATTTTCCCAGATCTCCCTATCTTAAGATGAAGTGGTTGTCCCTCAAATTGAATAAGAATGAAGAATAATCTATCATCATTTATAAAGAAATTTTTACAAATATTTCATGACAAGAATTTCGATTTTTTGTGAACACTAAATGTAAGGTGGATTGCTTATTTAGTAGATTAAATTTGAGTCTAATAAAACCCTTCGAGACTTGAGACATTAAAAATTATAAAGATATTTTCAGATGTTCCATAATGGTTTAGATAATGAGTGGTGACTTATATTGGTCTCTGGGACTAGAAGATAAAAATCTGTAAATAGATATTAATATGGCAGGATCAATAGATAAATCCCACGAAGGACATAAAACACAAAATCCCATATGTCAAAAGTGTGGGAAGAAACATCCTTGGAAATATTTAATGGAAAATGGGAGATGCTTCAAATGAGAAATAGAATGGGATTAGGATAATTTTTTTGATGGTTTATGAATAATCCCAATAATATGGAAGAATAAATGAAAGTTTAGATAAATTATAATACTTTAGTGAAGTTTCTAAACTTCAAATAACACTTTCATTATACTAGCCAATTCCCTAAGCCATGTGTTATCAGTGAAAATCAAGAACCATAATCTCCAAAGCAGTATGTAAGGGCTTATAACATAACTACTTCTGAGGTGGAGCCTAAAAATTATGTGGTGATGGGTATGTTGGTTTTTCATTAAATAATATTTAACATAAAATTTTATTCTGGTTCCATGAATCCATTCATATCTAATAATTTTAGTAAAACTATTCAAACACAAACTCAAAATTTGATGGGTTTGTTATTTGTGAGAATATGGAATATGGAAATAATTGCATCTAACAAATATAAATTCCCACCAGCTAATGTTTGAGGAATGAAACTCTTAGAAAATATCTTCTTATATTCATTATTAGAGTTTGATGTTATATTTTACATTGTTTGGATATCATCATACAATTCCAACATCATCTATTTGGAATGGAAGATAAATCTTCACATCTTGATGAATCACCAATTTTTTTATAAATGTAAGGAGGAGGATTAATATCCATCAAAATAATCTTCTCAATTGTGGATATTATCACCTTATGAGCGAACATATCAAGATAAAATGATTAATATAAAGGATAGGTACGTTCTCAATGACATACCCATTCTGATGAAATTCACCAATGTGTTCCTTGAATAATTTCACAATCTTCTTCCTGACTAAGAGGTTGAGTCCCCAATTGATCTTCTACTTGGGTCTTTGCCCATATATAATATCCCTTACATTATGGCCACCATTGAGTTGGAGGAACTAATTTATCAGTTACAAGAAAATCTAGAAAAGGGTTTTATACACTAGAGTGCCTCACCATGGGGTGTTCCGGTCCACTTAGTCAAGAATAATTATTGATAAATGAATTTATAAATTAATTATATTGAACACAACAAAAGCATGGAAAAGAAAAAGTATCTATAACCATGGATAGGTGAATTTTTTGAATAGCTATGTGGGACCATGTATTTCACTAAGGATGATATTCAGTTTGGATATGACCAATTAAATATGAAGAATGAAGATATTAACAAGAATTCCATTAAAATTAGGTATTAACACTATTAGTTCCTAGTGATTCTCTTTAGAGTCACTAATTTTCCCATAATGGTCATGGAATTAATTTTTATAGTCTTTAGATATTATGTTGATTTTCTTGTAGTCTCTGGAGATGAAATTTTGATATACTCTAAAAGGGAGGAGGAGAATGAGGAGAATATAAATACTATTATAATGAAATTATATTAGGAAAATATATATGTAAATTATAGTAAATTTGAGATCTTTATGGAGGATGTATCATTCTTGGGAAATGTTTTCATCAATAGCGGAATATCTATTGACACTTCTAAAAAGGAAATTGAGGAGTGTCACAAACGAGTATCTATATCAAAGATCTATAGTTTCCATGATCTATATGGGTATTACCTTTGATATGTGAGTAACTAATTGTGATTTTAATATACACTAACCAAGATGAAATAGAAGGGAGTAATGAATTTCTGAACCACTAAATGTGATGAATGTTTTAATGATTTGAACAATATTCTTATCACTGCACAAGTACATACACTACTAAAAAGTGGGGAACTCTTTGTGGTATATAGAGATGATTCAATAATGGTATTACATTCTATATTAATGAAAAATCATAAATCGATTTCCTAAACCTTGTGGTAGTTGAAAGTTCATGAGAAAAAAATCCCACACACGATCTGGAGTTGTAAATTGTGACCTTGCATTGAAAATTGGGTGGAATTATCTCTTTGGTGAAATGTTTGAGATATATATTGATCACAAGAGCCTCAAATATTTTTTCACATAGATGGAGATTAACATGAACCATGGAATATGGTTAGATCCCATCAATGGTTATGACTTCTCAGTACAAAACCCTCATGGTAAAGAGAGTAATCTGGAAGATTCTTTATGCAGAAAAGATCCTACAACTTTGCCAATAAAAGGAATTGGGAATTATCAAATCTTATTGTACATGTAAAGAATGGACATGGGAATCATAATGTAAGGTACATTATCATTCCATACAAAAATTATTTATCAACCATACCTTTTAAAGAATATAAATGATGCTCAAAGAAATGATGTATAAATTCAGAAGAAGTTGGAAGAAATCAGAAATCAGAAATATTCAGATATCAAAATTGACGAGGACAGTGTTTTACGATTTGGGTCATGGATATTTGTACCATCTAGTAAGAAGATAAAGAATGATCTTTTGAATGATCCACATAGACCATCTTTACTCACAGAAGGGGCACAAATATGTTTTGAGATCTTCTAGAGAACAATTAGCGGAACAATATGAACAAGGAGATCGCTATATATACATAAAAGTGTCTCATATGTCCATAAGTGAATACTGAAAGGAAACTTATAAGGGGATAATGAATCCATTCCCCAAACCTACATCTAAATGGGAAAAACCACTATGGAATTTTTCGCTTCACTTCAAAATTAATACAATAGAAATAATTCTATATTGGTCATTGGGGATTCTATTAAAATGATTTTCCACTTTATTGAAATTTTAGAAGACTTCTTATTCAATTAACATTCATAGATATAGATATGATAAGTGGTAAGGATACATAGAGTACCATAATTGATTATATAGTATTGTTATTTGATATTTACCTCTATGTTCATGAGAAGTCTAAAACATGTTCTAAATATTGAACTAAACTTCATTAAGTCTTATCACCCCCAAACTGAGGGTCGATATGAGTGGACTATTCAGACACTTGAAAAAATTCGGTGAGTATACGCAATTGACTTTAGAGGATAATGGGATCATCATCTTCCACTGGTCATGTTATATTACAAAAAATAATTTACACTCATGCATACAATTGGATCCATATGAGGACCTTTATTATAAAAAAATGTATAACACCTTCATGTTGGGATGAATTTTGTAATTGTAAGCTACGAGGACCTGAAATGGTCGGGGAAATGAATGAAAAATAAATGACCATCCCATAAAATATCTATGATGAAAACTTTTATTTATGATCTATGTTGATAAAAATACATGAGATCAAATGTTTTAGGTGGCTGATAAGTTATTCCTCTACATACTTCCATGGAAGAGAGTCATGATATTTTAAAAGAATGAAATGTTAAATCATAGGTACAAAAACCACTTTGATATTCTTGGTTGTGTCAAAGACATGGTCTATCTACTAGAACATCAACCAAAAATTAATAAAGTATATGATGTATTACATGTATCACTCTTGAGTAAGTAAAAAATATATCCCTCACTTGTAACGAACTCATAGGTGTTACAGCTACTAAATGATCTCTCTTAAGAGGAGAAGCCGGTATATATATTGGATGATAGAGATAATGTTATACAGAACGAGACTACTCACCTGGTGAATGTAATATAGAGTAACCATAAGTATGAAAAGGAAAAATGGGAACCATAAGAAGTGATGTAGGATAAAAATGATCATATGCATTTACCTTTGTATGGAAAATGAAATTTTGAGGGAGAAATTTCATAAGGGGGGAAGAATATAATGACTGTGAATTTTATCTATGGAATGTCCCCCCAAAATTTCATAAAACACATACATTACATAGAGGACCTAATAAAAACCTTACTCTCATAAATGAATAATGATAATTTAGTTATAAAATAAAAATATAAGAATTCCAAATATTATAGTGAGAAAATAAATTTAAATTAAGATAATAAGAATGAGAAAATTTGGATATGCTCAATCCACTAGAACAACAACACTCAGGATCAAAGACGTAGAAATAAAACATAATGTTAACAATAAAATATTCATTTTGAGTATTATAGAATTTATTTTAAATTATAAGAAAATATAATTTAATTAATAACGAATTAAATAATAGGAATTTATATATAAATAGGATCCTATTCCATTGGAACAGTATCCTGACCATTGGAATTGAATTTTTACCATTAGGAATAGATATATGGTTGTTAGAATAAAAACCTCGGAATTAATGTATAAATAAAACATATGTATCTTATAAATTTAAACATCATATATTAATAAGGTGTTATAAGTAAATAATTTTTTTGAAAATTATAAATTAACTGTGGGTATTTTTATAAGATGTAAATGATTATTTACAATATTATAATTAATAAAATGATTTAAATAGAAAATTTATTCTCACTAAATAGATACATAAATTAATATTATGTTTTATTCGAAGAATAATATAACTTTATGAGACCTAAATTAAAATTTTAATGGTTCAGAAAATAGATTATAACATTAAAAAAGTTGTTTTTCAATGAAATGATGATTTTTTTTTAGAAAATTAAATTGTTTATAATTAATGTTTTATTTTCAAAAAATGGATTCCATTTTTTATATCTATTCATTGAAAAATGTTTAAGGAAATTTTTTGAAAATTTTCAAAAATAGTGGAATTTTTATGGAATAGAGAAATATGTTAATTTTATGTATTTAACATGATAATAAAAATTCATGAATTATTGAGTCATGGATGATGTAAGAATTATGTAAGCACCCCTTAGTTCAAAAAAATCTATAAATATTGACTGTATGTAGTCATATGAATCAGTACTATTGATATTCTTGAGATAAAATAATAAACTAATGAATATAATAAAAAAAATACCCATATTATCCCCTAAAGAATACCACCCCTCACCACTATTTCTCCCCACACATTATAAGTCTTTTAACATTCATCATTCTACCCAGTTCCATTACGAAGCCTATTCTGCATATCTCAGATCTACATGTCTCAACAAAATACAAATCCCAAGTGACGTAATGTGGTTCTCAAGGAGACGATATTCAAGAGGTAAAATCATCAATGCTTCTCTTTTAATTTCTTTTATTTTTCTTATCCTCTCCTCCCCTCCACTATCCAAACCAGCTTGATAACTACAATATCACATATATATCTAATTTTATTGTGTTAGTCGAATACCCATCATAAAACATATCTTATTCCACTTCTATTCTAAAAATTAAAACATTACTCATCATATGTCAGTGTACGCCCTTCATGGATGATGAATTTTTTTTCCTATTATCACCTCTAAGGCTAGTCATAAAACCATTATTATGGTCAAAGAACTGGCACATAAAGAGCTTATCATAATGTCGGTGCTCTCCGAGTGCATCCATAACTAACTTTAGGACTGTAGTGTGCTCCTCCTCTGACACCGAGTACACTAATATGTCAGTAATGAAGAATAACATGAAATGATCAAGTTAAGGTTGGAATATCCTATTCATGTGTCCCATGGACACTTCTACGGGGTTTGTTTTACCGAAATGCATCACGAGGAACTCATAGTGGCTGTAACGGAACCTGAAGGATGTCTTTGGCACATCATCATTCCATACCCAAAGCTAGTGCTAACTTGATATGTGGTCTATCTTCGAGAATCACCTCACTCCCTTAAGTTGGTCGAAGAGGACATCGATCCTCCACAATGGATACTTGTTCTTCACGGTCACCTGGTTCAAGTGCCGTAAGTCCATGCTCAACCTAATAATCCTGTGTACCTTCTTGGAAAAGACCACCAGGGCTGCTTAGGGTGAAGCGTT